>JAIFGZ020000104.1:0-1200000 GCA_019925245.2 Oryza australiensis
GCATATAGGAATCGTCGTGGCCATATCGACCCACTTCGACCCGGCCCATCTGGCCATGTATATAGTGTCGCTCCCTTTTCTGGATGACGACGACGACTCTTCCAGCATCGTAATTTCTTGTCGGTTTCGCTTACGAATTACTCCTCGAAGGAAAAAGTTGGCGCACTCACACATCAGCCTCCTCCGTCATCCAAAAGCCCATTTTATGAGAAAGGAGGCTGACACGTGAGCCCGGGTAACAAATGAGAATGAAAATTTAAAAAAGTGATATTTAAGCATATGTATTTTGGATTTTGGAAGGATTCTCCCCAGGCCACGGGCCACAGCCCACAGCGGTGGGAACGAGCCGTCGCGGGCGCTGTGGCCGGCCTGCCGACCGAGCCGCACCGTATTGTCCGATGGGGCCCACCTCCGCGCGACTTCGTCTCGTTTGTTCTCCTTCTTTCCTTCTCTCTCCTCGCGCAGCCGCCGGCCGTGTCGCCGGGTCCCCCGGCCGGCCTAGGGGCTTCTCCGATCGGCAGCGATAAGAGCGCCTCCCCCTCCAGCTTACTCTTCCCGATGAGACGACGCCCGCTGTGAGACCTCTCCTCCCCTCTCCCCTTCTTCCACCGGTCACTCCCGAGACCCGATGAGACGTTCGTTCCCTTGCTCCGTTGTGCGCCTCGTCTCTGGATCCCAGTAGGCCAGTATCCTGGGGTAAAGGTTGCTCTGCAACTTCGCTTTTGTGCTCCCCAAATTTGGAGCGCTCCTTCTTAATTTGAGGTTTCCTCATGCAGATGTTACTATCTAGCACGATAGCTATGCTTTGTTTTGGATATTAGATTTGTTTCATGGCGAGTGGCTAGGCATGTCAAAATTCCTTTTGTTTTGTGAACTGGTATTGGTTTTCCAACGTAACTGTATTTGACTGCTTGAACCTGAAATGCCTTCCCGTGGCTATATATATCGCTATGATCGCACTCATCTGGATTGCCGATGAGAACATTGAACATAGACTGCTCAGTTTTAGTATGTCCTCCCAATAACTTGTTTGATTGCAAATTTGCAATGATTCACTGCTAGACCAAGACCCAACAATTCTTGCAATGACTATTGTGCGATTTATGCTAGCACTACATCAATGGTTATGTCCATGGTGTAAGAGGGAAGTATTATCTTCCTCATTCAGGGAAGTATTATCTTCCCTCATTCATCTTGATTCTTGAAAGAACTGAAAGGCGTTAAGAACCCATGTCGGATCAATGCACTAGCTGGAACCTTCCATTCTAATTATTATATACATGGAATAAGTTTATCTGTTGATTTTGTTTTTCCTGTTAATATTTTTTAGTACATTCAATTCAAACTAACTTCATATTTTGCCAATGGTGATGTCTGAAGAGCAATACTTGATGATCTTTTTATAGGTTACCTCTAAAACACAATGATGTCAAGGTCTGCACTGCTTATTTTTCTGCTTGTCGTGCTTATAGTCACATCTCAGCTCGAATGGAAGCAACAACTTGTTAATGAGCTGGAATCTACGTCTCACAAGCAGAAACATATTTCAAGTAGAGGAGAACTTGTCAAGGAAAAGGTGAGCACCACTCTCTGTAACTGATATATTTTGACATACTTTGCTGCATTTGAAATAATTGAGCAGAGATTGTCCAAAGATCGTCTGCATGAACGGAAGGAGAAATCTGACATTATACCATTGTCACAAATGAGTTTCGCCCAAATGCCACTCCCTGAAAGGAATTCGATAAAAAACCACTCTCAACCCTCCACTCTTGAGAGTGTTCTAGCGTGTAGCCACGGATTGAGAGTGTCAATTTAGCGAATCCGTTTTGGGCACTGGCATTTGGACGAAACCCATTTGTGGTCATTTACCAAAAATATTATCAGATTCTACTTGATCTCACTAAATCTAACATTCATCATGTCATGGTAAAATGTACTGCCAAAAGGAAATTTTGATGACGACCTAACCTAACCTAACCAAGTAAACGTATCTGTTACTACGTTGTTGTCTGTGTTTGGCTTTGGCATGCATCATGAAAATTACATTATTTGTTTAGGAAAAGCTATGGCATTGCAAGATAAAGAACAAAGTTTTGTTCTGGGTATTCTCAGATTTCTTATTTGTAAACTGTTGGAATAGAAACGAGTTATTTTTATTATGCAAATTCACAAAATTGTGGCTAAGTTACATTTTTTGTTGCAGATAATCTTATCTCAAGAAAAGATGATTCGGCTATTAAATGAGCACATCCAGAACCTCCAGCAACAGTTGCTGGAATGCCGTGTCAATAATAGGACGGCCAATTCTTCTGGATCTTCTTTGACATCATATATTAGCGAGATCCAAAGGCAGCAGATGATGGATGATTGATAACGCAAGAAGCTGCCGAACCATGTATAACAATCCAGTGGGATGTGCGATTCCAGGTCGTTCTGGTAGTCAGTTTCTCCTAGAAAAGATGTAGTGTTAGTCTGTATAGAATAGTGATATAGTCAAAGCAAAGGACAAGACTTTGTCGATTAAAAGAACATTTGTTTAACAGGATTTTCATTTTCTTTACTCATAACTAGACCTTCGTATGTCTATTCAGTTATAATTTACATATGTGTTTACAATATAAGCATTATGTTGTTTTGTTCATTAAATATGTTTTTTTCCAATTGTTTTATTAAGGGTAATCTGTATTGTAGCTGCTTGTTAATTGGTGAATGGGTGGTACGACATTAGGACTGTCGCAGGACTGGTGATTCTCTAGGTAATTCTTTGGGGGACACTCTATGTTACTGATTACTGTAATTGTGATGTCAACAGGTGATCATGGTATGATCGTGCAACATGCAGATTTTAAATCTTTGTGCGATAGTGTAGTGTAATAGTATGTCAACATAATTTCTTGGGGGGCATTCTCACATGTTACTGTCTGACTTCACGGTTTGCCAAAATTTCTTGGGGGGCACACCGGTGATTTTTCTTGCATCTCTTCCTAATTTCTGTTAAGGATATTAGGGGTGTTTTGGTAATTTCCATCACATTGTACATAATATATGAATTTTTAGCATTTATATTTTTTAAAGATTTACAAAAATAATTTTCGGTTTCCAAAATTTGCAAATCTAGTTGTTTCCCGCCCTATGGGAGGGTGAGATTTAAAAACGCCCTCCCAAGAGGGCGTTTTATCACGTGGCGACGGCCGTTGGGTGCCGTCTCGTCGCGCGGGGATATTTGCAGGTGGCCCCCTTCTTGCCTTCGTAAGGGCGGTTTTTCCCTGTTCAAACAGGGGCCGCTGCAAAAGGGCGGCCGCCCGGCTTTTTGCAGGGCCCTTTTCCGCCCTAGCAGAGGGCGTTTTGCCTTTTTGCGGCGGCCCCTTCCCGCCCTTCCAGAGGGCGTTTTTGCCCGTCCTTTGGAAGGGCCTTTTTATCCTTAACCCTAACCTTAATCGACTGATCCCTTTCTCGTATTGTTTCAAATGTTAAAATATTAACGCCGTATTTTTGCAAATGTAACTGATCCATATGATTTATCGTATTGTTTCAAATGTAAAATATTATCGTCGTATTGTTGCAAATGTAACCGATCCATATGATTTGTCGTGTTGTTTCAAATGTAAAATGTTATCGTCGTATTGTTGCAAATGTAACCGATCCATATGATTTGTCGTATTGTTTCAAATGTAAATGTTATCGTCGTATTGTTGCAAATGAAAATGCATTGTACGTACGTAAATGCAAATGTAAATATGTTGTGTAATGAACCCTAATATTCGAGATATCGTACATATGTTCTTTGCATTACCTGTGATTATAATATATTGTTTTAACCAAGTTAACTTAGTAGCAATGGTTAAGCAGTTGTGTGTCACATTGTTACATAACCCATTAGGTATGGATGATACAATACATGACAAATGTCTTATTCATACATGATACAACTTACTCATCCCCGACGAGTCAAGGCTCGGCTACCTACGGAACCGTTCAAGGGCGATAAGCTTGTCATCAATTTTCTCTTTCCTTCTCGGCGTTGTACTCCTTTTGAGTTTCACATTCAGTTACTTTTAGGCCGTTATATTGGGGAATGACATTGTCGATCCACCTAGTGAATCCACACCTCCTTTGAATGCCCTGGTAAAGAAACACATATAATCAGTTAGAGAGCCACCAGAGTGAAGACGTTTGCGGGATTGATAAAATGAAAGACGTACAACGAAGTCGTTGTCTAAGTTGGGGCAAATGAAATATCTGCGGCCATATGTTCGTGGTTCAAAGGAGGTAGCCATCTTGCAACAATCCCTACAACCGCACATGGGACGCTCCGACCATTTAGGGAAACCCAGTGGGTTGTTCCTCCAAGCTAAGCTTGCGATTTCGATGCGACGTTCATACTCCATCCATGCCTGAATGAATTGTTCAGTCGACTCAGGTTGTGTTACCGTCTGACCGATCGAAGCGGGTTTAACCGTATCGATCCACTCTTCGTATGGATACGACGTACATCCTCCCGATTGTACATTTTTGATGTTCGGGGTTAGAAAATGGAACAAGCGAATAGGTTAAACAAAGAAAAATTATACTCACGACAAAATCGTCATCCACAATCTCGGGACACACGAAGCATCTTTGTCCTCTAGTTGCTTGTCTTATGGATCTTACCACCTGGCAACGGAGACCACAGTGGCATTATGGACGTTCCCGCCATGTGGATAGTGCCAGCTGATCCATAGGCCAATCCAAAGCTTCAGCACGAACTCGACGTTGGTACTTCGGCCTTCCGTCGAAGGTAGTCGACCTTGTTTCGCTAAGTGGGTAGTAACGTGTTCCGTCGGTTCGTGGGTTCTCCGTATCTATCCACTCAATGAAGTTGCACACCCGACGATATGCCTGCATGAGGTGTTAACACGATGTACAATCAAGTTAGCGTTTTACGTGTGAAGATTTTGTAGCCGAAAGCATTGCGGATAAGCCATACCCGATCAATGTTGGCGCATTGGAAAAATCGTCTCCCCCGGGTTTCCGTGAGGAGGGACGACGTAAGTATGCAGCCATCTCCACAATGGCATAACGGACGGTCACACCATGGTGGAAAAAACCACTCAAAGGATGGAGTCGCCAGTGGAGACGCTCAAGGAATGGATGATATGAAGATCTCATTGTACGAGTAAATGTAGAAAACAGAATGCAGATTTGAAGAGCTCGTATTCGGATCTACGCAATATATAGTGCAGGGAGGTCAAGGTTCACATCGACGTATCATTTATGTCTGTCACGGGGCAACAGCTGAACGCGACGTATCATGTAGGATTGTCACGGGGCAAAAGTTGATAGCGACGTATCGTGTAGGACTGTCACGGGGCAAAAGCTGATAGCGACGTCTCGTGCAGGTTTGACACCGTCGAAAGTTTTTTTGTCGTTAGTAAGAGTATCATGCAGCAAACAATACGGAAGGATCTCGTGATATGTGAGTGCGACGAACAGACAGAGATATATACAAACATCGAACACAAAATAAATAATTACAATTTTTACAAACTGTTGCACACAGTAACTACTGCCGAGGCCTCTTACCCCTAGCCCTCCTAGCATGTGCTCTAACGTGCCCCTGAGAGTACGTCAGCCTGTCTGGGGGCACGACACGACCAGCACGGACATCCGGCGCGGGCGTCTCCTGTGGCGGGTCCTGGCTCTATGGTAGAGGTGCTCCACCAAGCTGACAGGCGACGAGAACGTCCTGATCTGGGTCCTCCAGGTCGTCGAAGTCGTCGCCCGTACCTGACCCTCCCTCGTCGCCGGCCTCGGACCCGCCCGCCTGCGACGATGAAGCCCCCGAGCAGAAAATCCCCGCCAAGTAGAATCCTCCTGTATATAAGCAATGTGAAGCATCAGTGATTTAAACTAATAAGTCTTAACTACTCGTCGCCCTCCGCTTGCTCACCTCCCGGCTGAGTGAGGGGACGAGGAATGGAGGATCCACTTGCTCCAGCAAAGCTCGCAGTGGTCGGCCGAGTCGCCAAAGGCCGAGGGATCGACGATCCACTCGTGCCAGCCGTATCCCCAGTCGGTAGCGTCGGACCTATGCGACATTCGATTTGTTATATCACGTTGTAGGGTTGCCACAATGAAAATGAGCGGAACTAACCTGTGGAGGCACCAGCGTCGTGTGGTGACCATCCTGGTATGGCGTGGACCTGCAGCAGCCTGCGAAGGTACCGCGTCGACGGCTGAACGACAAGAGAAGATGCGCAAGATCGAACGTGCCGTCGTGCGCATCCATGGAACGTCGCTTCTGTTCCACGTCGTTCGGTGAATGCTGTGTCCAACCTCGGCATCACCGAGTCGATTTCAGCATTCAATGCCGGTGCGGCGTCGGCCTACAAAATTCAAAACAAATTAGGTTCGTCGCTGAAATATACAGGAATCATGACGTACAAAGGCATTAAGGCCGAGAAACCATGACGTACCCCAACGAAGTAGTCCTGGTCTTGGTGCCTAGGGTAGGTGTCCGTGACCGCTGCCAGTCTTCGCTTGCACGGCCGGTGTGAAGGTCACGCGCGGACGCGTCCGCGGTAGGTACCACGGAAGGTAGGCGGTGTAGTTCTCCTCGAGTGGCCGTAGATCTCGCCAATCACCTCCTCTGTGGCTATCGGCCGGTTCGCCACGTATTGCTGCATACGTGGTTCCCAGGAGGAGCCTCCCCGCTGTCCCCGTCGAGTCAACTGCGTACACAGTAAAGGTCGACTATCGTTCCATTTCATTCGACACAATAGTAGTAAAGTTGAAATAGAATTACTCACTGGTGGTCCTGGTGGGGAACGGCAACCAGGCGTCTACCGGGAATCCTGCGCGATCCGAACCGCCTCATCACTCGGCTTGGGCAGTGAGGCTCGACACAAATGTCGTACACCATCGGGATCAACGTCATCCAGTAAGCCGAGTCACGCGTGCACAACGTCGAGAGGCCTAGAAGCGCTCGAGCTGCCACCGCCTGCTACGTGTACGGCTCCCAGACAACGTCGTAAGGCTGGAGACGGTCCAACTCGAACATGAAGTCCGGATAGCTCCGTCTCACCTGAGCGTGGGCGTAACGACGCTGCGATAATAAATTAATCAAGTGGTTATAAGTTTTGTTCAACACAATTTGAATATTTGAAAGAAATAACAATTTGTACTTACGTTGCGTCAAAACCAGTACGAGCCCATCGTAGGCCCGTCGGCTGGGTTCTCGAACGCGGGTGCTGCGTCGTAAGGAGAGGTGTCGATGATCGGTCGGCCGATCGCGAACCGCTACGCAGCCCAAAGCTGTAACAGAAGGGGGCAGCCTATAAAGATCACTCCTGGATCCGTCTTCGTACACGCGTCGCACAGCCCACGGTAGGTGGCTGCGAGGACTGCTGAACCCCAACTCTACTGAGGCACGAAGCCTATCTCCGCGTCCGCTATCGACCGGGCATAGTGGATAAGCCCCCTCTCTACAGTGTTCCCCGACGTGTTGGTGAACATCACCCACCCGAACATCCAAAGCAGGTACGCCTCTAACGAGCGTCGCACGGAGTACTCATCGACGTCGGCCTACAAAGGAGAAAACCATGTTAACAATCATAACATGTAATAAAAAATAGCGAAGTCTTCAAGTTAACTTACTGTGAACTGCATGATCCAAGTCTTCCTAGGCCCGGTGGTCATATAAGGGTGGATCGCCTGAACAGCTGGGAGCCCCGGTAGCCTCATCACCTGAGCGAATCGTGCAGTGATGTTCTCCCTCCATCCACCAATAGCATCCATAGGCCCAACAGCCTCTCCGGCTAGTGGTAGCCCTAGCAGGTACGAGACGTCCTGCAGCGTCGGTGCCATCTCCCCACAAGGAAGATGGAAGGTGTGCATCTCAGGACGCCACCCATCCACCAAAGCAGCTATCAGGGACCGGTCTACATCCCACCGTCTCGCCTGGTCGTGCTCGTCGGCACGCGCCTCAACAAGCCTGCAAATCGCGATCAGGCCAGACTCACGCAACCTGCATATCATCAAGTGTAATATTAGTGTCAAGTATAATATTACTGTCATTAATCAAAAGAGTATGATCGTCCCACTGGACGTGTCGTGGATCGACACGCAACAACTAGCGCGACGGGCGTGGACGAAAGGTGGTCAGCTGAGCACCCTGCACTGCCGACAAGTATGACCTGTGCACCCTGTCGACCGACCTGCTGAAAAGAGCTGGAGTATCGTCTGCCATACTTGCATGAATACATGAATACATTAGTAAGCAATTTATAAGGAAAAAAACAAAACAATATGAATAAATAACATAAATGGTCCATTATATCTGAACATTGCAAAAATTATACATCGTAATTCAAACTACCAAACACAACAAAAAAATATCACAACAACAATAAAATAGTTCATGTATCACAATGATTAATATTACACGCGCGACAGATGGCAACAACATAACAAATGTTACAAATTTCGGATCACCACTAGATTGATAGGATCAAAGAAAATAATCAAGCAATTGCATCGCCAGCAGATGACTGTCGCCGCACGAGCACGTCTAGGACGTGGTCGCCTCGTTGTTGTTCCTTCTCCCGATGGACGACTGCCATCGGTGGACTGTCCGAATAGACCTGCACCTACGACGATTGAAGTTTCTGAATTCTTCGGACATTTTTTGTATGTATGTCCTGCTCATCGCATTTGCTGCAACGTAGGGTCCTTTCCCGGCCTCTGACTCGTCCATGTCGTTTCTGATGCGTCTCGACTGACGACGTCCCTTTTTCATCCTTAACTTCGACGGATCTGAAATGTAGAACACTTGTGGCCTCAGTGTTGTGTACGATCCAGATATCCCAAAACCATATATCTCCTCCTTTCACATATGAAAAATTGATTCTGTCCTTTAGTATGGTGACACATAGATATCGGGAACTATGCCGCAATCCCTAGCTGCGGCAAGGATGTGTGAGCAAGGCAGATGTCTAAGCTTCGGCTTCATACAACTGCAACTACAACCACCATCCGCATGAAGCACACATTTCTGCACAGCTTGAACACGGTTGATGCCGCGCCTTCTCCTGTCTACACACATGATCTCGTACCTATGAACTTGGGTTCCTTGGGGGATTACTCTGTGCTTCATAGGCTTTAGAATTTTGTCTTGCATATATTTCATCACCACGTTGCCAAATACAATGTTGTTATCGACCATCAAAGGGGATATTTCTTAAATCTATCCCTAAAGTATGCCTGAGTGTCATGAAGGATAAATTCCACAATACCCACCAATGGAAGCCCCCGAACTCCTCGCATCACCCAGTTGTACACCTCGGCCAGGTTGGTTGTCATTATACCATATCGAGCTCCGTCAGTGTTATACAACAGAGACCACTTTTCTTTCGGTTCATTCTCTATCCAGTGGGAGAAATTACGTATTGCTGGTGCAGACCTCCTTCTCATTGTTGGCGGGTCATTATGCAATGGACCAAGAGGCACGAGGCTCGTCAACCTGTGGCAAACGAGATTGCTCGTCGGTTTGCTTCGTTGTCAGCTCATCCAACCTTCTCCACATCTCATTGAATTTTTTCTCTTGATTTTGACCACATAGCCTCTTGAATAGATCCATCAGGTGCTTGTTTTGAATTGTTTGTAGAAATTGGCTCTCATATGCCGCATGCACCACCTACTCCGAACATCATGGCACCTAGCTGGAAGTCTCCTCTCCGGCCAACCATTCTGAAGATAGTCGATTGCCCTCAGCATGCCCGCATGACGATCATGTATGAGACAAACATTGGGCCTCATACGAACGACTTGGCATCGAACTCTCTCCAAGAACCAATACCAGCTTTCGGTGTTCTCACTCTCGACAAATGCAAACGCCATAGGTAACACACGGTTGTTCCCATCTGTTCCAATCGCCGTCAGTATCTGACCTCTGTATTTGCCTGTCAGAAAGGTTCCATCTATGCACAACACAGGGCGACGGTGCACAAATGCGTTGATGCAAGCACCAATCGAGAAAAAGGCTCTTTGCGGCATGCTCTTGCTCGAATCGGTAGATGATAGAAAGTTCGAATGTCGTAGTAGGTATTGGGGTTTCTCTGAGCAATGGTGGCTAATAGACGAGGTAAATTGTCATACGATGCTTCAAATGTGCCATACCTCATCTCCAATATCTTTTGTTTCGCCCTCCAAGCCTTGGCATAGCTAATAGTATACTTGAATTTGTTCTCAATGTGCCTAATAATGGAGCTGGTTCAAAGTCCATGTTTTTAACAACATGGTTGTACATCTCACAGGCAACAAACGCCGAGGTGATGTTGCGTTGGTACTTATCTACCCCCGGCAACAAACATGTGTGCTCACCAACAATGCTCACTTTTCAATAGTCACTCCATTTCCCCTTGTATGCATGAACGCGCCACGGACAATCATCCTTCATACACTTCACATCATACACATAGTTCGTAGACTTCACCACCCTAAACTCTCTATGCAAAGAGACCGCCCAATGCTTCACTGTCTCTTTCATGCCTTCCTTATGAGCATACCTAGCACCCTGGATGACCTCGTTATCCTTGTATTCAAATGAAACATGCTGCCCTTCCGAGACAACAAGTGAGAGAAATCAGCTTGTTCCCAATCGACGGGCATGACATCTTCTTCCTCGTCCAGATGATTCATCGCCCTCCGCCGCTCATTTTCAGAATCATCCCTCTCCATTTCTTCAACAATTGCTTCGATTCTCTCCCCTCGTCCGCCACGCCAATCGTCTCCTCCAAGCTTGCTTCATTGCTCGACCTTCACCATACTCTGTTTGCATTGTATTATCGCTATCGATTTCGTGCAATGCCACAAAAATAACAAGGGGCCAGGACCTTTCAAGTGCCATGTCCACATAACGTCTCCACGACTCGGTGTTATCTATAGGCATAAGTTCCCAATAATATCCTACATTTGCACGAGTTACTACAACGGATAGAGACATTGTGTTCACTCTTGTATCCACTTTAAATCCACGTATCAACCAATTATACACTGACTCAAATGTTTTCTTGGCTGGCCTATCGATGCCCTTCGATTTCATCCTAAATTCTGACAGATCTACACCTTCTGGACCGTATCTAACGTTGCCTTCACCGTGAACTATCTGAAATATGTTCTTACTTGCCATAGTGCCTGACAAACAAATTGAAACTGAGTTTATTCCATACTACGAATATGTTGCCTAGATGATTCTGTGCCTAAGTTAATTTCTTTAACAATATGTTCTCTGGTCTACATCTTAAAATATCCCGACTCGGTTTGTTCGTTTCATCTACCGCCAATCGTACCTCGTTCATTTAAATCTGACAAATTTTGTAAACTAAATTAGATTAAATCGTACTTTATGTCTACACATATTTTGATTATCAACGAAATTATACGTAGGATTATCTATAGTGCTTAACATCTACTCACATAATATACACATAGATCCAAACATATTCTACCTAAGTTGATCTATCTATTCTATCTATGTTAATGTCCATTAAATTATCCTTGTTGATCTATCTATTCTACCTATGTTACTGTCGATTAAATTATCTAAGTTGATCTAAATTAAATCATCTGTTTTACAAATCTAACACAAAATATTCAATAACTATTCAAATATTAAAAATTTTATTTTCCCTAATATTGCATTTACAAACTAACTATTCAAATATTGCATTTACCTCGGATGAGTACGCAATCCAGCAGGGCTTCGTCGCACTCCTTTCTCTTCCTCACCCCTCTCTCTCTTCTTTTTTCTGGATTTGGAAGGCTGCAAATGAGGAGAAAACCTTTGACTCTCGACTTATATACTCCCCAGGCTAAAAAACGCCCTTCCAGAGGACGGGAAGGTCAAAAAACGTCCTCTGGAAGGACGGGAAGGGGGCCGCCTGCAAAAAAATCCAGGGCGGCCCCCTGTTTGAATAGGCGAAAAATGCCCTCCGCTAGGCGGGAAGGGGCCGCTGCAAAAGCCGCGCGGCCGCCCTTTTTGTAGGCGGCCCCCTGTTTGAACGAGGAAAAACCGCCCTTACGAAGGGCGGGAAGGGGGCCGCATGTAAATTATCCCCCTCGCGGCAGACGGCACCCAACGACCGTCTGTCACGTCAGATAAAACGCCCTCTGGAAGGGCGTTTTTTAAATCTCGCCCTCCCAGAGAACGGGAAGCGACTAGAACTGCAATTTTTCGAAACCGGAATTTATTTTTGTAAATCTTTTAAAAAAATTATAAATGCTAAAAATTCCACAATATATTGCCTTTGGGCCTAAATCAATTATGCAACTGTTAATCCTCAAAGGTGACAATTTCTAGCCCTATTGTTTCCTCATTACATGCTAAATGTAGGGCATGCATTTGTACATGGACGGCGGTTTTCTACACAACATTATCCTCAGGGAAATATTCCATACACGGTGGATTTCAGTGCTATGATATCTGCAGATTGCAGGTACCAGGAGGGCTACTACTACTGATGTCAGTCTGTGGTTCTTTTCTTGTCCAAATGGAATGATTATCATATTGTTATTACGATGTTCCGGTTCTTCTGTTAGTTTATGGCACACCCTTTTAGCAAGTTTTGATTTCTTTACTAAGCATGGTGCTTGTTAGTTTATGGCACACCCTTTTTGCAAGTTCTGGTTTCTTTACTAAGCATGGTGTTTTAGTAGTTATTAACAGAATTTAAGGGTAAGGACCCAACCGTGCTGTGAGTTTCCAAATTGAAGTGGTGTGGCAATAGGATGATCTTAAGCTATGTCTTGAATCATTTCACATGCACAAAAGCATCAGGCGTGCGGATCTATGCCCCCAAAGGAATATGGACGTAACATTGCGTTTATGTTCGTCTGTACATTCAATCAGTTTTATTAAGTAAGTGGCTAACCCATAAAACCATTTATATATCAAAAATTGTTTTAATTTATAAATAAGTTTGCAGTTAACCACCTACACCCTTATCATCAGGACCAGGTAGAAGTGATTGAAGGGATGTAGTGATATCTTCCTCATGAAAGGCCCAACGATATGTACCAGTCCATCATGTTTATCCCACGGGTTGCTCAGTCCAATCAGGCCAAACAGGCGACCCGGCACTGGCACGAACACGGGCCTATGCCGGCACGGCCCGTTTGGCCTGCTTCATGAAATGGGCCTTGTCGTGCGGCCCATGTGCCTAGCCCCGGCCCAAGCACGACACGTGGGGAGCCGGGCCGAGCCCGTGCCGGCATGGCACGCCGGTGGCCCACGGGCAGGCCGAGCCTACGGGCCGTTATGCACGTGCAATTTTTTTAAAAAATAGCACACAAGTTTAAAAAATAAAAAATAAAAAAATAAAGTTTAAAAAAATAATGACTTAGTAATGTTAAAAATAAATCCACATTTACGAAAATATTGCAAAAGAATTTGTTAAAAATAGTAATGACCTTTATTGATGTTTATATCATTATAGGATACAATGATACATGTTGCCTCATTAAAAACTTTGTCATGTAAAAACTCATAGGGAAAACTGAGAAAACCATGACAAAGAAAAGAGTACAGCTCAAAGGTCAGAACTACTTCTAACAAAATTCTACTAGGGTTGATGCGGATCCGGGTAGAGTTGCTTAAGCGGCGGGCGGCCAATTCTTGGTTGTCCGATGTATTGGGCATGTTGTAGAGCAAGTTCCCAGTCTTTAACGCTTAGTAGCATTTCGACGTGGTCGTTGCTCAGTTAGAACATCATCATTTTTGTATTCTTTAAATAAAGAAGCAATTTCAAGAATATTGTGCAAAATTATATTAGAAGTTGGATAATAAATTTGTGACAGAGTAAGAGTACAATCATAAAAAGTTTCTAAACATTGGTTATATTTTTGGACAATTGCCCAAACATGCTCATTCAGTATTGGCGACCCGTCACTGTTTCATGGGCCACCACGTGATTGAATAAAATCCGTAAGTAATTCACTATAAGGTAAAACAACTTTTAACATTAAATATGTTGAATTCCACCGATGCTCAGAACTTCGAGAACTTCAAACTTACGCGATCAAACTATTGAACTACGAAACTAATTTTGATTTTTAAAATTTGAGCAAATTTTGTCAAAATCAAAAAGGACACTTGAGAGCAAAGAAAGCACTTGAGAGCACAAAATGAGAAGTGAGGGGTGAGGAGAAATGGCTGGGGTTCATGCCCTATTTATAGGGCAAAATTTCAGATTTTTTACAATTTTTTTTGAATTTTTTATGATTTTTTGGGTCTCCAATGGCTAATTTGAAATTTAAACAGCCATATAGCCGTTGGGGGACACGTGGCGCTCTCCTATTGGACCGCCGAAGAGCCGTTGCATGCGTCCGCTGCCTTTTCGCCACGTGTCGGCTTCCGATTCGACCGCACACGCGCCGCGGGCCGTGCCGTGCCGGCTCGCGAGCTCGGCCGCCGGCCCAAGCACGGCACGGCTGCTCGGGACGTGCCGGCACGGCCCGTTTGCCTATCGGGCTGTGTCGGGCCGTGCCGCTACAGTGGCTGGCGTGCCCGGCCGGCCCGTGTGAGCACGGCCCATTTGGCCGTGACTACAGTCCATTACCAAATACTAGGGCTACCTCGGCTGCTTCGCTCACCGGCCTGTTTGTCCCACGGGTTTGGGTTGCTCAGTCCATTATCAGGCCCACTTCCATCACCACTTTCTTCTTACTTTCTCTTCATCTCCTCGCCGTCAATCGGTTTCAGCATCTAGCATTTCATCGGCGGTTTCCTCCCCACCACCGGATTGGCTACCGCAGGAAGGGGGTGGCTGGCCATCGGCACGGTTTCATTGATATGTTTTGTTTTATGTTTTTTATGACTAGGTTGGTCTTGGGGAAGCAGTATAATGTGATTGCTGTTGTTTTATTTTTTTTGCAAAAATCATAAACTGTTTGCGGATTTGTTTGTGTGGATTGAATAGATATATTTGGGAATTGGGATCTGTATTGTCATGTTGTATTCATGTGTATGTATCTATCATCATAAAATTTACCTGCTATATATCATACTGTTTGGATTTTTGTTAGACTTGTTAGCTGGAGGATGTGGCACTGGCATGTGTAAAGAAGAATCATTAGCACCTTTTCTTAAATGGTGATGACTTAAGTAAGAAAAAGAGAAAGAAAGCTGGTCTTTAGTCAATTAGTTGCAGTAATCATATGACGGTGACCTAACACTTTGAAATTTCTCACGTTTTCTGCTTGCACCTTTTATGTCTTTTCTAAAGGCTTCTCCGAAATTTTCTTTTTTCTAATATGGATGTTGGAGTTTCCCTATAGAAGATTCAACCTCCGCATCTTGATTAGTTAGAGCAAAGATAATAATGGGCTATAAGCCAACTATAAGCTTATGGGAAGGAAAGAGAAAACAAAAAATAAAAGGTGTTGGCTCTTATACAAGAGCTAGCTCTACACATGTTCCGAGACATATACATTAAATGCATAAGTGAGAGGAAGAGAGAGAAAAAGAAAAAGTAAAACCAACCTTATAGCTAATATGTTATATATGTTGGCTTTAATATGGATTAATAGTTAGGAGTGAGCTCTCAAAGAGCATGTAAGCCCCTAGTGGGTTTTGGTTAATTGATGACGAATGATTAAATGACTAATGTGTTTATTGAGTGTATAAGCAAGGGATTAGTCTGATGAAGAGCCAATGAAAATGAAGATGAAGATGTGATATAAATAGATTTCATTGTGATCCTAGGCTACAAGTGACGGAAGATGGCAAGAGACGGTGAAGGGATGGCAAGACTTGGCTATGCAATAGACCATGCATGAGAGAAGGGCAAGCGAAGGCTTGGCGCTGAAGAAGCTGACGTAGTGGTGAAGGAGCAAGTGCTTGGCCGAACACTGACGAATCGATCGAGGTCATAGGATGTCATAAGTTGCTGAGGATCAATCCTTGGTGAAGAATAACTCAAGATAAAATGTCGAAAGATCAAGAGAATGTGATTTGCTGATGAATATCAAGCCAAATTTCATATTAGCATTGATCAATGAAAAAAATGGTGTAAAGGTATTCGTATTGGTATAGCTTTTCTATTTGCTTTTGAGTTGGTAGGAAATTGTCCTATTAAGGGGATGTTTCCATGATGTTTAGGGATGAGTTTAGTGCTCAAAATCTGTTTTATGAAATGGTTCTAATTTTTTATTTCTCTTCGGTGATTTTCAAAGTTGTCTCGAAGTGCATTTTCGAATTTTTGAAAGATTCTTTGAACCGATAAATGGTACTGGTCATTTTTGGACTTGTCCAAAAATCACTTTTAAATTTCCGAAAATAGTTGAGCGGCCAACTCGATTATGGAATTTTTAGACTTGTCAGAAAATCATTTTCGGAATTTACAAAAATGTCTGTCGAGCTAGTTTTGGTACCGGTCATTTTCGAATATGTCCGAAAAGTTTTCAGAAGTTCCAAAAATCCAACTTGACTTATTTGTTTTATGTTGTTCTATTTTTTTTGGACCTGTTGGAAAATATTTTTAAAATTTCTGAAAAAATAGAATCCTTTCCTCCAATGAGCAGATCTGAGGCTATGGCCATAAATAGCCCCCTTCACCCCCAAGTCAAGGTTGCTGACTCCATCCTAATCTTTTGCTCTTGGCTTGTGTTGATTTGAAATTCATTTTGAGCCTTGCCTTCTCACTTCTTCCTCTCCACCGATCTGTAAGCTTGGATTTCATGTGCGTGTGAGTGGTTGATTTAAGTTTGATTGAGTGCTTGGTGTTGACTTCGTAAAGATTTGTGGAGCACTCGATTCATCCCCAAGAAATCTTTGGTGTATTTATTACTCTTGGTGGCTTCATGAAGATTGGGAAGCACGTAGCTAGAGAGGCAGTTGGCAATGATGTCAGCATGGTGGCCGGGCTTAGGACAATGATCGAGCTTGAGGTGGCGTGGTCTTGCCGTTAATCGAGACGAGGAGTACGGCAGAGGTAGTCAGAGATGGCGTGGCGACATTTCTCATACGCTAGGGACCGCGCAGACGGTGGTGCAATGGACAACAAATGACTGAGCTAGGTTTCTGGTGATGGCGAAACGGAAATCACGACGATGAAGCTCGGGAGAGTGGTGAAGGTGCATAGAAAGACGACGACTGACACAAAAACGACCAGAGAAGGGCCAACAATGTATTGATGCCTGTGCCGAAGGGAAGATGTGGAGGGCAGCGACAGGAGTATCCTTTCGGTAAAAGGAATTGTGGCCTAGTCCTAGAGCCCCTTGGAAGAATGGTTGTGGGGTGGGACTTGGGGGCCTTTTTATTATGTGGCTCTAGTAGGGCCTCTACTTAACCTCGCTTTTTACCCTCAATCACAAAAATTGTTTGGAGGCTGTGTTTAAGGGCTTTGCTAAGCAACTCAAACATATGGTCCTTAAACATAGCTCCAAATAATTTTCAAGGCTAAGAACGAAAAATGAGCCAGCAGGGCCCCTACTAGAGCCTCAAAATAGGAAGACCCTTAAATCCCTTCCACAACTCTCATTCCTTAAGGCTCTAGGCCACAACCTCCATTCACTGTTTTCTATGCCACAACTCTCATTCCTAGAAGCTCTAGGCCACAACCTCCATTCATTGTTTTCTATGGCGTGAGTATATTTCCATCGTCTTTGTCACCGTGTATTCCCCCTGTTCTACATCCTCCCCATCCTCTTTCACTATGCCTTTTGAGCTCTACCATGATCATTGAACCCTAGCTTAGCTACTTGTCGCCGTTTGTGCAGTCCTTGACGGACAAGAAGTGCCACCACATGATTGCTTCCAAGCTCCACGCCCTCCACCGATCTCCCTATCGCAAGCTCTAGCCAGGCCACGATAACCTGCCTCCATGCTCGTCTGTTGTCCTAAGCTCAACCACTACATCGACGCCTTCGTCACTCTCCTCATCCTTCTCTACCCTACTCCCAACCTCCGATCGGGTTGGGCCGTGCTAGGCTGAGGGCCCTCGTGCAAGGCAAGTTTTCTTTAATTGTGGTATTTGAAATTATGAATTTGAATATGGTTGAATTCTATGTATTAGAAATATTCATGTTGAATTATTTTGTTGTTAACCTAGATGTAACAGCATATGTCGAAATAGAAGAAAAAATAAGGTAAGAAATGGGGACTGTTCATGAAGTTGGAGGTATTTCTTTTGCTACTCAGGAAATCTGAGACAATCCCATTTAATTTTAGGGGTTCTAGAATAAGTGCTATTCTGATTAAAATAATCGTTGCATTGTTGCGTGAGATGCTGGGACCATGCCTGCCGTACAAGATTAATCCACATAGCCACATAGGTCGGTTCAGTACTACATACTGTACATCCGTAGGTGGTGCACGTCCCTGCATTAATTTTTCTTTCCGGCGTTCACCGGATCTAAACACGCTTAATTAGCTCCTCGACAAGCTTAATTATCTCGTTGTCGATCTAATGGAGACATGCCGTATTTGTTTATCTTGCCCACGTGTGTAGTGCTGTTCCAGCTCCAGGTCAATGAAGCAACTATAAAAGAGTGTGTGTTAGTAATAGTAGTAGTAGTAATTTATAATCAGACCATGCTTAGGCTTTTAATTAGGTCAAATACTTCATGCTAGAGTAGTGTCAGGCATTAGCGTGCTGGCAGAAGCAGAGCGGTTTGCATCTCAGTCTGAACAGTTTGCCTCTGAATCTGATGCTCCTATGATTCCATTTTGCATGCAGTTGGATACTTGGAGTTCCTTAAATTAGCGGGAGTATGCCGTCATCTTCGTGAGAGCATGCACATACGAGTGCTCGATGGTCGACGGCACGTGCGTGTAGCTTTTGCACGCGCCTAACATCACGTAGCACGCACGGGTGGATCGTGCAGGCAAGTTCATTCCTTCACCCCTTACTTAACCATACAAATTTAAATTTAAATTCGACCCATACAATTAAAAATAAAATAACAATTTACTATAAATTATGTGTTTTATAAATATATATATTGATCTATTTTATTTTTTAAAAGAAAAGTTATTTTTGATGATGTGATGGTGTTGTTGTATGACATCTTAGTTGTCAAACTAAAATTTAAAGATAGAAGAGGGAAAAAGAAAAGCGAGATTGTAGTGAATAGTGCATACGATTTTTTTATTGAGGGATCAGAATCGGGCTAAAATCATGAGACAAGTACATACTGTACATCATGCGTAGTAATTTTTCCTCCCAAATATATTGTTTTTCCTCAATTTTTGCATCACAAACTATTTCAATAGTTGCACTAGTTTTCATAATAAATTTTTATCACGCATCTACGCATCCTATGGGTAGACTTATATATGTACATACATCGCGTGACAAAATATGTTAAATCTGATCATGGAGTTGACATTACTCAAAACTAATTATTACTCCTCTGGAAGCATAAACCAATTTGGACTTTTATAGCATCCATCGGTATGAAACAAGCCCC
The DNA here is from genome assembly GCA_019925245.2 of Oryza australiensis. Taxonomy (NCBI): domain Eukaryota; kingdom Viridiplantae; phylum Streptophyta; class Magnoliopsida; order Poales; family Poaceae; genus Oryza; species Oryza australiensis. The sequence goes on from JAIFGZ020000104.1 coordinate 19,450, forward strand.
AGGCAATAGTTAAGTCCCGCGGTTTAATTACCAGGCAATTAATCCAGTGACCAGTAGACATGTTTCGATCGTTTCTTCCAACGTGATCGAATTACTCGCTGTACTTGTGTTTGTCCGTACTAGCTAGTTGCATTGAAAGGAGTATGGACTTGGGCTCTAGAGGAATGCGCTGTCTGTGTCTGCACGTTCTTTCCATTATTTTGTTAAAATAAGAGTAAATTTTAATTTGATCTCTTTATTCTATATGTTATTTTAGACCGAATATTTTTATCTTTATGATATATTATATCACCTTTAACTATTTTATCTATCTATATTTAACTTGTTATATATCTAAGAAATAGTCTTGAGAGTTCACTTACGAGAGCTTAAATGGTCCAAAGTAAAAAAAATAAATATATTCAATTTAAGATGAAAACATTAGTTAAAAGATGATTCAAAATAAAATATTAATAATAAAAGATGTCTCAAAGTTAAATTTACTTTTAAAATAAATTGCTCACGGTACTTTCTCTGATACTGCTCCCCAATTAATCAAAGATGAATTTATCTCGTATTCACAGTGAATGATATCTACAGAAACTGATACAGTTGATATCTTGAGTTGTACTACAGTATATACTAGTACTGTTTGATCGAACTGTTGCCACGGATTATCAGTTTAATTATAAAGGTATATTAAAATACTCTGAGAAATAAAACTTAACAAAAAACTTTGAACACATTATCTAAGCAATTCAATAGAATAAAGATTTTTGAGAAAATATATTTTTATAGACACGTAGAAAAATATTCCGTGATGGTAGAAAGAGGATGGTGCAATCACCCATATGTCCGTGTAGGCCCACCTGTCAGAATTTAGAACCATACTAACTCTGTGCAAAATCATCATACTCATCTCGTTTCAAATTACTTGTTTTAGGATAACTATCCTAAGTTAAACCTATCTATTTTTACCATTAATTTCTATAAATTTATATAATTTAACATCATAAAATTTATATTTTTAAATTTATCATGAAAAATATTTTATAATACATAATTTTCATATTAAACTACACAGATTTAAAAAACAATAATTAAATAAATAGGTTCGACATAGGACAAATCTAAAACAAACAACTCATCTAGAGCGGAGAGAGTATTTTAGAAAAGAAAATAGTACTCACTATGTTTTAGGATATAGCAATATAAAATCGGATGTGATGTATACTCGGATTCTATTTGATTGTGGTTTCTATATTAAGGGGCTGTTTGGTTCGCAGAGAATAAAATTAGTCTTTATCACATCGAATATTTAGATATTATTTTGGAGTATTAAATATAGATTATTTATAAAATTCATTTATAGTCGGTGAATTATTTATGAGATGAATTTAATGAGTCAAATTACGTCATGATTTGACGATGTGATGCTATAGTAAATATTTACTAATCATGAATTAATTAGGTTTAATAGATTCCTCTCGCGAATTATATTTTGATTCTATAATTATTTTTATAATTATTTTTATAATTAGTTTACGTTTAGTCCGTCAAATTAATGTACAATCATCCGATGTAACTGAACTAAATTTATCCACTGAATTCAAACATCCTAAAACTATAGTCTCTCATACATCTAATATTTGAACATCAATTTGAAGGACTAAACATAAACTAGTTATAAAATAATTACAGAATCGAAAGATAATTCACGAGACGAATATATTAACTCTAATTAATTCATGATTAGCAAACTTTACTATAGCATCGTATCATCAAATCATAGTGTAATTAAGGTCATTAGATTTATCTCACAAATAATTCATTAATTATAAATGAATTTTATAAATAATATACATATAATACTTTAAAATAACATATATAATGTACAATGTGACTTCAACAAAATATTAATGCAGCTATCCAAACAACACCTAAACCTATATTTCAGGAGGGGTAAGCAATCATATCAGAACGTCAGCTTGACGCCAACGTACGTTGGTCAGGGATCAGTCAGTCAGTCAGGCACGTCTCTTTGTCATGGAACCGAGCACGGTTGATCCATGCAAGTTGGCCGAGAAAATGGGGAAAGCTTGTGCATAGTATGCATGGAAGAGTAGTCCACGTAGATGTGGACATGTACGGCGGTCATTAATTACTTTTGACTACTCTGAAATGAGTATATATATATATATATATATATATATATATATATATATATATATATATATATATATATATATATATATATCTTATGTATGTGCCATGGCTGCATCCGTGTGACGTGGCCGAATGTCTAATTTGAAAACTCAAATTGAAAATCCGAACCGTTCAAATTGTTACACTACATATTAATATTGCCTTGTATACCAAATTTTATATTTTTTGAATTTTTATTATTTTATCGAGATAGGTCAAAAATGCAATAAAATAGATACTTGAAATCGTTGGATTATTGCATTTTTGACCTATCGATAAAATAGTAAAAAATTCAAAAAAATATAAAATTTGGTATACAAAGGCAATATTAATATGTAGAACAATTTGAACGGTTCGGATTTCAATTTGAGTTTTCAAATTATAGATTCGGTCACGCCACACGGGATGGCTATCTTGGCGCGCCACAATGCTTATATATATATATATATATATATATATATATATATATATATATATATATATATATATATATATATATATGGTCTATGAATCCTTATCAGCGTCGCGATCATTTTGATAAATTCGAAATTATATATATATATATACACACACATAGGTAACCGAGCTTATTACCGAGGTATGGTTTTGGTAACCGGTGGTAGGGTTTGGCTAAAATTTATCAAATTCAAATTTTGTGAAAAAATCAAAAAAATCATGGTGGTAGATCTCGAATTATAGTGCACAATGGTGAATAAAGTTTTTCAAAACAATCGAGGTAAAATAAAATTTGGAATCAAAACCGAATTGTCAAAAAAATTAGGAAAATAAAATACAGTGCATGGCATTGTTCGTTCGTCCCATCCGGCCCATTGATAGAGAAAATATCTCCCCAGCCATCTCCCCTCATCGCTCACACTTGCCAACTCCTAGCCATCCATTGGAGAGGTCGGTTTGTGGGTAGAAGGAGGCGGCACCGCCAGATCCGGCAACTCCTCACCGGTGAGCGTGGTAATTTGCCGATAAGTCACGGTAACCGTGCGGTACAAGGCGATTACCGCCTAGAAGAAGTGCGAAGGTAATCCCTTCGTCTATGGTTACCATGCAATTAGATGCGGTTATTGTGGTTTGTATCCTGGTTATCGCATTTGCATACAGATGATATGCATCGTTACAGCAGGCGATAACTTTCTCCAACCGTGCGATAACCGTTGGTCTAACCATGGTTATCGCCACCTACGTGGTGTGGCAGTTGTCGATGCGTGTGCTCGACACGCAGGGACCCTCGGGGGACCCCCTTTTTGGTTCGGCACAGGGTAGCAGTGAATCAGGGTTTGAACTTGAGGCGAGGTAGAGGGAAGGTAGGAAGATGGAGCAAAATCGCAATCGCAAAAGACACAGAAGGGTTATACAGGTTCGGGCCGTCGGGGAGATGTAATACCCTACTCCTGTTTTTGTGTTATGTGGAGAATGAATTACAAGGATTGGTGTGGTTGTTCTTCGTTGGGGAAGCTGGAGCTGATGACTGAGGTGAAAATGCTTAAAGCCCAAGGCTGAAGGGGCTGAACAAAAGACCCACCAACTCTATAATGGACTTGGGCCTTCTTTTATAGTGCAAGGGGACACCATAGTAGTCCTAGCTTTCTATACTCCACTCCACGTGATGGAGCGGCTCTTGTCCTGTCTTGTCGGGGTCTACCCCTATTCCTACTCCTGTTGCCATGTCGCGGGAGTTGGAGGAGAAAAACGGATGTCGTGGCTGTCATACTACTGACGAGAGGAGGAGAAAAATGGGTGTCATGGCTGCCATGCTGCTGACGAGAGGAGGAGTCAACTTACCTACTCTAGTGGGGCCTACCGGTCAGTGGCTCTCCGCCTGGAGAGGGGTTGACGTGACACCCCCAGCACCCGTGTCCTCCCTCCCATGCGGCCGCCCAACGCATTTAATGCGACTGGACGGGGCGTGGATGAAGGTGTGCGTGACTGACCGTGCGGCCATACCATGGTCGCCGTCAAAGACTTTCTCCCCTCTCTCCCTCGTGACGGGCAAAAAGGGTGATGATGAGCTGCTGATAGACGTGCCTCACATCGCAATAAATGTGACGGGGCAGGCGTCTGGCCTCTCTCTAGGCATTAAATGTGGCGGTTGGCAGTTGGCGGTTGATCTCGTTCCTCTCTCGGAGAGGTGCGGGTTGATGGACGGGGTCTGGTGATCCGAACCCATCATCGGGGAAGCGACGGCCTCGGGCAGCCCTCGAGCCAAGTCCCCTTTGGGATGGCCGCGTGGCCGCCCGTGGCCTAGACCCGCATGAGCCGTTCAGGACATACCTTTGGGGCGCCCTGGTAAGCGAAGGCGTCTTCCTTCTTCAGATATCATATTCTCGTTATACTCCCGGGCTCATATCACCGACAGTAGCCCCCGGTGTTGACCGGGACCGAAGTTGGGTTCGGGCGCGGTTAACGCCATATTCCTGAGTGGATGGGCCCGGGTACTGGATGTGCCACGTCGCGGCAAGAGATAGGCGTGCGGTAACTGGTGCCGCGCTTGATTAAGCCTTTCCAAACAGGGGGCGTGTTATTTGGGCCGTGCACACGGGAGGCCCATCTAACCACCTACCTCCCTCCGTTCCGTGTAGTGCGCCTGGTGGACGCGAAATCCCAGGCGGCGTGAAACCCAAGCGGCGCGAAAACCGAAGAGACGTGAAAAACGAAGGGGACGCGAAGCCGAAGAGGCGCATCGCGTGGGAGTGGAGCGAGATTAATGCCGTAGAATGCGAGGGGGCTGTGGTTGCCTATAAAAACGGATCCGCGAGAGGGGGGATCAGTTTCTACGCATTCCTTAGCCATCGGCTCTTATCCTCCCGGCGCTTTTGTCCTTTCGACTCCTTCCTCTCCGCCGCTAGTTTCTCTCCGCATTCCGGCGCCTTCCTCGAAGATGACCCGCGACGCGCCCCTGGAGCCCGGGAGCGTGCTTCCAAAGTCCCAGGTTCGCTCCGCGGAGGCTCGAAGCATGTTCAACATGTATCTGCTGCGCGGCACTCGCAGTGGCGGCGATATTCCGACGGAGCGGCCCCCCACGAAGATGGTGTTCTTTGCCTCCTTTGCCATGGTCGGGTTGGTGCCGCCCTTCTCCCGGTTCTTCTTCGACGTGCTGGAGTTCTACGACCTTCAGCTGCATCATCTCACACCCAACGCGGTCTTCTACCTCGCCATCTTCGCCTACACCTACGAGATGATCGTGGGGGTGATGTCCTCACTGCATCTCTTCCAGCAGTTTTTCCGCATGTGCCGGGCGAGATCCCCCGGTGCGGTCGGATACATTGCGATCCAACCGTGCAACGACAGGGTTGTCGACACCGCCTTCATCGACATTCACCCTCGCTCCAGATGGGAGAACTCGAGGGCCTACTGGTTCTACACCAATTTGGGCGACCACCCCCGGCATTCCCTTTCGACGGGGATTCCGGCGAATCAGGGGAACTGGGAGGCACGGCCGTGCGCTGGGAGAGAGCTGGATGGAGTGCTGGAGCGGATCAGCTATCTCCGGAAGGGGGCCTGTCCAGCCACGTCGTCTTTCGAGATTTCCAGACACGACGCATCTCGCCATTACAGGAGAGGCCGCGCCCAGCCTACATGTACACGAACTTCAACGATGACATGCGCACCCATGTTGGCACTCCCTTCGACTGGGACGAGAATGATCTCGCGATCCTGGTCCGCCGCACCCTCGGCGTCACTGCGATGGATCTGACGCAACTCCCTCCGGGGCTGGTCCCGTTGTGCCAGGACCCGACGCGCCTGGAGATTCTGCATGCTTTGCAGGTGGTGGGTGACGGCACGGGTTCGTCATCAGCAGTGCCAAGCGCCGCCCCGAGGGGTGGCAACGGCGACTACGGCGACGACGGCGATGACGGGTGCCAATTGGGCGGCCGGGCGTCGGGGCTGGCGGGGAGCGGACCAGGGGGCCCCGGACCCAAAGGGAAGAGGAAGAGGCGGAGTGCGACTCCGTGCCTCCCCCATCGCCACCACGCGGCGGCGGTGCGGGGCGCACCGCTCCCAGCTCCAGTCCGGAGGCCGGCGGGCGCGGAGTCTGCCCAGGGCCACCCAGCGCGAGGGCGATGCGGCCACAACGGCGGCGACTACGGCGGTGGCGAGGCGCACACCACAGCGGCGCACCGTCGGCGAGCCGGCCGCGGCGGCCTGCGGCGGTGGAGTCTACGGGCTGCGGCCAGTGACCCCCTCCGGTGGCCCGCGAAGAAGAAACGGGCCATCTCTCGGGTCTCATGGAGCTTCAACGCCGCCGTAGGTAATACATTGCAGATGCAAACATTTCTTGTGAGCCATGTGTCTTATTTCGGGATATTTGTGTATTGCGTTTATTTTTGTTCCCGCCGCGAGCATCAGCATTTTCGCCCCAAGGTCATACCTAAGGGCTGTTCTGTTTCCAGCTCAGCGGGAGGAACGCAGGAGAGGTCCGGGGTGGTGGAGCCCACCGGGTCCGGGTCACCTCCCACAGGTTTGGGCTCGGGTTCGGTGCGGCTGAGGAGGGGGCCCCACGATGTCGGGCGTCAATCGCCCACCGGGGAACAAGGTGGGGCCCCTCGTGGCAACATATTTGGGGCGAGGCGGCCCCGTCGCGAGGTGGAGGCGGCGGCGGGCGGCGGGGAGCAATCCCTAGGGTCCCCGCGGCAACAATCGGCCGCCCGTGCCGGCCATCGCCGCACAACACCACTCGACACAGTCGCCCCACCGGCTGACACCAACACCGTCGGCGCCGGTCCATCGCAATCCGCCAATGCCACGAGTAGCCTCACCGGGGGCGAGGCAACGCCGGCGGGTGAAGCGGCGGCGGATAGCTCGGCCAGTGGGGCACCTTCTTCTCCCCGTCCTGCACGGTGGTAGACCTTGGTTCAAGCTCAGGCTCCGAATCAGGGGCACTCTGTCGGGATTTATGGTCGCCTTGGACACTTTGCAGCCCCTCGTGCGATCGTAGGAGCGGGCGAGGATGATAGAGTCCCGGGCGCTGGAGGAGGCCAATGCGGTCTCCCTGGAAGGGTTTCAGGCTCAGCTTCAGGCCTTGGCCACCAGGGAGGTCGCGGTGGCGCGACGGGAGACTGAGGTCGCCGAAGGCCGCCGCGAGTTGGCGACCACGGCGAGGGTGGAGGGCCTCATCCGGAAGCGGGAGCTGGCGGACATCGAGGTTGTCGAGGTGAACTCAATCAGGTGTTCGAGGACACCGTCATTGAGCGGCACACCGCTGACTTCCGCGAGCACGCAACCACTGCCGTAGAGGAGAGGGTTCGCACCACTACGGGGAGTTCATCCGCGATCTCAACGGCGCGCCCGGGAACTCAGCCGGCGCGGCGCGTTGCGTGATGCGAGGCGGCGCCGCGCCGGCCGAGCATTGAGCTCCAAGCCGTGAGGATGGTCGCGAGGCGCGAGAAGGCCTTGGAGGCGGCGTGGCGGGCGGTCGAGGACCGGGAGGCCGCCGTGGCCAAGGCCGAGAAGGACTCTGCCGCGTGGGAGAAGAACGTGGTGGCTCGGGAGAAGGCCATCGGCGAGCGCGAGGCCGTCGTCGAGGCGCGAGGTGGCCGTACTACGAGGCCCGGAAGGAGGTCTCCCGGTGCACGAAGGCCATTTGGGAGCGCGCGAGCGGCTCGCGGCGCCTCGTGCCATCGGCGGGAGGAGGCTGGAGCGGTGGGAGCGGGACATCGCCGCCCGGAGCGAGACGGTCGGCGGCGTGGAGGCACGGGTGCGAGAGTTGGAGCGGTGGGAGCGGGTTACGCCACCCTAGCCGGCCCCTCGCTCTCGGCGAGCGGCCTAGACTTGGAGGAGACGCGCGGCGGATCGCGGGCTGGAGCACGCCCTTGGTTTAGGGCTCCGGACCATGGCCTCGTCCGTCGCGCGTCTTCATGAGGCGGCCCGTGAGGTGGGGGTTGTGCGCCCCCGTGCCGCCAGCTCTACCTTGGGGGGATTGGCCACCCAAATAGATGAGCTAGCCGAGGGGATTAAAGGGTGCGGAGGAGGTTGACGAAGTGGCGAAGGAGTCGTCGTATGACCTGTCCCGCCGAGGTTGCAACATTGATCTGGCGAGCTATCGGGCCGCGACCCGGCTTCGACCCGTACATCCCCACGAGGACTTCCCAGGGGCATGAGGAGAGGCTGCTCGGCGTCGCGTCAAGGATGCCGTCGACTCCATCATGATTGGCTTCGATGGAACTCGGCGGCATTTCAGCTTGCCTACCGCGAGGACCCGCCGGCCGAGGATGACACGGAGAACTCTCCCAGCGACCCGTCGGCCGCCTAGGACTCCCCTGCTTTTGCCTCTATCCTGTACTTTGTAAAAACATTGTAAAACTATTTTATGTTATCAATGCACTTGCCTTTCTCATGCTGGATTCGCATTGTAGCAGTCCATCCATCGTGGCCGACTTTGCAGCTTACTTATCTCTTTGGTCAACTTCAGATTTGCCGAATGGGGACGATGATTCATATATATATATGTATATATATTGGGAGCCCCCGGCCAACTTGGCACACACATGGTGGCGGTTAGTTGGCCCAAGCTCTTGCCTGTTCATTTCCCTACAACAGCAGTCCGCTCTTTAGTTAGTTTAGCCATTGTAGGAATATGGACGGTATGGTTTCTGCCATGATTCATCCCATGTAATCGGGAGCTGGTTTGGGTTCGGCGGCGTGCATCGGTCGGTGGCGGTGCCTTTCTCGGGGCTCGGGTAGAAGCGAGGGCATAAAGGGCTAGTAGAGGCGGCGGCAACGGGGGGATCGGGACGGGCGTGATAGGGCGCACCCGAGCCCCCGGGCGTTGACTACCCGGGGCACTTTCATGCAGCGTCGCTCTACCCTCGACACCCTTAGGGCCTCTCAGCCTAGGGCGGGCAGGGCCAGAAGATCACCGGAAATCAGCATCCGCAATACATGTTCTGGAACATGGAGGGGAAAAACATACTGCAAAGCAGATATTTCGTAAGGAAAAAGCATAAAGAGTATAAACGGGCGAACTCATCGTTCATGCCAACTGGAGGCAGTGAACGTGCTTTCATATATGTTGGGGATTCAGCACACCATGCGGCTTATGGGTAGAACTTGCGTAGGTGGGAAATATTCCACGGGTTCGGCGGAGTGCCATCCTTTGTGGCTAGGCGGCTGCTCACAGGCGCGGAGTGCCGATAACTTTGTATGGCCCTTCCCACATCGGAGATAACTTGCTCAGCCCCGCACGCGTTTGCACATGCCGCAGAACGAGATCGTTGATTTGCAGCGCTCGGGGGCTGACTTTGTGTTGGTGATAGCGACGGAGGCTCTGCTAATAACAAGCCGCGTGAAGCGCTGCACGACGCCGTCTTTCTTCTAGGTAGTCCAGGTCGTCGTGACGTAGCTGTTCTTGATCTGCTTCGATGTATAGTGTGGCTCGGGGCGATCCCAGGGTGAGCTCAGAAGGCAAGACCGCCTCAGTTCCATACAACAAGAAGAATGGTGTTTTCCCGGTGGCACGACTTGGTGTTGTCCGGTTGGCCCAAAGGACCGCTGGCAGCTCGTCAATCCACGAGTCCCCATGCTTCTTGAGGACGTTGTAGGTCTTTGTCTTGAGGCCTTTCAATATTTCCGCGTTTGCACGCTCGGCTTGGCCGTTGCTTTGGGGGTGGGCGGGCGAGGCGAAGCACGGTTTGATGCCCATGTCGTCGCAATACTCACCAAACAGCTCACTCGTGAACTGGGTGCCGTTGTCGGTGATGAGCCTATTGGGGACCCCGAACCTTGCCGTGATGCCTCTCATGAACCGCACAGCCGAATGTTTGTCGATGACGCTGACTGGATAGGCCTCAGGCCACTTGGTGAATTTGTCGATGGCGACATATAGAAATTTGTAGCCGCCAAGCTCCTCCTTAAACGGGCCCAAGATGTCCGGCCCCAAACCGTGAACGGCCACGGGCGGGATAGTTTGAAGGGCACTGGGGCGCGAGCTTCGCTGGCGTGGAATTGGCATGCCGGCACCACCGCACGAGGTCTGCTTGCATCCTCGGCGCGGTGGGCTAGTAAAAACCTTGGCGGAATGTCTTTCCTACCAAGGTTCGGGAGGCTGAGTGCGCTCGACATTCTCCCTCGTGGATCTCGGCCAGGAGCTCGAGACCCTGTTCCCGACCGATGCTTTTCATGAGCACTCTGTTGGCACCGTGTCAGTAGAGTGTCCCTTCCACCAACACGTACCTTTTGGAGATGCGGGCGATGCGCTCGCTTTCCTCACGTTGCTCGGGCAATGATGCGTCTTACAGATACGCCTGGATTTCTGAAATCCAGGCCACCTGAAGCGTGATGTCGATCCCGGCAGGACCACGCTGTGGCTGGCCCGCCAGGTCCAGGGCGTCGGGGCCGGCCGACTCCTACCCTTGGGGCGGTTCGGGGCACGCCGACGGCTCTGTGAGTCTTTCCTCAAATGCGCCTGGCGGGGCTGGGGCTCGCGCGGACGCGATCCTAGATAACTCGTCCGCCAGGGTATTGTCTTTTCTGAGAATATGGCGCAGCTCAAGGCCATCAAAATGGCGCTCCATACGCCGTACTTTCTTGACATATGCTTCCATCTGGGGTTCGATGCATTGGTACTCCTTGGAAACTTGGTTCACGACTAGTTGAGAGTCGCCGAGGACTAGCGAGATGGCGGATGCCCATGCACACGCCGCTCGCAACCCCACTAGGAGCCCTTCATACTCGGCCATGTTATTGGTTGCTCGGAAGTCAAGTCAAATGATCTCTGGAGTACGTCGCTGTCGGGAAAGTTAACGCAACGCCTGCCCGGCCCCGTAAGGTGAGTGAACCGTCAAAGTTCATCACCCAATGCATGATCCATTGGCCGCGATCCTTCGCACTCTCGGGTTCATCCGGGGGTTGATCGTTATCGGCCACTGGCGTCCATTCTGCCACGAAATCGGCCAAGGCCTGGCTCTTGATCACGTGGCGAGCTTCGAAATGCAGGTCGAACCCTGACAATTCGATAGCCCACTTGACTACCTGTCCCGTGCCCTCTCGGTTATGCAAGATCTGCCCGAGAGGATAAGACATGACTACCGTTACCCGATGTGCCTGGAAGTAGTGGCGCAGCTTCCTGGTAGCCACGAGCATGGCGTAGAGCATTTTTTGGGCTTGTGGGTAATGTGCCTTTGCGTCCGTAGCGCCTCACTGATAAAGTAGATTGTCTGCTGCACCTTGGTGCGGGCCTTAGCTACTTTACCAAGGGCAACAGGCTCGGGTGCACAAGGGCGGGTTACCTCAGTGTCCGGGGCTGTCGGGCCATCGTCTTTCCCTGGGCCCTCAGGGCCGCTCTAGGTGGAAGGGGCCTCGGGAGCCCCCAGACTAGGGGGCTGGGTGGCTCCCTGAGGCTCGGGGGGCCAAAGGCCGCCTCCGGCTCCGGGTGCTTCCTCAGCCAACACCGTTCCAAGGTCTCCTGCCTCCTGGTGTGATGAGGCTGGGGGCGTCTGGGAGATTGGCCCGTCATCGCGCTCCACAACCAACACTGCACTGATCACTTGGGGAGTTGCCACCAAATATAAAAGGAGGGGTTCTCCTTCTTGAGGTGCCACCAATGTGGGCAGCGAGGTGAGATAACGCTTGAGCTCGCTCAAGGCTTTCTCCGCCTCGTCCGTCCAAGTGAAGGGGCCAGTTCGCTTTAGCAACTTGAATAGAGGGAGCGCCCGCTCTCCCAGCTTTGATATAAAATGGCTCAGGGCAACTACACAACCAGTGATTTTCTGCACGTCCCTGAGCTTCCTGGGGGGCGCATCTCCTCTATCGCCTTTATTTTTACAGGGTTGGCCTCGATGCCTCGGGCGAGACCAAAAACCCCAAGAGCTTACTGCGGTACCCCGAACACACATTTCTCTGGGTTCGCTTCATGCGGGAGGACCGAGAGGTTATCAAATGTCTCGGCCAGGTCCGGGAGCAAGGTCTTTGGTCCTGAGACTTGACCACGAGATCATCGACGTACGCCTCGACATTGCGCCCTATTTGGTCTTTCAACGTGATGCGGACACCGCGTTGGAAAGAGACATGGCATTCTTTAAACCAAAAGGCATAGATATGTAGCAAAAGGTAACCATAGGGGTAATAAATACGGTTTTCTCCTCATCCTCTTGTTGAGGTCGGTGTAGTCGATGCACATGCGCAGCTTGAGGTTGGCCTTCGGGACAACCACCGGGTTAGCCAACCACTCCGGATGCAGCACCTCCCGGGTGAAGCCGGCCTCCTAGAGCCATGCCACCTCTTCACGGATGAACGCCTGTCGCTTCGGGGCCTGTCGTCTCACCTTTTGTCGGACCAGTCGTGCATCCGACCGTACTGCAAGTCGGTGCTCGATCATCTCCCTGGGGACTCCGGGCATATCCGACGGCTTCCAAGCAAACACGTCGGCATTCGCCCGCAGGAAGGAGACGAGCGTGTCTTCCTATTTGGGGTCCAAGTTGCCGATAATTCTGGCGGTTTTGGACGGGTCATCACCCAGCTGAATGGACTTGATCACCACCTCGTCGGCAGAGGTGATGCGCTTCTTGGGGGCCCGGGAACCCGAGGCCTCCCCTTGAGGGTCCTCGGGTTCAACGCGGTCGGTCGCCGCAATATCATCCACGCGTGCTTCTGCGCAATCCAGTGTGGTCTTGACATCGGCATGGATGGTGATGGGGCCTCCGGGGCCCGGCATCTTGAGTTGGCGGTAGGCGTAATGGGTAGCCGCCATGAACTTCACCAACGCTGGCCTCCAGAGCACGGCGTTGTAGGGCAGGTTAAGGTCTGCCACATCGAAGTCAATCCGCTCGGTACGGAAATTGGTGGGACTCCCAAATGTGACCGGTAGCGCGATCTGCCCGAGGGGCCACACCTTCCCAGCCGTCACCCCAATGATGGGGTAGGATGGCCCGAGAACCATGCCTGGGGCCTTGATCGCATCGAAGGCCTTCGGGGACAATATGTTGAGAGCCGCACCCCCGTCAATTAAGACTCGGGCAACCTTGACGTTGCAAATGGTGGGGGAGCTCACGAGGGCCAAGTGGCCACTTCGTGCGATGCTCCCATGGTGATCTGCCTGGTCGAAGGTGATTGGCACCCCCGCCAGCTGTCGATGCGTGTGCTCGACACGCAGGGACCTAGGGGACCCCCTTTTTGGTTCCGCATAGGGGAGCGGTGAATCAGGGTTTGAACTTGAGGTGAGGTAGAGGGTAGGAAGATGGAGCAAAATCGCAATCGCAAAAAGACACAGAATGGTTATACAGGTTCGGGCCGTCGGGGAGACGTAATACCCTACTCCTGTTTTTGTGCTATGTGGAAAATGAATTACAAGGATTGGTGTGGTTGTTCTTCCTTGGGGAAGCTGGAGCTGATGATTGAGGTGAAAATGCTTAAAGCCCAAGGCTGAAGGGGCTGAACAAAAGACCCACCAACTCTATAATGGACTTAGGCCTCCTTTTATAGTGCAAGGGGACACCACAGTAGTCCTAGCTTTCTATACTCCGCTCCACGTGATGGAGCGGCTCTTGTCCTGTCTTGTCAGGGGTCTACCCCTATTCCTGCTCCTATTGCCATGTCGCGGGAGTTGGAGGAGAAAAACGAACGTCGTGGCTGCCATGCTGCTGACGAGAGGAGGAGAAAAATGGGTGTCGTGGCTGCCATGCTGCTGACGAGAGGAGGAGTCAACTTACCTACTCCAGTGGGGCCTACCGGTCAGTGGCTCTCCGCCTGGAGAGGGGTTGACGTGACACCCCCAGCACCCGTGTCTTCCCTCTCATGTGGCCACCCAGCGCATTTAATGCGACTGGACGGGGCGTGGAGGGAGGTGTGCGTGACTGACCGTGCGGCCATACCACGGTCGTCATCAAAGACTTTCTCCCCTCTCTCCCTCTTGACGGGCAAAAAGGGTGATGATGCGCGGCTGACATACGTGCCTCACATCGTAATAAATGCGACGGGGCAGGCATCTGGCCTCTCTCTAGGCATTAAATGTGGCGGTTGATAGTTGGCGGTTGATCTCGTTCCTCTCTCGGAGAGGTGCGGGTTGATGGACGGGGGTCCGGGTGATCCCGAACCCTGTCATCGGGGGAAGCGGCGGCCTCCGGGCAGCCCCCGAGCCAAGTCCCCTTTGGGATGGCCACGTGGCCGCCCGTGGCCCGGACCCGCATGAGCCGTTTAGGACATACCTTTGGGGCGCCCTGGTAAGCGAAGGTGTCTTCCTTCTTCAGATCTCGTATTCTCGTTATACCCCCGGGCTCATATCACCCACAACAGTAATATTGTGATGTTTGCAAACAATAGTTTGGTTTTTAGGTTTGTATGATGGTGAATGTTTAAATTTCCAAGTAATAGTACGATGCTACCAAGTAATATTATGGTTTGGATGTTTGTATAATGTTGAATGTTTATATTTGTAAGTAATAGTTTGATGTTTGCAAGTAATATTAGGGATTGTATGTTTGTATAATGTTGACTGTTTATACTTAGTGCGATGTTTGCAAGCAATAGTATGGTTTTTAGGTTTGTATGATGGTGAATGTTTAAATTTGCAAGTAATAGTATGATAATAGTACGGTTTGGATTTTCGTATCATGTTCAATGTTTATATTTACAAGTAATAGTTTGATGTTTGCAAGTAATACTAGGGTTTGTATGTTTCTTTAATGTTGAATGTTTATACTTGTATGTTTAGGTTGTGGAAATGTTTAATGTTTTGCAAATGGCGAGGATAGCGGCGGGGACATTGTGTGAGAGCACGGGGAGAACATAGCGCCGGGGTTTTGCTGCAAGTATTGTCACCAGAAAAGGAGCGGTGGTGGGGCAACCCGTCTAAACATTCACTTGGCTGGAAAAGGGAAGGGGACTACTTACTGCAATTCAGTTTCTCTCGATGTCCATGATTTCTTCAGGCACAAGCTTGACAGGATCAAGGAATCAGGTGCCAAGCAAAAGGATGACATATCAAGAATAGTTGAGTCGGCAGGTGTGAACTACTATGACCTAACAGGATCTGCCGATGAGAAGGAACAACTGGAGGCGGCCATGCAAGCTTCTAGGCAAGAGGAAGAATTTAGGAGGGAAGTGGAACATCGTGGTGGCACTTATGAGCATGGCGGTGGAAGTGGATCCTCTCAGCCCCAGCCTAGGAAAGATAGAAGCAACCAAATTGCTAGTATGCTCCGAAGGGCTACATCGCTGCGGAAGTCACATGCTGTTAGAGACTATAACCTAGAAAGTGTGAGGTCTCTGTGCGGACAAAAATTGACACGAGGTTTCTTCACGAAAGAAGGGAAGGCGGGCTAGGGACATGATTGGTGAGTCATGGGCAAGGTTCTTCTTCACCCAGGCATTCCCGCAAGAAATGACGATAATCCTTACTTCGTCGACGAGACGCAAAAGTGGGGTACATATTCGGGTAATACATATTTCATTTTTTATGTGAAGATTATATACTAATTTCGTACTCTTTTAATTGTAGGTGAAAACATACCTTCTCCTACTGGTAGGGAGATAGATAGCAAGTACCTTGATTCCACAGAGAGGGGTGTCAAGAAACAATTCGATCGGTTCAAGCGTGATTGGGAAGAGTACAGTGTTACTCTAATGTGCGATTCCTGGACTGGATCGACGGGTATGGCTATCATTAACTTCTTGATATATGCAATGGCATAATGTTTTTCCACAAGTCCACCGATGCGACCGGCTATAGCCAGGATGCTAACTTTGTATTGAAGGTGATAACTTTGAATTGGACAGCTCATATTCATTTCTTATTAACAACTGCTAGTCAACGACCTAATTTTTTCTTTGTTACGTACTAATGCAAGAGATACGGAAGGTCGTAAGGAAAGTTGGCCCTGAACATGTTGTGCTTGTTATCACTGACAACGGGGAAAAATATAAGAAGGCTTGTAGACTCCTACGTCAAGAGTACCCAACAATTGTGTGGTAACCTTGCGTTGCCCACACGATTAACTTGATGCTAAAGGAGGTTGGAAAACTGCAAGATCATGCAATCGTCATTGCCAGTGCTAAGAAAGTATGCATATGGCTGTATAATCATGGGAAGCTGCATGCGATGAAGGAAGCTATAGGTGGAGAACTGGTAAAGTGGAATGCTACTAGGTTTGGCACCAACTACATGTTCTTGCAGAGTTTTCTAAGGAAGCAAGAACAGTTTATGCAATGGATGGCGTCCCCAAGCTTCATGCAAAGCAAATTCAGTGAGATGGAGGAAGGTAGATATGCACATATGTGCCTTAGTAGCATTGCTTGGTGGGAACAGGTTGGAGTCGGTGGTGAATTCGGTACGTAGATGTACTCCTTCGTTCGCTTTGCAGACGAGGACAAGAACCCCAACTTGAGTGAGGCTCTTCCGAGATATCAAATGTTGAAAATGGAGTACGATAGTCTGTTCGGTCAACAGAGGGATAAGTTTGCTACTTACATGGAAATTGTTGACCGAAGGATGCATGACCTTACACATGATACACTCGTCAATGTCGGTAAGTACCTAGACCTTACATTCTTAACAATATAGGGCCTGTTTAGATCCATCGCCAAAATTTCACACCCTGTCACATCGAAAGTCACATAAATGAAGTATTTAATATGAACTAAAAAATAACTAATTACACAGTTTGCATGTAATTTACGAGACAAATCTTTTAAGCCTAATTAGACTATGATTTGACAATAAAGTGCTACAGTAAACTTGTGCTAATGATGGATTAATTAGTCTTAATAAATTTGTCTCGTCGTTTACAAATGGATTCTGTAATTTGTTTTTTATTAGTCTATGTTTAATACTTCAAATGTGTGTCCAAAGCATTGATGTAACATTTTGCCAAAAAATTTTCCTGGATATAAACACACCCATAGTCAATTTTTTAACAATAAAATGTGCATTTATTTTGTAGCTGCGGCATTGAGCCCTTGGACGCATTACGTGTATACTGCTAGTGCGACCGTCTTCCAAGATCTCCGTCAGGCCTTCAAGTGGATGACGGACATCAATACGGTTACTGCCGCCTTGCTTGAGGTTGAGATATATCGGCATAAAGTTGGTGAATTTGGGAGGCCACTCGCAAAAAAGATGGCTATTGATGGGAAAACTTTCCCTGGTACGTTTCTCATGATCAAACTGTGAAAACTCCAAATGCTTTCACCATATATCTATTTTACAATTACCTAATGACATGAAACTCGTCATTTGCAGCACAATGATGGTCCATGTTTGCCGCAAACACGCCGAATTTGAAGAAGCTAGCGTTGCACATGGTTAGTCAGTGTTGTTCTTCTAGTGGATGTGAACGGGATTGGAGCACGTTCACATTCATACATACCAAGGTCAAGAACAAGCTTACACACAAGAAGCTAAACAAGCTTGTCTATGTGAACTACAACCTTTGCCTCAGAATTCAACAAGCAAATGCATAAGTTCGGAGAGAGGATGACGACCCCCTTCAAAGACTTACGGACCTCTCATTCTATGGACTAGCAATAAGACCAGAGACTAGATGGACAATGCTAGGTCTAATGCTTGCCTTGAGCTAGATGAAGACTTCGCAGAGAGTGATGCTCCCGTTCCTAGTCCACTTGTAACCAGCCTAGTGGACTTAACTAACCTGAGCAGAAGCACGGGAGCTTCAAGTGTTGCTGAGTGGGCTGATAAGACCGTAGGAGATACTCACATTGGAAAAAGAAATACTAGACATAAGCCACAACAACCTCCTTCCAAAAAAGGTCCAGCAACATGGTCTAGGCGTGTGGACAACGACGATGAGACTGAAGGTAACTCAGAATACCAAGAGTCTGACGATAGTTCCTCCAGAACTATTACGGACGACGGAGGCAAAGGGGGTCGAGGCGGCCAAGGGACCACTGAGGTGCCTTCTAGGGGGGACATAGCACAGTCAGAGCAGCAATGCAAGATTCAATTCACTGGTACGATGTAGTTTACTTGCTATTTCATTTTTTTCTTCCTACTTTTTCATTTGCAGATGAGACCGATTTCACTTATGCTACCCAGGACACGGATCATGGTGCTCCAAGCTCTCAACGAACTTTTTGACACACCACAGGATAGCTATGATTCATTCAGTTCCTTCAGCATTGAAAGTGGATATCCTACGTACGTGTACAACCATCCCACCGCTTCTGATTATCCTCTTTCTACTTGGGTGTTTGAGTGGTGAGAGCCCCAGTGGTACGCTCAATTGTACGACCAGTGGCATTCCACAGCCTCATGGACAGGACAGAGTTGGCAGGAATACAAGGCTGGGTTGCTTCACTCTCATAACTTGATGCTGATGTTCACTGAGGAGTACAACATGACATATAATCAGTGGAACAGCTAGCTACGCCAACTGTCATTGGAACATTTTGTTTGTTTTATTTATGAACTATCATCTACCTTGTTGTGGACATTGTATTGTGAACACCATATTTCATCTACATGTCAACTTCATGATGCATTGTTGTTATTGAATTGTTGTGATATGAATTATTGAATTGCTTCAAAGTTCGTAATCTAGAAAATGTCATGTCGAATTTTGTTATTCCACATGCAAAATTTAGGTTTGTAAGTACCCTACATATTATTCTAATTATTCCTAATTTATACATAATTTTACATTTTTCTATTTTCCCCTCATTTTTCCATCTCGCAAAACTACTGCGGTAACCGTCCCTTAAACCGCGGTTATCGCGGTTTACCGCGCGGTAACCGCAGGAAAACCGCACGGTAACCGGTTTAAAATTCGGAGATGAATTTCATGTGGTTTTTGACAGTTACCGTGGTAACCGCCAAATCGTGGGGGGGTGGTAATCCCCCTAAAACAGTTTGTCGAACCTTGCACACACACACTCCATCACCAAGAGTGGAGCGACAAAAGGAAACACCTAAGCTAGCATACGGTATATTTGTGTGTACACGACTTAGGCGGTGTTCTTTTACTACTTTTCTAACTTATTCATTTAGTTTTTCATGCACACATTTCTCAAACTGCTAAATAATACGTCTTTTTCAAAAAAATTATAAAAAAATATTTTAAAAACATATTAATCCATTTTTCAAAGAAAAACTAATACTTAATTAATTAATTATACGTTAATGAATCACTTTGTTTTACGGGTCGAATTATTAGTTTTGATCCCTAGGAAACGATCTTCCTAACTCATTCTCCTTGTTTTTCACATGCACGCTTCTCAAACTATTTAGTATGTCTTTTTTAAAAAAATTATGCTAAAGTTACTTTAAAAACCATATTAATCCATTTTAAAAAATAAATTAATGCTTAATTAATTATACGCTAATAAGTCGCTCTATTTCAAAAGGATTAATTCTCATCCCTAGAAAACGAATGCTGCCTTATACCATCTTCAATTAGAGTTTAAATCTTTTTAATAATGTATTGAACGATGACTCTTATGCACAAAACTTAGGGAATATTCTTAGGTAAAAAAACTTGGGGAATATTCATAAGTAGAGTCCGGTGTAGGCTCTTACGTATTCCATGTAAGGGAAAAATTAAAGTTACCGCTATAAAGGGTTGTGTTTTGAGCTAAATCTTTACTAATTATCATTGCATATGATTTGAGCTGAATCTTTACTAATGTTTACAACCAAAATTGGCACTTAGGAATCAAAATAGAGAAAGTTGCCAATATTTGGAAGTTTGCCGGTTTCTTTCGGAGAGGCCGGTCAGACCGGGCAGTGGGGCCGGTCAGACCGGAGGCATGTGGCCGGTCTGACCGGCAGAGTCCGAAACCTAGATGACTTCGTCAGTACTCGGGTTTCCTTTCTCCATACGGTATATCTCGGGTTTCCAAACGTGTCTATCCCGAGTTGGACGTGGAGAAGGGCCTGTGAAGGGCAAGACCAACCCCTATTTAAGAGCCAAGGCCGGTTCAATTGTAAAAAACAATCAACACAACATACAATACAATCTAGAATCGTTTTTAATATTCTTTACTTTTCAGCCATATTTTTTTCTACTTTGCCCTAGTTTAGTCCATCTTTGTCGGTTTGCATCATAAACCGTCCACCGTCGCTGCGAGAGTGCGACATCTCTTTGTAGGTTTGTCCCGAAAACCTTTCGTTCGCCCATGAGACGAGTATTTATCGATCTATCCATCTAAATCGGTTTCGCTAGCCGATTTGATCTACAAAACCCACTTTGTTCTAGTTTTTGCTAGATTGAAGTGGTTGGCGACTCTATACCAAGAACGACCGCAAATTTTTAGGTGAATCGATCGTGTTCATGCCTTTTGCGAAAAAAGGTGCCAACATGATTTTTGGCGACTCCGCTGGGGAAGACACGACGCCAACTCGGGTTCGACGTCGCCATGTCCAAGCAAGCGGCGCAAGACGTGGAGCCATCCAACGTCGTCCACATCTCGTTGGACGACTTGGATGGGGAGGCTCGCCAAATATGGAGGAGCACATTCGGGCGATCACTCAAGAGGTGCTAGATCAATCTTGCACCAAAACACGACAAGGCGCCATCATCAAGCCCGGAGCCCGCTCAAGGTAACTCGCGGCGAGGTAAGCGCTGATCACATCTCTATGCCTATTCAAAACTGGTTGTTAGTACGGTGGATGAGTCCGTTACTGCCGTCGTAAACAATAAGATTGAATCCGCTATAGAGGCTTGTTTTAATAGATTGTTTAAGGCGCACATGAGCGGCAAATCCAGTCTTCCCGCGACCGATTCACCGCCTACCTCGATTGCAGGGGGAGCCAGTCTCCTATGAACCACATATTTAGCAAAACCGACGAGACAATTGCCCAAGGCCCCGGCGAAAATAGTTCTAGCTGCCTCTGTCGATCGGCCGGCCCCTACGCCGGTCCGCCGACCCTCACCACGTCGGCCCGACCAGCCCACCGTATCTCGGTCGACCGGCCCGATGGCCGGCCCGACGGAACACAAGCGGCGGTCGACCGGCCCTATGGCCGATCGGCCGGGTCGCCTTACGTCGGTCGACCGGCTCGCCATACATCGGTCGACCGACCGTAAGGCCGGCTCGCACTCATACTACACCGATCGGACCGGCGGCTATCCGGCGGTCGACCGCGCTTATATAGCCGATCGACCGGACCCCGCCGATCGGACCGACGCCCGGTGTCGCAGGGAAGTAGATCCTATCACGGGCAACTCGGTTCTATACCACGTTCCCGCACACGAATCCCATGTGGCTACTGTTCATGCACCAATTCCCCCGTATGTCCCCAATGAATACAATGATCCTAATAGGGATATCGCACGACACGAGAGATGGCCAATATGACAATATTGCGCCGCAATGACCACATTTCAGGTCGCCGGTCTTGCCCGACCCGCCTAGGCCTAAAAATATGGAGGACCAGATTAGGAACATCATTAGAGAGTCGTTCGGAATTGAGCCCAGAAATCGTGCTAAGGTTTACCAAAATCCGTATCCTGACTATTTCAATAACATCCCATATCTTTGTGGTTATAGAGTCCCTTAATTCACTAAATTCAGTGGAGATGCTAATAGGACCACATGGGAGCATATCGGCCAATTCTTAGCGCAATGTGAGGAGGCTAGCACTTCGGATGCTTTCAAATTGCGCTTATTTTCTTTATCTCTATCCGTGTCTCGCTTTTACTTGGTTTACATCTTTACCGGCTAACTCCATTCATACTTGGGCTCAGTTAGAACAGAAATTTCATGATTATTTTTTATACCGGTGAGACCGAGCTTAGACTTTGTGACTTGACATCGGTTAGGCAAAAATATAATGAGTCTGTTGTTGATTATATTAAAAGATTTAGAGATGCTAGAAACCGATGTTTTAGCTTGAGTATAACTGAGAGAGACTTGGCCGACCTTGCTTTCAATGGGTTGCTTGCTCCCATTAAAGAAAGGTTAGATGGCCAACAATTTCTTGATGTTAGCCAAGTGATTTAGGCAAAAATATAATGAGTCTGTTGTTGATTATATTAAAAGATTTAGAGATGCTAGAAACCGATGTTTTAGCTTGAGTATAACTGAGAGAGACTTGGCCGACCTTGCTTTCAATGGGTTGCTTGCTCCCATTAAAGAAAGGTTAGATGGCCAACAATTTATTGATGTTAGCCAAGTGATGCAGAAGGCTCTGGCTTAGGAAAGCCGAGTTAAAGATGCTAAAAAGTTTGTTAGGCCCAATGATAAGAAACCTCATGTTAGCATGATCGACTCTCCTAATAGTGATTCTGATTCCGATGAAGGCGATCATGACATGTATATCGCTGAGTGGTCTTAGACAAACAATAACAAACCCTTTGTTTGTTCTAGCTTGATGCCGACTCCCCGTAAAGATCGGCAAAGTGAGATTAAGTACAGTTTTGATGTGGCCAAGTGTGATAGAATTTTTGACTATCTTTTGCAGGAAAAACAAATCAAATTACCTAAAGGCCACATCATACCCTCATTAGAAGAATTAAAGCATCGTTCTTATTGTAAATGGCACGATTCTTATTCTCATTCTACTAATGAGCGTAATGTTTTTCGTCGACAGGTTCAATCGGCCATAGAGGAAGGACGATTGAAATTCACCGAGGGCCCGAAGATGAAGCTTGACAGTGATCCTTTCCCAGTGAATGCCATCGACCTTGATGGCAAGAAGGTGTTGATTCGGCCGGAGCAAGCCGAATCGGCTAAGGGGAAGGAAGTCGTCATTGGGGAACCTAGGCCTAAGATGCTCGTACCGAAGAGCCCAGAGGTTGGGACATGAAAAGAGAACAAGGCCAAGACATCCACATCGAAGAAGCCCCATAAGCCCAAGGTGACCTTCGACATGATCCTTGACAAGTACAAGAAGAAGAGTGCCGAGAAGGAGCGTGCCAAGGGAAAGAGACCACCTCCTAAGGAGCGATTTAGTCCTTCGTCAAGGGCTTTGGAGCCACCGTTTCCCCATTGCCCTCAAGTCATGCCATGGGGACCATGCCCGATGCCGCCTCCAGGTTATCCGTTCCCTTACTTTATGCCTTGGGGAAACCCCCACCTATGTACGACATGCCTCCGATGCAGGGTCACCAAGGATGGAGAAGGGAGGGGAGATCGCCGCGAGGGTATGCGACTACTTTTGGTGGAGGCCGGTTCACCACGAAGGACCGGTTTGATGGAGAGAAAAGGGCGTACAAGTGCGCCAAGCCCGAGGATGAGAGGGCTTCGGAGGCGATCACTATCAAGATAGGATCGTATGATGTGCCGGTACCATCTAGCAATGAAGCTAAGTTGATATTTGGCCCCCGAACTGAAGCCGCGAAGGATGTCGCGCAGAGAACGATCGGACCGGACGCTCGCGGTCGGCCGCGATCAAGATATCCGGTCCGACCGAGCCTTCGGCCGGGTCGACCGCAACTGTAAACGGTCGACCGCGTCGTCCGGCCGGTTTGATATTCGCTCCGGCCTCGACCAGGCACGGCCGCCGGTTTGACCGTAGACATAGTACCGGTCTGACCGGCCACCAGGGCCGGTCTGACCGCCGTTCTGGTAAGGAGAATGCCAAGGCAGTTCCCTCTTCGGGCAAAGGTAACGAGGGACATTATTTGCCTCCTGGAACCAAGCCAAATCCTAGGTGGATGCCTGAGGATTTGACGGCTACCCAGAAGAGGAGGTTGCAGCGTCTTCGTGCTTTTGAATTAAAAGAAAAGGAAGCCGAAGAGAGGAGAGACAGGGAGTTCGATGAGTTGCGACCACCACCTGCGAAGGAGTGGATGCGTAAGTCGTCAAATGTTGAGAAGCCGGTAGTTGTTCAAAAGGATGAACAACCGGCTGTGGAGGCATCGCCCGGCGAGAACATGGATATCAGCATGGTTTGCATGTTGCCCATGGAATTTTGCGCCATGGACGAGGCCGAGGTTGCTAAGATGTCACTAGGTCCAAGGGACGCGGTCTTTGAGAAGCCTGACGAGTCCAACCGTCACATGAAGCCTCTCTATTTGAAGGTCCACATTGATGGGAAGCCGGTCTCGAGGATGCTAGTAGATGGAGGCGCGACGGTGAACCTGATGCCTTACTCTCTCTTTAAGAAGTTGGGTCGCGAAGAAGCGGAGCTGAAGAAGACCAACATGCTTCTAAACGGCTTCAACGGCGAGTCAACGGAGGCGAAGGGGATCTTGTCCGTGGAGCTTACGGTGGGGAACAAGATGTTGCCTACCGCCTTCTTCATCGTCGATGTACAAGGTAACTATAGTGTCATCTTGGGGCGGTGTTGGATTCATGCCAACTGCTGCGTTCCATCTACTTTACATCAGTGCCTAGTGCAGTGGGATGGCGATGAGGTTGAGGTAGTTTAGGCGGATACATCGGTTGAGGTTGCCATGGCCGATGTTTCTGTAAAATGGAAACATGGAGACATGCAGTGCTTATCAGGGCTAGATCTTTCTAGTTTTGATTTTATTAGTGTTTCCAAAGAAGGCTTTGTACCCATTTCTGTAAAGCCGGCTAGTTTAGTACAGCTGGGTGACATTACTTTATATGATGAATAAAGCAGCCAACTTGGAATGGTTACAAAAAAGAGTTCAAGAATATCGGTCAACAAAGAACGATATTGGAGAGACTATAGAGGATTTTGACGAGGTAGAGAAGCTCGGTTAAGGGTTCACATCAGCCGACCCATTAGAAGAAATAGACCTAGGAGATGGGAGCGTACCAAAACCGACCTTCATAAATAAAAAATATGAGAGCCGATCATAGAGTTAAGATGATCGAGCTGCTTAGAGAATGTGGACCCCCGTTTTTGAGGCGGGAATCTTTCGTGTTCATAGTACCATTTCCCTGGATCGAGTAGTTGGTACCCACGAATACAGTACTGGATAATCAAGTGCACATGCACGAATAGTCTTACATTACCATTATTACATTAATAGGCCCGAAGGCAATGTTCAACCCACAGGACCTTATGGTCCGAATACAACATAAAAACAGAATTTAGATAAGGCAGCGGAAAGAGGCAGCGGCTTGTCAATTGCCACAGGCAACGACCGGAGCTAAGGTCTAGTATGCGCCGTCAGTTCCTTCGCCCTCCTGGTAATACGCGTATGGGTCTTCTGGCTCTTCATTTCCATCAGCTGGAGGTTTGTGCGTATAGCAAGGGTGAGTACCAACCGTACTCAGCAAGCCAACACAGAATTGATGCATATGATAGGTTTATTCAAAGAACATGGCTAGGGTTATTTTTGCGTAAAGCCAGTTTTCACAATTCTTTTCACAAACCTATCGACTAGCCAAATCAAGTTTTAATTTTCACAGTTCATTAATCCGGTGACGGTTCTGTCTACCATCCATCGTGATTCCAAGGATGGCTTCCCGCCTCCGGTTCGTCATGATTTTCTGGGGAATCTACCCCTTCTCGCTTATCGAGAAGTTGACCCACCAGCGAATGAAATCATCATGCATACCCATCCCAGCAGTTTCAAGTTTAAAATCTAGCCAAGCAAAAGTCTTGTCACGATGCTCAATATCCGCGAGCACGGCTATTCGAATAGATTGATTCACTCACACTGCAGTGGATGTACACTTTACCCGTACTCCGCGACAGCCCAACAAATGAGCCTACGCCTCAACACATGAGACGGTCACGGCAAAGCCTTTCGATAACCTTGCTTTGGTAGTACCCGCTCCATGAACTTAAGCCCTCATGCACTCTAGCCGTCCTTTTCTAGCAGTGAGAGGAGTTCTGGCGCACCCGGGGTAAGGGAAAACTTTCTCAATCTTTAGGTTTAATTAATATCGTTTAATTCCACCATTCATAACAAAGGCCGCAGCCTCATTCTCATCCCATAACCACATCATAGAGAACCATCTATGCAAGGATACTGCCTCCGCTCGGCTATCTAGTCAGCTAGGTCTATACCCATTCAAGAAGTACGGTTGTACTGGCTCGTTTCCCGGCTATCTCATGGCTCGGTCCTTAATTGACCAGGGTCGGCACTTGCCTTTTTCGGAATCCACCCAAGTCATCCAGCCGCCCCAGTCTAAAACATTTGTATAACATTTTCAATCCTCAACAAGACTAGTTCAACATTCTCAAGGCCATGTGGCGCTCATGTCTCCACAGGCCGTATTTCAACTACCTTCCCTAAGGTAGTTGCCCGAGCACAAAGCTTTCTTGCAAAATCATGAGTATGCAGGGATCTAGTATAAGCAGAGCTAAGCATTTGTACCGAAGTTATCCTCCGGTCATATCACATCGAGGGTTACAAAGAATAAATACTAATGGTGATCAATATCAAAGCAGGGTATATCAAGCATAGGTATTGTTTGTGTAAAGCATGTAATTTGTAATTTGAAACCAACATCATTTCACAAAGTAGGATCAATATGTTCAAAGAGTGTGATGACTTGCCTTGTTCGCACGCTTCTTGAGTGGGGTCTTCTGCGGGGTCGTGTTCGCCTCCTTGGTCGCTAATCATACGAGCGAAAAGGAAAAAGAAAAAAATGGAATCCAATTAAAATCCGATAAGAACGAACGAAAAGCATGAAAAATCATAAAGAACTCTCCAAAATATTTCCCCTATGATCCTACTCGGGTTACGGAGGATTTTTATGGCAAAATCGGCCGTAGCGACGAGTTTCGACTTTTTAGGGTTTTTGTAAAAAGGATCGATAAAACGACGAAGCGGAAGTCTTGCGAATGTTGTTCAAGAGGTTCGTTGATACATTCTTGTCGAGTTCAATGGTTAAGTATAGTTTGAAAAGTAAAAGGTACAAATAAGTCTTTGTGAAGAGTTTTCGCAAGATTTACCGAAAATTGTATATAGTGGCTCATTCCATTTTAAAGAAAATGCCTGTGAAAACTATGAAATTTTAGCGTAAATATTTCCAAAAATGTCTCCAAAATCTTCTCCAAATCTTCCTAAAATTTTTCCCATTTTTTTCTAAATTTTCTCCTTTTTCTTCCTCTCCTTCTTTTCCCTTTTTCTTCCCTAGGCGGCATTGTGTACTCTTCGACATGTGGGCCGGTGGGAGGAGAAAGAAAAGAGAGAAAGAAAGAAAAAAATAAATTCGGCAAAATTTGGCGCGGCTGGGGTTCGAACCCGCGACCTAACCCTCAGCCCAGCTCACACTCTCCACTGGGCCAGCGCCACTTCTCATCTACCTCTCCCTCTCTTTTTTTTTCTTCCCTCTTGCTCGTTTCTTCCCCTCCGCCGACCGGTAGGGAGGAAGACGAGCTTCGCCGACGGCGAGGGAGGGTGGAGCTCGGGAATGGAGCGGCTTTGCACCATCTTGAGACCACGGGGTCCCGTTTCTCCACTCGGTCGGGACCGGGAGCGGCGGAGATGGCTGGCGACGGCGAGGTGGTTCGGCGGCGGTGGCGCTCGTCGGCGGCGGACTCCGGCGATGTTTTGGCCAAGGCAATGGATCTACGAGCATCCGTGAGTCCTAGGGATGCTAGAGGGAGTGTTGGTTCGGCCGGGAGGCGCCGAGGTGTGTGGCGACGGCGGGGTGGCGGCCGAGACAGGGGAATTCGGGGCTCGTCGCCGCGATTTCCGCGGCCATTTGGCTTGGGGAACTTAGGGGAAACAATGCTTAGAGCACGGGGATAACGGTAGTACCTTCAATTCGGGAAGAAATCAACCGAGGGTGACGAATTTCGGAGTTTTGCCCCGGGCGGCCAAGTTAGGGTTCTTCCGCCGAGCTCCGATTCTTCCCAAAATTCAAGCAATGCAACGGCTAACTTTTGGGGAAAACGGGAAAAGCACGAGGGAGTTGTGGCGAGGATTTTCGGTGTTGGGGCTCGGCTCGGGTGGCCTCTTATAGGCGGTTGACGGAGGGAAAGAAGAGCGACGCGACGGCAACAATGGCGCGGCGTCGGCGGCATGGCGCGGTCGCGGGAGGTCGTGCGCGACGTGCGGCACCGCAGCCGACGCGCGCACGCACGGTGAGCGCGGCGAGGCGGTGCGCGCGGATGTGCAGCGCGTTGCTAACACGGGCGGCATGGCGCGCGGTACGGCGTCGACTTCGGGAGCAAAGCCATGGCGCGACCTACTGGTGATCCCTGTGTGTGACCGGAGCCGATGACGTTGGGAACGTGCACGCGCGAGGTCTCGGTACGGCGGATGACGCGTGGCGGCTGCGAACGGGATGATGGAACCGGTCGAACACCCGCGATCAATGAATAGTGCGATTTTCCATTTTCCCCGAATTACAAATCCTATTTTCCCATTTCCATTTCCTTTCTTCCTAAAAATCCCAAATAAATTTTGGTATTCTCGAACAATCTCTAGAATTATATTTTCCACTTCTCCCTACTTTTCAAAATATATTTTTCATATTTATTTTGTTTCTTCTTTTGAATTCAAGAAAATAGGGTTTTGATTAGAGATAAATTTCTAACTTCATTTTTTTCCTTTTTCAAAAATATTTTTATCATCCAATCCCAATTATTCATTATCTTTCCCTATCAATTAGGGTTTAAACCAAAATATATCCTTTTTGTAATTCACCAAATTATATATGTATATGCTCTTTTCAAGGTACACACATTTATATTTTGAAATCATTTTCACCGGCTGTGATTTCAAAGCTTAGGGTTTTGTTCCATTTTTCCTCAAAGTAACTCTAGAAGAAAAATCTTATTTTGCTGAACTGGCAATCCAGATCGAAAAACACGATAAGAAGCAATGATTCCCAAAAAGTTTTTGTGAGTTCCGATTTTTACGTTCCGAATTCCATTCCTTCGATTTTCAGGATGTTACAAACCTACCCCCCTAACAATAAATCTCGTCCCCGAGATTTCTTACCGGTTGCTGAATAGGTGTGGGTATTCTGTCCTCAGAAACTCTTCGCTCTCCCAGGTAGCCTCTTCTTCTGTGTGATTGCTCCATTGTACTTTGTACATGCGCCATGACTTGGTTCGTGTCTTCTTTTCTGCCTCGTCTAGTATCTTGATTGGATGCTCCGGTAGGTAAGATCACCGTGGACATGGATGGTTTCTAACGGGCTTGCTCTTCGGTACCCGCAAACATTTCTTCACTGCGATACGTGGAATACTGGGTGGACATCGGAGAGATTCTCGGGCAGTTCCAATTGGTAAGCCACTTCTCCCCTCCTAGCGCTTATCAAGAATGGGCCCACGTATCGTGGTGCGAGTTTCCCTTTGACTTTGAACCTCTGTGTCCCCCGTAGTGGTGAGACCTTTAGATACACGTAGTCACCTTCTTTAAATTCCAATTCTCTTCGTCGGGTATCCGCGTAGCTCTTTTGTCGTGATTGAGCAGCTTGTAGTCGGTCCCGGATCGGGCGAACCTTTTCCTCGGCCTCCTTGATTATGTCAGGCCCGAATACGGTTTGTTCACCGTTTCGACCACATCAATGGGGTTCGACATCGGCGACCAAATAGAGCTTCGTTTGGTGACATCTTCGGTGACCGGCTTGATAGCTATTGTTGTAGGAGAACTCGGCGTACGGCAAACATTTCTCCCAATCCTTGGTGAAATCCAATGCATGAGCTCTCGGCATATCTTCTAGTACTTGATTCGTCCTTTCGCTCCGCCAGTGCTCTGCAGTGGGTGATAAGCTGCATCGAAAGCGAGGTGACTTCCGAGTGCCTCGTGGACTTTGCTCCAAAAATGAGATGTGAATTGGGTACCACGATCCGATATAATCCTCTTTGGTACACCGTGGAGACATACAATCCTACTCATATATAGTTCCGCTAGCTTGGCACCGTTGTAGTTAGTTTTCACGGGAATAAATCGCGATCTTGGTGAGCCGATCTACTATTATCCAAATGGAATCGTAACCGGCCGTAGTTTTGGGTAGTCCCACTATGAAATCCATGCCTATCTCGTCCCATTTCCATTCGGGAATCTTGAGTGGGCGCAGCAAACCAGCCGGTCGTTGATGCTCGGCTTTCACCCTTTGGCACACATCGCACACGGCTACGTATTCAGCTACATCTCTCTTCATATTGGGCCACCAGTATTCTCCCTTCAAATCCTGGTACATTTTCGTGCTTAGGATGTAACGAATATGCCGATTCGTGGGCTTCTTTTAAGATCAATCCTCGCAAACCGCCTCGTTCGTGCACGCAGATTCTTTTCTTGTACCACAGATTCCCCCGTCGTCTCCGAAAACTCCTTAGCGCGTCCGCGACCATGCGTTCCTTGATTTCCTGGGTTTCCTCATTCCCTTTTGGGCTTCTTCTATTTGAGTCCTCGAAGGGGTTGGATTTCCAGTGAGTTTACTTCTCCGTGAGGAATCAAAGTGCGATTAAGTCGAGCCATTTCTTCTTGGAGCTCATTGGCCATACCTCTCAATCCCATGTGGTTGCATTGGGCTTTGCGGCTCGCGCATCGGCCACTACATTTGCCTTGCCGGGATGGTAATGGATTCCTAAATCGTAATCCTTGATCAACTCCAACCATCGCCTTTGTCGTAGGTTGAGATCAGCCGAGTAAAGAAATATTTTAAGCTCTTGTGATTGGTATACACATCACGGTGGTTCCCGATCGATAGTGCCTCCGATCTTCAATGCGTGAACAACCGCGGCTAATTCCAGTCGTGTGTGGGATAATTCTCCTCGTGGGGTCGTGAATCGTCGCGAGGCATACGCTATGACCTTCCCATCCTACATTAACACTCCTCCTAATCCTTGCCGGGATGCATCACAAGACATCACGAAATCCTTTAGGTTGTCCGGTAAGGTTAAGATTGGGGCGGTGGTTAACTTTTCTTTTAGTTGGTCGAAAGCCTTTTGACACTTCTCGTTCCATTCAAACTTCTTTTCCTTCTTCGAAGTTGAGTCATAGGTCGGGCTACGTGGAAAACCCTTCGATAAACCGTCGATAATAACCGGCCAAGCCCAAGAAACTCCGAACTTCCGTCACCGACTTGGGTGCCTTCCATTTCGTGACGGCTTCGACCTTGGCGGGGTCTACCGCTACTCCTCGGCTGAAACCACGTGGCCAAGAAAAGCGACTTCCTTGAGCCGAACTCGCATTTGCTAAATTTTGCATACAACTGGTGCTCTCGTAGTTTTTCCAAGACTAGCCGTAGATGTTCCGCGTGTTCCTCATCGTTCTTGGAGTAGATAAGTATATCGTCGATGAATACCACTACGAATTTGTCCAGTACTCCATGAATACCTTGTTCATCAGTTCATAAAATATGCCGGGCATTGGTCAATCCAAAGGACATTACCGTAAACTCGTATAAGCCGTAACATGTAGAGAACGCAGTCTTAGGAATATCTCCAACTCTAATCTTCAATCGATGATATCCCGACCGTAGATCAATCTTTGAGAACACTGCGCACTCCTTAAGTTGATCGAATAGGTCATCGATCCGAGGTAGCGGGTACTTGTTCTTGATAGTTACTTCATTCAGCGATCGGTAGTCCACACACATTCTCATACTCCCATCCTTCTTCTTGACGAAAGTACCGGGGCTCCCTGGGGAGAAGAGCGGGGCGTACAAATCCGTTCTCTTGTAGTTCTCTTATTTGCTTCTTGAGTTCCTCTAACTCGTTGGCGGCATTCGATAAGGCCTCTTGGATATGGGGGCAGTACTGTGCATTAGATCGATGATAAACTCTACGTCGCGATCCGGGGCATTCCGGGCAATTCCTCGGAAACACCTCCGGTATTCTTGTACTACCGGCATTCCGCCTAGAGGTAGCATGGTGAACACTCCCCTGAGCTTGCTCACATAGCTTTGGGTTTTGATCCATAGTTATGCTCATCGGTGATCCCCATGGGGTGGATACCGTGACTTCCCTTCGATGCAGCCTATAATTCCATTATTCTTGGTCAACCAGTCCATTCCGAGTATGACATCTATGGTTTGGGGTGATAGCACCATAAGGTTTGAGAGAAACTCCACGTCTCTAATCCGTATGGGCACATTAATGCAGGCATGGGGTACGGTTTTGTCTCCCCTGTGAGTGTACCAAAGATAGGTCTCCTAAGTGCTACTTGGTATAGGTGGTGTTGTTTGCTTACTCGGGAAGATATGAATGAATGCGAGGCTCCGTAATCGAATAAAACTTTAAGCGGTGTAGAGTTGATAGAGAACATACCCATCAATACGCTCGGTCCTCCTGAGCTTCTTCAGCCCGCACATGATTCACCTGGCCACGTCGAAACCCGGTGGCGCCTCGTTGGGTAGCGGGGTCCCGAATGCACCTCGCCCTGCCGCAGGGGTGGGGTTCCTCTGACGGGCGTTGCATTGGTGCCGGTGCGCACAGGGGGTGTTGCGTGGTTTTGGGCAGCTATTGGAGTAGTGCCCGAATCCTCCGCAATTGAAGCAGCCACATTCCTTCTCCCGGAGCGGCTAGGGTTGGCGTTGGGGTACGAAACCGAGGTGTAGCGGCTCCGCCGACATGGTCGGAGCGGGAAATGACCGTGCGCCGAACGTTTGTCTTCCATCCGACGGGGTGGCTCCCTTGGGACGTTGTGACGCTCCCCGAAATGGGCGAGCCATTGCGAGCCTCCTCTTCCGGTTATTTTCTACCATCTTTTGGTCGTGTTCAAGCCGAACGACCTTGTTGATGAGGCTTTGGAAGCTGGTGTGATCCCTGCCCGATCATTGGTCCTCTCACTCGTCAATTAGTCCCTCAATGAATTTGTCCATCTTCTCTTCTTCGTCTCGGTCACTTGTGGCGTAACGGGCAAGCTGGGTGAACTTGTTCAGATATTCTTGTACTGAGGTGTTCCCTTGACGCAGTCTGCGGAACTCGTTTTTCTTCATCCTCATAATCGCAGTGGCACGAAATTCTCACGGAACGCAGCCGTGAATTCCTCCCATGTTGGTTCGCCGGCGTCTTCGGCTCGCGTTTCCTTGTAGGTGTCCCACCGCCACTTGCGGGGCCCTCCAGCTGGTTAGTAGCGAAGACAACTCTATCAGCTTCTCGGACTCTGACGAGGGTTAGCTTTTTCTCTATCACTCTCAGCCAGTCTTCAGCATCCATAGGTTCTTCGGCCGTGGAAAAGGTTGGTGGCTTAGCTCTCATGAACTCTCCCAGACTCGATCCTCCTCGACTTCCCTGGTTATTAGCAATTGCTTGGAGTAGCCGGGTCCGCAAAGCCATAACCTCCGCCGGAGTGGAGGGGTTGGGTTCTCGCGGGTTCTCGTTGGTTGCCGCGGCTCTGCGGCGATGTGCCATCCGAAGAAGATAGATGAATTAAGAGATCGGACCAGTTTAGGTTATGGTTCCTAGGGGGATTTTTCTTCAAGTTCTTTTAAATGATCTTTAATCAACCAGCAGGGTGAAATAATAATAAGCTCACGAATTAAGACACCGCAAAGCGATGCTCAGGTTCATCATATTACATAAGAGGGGTACATGGACTGTACACACACAGTCCTTCATGCCATGATAGCAACAACAACTATATCGTCCAACTACATCAACCAATTAAGGGGAAATAGAGAGTGGTTCGTGCTGCCGAGCTGGGAAGGTCCTCCCGCCTAGTCGTCCAACCATCCGCAAGAGCCAGCGCGGAAGTGGGTGGTCCGCGCCGAAGCAAACCGAGTCCCCATGGCTCGGAGGTGGTGGCCTCGAGTCATGCCGAATCTTCCGACTCGGTGGTCGCGTACTCTTGCGAGCGGTCTGGCGGGTGAGGGGGCCTCCAGTGTGAGTCAGGCGACGAGTGGGAGCTTCCTCCTCCATTGGGTCGGTGTCGCTGGACTCCCATTTGACCTCCATAGGTTCTGCCTCAGACTCCGTGTCGGTGTGGATCCGGATGGGGTTCTCCTCTCCCGATCCAGCTCGGATGGTACCGCTACGGAGTTCGAGGTGGGTCCCATGGACGTGGCGGCGATGGGGTCTACTGTGTACGGTGCGTGCTCGTGCTCAACATAAAGCTTGCTCCATCATGGCTTGAAAGGTATCCAAGCATGCTGGAGTCATAAGGTAATAGTGGTCGGGCACGGGCGGGAGGTGATGGTACAAGCTCGGTGGAAGTACTGCGCCAGACAGACGAGTGCGCAAGTGCTCCTCCAGTGGTCGATTTGCCGCTTGCTCTTCCGAGCCGCTCTTCCAGCTCTACAGAGCTTCCCCACGGGCCATGTAGCGGTCCGAGAGTTGCTCATATTGGGCACCATTGGCTGCAACTGAGTTTGAAAGCATGTTTATCGGTCTCCATGCCTTGGTGGTTGTCGACCAGATCATTGAGGCGTGACCGCTGGTCGTTGATCTCAAGCGGGGCCTCCTCGTAACAGCTGCGTCTGCCGTCTCCGCCCAACGTGATAGACGCGTGACCATCGGGTTGTAGCAGCAGGGGTGGCCTCCACGGTGCAGATCGGGTTGCCCTCTTCGCGATAAGGATGATGCACGAACTCGTCACCGTGAGTTCGGCACGATGTATCACATTAAGGCGAAGGAAGGCTTCGCGAGCCGCATCCCGAATAGCCGCTTCGCTAGGTCCCGGTGGTAGCGAGTGTGGAAGCGAGGATGTTTCACTTCCCATGCGGGCTTCTATGGATACGGCTGCCTCCCGGCTGGATACACTTCGGAGCCATGCCTTTTGGTGTGATAGGTGGGTGGTTCCGGTACCTCAAACACCATAGTAGGGACTGAAGTTGTACCACAAACCCCTCGTCTCGCGGGATAGTGACCTCCCAGCTCCGTCATGGTTTGACATCTGCTTTTGTAGGCAACTTAGGGTTAGAGGGAGAGAGCTATCATAATCATTTGGTAAAAAAAAGGAAATACAGATGTAGAAAAGATATATTTGCATTTTCGGAAATAATAGTTTAAAACTGATCCTATTGTAGGGATATTTCCCTTTAGCCAACTAGTTAGGGATAGGGCGCCATTTGGTCTTAGCCTACGGTCGCATGGCTCGATACCAGCTCTGTGGACCCCGTTTTTGAGGCGGGAATCTTTCGTGTTCATAGTACCATTTCCTGGATCGAGTAGTTGGTACCCACGAATACGATCTTGGATAATCAAGTGCACATGCACGAATAGTCTTACATTACCATTATTACATTAATAGGCCCGAAGGCAATGTTCAACCCACGTGACCTTATGGTCCGAATACAACATAAAAACAGAATTTAGATAAGGCGGCGGAAAGAGGCGGCGGCTTGTCAATTGCCACGTGCAACGACCGGAGCTAAGGTCTAGTATGCGCCGTCGCCTTCGCCTCCCGGTAATACGCGTATGGGTCTTCGGCTCTTCATTTTCATCACTGGAGGTTTGTGCGTATAGCAAGGGTGAGTACCAACCGTACTCAAAGCAAGCCAACACGAATTGATGCATATGATAGGTTTATTCAAAGAACATGGCTAGGGTTATTTTTGCGTAAAGCCGTTTCACAATTCTTTTCACAAACCTATCGACTAGCCAAATCAAGTTTTAATTTTCACAGTTCATTAATCCGGTGACGGTTCTGTCTACCATCCATCGTGATTCCAAGGATGGCTTCCCGCCTCCGGTTCGTCATGATTTTCTGGGGAATGTACCCCTTCTCGCTTATCGAGAAGTTGACCCACCAACGAATGAAATCATCATGCATACCCATCCCAGCAGTTTAAGTTTAAAATCTAGCCAAGCGAAAGTCTTGTCACGATGCTCAATATCCGCGAGCACGGCTATTCGAATAGATTGATTCACTCACACTTGCAAAGTGGATGTACACTTTACCCGTACTCCGCGACACCCAACAAATGAGCCTACGCCTCAACACATGAGAGCTCGGTCACGGCAAAGCCTTTCGATAACCTTGCTTTGGCAGTACCCGCTCCATGAACTTAAGCCCTCATGCACTCTAGCCGTCCTTTTCTAGCAGTGAGAGGAGTTCTGGCGCACCCGGGGTAAGGGAAAACTTTCTCAATCTTTAGGTTTAATTAATATCAGTTTAATTCCACCATTCATAACAAAGGCCGCAGCCTCATTCTCATCCCATAACCACATCATAGAGAACCATCTATGCAAGGATACCGCCTCCGCTCGGCTATCTAGTCGCCTAGGTCTATACCCATTCAAGAAGTACGGTTGTACCGGCTCATTTCCGGCTATCTCATGGCTCGGTCCTTAATTGACCAGGGTCGGCACTTGCCTTTTCCGGAATCCACCCAAGTCATCCAGCCGCCCCAGTCTAAAACATTTGTATAACATTTTCAATCCTCAACAAGACTAGTTCAACATTCTCAAGGCCATGTGGCGCTCATGTCTCCACAAGCCGTATTTCAACTACCTTCCTAAGGTAGTTGCCCGAGCACAAAGCTTTCTTGCAAAATCATGAGTATGGATCTAGTGTAAGCGAGCTAAGCATTTGTACCGGTTATCCTCCGGTCATATCACATCGAGGGTTACAAAGAATAAATACTAATGGTTATCAATATCAAAGCAGGGTATATCAAGCATAGGTATTGTTTGTGTAAAGCATGCAATTTGTAATTTGAAACCAACATCATTTCACAAAGTAGGATCAATATGTTCAAAGAGTGTGATTACTTGCCTTGTTCGCACGCTTCTTGAGTGGGGTCTCTCAGGGGTCGTGTTCGCCTCCTTGGTCGCTAATCATACGAGCGAAAAGGAAAAAGAAAAAAATGGAATCCAATTAAAATCCGATAAGAACGAACGAAAAGCATGAAAATCATAAAGAACTCTCCAAAATATTTCCCCTATGATCCTACTCGGGTTACGGAGGATTTTATGGCAAAATCGGCCGTAGCGACGAGTTTCGACTTTTAGGGTTTTTGTAAAAAGGATCGATAAAACGACGAAGCGGAAGTCTTGCGAATGTTGTTCAAGAGGTTCGTTGATACATTCTTGTCGAGTTCAATGGTTAAGTATAGTTTGAAAAGTAAAAGGTACAAATAAGTCTTTGAGACGAGTTTTCGCAAGATTTACCGAAAATTGTATATAGTGGCTCATTCCATTTTAAAGAAAATGCCCGTGAAAACTATGAAATTTTAGCGTAAATATTTCCAAAAATGTCTCCAAAATCTTCCCCAAATCTTCCTAAAATTTTTCCCATTTTTTTCTAAATTTTCTCCTTTTTCTTCCTCTCCTTCTTTTCCCTTTTTCTTCCCTAGGCGGCACCGTGTACTCTTCGACATGTGGGCCGGTGGGAGGAGAAAGAAAAAGAGAGAAAGAAAGAAAAAAATAAATTCGGCAAAATTTGGCGCGGCTGGGGTTCGAACCCGCGACCTAACCCTCAGCCCAGCTCACACTCTCCACCGGGCCAACGCCCACTTCTCATCTACCTCTCCCTCTCTTTCTTTTTCTTCCCTCTTGCTCGTTTCTTCCTCCGGCCGACCGATAGGGAGGAAGACGAGCTCGCCGACGGCGAGGGAGGGGTGGAGCTCGGGAATGGAGCGGCTTTGCACCATCTTGAGACCACGGGGTCCCGTTTCTCCACTGGTCGGGACCGGGAGCGGCGGAGATGGTGCGACGGCGAGGTGGTTCGGGCGGCGGTGGCGCTCGTCGCAGCGGACTCCGGCGATGTTTTGGCCAAGGCAATGGATCTACGAGCATCCGTGAGTCCTAGGGATGCTAGAGGGAGTGTTGGTTCGGCCGGAGGCGCTCGGGTGTCTTGGCGACGGCGGGTGGCGGCGGCCGAGACAGGGGAATTCGGGGCTCGTCGCCGGCGATTTCCGCGGCCATTTGGCTTGGGGAACTTAGGGAAACAATGCTTAGAGCACGGGGATAACGGTAGTACCTTCAATTCGGGAAGAAATCAACCGAGGGTGACGAATTTCGGAGTTTTGCCCCGGCGGCCGAGTTAGGGTTCTTCCGCCGAGCTCCGATTCTTCCCAAAATTCAAGCAATGCAATGGCTAACTTTTGGGGAAAAACGGGAAAAGCACGAGGGAGTTGTGGCGAGGATTTTCGGTGTTGGGGGCTCGGCTCGGGGTGGCCTCTTATAGGCGGTTGACGGAGGGAAAAGAAGAGCGACGCGACGGCAACAATGGCGCGGCGTCGCAGCATGGCGCGGTCGCGGGGAGGTCGTGCGCGACGTGCGGCAAGCGCAGCCGACGCGCACGCGTACGGTGAGCGCGGCGAGGCGATGCGCGCGGATGTGCAGCGCGTTGCTAACGCGGCGGCATGGCGCGCGGCACGGCGTCGACTTCGGGAGCAAAGCCATGGCGCGACTGTACTGGTGATCCCCGTGTGTGACCGAGCCGATGACGTTGGGAACGTGCACGCGCGAGGTCTCGGTACGGCGGATGACGTGTGGCGGCTGCGAACGGGATGATGGAACCGGTCGAACACCTGCTGATCAATGAATAGTGCGATTTTCCATTTTCCCGAATTACAAATCCTATTTTCCCATTTCCATTTCCTTTCTTCCTAAAAATCCCAAATAAATTTTGGTATTCTCAGAACAATCTCTAGAATTATATTTTCCACTTCTCCCTACTTTTCAAAATATATTTTTCATATTTATTTTGTTTCTTCTTTTGAATTCAAGAAAATAGGGTTTTGATTAGAGATAAATTTCTAACTTCATTTTTTCCTTTTTCAAAAATATTTTTATCATCCAATCCCAATTATTCATTATCTTTACCCTATCAATTAGGGTTTAAACCAAGATATATCCTTTTTGTAATTCACCAAATTATATATGTATATGCTCTTTTCAAGGTACACACATTTATATTTTGAAATCATTTTCATACGTGTGATTTCAAAGCTTAGGGTTTTGTTCCATTTTTCCTCAAAGTAACTCTAGAAGAAAAATCTTATTTTCTTGAACCGGCAATCCAGATCGAAAAACACGATAAGAAGCAATGATTCCCAAAAAGTTTTTGTGAGTTCCGATTTTTACGTTCCGAATTCCATTCCTTCGATTTTCAGGATGTTACAAACATACCCCCTAACAATAAATCTCGTCCCGAGATTTCTTACCGTTGCTGAATAGGTGTGGGTATTTTGTCCTCGAAACTCTTCGCTCTCCCGGGTAGCCTCTTCTTCGTGTGATTGCTCCATTGTACTTTGTACATGCGCCATGACTTGGTTCGTGTCTTCTTTTCGCCTCGTCTAGTATCTTGATTGGATGCTCCGGGTAGGTAAGATCACCGTGGACATGGATGGTTTCTAACGGGGCTTGCTTTCTTCGGTACCCGCAAACATTTCTTCACCGCGATACGTGGAATACGGGTGGACATCGGAGAGATTCTCGGCGCCCAATTGGTAAGCCACTTCTCCTCTCCTAGCGCTTATCAAGAATGGGCCCACGTATCGTGGTGCGAGTTTCCCTTTGACTTTGAACCTCTGTGTCCCCCGTAGTGGTGAGACCTTTAGATACACGTAGTCACCTTCTTTAAATTCTAATTCTCTTCGTCGGTATCCGCGTAGCTCTTTTGTCGTGATTGAGCAGCTTGTAGTCGGTCCCGGATTAGGCGAACCTTTTCCTCGGCCTCCTTGATTATGTCGAGCCCGAATACGGTTCGTTCACCGGTTTCGACCACATCAATGGGGTTCGACATCGGCGACCAAATAGAGCTTCGTTTGGTGACATCTTGGACCGGCTTGATAGCTATTGTTGTAGGAGAACTCGGCGTACGGCAAACATTTCTCCCAATCCTTGGTGAAATCCAATGCAGGCTCTCAAGCATATCTTCTAGTACTTGATTCGTCCTTTCGCCGCCCGTCTGCCCGTGGGTGATAAGCGGTGCGAAAGCGAGGTGACTTCCGAGTGCCTCGTGGACTTTGCTCCAAAATGAGATGTGAATTGGGTACCACGATCCGATATAATCCTCTTTGGTACACCGTAGAGACATACAATCCTACTCATATATAGTTCCGCTAGCTTGGCACTGTTGTAGTTAGTTTTCACGGGAATAAATGAGCCTTGGTGAGCCGATCTACTATTACCCAAATGGAATCGTAACTCCGTAGTTTTGGGTAGTCCCACTATGAAATCCATGCCTATCTCGTCCCATTTCCATTCGGGAATCTTGAGTGGTCGCAGCAAGCCACTGGTCGTTGATGCTCGGCTTTCACCCTTTGGCACACATCGCACATGGCTACGTATTCGGCTACATCTCTCTTCATATTGGGCCACCAGTATTCTCCCTTCAAATCTGGTACATTTTTGTGCTTCCGGGATGTAACGAATATGCCGATTCGTGGGCTTCTTTTAAGATCAATCCTCGCAAACCGCCTCGTTCAGCACGCAGATTCTTTTCTTGTACCACAGATTCCCCTGTCGTCTACCGAAACTCCTTAGCGCGTCCGCGGCCATGCGTTCCTTGATTTCCGGGTTTCCTCATTCCCTTTTTGGGCTTCTTCTATTTGAGTCCTCGAAGGGGTCGGATTTCCAGTGAGTTTACTTCTCCGTGAGGAATCAAAGTGCGGATTAAGTCGAGCCATTTCTTCTTGGAGCTCATTGGCCATAC
Source organism: Oryza australiensis (assembly GCA_019925245.2). Classification (NCBI taxonomy): domain Eukaryota; kingdom Viridiplantae; phylum Streptophyta; class Magnoliopsida; order Poales; family Poaceae; genus Oryza; species Oryza australiensis. Next base: position 59,913 of record JAIFGZ020000104.1, read on the forward strand.
CTCTCAATCCCATGTGGTTGCATTGGGCTTTGCGGCTCAGCGCATCGGCCACTACATTTGCCTTGCCGGGATGGTAATGGATTCCTAAATCGTAATCCTTGATCAACTCCAACCATCGCCTTTGTCGTAGGTTGAGATCAGGCGAGTAAAGAAATATTTTAAGCTCTTGTGATTGGTATACACATCACGGTGGTTCCCGATCGATAGTGCCTCCGGATCTTCAATGCGTGAACAACCGCGGCTAATTCCAGTCGTGTGTGGGATAATTCTCCTCGTGGGGTCGTAATCGTCGCGAGGCATACGCTACGACCTTCCCATCCTACATTAACACTCCTCCTAATCCTTGCCGGGATGCATCACAAGACATCACGAAATCCTTCGGTTGTCCGGTAAGGTTAAGATTGGGGCGGTGGTTAACTTTTCTTTTAGTTGGTCGAAAGCCTTTTGACACTTCTCGTTCCATTCAAACTTCTTTTCCTTCTTCGAAGTTGAGTCATAGGTCGGGCTATAGTGGAAAACCCTTCGATAAACCGTCGATAATAACCGGCCAAGCCCAAGAAACTCCGAACTTCCGTCATCGACTTGGGTGCCTTCCATTCCGTGATGCTTCGACCTTGGCGGGGTCTCACCGCTACTCCTCCCTGAAACCACGTGGCCAAGAAAAGCGACTTCCTTGAGCCGAACTCGCATTTGCTAAATTTTGCATACACTGGTGCTCTCGTAGTTTTTCCAAGACTAGCCGTAGATGTTCCGCGTGTTCCTCATCGTTCTTGGAGTAGATAAGTATATCGTCGATGAATACCACTACGAATTTGTCCAGTACTCCATGAATACCTTGTTCATCAGTTCATAAAATATGCCGGGCATTGGTCAATCCAAAGGACATTACGTAAACTCGTATAAGCCGTAACGTGTAGAGAACGCCGTCTTAGGAATATCTCCAGCTCTAATCTTCAACTAATGATATCCCGACCGTAGATCAATCTTTGAGAACACCCGCGCACCCTTAAGTTGATCGAATAGGTCATCGATCCGAGGTAGCGGTACTTGTTCTTGATAGTTACTTCATTCAACGATCGGTAGTCCACACACATTCTCATACTCCCATCCTTCTTCTTGACGAAAATACTGGGGCTCCCGGGAGAAGAGCTGGGCGTACAAATCCGTTCTCTTGTAGTTCTCTTATTTGCTTCTTGAGTTCCTCTAACTCGTTGGCCGGCATTCGATAAGGCCTCTTGGATATGGGGGCGTACCGTGCATTAGATCGATGATAAACTCTACGTCGCGATCCGGGGCATTAGGGCAATTCCTCGGAAACACATCCGGGTATTCTTGTACTACCGGCATTCCGCCTAGAGGTAGCATGGTGAACACTCCGCGCGCTTGCTCACATAGCTTTGGGTTTTGATCCATAGTTATGCTCATCGGTTTTTGGAATCGAGCCGATGACCTAGGGTTTTCGCAAAGTCGGCGATCGCAATTAAATTTAGAAGTTACGTTTGAAAATATCAGCGAAGAAAATTTGTGCTTGAAATTTGAGGGTCTCGAGCACAAAAGCGAAACCTATTTCGATGGCGGGAAAGAATTAAACGGAATCCGGATTGAAAACGATGCGAAATGAAATTGGAAAACGTCCGATTCCGATTTTTCAAACTTTGCACTGAGAAAATATGCGAGAAAATAATTTATTTTTGCCCAAAATTTTACTCAAGTCATCCCAAAATATTTTCCAAATTTTCCAAAATTTTTCCAAAATTTTTCCCTATTTTTCTTTTTCTTTTTCTTTTTTTCCTTTTCTTTTTCTTTTTCCAGCGCACTATTCATTGCCGGCAACTCTCGGACCGCTACATGGCCCGTGGGGAAGCTCGGTAGAGCTGGAAGAGCAGCTCAGAAGAGCAAGCAGCAAATCGACCACTGGAGGAGCGTGCGCACTCGTCCCGTCTACGCCGCAGTACTTCCACCGAGCTTGTACCATCACCTCGCCGCCCGTGCCCGACCACTATTACCTTATGACTCCAGCATGCTTGGATACCTTTCAAGCCATGATGGAGCAAGCTTTTATGTTGAGCACGAGAGCCGCACTGCACCGGTAGACCCCATCGCTGCCACGTCCATGGGACCCACCTCGAACTCCGTAGCGCACCATCCGAGCCCGGATCGGGAGAGGAGAACCCCATCCGATCCACACCGACACGGAGTCCGAGGCGGAACCTATGGAGGTCAAATGGGAGTCCAGCGACACCGACCCAATGGAGGAGGAAGCTCCCACTCGTCGCCTGACTCACACTGGAGGCCCCCTCACCCGCCAGACCGCTCGCAAGAGTACGCGGCCACCGAGTCGGAAGATTCGGCATGACTCCGAGGCCACCACCTCCGAGCCATGGGGACTCCGGTTTGCTTCAGCAGCGGACCACCCACTTCCGGCGCCTGGCTCTTGCGGATGGTTGGACGACTAGGCGGGAGGACCTTCCCAGCTCGGCAGCACGAACCACTCTCTATTTCCCCTTAATTGGTTGATGTAGTTGGACGATATAGTTGTTGCTGCTATCATGGCATGAAGGACTGTGTGTGTACAGTCCATGTACCCTCTTATGTAATATGATGAACCCGAGCATCGCTTTGCGGTGTCTTAATTCGTGAGCTTATTATTATTTCACCGCGGTTGATTAAAGATCATCTAAAAGAACTTGAAGAAAAATCCCCTAGGAACCATAACCTAAACTGGTCCGATCTCTTAATTCATCTATCTTCTTCGGATAGCACATCGCCGCAGAGCCGCAGCAACCAATGAGAACCCGCCAGAACCCAACCCCTCCACTCTGGCGGAGGTTATGGCTTTGCAGACCCAGCTACTCCAAGCAATTGCTAATAACCGGGAAGTCGAGGAGGATCGAGTCCGGGAGAGTTCATGAGAGCTAAGCCACCCACTTTTTCCACGGCCGAAGAACCTATGGATGCTGAAGACCGGGCCGAGAGTGATAGAGAAGAAGCTAACCCTCGTCAGAGTCCGAGAAGCTAATAGAGTTCCCTTCGCTACTAACCAGCTGGAGGGTCCCGCAAGTGACTGGTGGGATACCTACAAGGAAACACGAGCCGAAGACGCCGGCGAACCAACATGGGAGGAATTCATGGCTGCGTTCCGTGAGAATTTCGTGCCACTGCAGTTATGAGGATGAAGAAAACGAGTTCCGCAGATGCGTCAAGGGAACACCTCGAGCATAAGAATATCTCGAACAAGTTCACCCAGCTTGCCCGTTACGCCACCGTGACTGGCCGACGAGGAAGAAAAGATAGACAAATTCATTGAGGGACTAAATGACGAACCGAGGGGACCAATGATCGGGCGGGATCACACCAGCTTCCAAAGCCTCATCAACAAGGTCGTCCGGCTTGAGCATGACCAAAAGGTGGTAGACAATAACCGCAAGAGGAGGCTCGCTATGGCTCGCCCATTTCGGGAACGCCACAACGCCCCAAGGGAGCCACCCTGCTCGGATGGAAGCCAAACGTCCCGGCAACCGGACGTTCTCCCGCTTCCGACCATATCAACAGTCAGCCTACACCTCGCTTCGTACACCCACACCAACCCTAGCCGCTCCAGAAGAAGGAATGTGAGCCGCTTCAATTGCGGAGAATTCGGGCACTACTCCAATAGCTGCCCAAAACCACGCAACACCCCCGTGCGCACCGGCGCCAATGCAACGCCCGTCCGAGGAACCCCCCCACCCTGCGGCAGACGAGGTCCTGCTCAGGACCCCGCTACCCAACGAGGCCGCCACCGGGTTTCGACGTGGCCAGTGTGAATCATGTGCGGGCTGAAGAAGCTCGGGAGGACAGAGCGTATTGATGGGTATGTTCTCTATCAACTCTACACCGCTTAAAGTTTTATTCGATTCTGGAGCCTCGCATTCATTCATATCTTCCCAAGTAAGCAAACAACACCACCTACACCAAGTAGCACTTAAGAGGCCTATGTTGGTACACTCACCTGGGGGAGACATAACCGTACCCCATGCCTGCATTAATGTGCCCATACGGATTAGAGACGCGGTGTTTCTCTCAAACCTTATGGTGCTATCACCACAAACCATAGATGTCATACTCGGAATGGATTGGTTGACCAAGAATAATGGAATTATAGACTGCAGTCGGAGGGAAGTCACGGTATCCACCCCTTGGGGATCACCGATGAGCATAACTATGGATCAAAACCCAAGGCTATGTGAACAAGCTGCGGGAGTGTTCACCATGCTACCTCTAGGCGGAATGCCAGTAGTACAAGAATACCCGGACGTGTTTCCCGAGGAATTGCCCGGAATGCCCCCGGATCGCGACATAGAGTTTATCATCGATCTAATGCCCGGTACGCCCCCATATCCAAGAGGCCTTATCGAATGCCGGTCAACGAGTTGGAGGAACTCAAGAAGCAAATAAGAGAACTACAAGAGAAGGGATTCGTACGCCCCAGCTCTTCTCCCCGGGAGCCCCAAGACTCTTCGTCAAAAGAAGGATGGGAGTATGAGAATGTGTGTGGACTACCGATCGCGAATGAAGTAACTATCAAGAACAAGTACCCGCTGCCTCGGATCGATGACCTATTCGATCAACTTAAGGGTGCACAGTGTTCTCAAAGATTGATCTACGGTCAGATACCATCGTTGAAGATTAGAGCCGGAGATATTCCTAAGACGGCGTTCTCTACACGTTACGGCTTATACGAGTTCACAGTGATGTCCTTTGGATTGACCAATGCCCCGGCATATTTTATGAACCTAATGAACAAGGTATTCATGGAGTACCTGGACAAATTCGTAGTGGTATTCATCGACGATATACTTATCTACTCCAAGAACGATGAGGAACACGCGGAGCATCTACGACTAGTACGGAAAAGCTACGAGAGCACCGCTGTATGCAAAGTTCAGCAAATGCGAGTTCGGCTCAAGGAAGTCGCTTTTCGGCCACGTGGTTTCATGGGAGGAGTAGCGAGAGACCCCGCCAAGGTCGAAGCCGTTATGGAATGGAAGGCACCCAAGTCGTGACGGAAGTTCGGAGTTTCTTGGGCTTGGCCGGTTATTACCGACGGTTTATCGAGGGGTTTTCCACGTAGCCCGACCTATGACTCAACTTCGAAGAAGGAAAAGAAGTTTGAGTGGAATGAGAAGTGTCAAAAAGCCTTCGACCAATTAAAAGAAAAGTTAACCACTGCCCCAATCTTGACCTTACCCGACAACCGGAAGGACTTTGTGATGTACTGTGATGCATCCCGGCAAGGACTGGGAGGAGTGTTAATGTAGGATGGGAAGGTCGTGGCGTATGCCTCTCGGCGTTACGACCCCACGAAGAGAATTATCCCACACACGACTGGAATTAGCCGCGGTTGTACACGCATTGAAGATCCGGAGACACTATCTCGATCGGGAACCACCGTGATGTGTATACCGATCACAAGAGCTTAAAATATTTCTTTACTCAGCTGATCTCAATCTACGACGAGGCGATGGTTGGAGTTGATCAAGGATTACGATCTAGGAATCCACTATCATCCCGGCAAGGCAAATGTAGTGGCCGATGCGCCGAGTCGCAAAGCCCAATGCAACCACATGGGATTGGGAGGTATGGCGGCGAACTTCAAGAAGAAATGGCTCGACTCAATCGCACCCGATTCCTCACGGAGAAGTGAACTCACCGGAAATCCAACCCCTACCGAGAACTCAAATAGAGGAAGCCCAAAAGGGAATAAGAAAACCCAGAAATCAAGGAACGCATGGCCGCCGGACGCGCTAAGGAGTTTTCGGTAGATGACAAGGGAATCTGTGGTACAAGAAAAGAATGTGTGCCTGAACGAGGCGGTTTGAGAGGATTGATCTTAAAGGAAGCCCACGAATCGGCATATTCGTTACATCCGGAAGCACGAAAATGTACGGATTTGAAAGGAAAATACCGGTGGCCTAATATGAAGAGGGATGTAGCCGAATACGTAGCCGTGTGCGATGTGTGCCAAAGGGTGAAAGCCGAACATCAACGCCACTGGCTTGCTTGCAGCCACTCAAGATTCCCGAATGGAAATGGGACGAGATAGGCATGGATTTCATAGTAGGACTACCTAAGACTGCGACGGTTACGATTCCATTTGGGTAATAGTAGATCGGCTCACCAAGATCGCGATTTATTCCGTGAAAACTAACTACAACAGTGCCAAGCTAGCGGAACTATATATGAGTAGGATTGTATGCCTTCACGGTGTACCAAAGAGGATTATATCGGATCGTGGTACCCAATTCACATCTCATTTTTGGAGCAAGGTCCACGAGGCACTGGCGAGTCACCTCGCTTTCAGTACCGCTTATCACCCACACCGATGGGGCGAGAGGACGAATCAAGTACTAGAAGATATGCCGAGAGCTGTGCATTAGATTTCACCAAGGATATGGAGAAATGTTTGCCGTACGCCAAGTTCTCCTACAACAATAGCTATCAAGCCTCGAAGATGTCGCCAAACGAAGCTTTATTTGGTCGCCGATGTCGAACCCCATTAATGTGGTCGAAACCGGTGAACGAACGATTCGGGCTGACATAATCAAGGAGGCCGAGGAAAAGGTTCGCCCGATCCGGGACCGACTACAAGCCGCTCAATCACGACAAAAGAGCTACGCGGACACCCGTCGAAGAGAATTGGAATTTAAAGAAGGTGACTACGTGTATCTAAAGGTCTCACCACTACGGGGAACTCGAGATTCAAAGTCAAAGGGAAACTCGCACCACGATACGTGGGCCCATTCTTGATAAGCGCTAGGAGAGGAGAAGTGGCTTACCAATTGAACTGCCCGAGAACCTCTCGATGTCCACCCAGAGTGTTCCACATGTCACAATTGAAGAAATGTTTGCGAGTACCGGAAGAGCAAGCTCCTTTAGAAGCCATCCATGTCCACGGTGATCTTACTTACCCGGAGCATCCAATCAAGATACTAGACGAGGCGAAAAGAAGACACGGACCAAATCATGGCGCATGTACAAGGTACAATGGAGCAATCACACGGAAGAAGAGGCTACCCGGGAGAGCGAAGAGTTCCCGAGGACGAATACCCACACCTACTCAAGAATCGGTAAGAAATCTCGGGGACGAGATTTATTGTTAGGGGTAGGTTTGTAACATCCCGAAAATCGGAGAACCGAAATCGGAACGTAAAAATCGGAACTTTCAAAAACCTTGGCTTATTGCTTCTTCTGGGTTTGTTGTTTCTTATTTGCACTCGTTGCATAAATTTAGTCGTGGTCAATTCCCTTTTCGGTGTATTTGGAGTTTTCGGAGTTGACAAAACGGTGGTGCGAAAGCCGCATCGGGGTTTTAAAAAGGAATCGGGGAAAGTGCGGATTTGTGAAAACGCATTTCGAGTAATATAAAATAAAATTTTGGTTGGGAAAAGATAAATTAAGACACAAAATAAATAATAAAGTTTCCGGAGTCGTACTCGAAATCCAGGGAAAGTTTTGGAAAAATGTGGGAAAGGGAATTGAAATTTGAAAGAAAAGAAAAAGGGATTTTTAAAAATAAATAAATATGAAAAATATTATGGGAAAATAAAAGTGGAGAAAAGTTGAAAATATTAGGTGAAAAATTATTTTGAATGAGGGAATCTATTTTTGGAATTTTTAGAAGAGAGAAAAATGGAAATAGAAAATAGGAATTTAAAATCGGGAAAAGAGAAAATGCACTGCATTCATTGCGCTAGAGGTGCTCGACACCGTACGGCCCCGGCCGCGCGCGCCGCGCGTCGCCCGGCCGTACGCGCACCCGCGCACGCGCGCGCCACGCGCGCGCCGCCGCCCAACCGCGCCTCGGCCCCTACCCGCGCGCGCCACGCGCCGCGTGGGCGCGCGCGCCGCGCGCCGCGCGCGCGCAAGCGATCGACCGCGTCGGACCTCGCGCGCCCGCGCCGCCGCGATGCGCCCGCCGTACCAGCCGCGCCGCGCGCGCGCGCTTCGCGCCACGCGGCCGAGCCACGCCCGGCCCCACACCGCGCGCACGCCGCGCCGGACCCGCCGCGCCGTGCGCTTTGGCCGCCGCGTTTCGCCCGTCGTACCCGGCCCTCCCCGTGCGTCGCCGCGTGTCACCGCCGCGCCGCCGCGAGCCGACCCCCTCCTTCCACCCCGCGCCCGCACCGAGCCCCCCTTGGCCGCGCCTATAAAGGCGGTGCCCGCCGATTTCACCGCACCGCCGCCGTTTTTCCGCCGTTCCCGAGCACCGCCGCCGAGGGCCGCCGCCGTTAGCCGTCGCCGCCGTGCGCAAGTCCATTCCCCGTGCCCCCCTTGCTCCTCCCCGAGCCGCCGTCGCCGGGAAGCCCCCTTTGCGCCGCCCTTGTTCCTCACTGCCGCCGCCTCTGTTTTGAAGTCCCCGGTCGAACACCTTGCCGGCAATGAATAGTGCGCTGGGAAAAAGAAAAAGAAAAGGAAAAAAAAGAAAAAGAAAAAGAAAAATAGGGAAAAATTTTGGAAAAATTTTGGAAAATTTGGAAAATATTTTGGGATGACTTGAGTAAAATTTTGGGCAAAAATAAATTATTTTCTCGCATATTTTCTCGGTGCAAAGTTTGAAAAATCGGAATCGGACGTTTTCCGGAATTTCATTTCGCATCGTTTTTCAATCCGCATTCCGTTTAATTCTTTCCCGCCATCGAAATAGGTTTCGCTTTTGTGCTCGAGACCCTCAAATTTCGAGCACGAATTTTCTTCGCTGATATTTTCAAACGTAACTTCTAAATTTAATTGTGATCGCCGACTTTGCGAAAACCCTAGGTCATCGGCTCGATTCCAAAAACCCGGATTTTCCTCGCAACCCTTGTCCTAACTCGAGTAGAATTTTCGGCAAAACTTTTGGAGTTGTTTTCATGGCTTTTGTGGTTCTTTTCGATCTCTCGGTGTTTTGTTGAATTCTAACTGAATTCAATTGATCTTTCGCACGTACGGGTAGCGCCTGAAGAAACCGGCATCGACACCGCCGAAGATCCCCTCAAGTGTGCGAGCAAGGCAAGTCTTCACACCCTTTGAACATATCGATCCCAATTGCGAAATGATGTTATTTTAAAATCTAAACATGCATGCTATACGAATTACCTACACTTGCTATGCCATACCTTGCTATTGATTACCTTTAGAATTACTCCTTGTAACTCGCGATGTGAAACAAACAACCGAAGAATAACTTCGGTAAACTGCTTAGCCATGCTACACTTAGATTTATGCATACTCATGACTTTATGAAAAAGCTTTGTGCTTGGGCAACTACCTTAGGGAAGGTAGTTGAGATACGGCATGTGGAGACATGAGCGCCACATGGCCACGAGAATGATAAACTACGTTTTGATGAAAATTGAAGGAACTATACAAATGTTTTAGACTGGGGCGGCCGGATGATTTGGGTGGATTCCGGAAAAGGCAAGTGCCGACCCTGGTCAATTAAGGACCGAGCCATGAGATAGCCGGGAAACGAGCCAGTACAACCGTACTTCTCGAATGGGTATAGACCTAGCTGATTAGATAGCCGAGCGGAGGCAGTATCCTTGCATAGATGGTTCTCTATGAGGTGGTTATGGGATGAGAATGAGGCTGCGGCCTTTGTTATGAATGGTGGGATTAAACTGATGTTAATTAAACTTAAAGATTTGGAAAGACTTCCCTTACCCCGGGTGCGCCAGAACTCCTCTCACTGCTAGAAAAGGACGGCTAGAGTGCATGAGGGCTTAAGTTCATGGAGCGGGTCGCCAAAGCAAGGTTATCGAAAGGCTTTGCCGTGACCGTCTCATGTGTTGAGGCGTAGGCTCATTTGTTGGGTGTCGCGGAGTACGGGTAAAGTGTACATCCCTTGCGGTGTGAGTGAATCAATCTATTCGAATAGCCGTGCTCGCGGATATTGAGCATCGTGACAAGACTTTCGCTTGGCTAGATTTTTAAACTTAAAACTGCTGGGATGGGTATGCATGATGGTTTCATTCGCTGGTGGATCAACTTCTCGAGAATGCGAGAAGGGGTGGACTCCCTGAAAATCATGACGAACGGAGACGGAAGCCATCCTTGGAATCACGATGGATGGTAGACAGAACCGTCGCCGGTTAATGAATTATGAAATTAAAACTTGATTTGGCTAGTCGATAGGCTTGTGAAAAGAATTGTGAAAAGCGGCTTTACGCAAAAATAACTCTAGCCATGTTCTTTGAATAACCCTATCATATGCATCAATTTGTGTTGGCTGCGAGTACGGTTGGTACTCACCCTTGCTATACGCACAAACCTCCAGTGAAGGAAATGAAGAGCCGAAGACCCTACGCGTACTACCGGAGAGCGAAGGAACCGACGGCGCATACTAGACCTTAGCCCGGTCGTTGCTCGTGGCAATTGACGAGCCGCCGCCTCTTTCCGCCGCCTTATCTAAATTCTGTTTTTATGTTGTATTCGGACCATAAGGTTCTGTGGGATGAACAATGCCTTCGGGCCTATTAATGTAATAATTGTATTGTAAGACTATTCGTGCATGTGCACTTGATTATCCAGTACTGTATTCGTGGGTACCAACTACTCGATCCAGGGAAATGGTACTATGAACACGAAAGATTCCCGTCTCAAAAACGGGGGTCCACACCCAGTCTAAAACATTTGTATAACATTTTCAATCCTCAACAAGACTAGTTCAACATTCTCAAGGCCATGTGGCGCTCATGTCTCCACAGCCGTATTTCAACTACCTTCCTAAGGTAGTTGCCGAGCACAAAGCTTTCTTGCAAAATCATGAGTATGCAGGGATCTAGTGTAAGCGAGCTAAGCATTTGTACCGAAGTTATCCTCCGGTCATATCACATCGAGGGTTACAAAGAATAAATACTAATGGTGATCAATATCAAAGCGTGGTATATCAAGCATAGGTATTGTTTGTGTAAAGCATGCAATTTGTAATTTGAAACCAACATCATTTCACAAAGTAGGATCAATATGTTCAAAGAGTGTGATGACTTGCCTTGTTCGCACGCTTCTTGAGTGGGGTCTTCTCGGGGTCGTGTTCGCCTCCTTGGTCGCTAATCATACGAGCGAAAAGGAAAAAGAAAAAAAATGGAATCCAATTAAAATCCGATAAGAACGAACGAAAAAGCATAAAAAATCATAAAGAACTCTCCAAAATATTTCCCTACGATCCTACTCGGGTTACGGAGGATTTTTATGGCAAAATCGGCCGTAGCGACGAGTTTCGACTTTTAGGGTTTTTGTAAAAGGATCGATAAAACGACGAAGCGGAAGTCTTGCGAATGTTGTTCAAGAGGTTCGTTGATACATTCTTGTCGAGTTCAATGGTTAAGTATAGTTTGAAAAGTAAAAGGTACAAATAAGTCTTTGAGAAGAGTTTTCGCAAGATTTACCGAAAATTGTATATAGTGGCTCATTCCATTTTAAAGAAAATGCCTGCGAAAACTATGAAATTTTAGCGTAAATATTTCCAAAATGTCTCCAAAATCTTCCCCAAATCTTCCTAAAATTTTTCCCATTTTTTTCTAAATTTTCTCCTTTTTCTTCCTCTCCTTCTTTTCCCTTTTTCTTCCCTAGCCGGCACTGTGTACTCTTCGACATGTGGGCCGGTGGGAGGAGAAAGAAAAAGAGAGAAAGAAAGAAAAATAAATTCGGCAAAATCGGCGCGGCCGGGTTCGAACCCGCGACCTAACCCTCACCCACTCACACTCTCCACTGGGCCGCGCCAACTTCTCATCTACCTCTCCCTCTCTTTCTTTTTCTTCCCTCTTGCTCTGTTTCTTCCTCCGCCGACCGGTAGGGAGGAAGACGAGCTCGCCGACGGCGAGGAGGGGTGGAGCTCGGGAATGGAGCGGCTTTGCACCATCTTGAGACCACGGGGTCCCGTTTCTCCACTCGGTCGGGACCGGGAGCGCGGAGATGGTCGGCGACGGCGAGGTGGTTCGGGCGGCGGTGGCGCTCGTCGGCATGGCGGACTCAGGCGATGTTTTGGCCAAGGCAATGGATCTACGAGCATCCGTGAGTCCTAGGGATGCTAGAGGGAGTGTTGGTTCGGCGGGAGGCGCCGAGGTGTGGCGGCGAGGCGGGGTGGCGGCGGCCGAGACAGGGGAATTCGGGGGGGCTCGTCGCCGGCGATTTCCGGCGGCCATTTGGCTTGGGGAACTTAGGGGAAACAATGCTTAGAGCACGGGGATAACGGTAGTACCTTCAATTCGGGAAGAAATCAACCGAGGGTGACGAATTTCGGAGTTTTGCCGGGCGGCCGAGTTAGGGTTCTTCCGCCGAGCTCCGATTCTTCCCAAAATTCAAGCAATGCAACGGCTAACTTTTGGGGAAAACGGGGAAAAAGCACGAGGGAGTTGTGGCGAGGATTTTCGGTGTTGGGGGCTCGGCTCGGGGTGGCCTCTTATAGGCGGTTGACGGAGGGAAAAGAAGAGCGACGCGACGGCAACAATGGCGCGGCGTCAGCAGCATGGCGCGGTCGCGGAGAGGTCGTGGCGCGACGTGCGGCACCGCAGCCGACGCGCGCACGTACGGTGAGCGCGGCGAGGCGGTGCGCGCGGATCGTGCAGCGCGTTGCTAACGCGGGCGGCATGGCGCGCGGGTACGGCGTCGACGGGAGCATAGCCATGGCGCGACCGCACGGTGATCCCCGTGTGTGACCGGAGCCGATGACGTTGGGAACGTGCACGCGCGAGGTCTCGGTACGGCGGATGACGCGTGGCGGCTGCGAACGGGATGATGGAACCGGTCGAACACCGCCGATCAATGAATAGTGCGATTTTCCATTTTCCCGAATTACAAATCCTATTTTCCCATTTCCATTTCCTTTCTTCCTAAAAATCCCAAATAAATTTTGGTATTCCGTAACAATCTCTAGAATTATATTTTCCACTTCTCCCTACTTTTCAAAATATATTTTTCATATTTATTTTGTTTCTTCTTTTGAATTCAAGAAAATAGGGTTTTGATTAGAGATAAATTTCTAACTTCATTTTTTTCCTTTTTCAAAAATATTTTTATCATCCAATCCCAATTATTCATTATCTTTCCCTATCAATTAGGGTTTAAACCAAGATATATCCTTTTTGTAATTCACCAAATTATATATGTATATGCTCTTTTCAAGGTACACACATTTATATTTTGAAATCATTTTCACCGGCTGTGATTTCAAAGCTTAGGGTTTTGTTCCATTTTTCCTCAAAGTAACTCTAGAAGAAAAATCTTATTTTGTCGAATGGCAATCCAGATCGAAAAACACGATAAGAAGCAATGATTCCCAAAAAGTTTTTGTGAGTTCCGATTTTTACGTTCCGAATTCCATTCCTTCGATTTTCAGGATGTTACAGAGAATATAGTGATTGCTTTGCATGGGAATACCATGAAATGCCTGGACTTAGCCGTGATCTTGTTGAGCATCGGCTTCCGATAAAGTCAAGATTTAGGCCTTATAAACAACCTCCTCGTCAGTTTAACCGACTTATATATGATCGTGTCAAAGAAGAGATAGACCGATTGTTGAAAGCGGGGTTTATTAGGCTGTGCCGGTATGCGAAGTGGGTGTCTAATATAGTACCGGTAGAAAAGAAGGGGAGCGGCAAAATTAGGGTTTGCATAGATTTTAGAGATTTAAATAAAGCCACTCTTAAAGATGAGTATCCTATGCCTATAGCCGACATGCTAATAAATGATGCTTCAGGTCATAGAGTGATTAGTTTTTTAGATGTCAATGCCGGCTACAACCAAATCTTCATGGCAGAGAAGGATATATATAAGACAACCTTTAGATGTCTAGGATTTGTTGGGCTGTTTGAGTGGGTAGTCATGACATTCGGGTTAAAGAATGCCGGCGCAACGTATCAAAGAGCGATGAACCTAATTTTTCTTGATTTGTTAGGTTTCATCCTAGAGATTTACATTGATGATATTGTAGTCAAATTGGATGATATGGATGGACATATGGCCGGTTTGAGGTTAGCTTTTGAGAGAATACGTCGGTATGGTTTGAAAATGAACCCACTCAAGTATGCCTCGGTGTGTCGGCGGGAAAATTCTTAGGATTCATGATGCATGAGAGAGGGATTGAGATCGATCCTAAGAAGGTTGCGAAGATTCAAGACTTCAAAGCGCCGACATGCAAGAGAGAAGTTCAGAGGTTGCTAGGTAAAGTAAACTATTTGAGAAGATTCATATCTAACCTAGCAGGTAAAATCGATGCTTTTGTGTCTATTCTACGCTTGAAGAAAGAAGTCGATTTTACTTGGGGGCAGCACAACAAGAGGCGTTTGAAGGTTTAAAGAGATATTTGTCTACTCCACCGTGGTGCGAGCGCCCGAGACCCGAATTCCATTTCGGTTGTATATCATTGCCGAGGACAAAGTTATTGGAGCCGTTTTGACATAAGAGGAAGACGGCAAGGAGTTCATAATTACTTATTTAAGTCGCCGTCTTCTGGATGCCAAAACGAGGTATGTATTTGTAGAAAGGCTTTGTCTTTGCTTATACTATGCTTGTACCAAGTTGCACCATTACTTGTTATCTAGTACATGCATAGTTACTTGTCAGACCAATGTTGTTAAGCACATGTTGCAAAGGCTAATTCTAAGTGGTAGAATTGGCAAGTGGGCGTATGCATTAATTGAATATGATTTGGCCTATGAATCGTTGAAGTCTATGAAGGGTCGATTGTAGCGGACTTTATAGTAGATCATCATATAGACGTTGATTGCGGAGATGAAGTCTGTTTAGTTAGTGTTACACCTTGGAAAGTTTATTTTGATGGTTCTTCATGTAAGGAAGGTCAAGGCATAGGTGTAGTTTTAGTTTCGCCCAATGGTCAATGCTTTGAAGCATCGGTTCGTTTAGAATATTATTGTACAAATAATCAAGCCAAATACAATGCTTTGTTATTCGGTTTACAAGTGATGAAAATCGTTGGAGCTACACATGTAGAAGCGTTCGGTGATTCGGAATTGGTGGTGCAACAAGTTGCCAGGGTCTACAAATGCTTCGACGGATCATTGAACAGGTATTTAGATCAATGCCTAGATATTATTGCCAGTTTCGATGAGTTTACTATTAAGCATATTGCTAGGAATGAAAATTCTAGGGCAAATGACTTAGCTCAACAAGCATTTGGTTATAGCATCAAAAGAGGTTTATTTTTCATTTAGATCAACCGGTGCTTGGTTATATTTTTTGGGCGAAATTGCCAAAGAGGCAGGCAGTAGGCGGTCCGACCGGCACATTGTCGCCGGTCTGACCGTGGATGGCGGCCGGTCTAACCGGCATTATACGGCCGGTCTGACCGTGGATGGTTACCGGTCTGACCGGCGTTGCTTGGCCGGTCAGACCAACTTCACAGAAGGTGTTGAGGGGCACAATCTTTTCAATACAGAGGCCAAATTAAGTAGAAATTCGGACATGTGTGCCCTGGAAACAGTAAATGATTGGCGAATTCCTTTGATTAGCTATTTTAAGGATCCTAGTCTTAGGGTTGATCGAAAAATTCGGCGGCAAACATATAAGTATACTTTGCTTGATGGAAAGCTATATCGCTGAAATATAGATGGTGTATTATTAAAATGTTTAGATACCGATCAATCTAAAGTTGCTATGGGTGAAGTTCACGAGGGAATTTGCGGGACTCATCAATCGGCCCATAAAATAAACTGGCTGCTTAGAAGAGCGGGGTTCTATCAGCCGAGAATGATTGATGATTGCTTCAGATACTATAAGGGTTGTGAAGCTTGTCAATGGTTTGGCAATGTTCAATTGGCACCGGCTTCGGTGTTGAATCCTATTATTAAACCATGGCGTTCCGGGGGTGGGCTTTAGATTTTGTTGGTCAGATTTATCCTTCGTCTTCAAAGGGGCATCGGTTCGTGCTAGTTGCGACGGATTACTTCACCAAGTGGGCCGAAGCCGTGCCGCTCATGAATATGACGCATAAGAAGGTAATTGATTTCATTCTGAAGCATATTATCCATAGATTTGGCATTCCTCAAACATTAACTACAGATCAAGGAGCTTCTTTTATGTCTAAAGAAGTGAAAAATGTTGCCGAATCTTATGGTATTAAGCTGTTGAGTTCGTCTCCTTACTACGCTCAGGCTAATTGACAAGCCGAGTCTAGTAATAAGACATTGTTGAAACTGATCAAGAAAAAGATCAAGGAACATCCGAGAAGGTGGCATGAGGTGCTTTCTGAAGCTTTATGGGCACCTAGGATATCCAAGCATGGTGCCACCAAGGTGACCCCTTTTGAGCTCGTTTATGGACAAGAAGCCGTTTTACCGGTTGAGGTAAATCTTGGCTCTCTTCGATATATAAAGTAAGACGATTTGTCAGCTAAAGACTACAGGTTCTTGATGGGTGATAACATTGATGAAGTGGTCGACAAACGTTTGAAGGCTTTGGAAGAAATAGAAAAAGAAAAGAAGAGAGTGGCTAAAGCATACAACAAAAGGGTGAAGGCAATGACGTTCCAAGTAGGATATCTAGTATGAAAGACTATTTTGCCTTTAGGTTCTCGATCTACAGAATTCGGTACGTGATCGCCAAGTTGGAAGGGACCTTATCGGATATACGGAATCATTCGGGGCAATGCGTATTTCTTGGAGACGCTTCAAGGAGAACGGTTTCAGCGGGCTATCAACGATAAATATCTGAAGAAATACTTCCGAGTATTTGGCAAGATGCTTAGGGGTGTTGTGGTCGGTAATTAAGTTATCGTCCCAAGGTAAAACATGTCTTATGCTTTTAGGTTCACGATGTTCATCATAAAAGGTAGGGGGCATGTGTTTACAACCAAAATTGTCACTTAGGAATCAAAATAGGGAAAGTTGCCAATATTTGAAAGTTTGTCGGTTTCTTTTGGAGAGGTCGGTCGACTGGTGTATAGGCCGGTCGGGCCGACGGGCGGTGGGCGGTCGACCGGAGGCATGTGGCCGGTTTGACCGGCAAAGTCCGAAACCTAGACGACTTCATCAGTACTCGGGTTTCCTTCCTCCATATGGTATATCTCGGATTTCCAAACGTGTCTATCCCGAGTTGGATGTGGAGAAGGGCCTGTGGAGGACAAGACCAACCCCTATTTAAGGGCCAAGGCCGGTTCAATTGTAAAAAAACAATCAACACAACATACAATACAATCTAGAATCGTTTTTAATATTCTTTACTTTTCAGCTATATTTTTCTACTTTGCCCTAGTTTAGTCCATGTTTGTCGGTTTGCGTCGTAAATCGTCCGTCGCCGCTGCGAGAGTGCGACATCTCTTTGTAGGTTTGTCCCAAAAACCTTCCGTTCACCCACGAGACGGGTATTTATCGATCTATCCATCTAAATCGGTACCGCTAGTCGATTTGATCTACAAAATCCACTTTGTTTTAGTTTTTACTAAATTGAAGTGGTTGGCGACTCATACCAAAAACCACCGCAAATTTTTAGGTGAATCGATCGTGTTTGTGCCTTTGCGAAAAAAATGCCAACAACTAATACCTGGTGTTATCTGGTCTTCTCGTGTTCTCTTCTTGCCCGCAACGTTGTTGAGCTGTTGCTAACCGAAATAACAATGTTTCTCTTTCCCTACTTTTTCCTTTTTATATCAGCAAATTTACTTATATTAGTTGGCAACCCTGTCATTAGAAATTGTTGTGTACGATGGTATACGTGCGTATGAGCATTGATAAAATTAATGAGAAGAAACAAGACAAATGCAGTGCTCATCTGTGCTTCAGCCGATCGAATGATCGACACATGGTTCATTCACCAAACCAAGGGTAATTCAAGTTGGTAATCAATTCGATGTCGTTTGTTTGGGGAAGCTTCATCGCAATGTTAATCTAAGTATAATAAGTATAATAAGTATAACAATAAGCTATGTTTATGGCTATAGATTTATAGATTTATAGGCAGCTACATCATAAACTCCAAAACATTATCTGTATATAGAACTAAATATTAATAATACATATTAATAATACATATGTAACTATTATATAAATTAGTTATTAATTTATTATAGATAATTTAAAGCTAACAGTTATCTAATTTAGGGTTGTAATGGTCTACGGCTGCAGTAATCAAAACTTTCGTTCTTGTGCGTGTCTCTTAAATGCCGAAGTAATTAGGCCACATGCGCATGGACGACGCGACGCAAACACACACTGCACAGAACCTATAAAAAGTCAACCGTTGCGCGCGTGTGCATGCGTGAAAGGATGGATGATTCGATGGTTCGCATCAATTAATCAGCATCTAGCTAGGCTTAATTATCGCATTAGACAAATCAAAAAGTGGGGTTTATGTACGTCGCCAACAAGGCTGCACCGATGTGCAATTATCATTTGGCGCCACCATGAAAAAAAATGAGTTACAATATATAAACGGTAGACCGCTGATGTTTAACCTTATAAACGTGTACATACACATTTTATTAGTACGAAACCGACTACAATACCTGTTTTTTTAATAATTCATGAGAAACTTTCATGCACACACAGCTCCATTGTTCAAAACATAAACAAAATTTAAAACTTTATAATTTAATTTTAGTGTTGATTTTAGATTTTTTATCATACTTTATATTTTAGCATTTGCTTTTAAATCATTAATAACACGTATATACAAATTTATCAATAAATATTTTTTCACTAATAAAACCGTTTCATAAGCGAAACAATGAAACTAACAATAATATGTCCACGCCCGCACGCAAAACTCACATTATCTTATCACATGTTCAAAAAGATTGACATCAGCGATAAATCACTAGCCTAATGAAATTGTTCATATTAAAAACACGCTCGCATGTTTGTTTTATTTGTCTCACTAAATCATTCTATATTAAAAGTGTACTTGCATATTTGTAGTATTTATGGCACAAGGATTTAAACTCTTTTGCGGTCATGTTTCCACGATTCTTACATCACACCGTTGGTGCTTTTCATAGACATCCAAAAATTTCAAGCGTAAATCGTTTTAGATCTCTACACCAAAAGTAAAGAAAATAGCTCAAATAACTTAATCTCAAGCCGAACTCAAACCATTCCATCACACGTTCAAAGACACTAACACCCATGGACGGAGCTACAATCCAACTGTCCGGGTCAGCGACCTCGACAACCTCCGACGAAATTGATAGTTATATTGTTTAGGCAACAAAGATGACATTAAGAATTTTATGACATCGATGACATCGGTGAATCAATTTTCTAGCCCTGCCACTGTTAACACTGGCCATAAATAGTAGTTGGTCTCACCAAATTGTTTCTTGTTAAAGACACACTTATGTGTTTGTATATTTTAATGGACAATCCTTATGGATGGAGGCATGTATCCATAATTCTACCACTATATAATTGGTTCTTTCCCATAAATCCAAAAATGTCAAGTGTAAATGATTTAAATTTCTACACAAAAATAAAGAAAATAGCTCAAATATATTTATCAGCCTTTAATTCATATTGAACTTGAAAAGCTGAATTATCTATCATGAGAATGGCAAACAGGAAAGAAAAGATAAAATGTGGCTAAAATTTGACTTGTATTTTCAGTAGGAGTAAGGGAGTAACTGTTAAGCTACAGGGCTTGTAGCCGATGAAAGAGGCTCCTCTAACATTAGGTCCTCTAACGTGATCACTGATACGTGGGTCTAGAAGTAGCATGTTCATATTTAGGATTCGTTTGATAGGGATTTTCTTCTTTGATTCTCAACAGATTTAGTAAAATTTTTGTGAAACGGGTTATTTTATAATTGATTCGAGAAAATCGGTTCAAGTGATTCAACAATTTTACATAATGAGTGAGAATCACCCGAAAATCGTTTCTCTTCGAATCACCTGAAACCAGTTTCTCTCAAAAATCATCTAAAATATTATTCTAATTTTATTATTTTATTATACGATTCTAATTTCTCTCCCGAATATGATTCAGGAGAATCAGAAAAGCCCTTTCAAACGGATCCTTAGCAACCACACCCTTTGATTGTATGTCGGACGATCTCAATCCGTATCTGGCTGGAGTGGCTGATCTGACATGGCATGAATTGAAGTGATGAGCTAGCTAAGCTGGAGTAGCTTAGCGTAAAGGAGAGCTCCGAGTCCGACGATCCATCGGCCATTCAAGTCCATTTACTTTGGTGCCCTGGAGATACTGTAGCACATAAATTCCATTGATGGGCCTCATTCAAGGTCGGAGGTCGTCAGTCTAATTCAGCTAGCAAGCTGCCCAATTGCCCAAGCTAGCTGGAGCTATCAATCAATAAAAAAAATAAAACATATATCATCCAACATATAACCCTATCTCCTATAATTAGATAATTATACAGTAAAATTATGCCACATATAACATTGAAAGCTGTTTGGTTCATAGTCACAACTTATAACCTATAGCACAAAACAGTGCTACAATCGCGATATCGAGGTTGTTTGGTTGGTAGCCACAATCTAAGCACCCGCTATTACATTGGAACGATATCTGTGGGCGAGAATGCATCGTATGACCATGATGAGTGTGACCATACACACACATGGTCCAGCACAACACACAGGTGACAGGGCTTCCAACTGGCACTCATCTCAAGTTCCCTTCACCAGGCCTGTTCAGGTTCAACAACCTCTATTCCTTACGTCCTTTGCCCACTCACTACCATAGTACCATCCAATCTTGATCTCCATCTTATATAAAACAGAAACATGAACATGAGCAATAAACAGCTGCAGTACTACTCCATGAGAGATAGAGAGAGATTGAGATTGTGGGTGCATATATAAGTACTGCTTTCGTTTTAAAATAAATTTATTTTTCATCTATTCATATGTATTATAATACGAAACCAAAAAAATTAAAATACTCTTGCTCTGTCAAATTCTTCTATTGTAATTATTTTATATATATATATATACTCTGATAAACTCCTAATTTAATGACTTCTTAAAAAATAAATTTATTTTGAGACAAACTGAATAAGAAAAAAATGATATGGAAGCATAATTTAGCCAAATCAAAGTACTACTCCATACTGCACAAGCATTTAAGAGAACCAAATGAGACCCTCTCTCTATGCTCATTTTCCCCTATAAATACTCTACTTGCCCAATCCCTCGTTGCCCACAAGAACCACATCCTCCCTCATTCTCCAGCTGAAAATCTTCAGAGAACCATCAAGTTCATCACAGAAGACGATCAAGTAAGATCTCCCTTTCTCTCTCTAGAGCTAATAAATCACTCTTAGTGGTAGTATTAAGCAGTAATTAACCTTATTTATTATGCTCATGGATTGATGGATTAATTTGCAGGCGAGGCGAGTGATTTGGTTAGCTGAGTGACGGTGACTGTCACGACCGGCGTGATGAGCAGGGGCGGCGGCGGCGGCGGCGGCGGGAGGGGAATGGCGAGGGGCTGGACCTGAAGCTGAACCTGTCGCTACCGGCGGTGCGCGTAGGGTCGCCGGTGGCGGCGGCGGACGACGAGTCGTCGTCGCAGAGCTCGTGCCTGTCGTCGGAGAGCGAGCTGCGGCAGCAGCACGGCGGTGGGCAGCTTCAGTGGTCGGACAGCCCGGAGGCGACGTCGATGGTGCTCGCCGCCTGCCCGCGCTGCTTCATCTACGTCATGCTCGCCGAGGCTGACCCGCGCTGCCCCAAGTGCCGGAGCCCCGTCATCCTCGACTTCCTCCACGCCGGCGGCATCAACGCCGACGGCCGCCGCCACAGGAGGGGATGAACATGATAATGACCATGACGGCAACAAGAGATCGAGGAGAAGCATCTGCCCGCTTCTTTGGTCGATCGCGGAGAAGCATCAGGATCAAGAAAAAGAAAATGATGATCACAATGAGTTCTAGGCACATTAGTCGTTCCTTCTCAATTAGCAGCAGCAGTGATAAATTAGTATAATTCATAATCAACCAGCTCGATCCTCTGTAGATTATCCAGTGTAACCGTGATCTATATCTATCAATCTATATACCGCCCTGAGCAAATTGCGTTGCTGACACGCAGGAGCATCGAAATTAATTCGATCAAGAAATACCTACCCTTTTGTTTGGTGAGATCTTCTCTGAATATCTCGCGAGAGTTCAACAGTTTTGACCGAAATTCCTGCAAAAATTCCATGAGATTCATGTGTTTCAAACTGTTCCCTTGATATAATGGTATCAGTGATGAACTGCGAGGAAATTCCTTGCTAGTAGTTGTACCCCCTCTTCTTCTTCTTCTTCTTTTAATGTTCATTAGCTCAGAATTGAACTAATTAACATAAAAAAATTGGAGAAGTAGGTAGTAGTAATCAGAAACAGTTGAATAGTCGTGGTCATGGTCGTAGCTAGTGTGCATGAGAAGAGAAAAGCAGCTGGCACAATGAATACCAAATTAATTCCAACCTCCGTCACTACTTACTACTCTACTGATGAATACTCTCATCATGTACGCGATCGTGAGTGACGCTGTACATGACCTTAATGATGATGGCTTAGTCAACTTTGCCACGGCCGATAGATTCATGTGTGCCTCGACCCCTCTCCTACTCCCCTCCAGCCTAAAATATAATACTATGTAATTAGCATTAACATAAAAACAAAAAAATATTGTTACTTGTTGTTGGATTCCTCTTCTTTAAGACAAACAGGATTTAAATAGAAGAGGATTCACTAACGTAAAAGACGAATGAAATTAAAGATTTTGAGGATAGAAAATTTAAGAAAGCGAATTAAAGATGAGAGGGAGGTACCAGAGTTATTTGAATTCAGCGCGTCTTATATTATAAAATATTTAAAAATAATTGATTTATATTTTAGGATGAAAAAAGTGAACCTCCCTATCTCTTGCTTCGTCTCTCGTAAAAATAAAGATTGAGATAATCTTCGCTCTGATCATTTAAGCTAGGGTGGATAAGCCATAAAAAATAACTGAAGTAACTAAAAGAGGATATTATATTAATGCTATACAAACTTTTTGTATGTCTTATTTGTGATTTAAAATACAATATTAGAAAAAGAGGGTACGATTATAAAAACCATAGAACAACTTAAAAGCAATTTTAAATTTCAAATTTTAGTTGTGGCTCATAAACTACCGTAGCAACGAGTGGATAATGGTATCTAGCATTTGGACTAAGCCGCTATATGGTTGTTACCTAAATTGGCCACAAGCACACAACTAATCTTAAGCCTGGTGTCGGGTGTGCCATGACACAAAAATACGACGATAAAATTATTAGTCACAAGTGCGGGTTAACCAGAAGTGAACGACATATAGGTTAAAAGTGTTCAAGCCTTTAAGTTGTACTCCTTTCATCTCACAATATGTTTATTTTTGGCATCTCCCATTTATCCAAAATAAATTTATTTTGAGTAATTGTTATATTATATTAGAGTTTATGAAAGTATGACATAAACGTATCGTGAGTAGATAAAATGAAAAATAATGCACATATTTAATAAAGTAAAGTTATTGTAGTATTTTTGTTGTTGTATTGATATGTATGAGATGAATAAAAAAATAAATTTATTTTGAGGTAGGTGTAGCGAGCTAAGGCAATGAACCACGCGAAAATTCCCCTATCATCCCCCATCAATGGGTTAGATGAATTGCTATAGTAGAAAAAGGAAATCAACATAAATTCAAGTATTGTTTTTACAATAACTTGTCGATGTGCTACGGTAAAAACTCAAAAACACTGCACAAACAGTGCTCCCTACAGTTACTGTAGAAGACCAGCGTCCATTTGCAAAGGAATTACTTGTAATCACGGCCCTCCGTATCCAAACAAGCCCAATTCATGCTCTAATCCTTCCGCATCCAACAAAAACCCGAGGCAGAACGGACAACAAAAGAAACTATAACAAGGAATTGCGTCTAATCTCATTCAAACAATCCATGGTTTGCTGACTTGCCGTGCTTAAGAAAGCGGCTGTCGCAATTAACATTTCTGGAGCAAAGAGGTGGTTACCAAATCGAAGGGCACAAATTTAAATACAATTCATATTTCAAACTTAAATTGTCACCAAGCGATAACGATCTGGTTTTCGGTATTTTAAAAAACAGAATCAAATTTGGGATTCGAACCTTTGTTCAGGAAAACCTGTAACCGGCCCAGGAGCCAATGATTCCATTGCAGCTTAATTTGCAAGAGAGAAGCGACAATGTGGCTGCCATCAGCAGCTAGCTCCTGCAGTGACGATGCTACGCCATTGTTTCGTTTGTTCTGTAATCTCTTATAGCAAGGATAATACTACACTATAAACCAAGTATAAAATTATATAAAAACTAGCAAAATGCCCGTGCGGTTGCAACAGAACGACGATGAATGGAGGAAAGCAGGCGGAGGGCGAAGGTCCAGCGGTGGCGCGGGAGCTCCGAGCGACGACGGGGAGGGGGCGCAGCACGACGCGGGCGCGGCGCGGCGCGGATGGGGACGAAAGAGAGCTCGGAGTGACGACGGGGTAGGGGAGCAGGCACGACGCGGGCGCGGCGTGGCGCGGATAGGGACGAAAGAGAGATACGTAGGAGGTCTTTTTTTCATCCAAGCCCTCTCTTTCTTTTCAAAGCGAATTACGGGTTAATTTTATAAACGTCAGGATTTTATGCAAAATAATTAGACGAACAAAAATTTTGGATAAAAACACTACTTATAAAGTAAGATAATTATATATATATAACTCTGAAAGTAAAATAATTAGACGAACAAAAATTTTGAATAAAAACACTACTTACTTTATAGATAATTATATATATATGCGCATATATATATAACTTTGAAAGTAAGGGTATCTTCAACTTTATGTACCACTCGACCTTGATTAAGAAATACTATCAGATAGATATTTAGTCTAAGTTAATTTAATTTTACCAAATTAAGTCAAAAATATAATGGAAATAGATATTGACTTACTGATACTTTAAACCGATTAGAAATTTGGTAAAAATTTAAAATATTTATGACTCGGATATTATTAGTTAGAAAAGTATATTGATGAATAGGATAAGTTGCATGTATATCGACGGCGGCGCCCTAGCTCACGCGTGCAGCGTGTGCTCGGTCGTCACTCAGGGTAATGCACGGTGAGGCAGGAGGCGTGTGAGTTGGGCTCGCCTGTTGGAGATGAGGAAAGTGAGACAACAATGGAGCGAGAGCGAGAGGTTATACGGATCGGAAATTCTATAGATTTAGACGAAAAAATGATTTGATGATTGAAAAGTTATAAATTTTTTAAGTAGTTAAGATAAGCTATATCGTACGTATAACTGTTTTTTTAAAATAGCCAGGTGGATTGCGGGTTAATTTCAGAAAAACTCAAGAGGTTTTCTATAAAATAGTCAGACAAAAAAATTTGGATAAAAAGTAAAAAAAATTATACACATCCTTCAAAATATTTAAATTTATAGCGAGAGAAAAAAATAAAACTAACTTTATATAAATCTAGTATTAGTATATGTTAGTTTTAATATGGGCTAATAGTTACCGATAGCTCCGGTGTCTGTCACCCATAAATACGGGTGATTTACATCGTAATCCACGCTGCCCATCGTCAGCACGACTGACTGCCAATAAAGCAAAGCATAGCAACCAATGGACTGGAAACGAGTTACATGCGCATGCAAACCCAAGAGTGAAAACGACAATAGAATCTCTGGTTGGAAGCTAACAACCAACTTAACAGGGCAAAGAGAAAAACAAGTTTTCCTTTTGATACCAGAAAGGCAACAAGGCCAAACCGCAGCAGCAGCTTGCTCGAGGAGCCAAAGAACAATTAGCAAAACATCCCATCCCTTGCTGAAAGTAAAGAAGAAGAAAAAACAAACATCCGATTGAACATCTACCCAACATGATGGTGATTTGGCATTCGATGCAGATGGAGGAAATTAAGGCGTTTGATTCGCAAGAACCCAAACTTATATTCTGCCGTCATGGACGCAAAGTCTAGATGGAATCCCCAAGAAGATCAGAGCAATATAAATATCAGGATACGACGATGAGACATCAGCGACAAGTCACATTAAAAGACCAAAAACAACAGCATGACTGACTCATGGACCATGATACAAGTAAGGTACTGATATTATGGAGTTCATGTGTCCAGCCAAAATGGCATAATCCTCATAGGCTAGCTACATAAAAGTAACATGTACCAGTTAGCAAAGAAGCTTCAATCACCTACTCCTATTCAGCTACACAAAAATAACAGAGACGACTCAAACATGCGAAGCATTACTTGGTCCTATCCAAAAGCTTGTAAGCCGGGGAGCACATCTTGCATATGAAATCTATGACGAAGTGGCATCACTGTAATATGCATACATGCCCCTCAATTGCATCTATGCTACCAGTCTGGCATTCTATTGGCACTCCCACCAACCACTGCTGCTTCTGACATACCGATCTACAATACTATATTCTTTGTTTTGCTCAGTCGTTTAGCGTAGTTCTCTGTGGAAATTGGACCTTTTTTAAGCTTCCGATAATAAATGACTTCCCATGGCCATAAGCGTGCAGCACCAAAGTACTTCTCTACAGGTTGATTCAATACATCTGTACCACGTGCTTCCATTCCATAGTGCTTAAGAGCAGAGACCACTTCATTAGTCGTTAGCTTCAAAGTATTGTTCCTCTCATTTTTCGCCAGAATATCCTTGTTTGACTTCACTGATGAAGCGTCCTCAGAATTGGTCTTCTGAACTTGCACACCATTAGCAAAATTGTCATCATAAACCAAGTTCTTATTCAAGTTGGTCTCTGTGTAACCATCCAGATTAGCATCTTTACCAGATACAGGCTCACCAGTCCTTCGGATTTTCAACCTGAGGGGAATAACTGGAGCCTCTCCACTCAATCTTGAATCGTTGATATCTTGCTGGTAATCACGTATATGCTTGAGTCCAGTTGTTGTTTTGAAATCTAAATTGCCCTCCAAAGGAAAATTCACCAGAAAATCTAAGTTCTTGTTTTCCTCCGTGGATGGTAAGTTGTGTTGTGGTGAACCAGACACCGGCAATGGACCAGGATAGCTGACATTTGATACTACCATTGATCTTAAACCTTCAGGCTGAGTTGGCTGAAATGATTTTGAACTAGAATGTGCAGAATGAGATGGGGAATGCGCTCTTGAACGAGAACATTGAGATGCTGAATGTGAGGTACTCCTGTCAGAAGAGAGGGATGACCAGCGGGATCTTTTAGACCAGCTTCTCTTGCGTGACTCCTTGGGGGTCTGTGGTATACCTTCACCGTGACAGGTATGCCTTTGTCCTCTCTAGAAACATTACTCAATCTATGACGGTGGCTAGTCCTATCAGAAAATTGTTTCCTGCCATCTTGTACCGTACGATGTGTTTCTACCACCATATCAACATGAAATTCTTCTGGCCGCTTCCTCGGGGGAGACCCAAATCTTCTCAGCCTCACCATACCTTTTTCTTGCCTACTCAATGCATCTCTCCATGCTTCAAATCTGTCATCTGTTTTCTTGGAGCAATCACGAGTATCTGGTCGCCTCCTCGAGGGAGACCCAAATCTTTTCAGCCTTTCTTGCCTACTCAATGCATCTCTCCATGCTTCGAATCTGCCATCTGTTTTCTGGGGGCAATCACGAGCAGTATGGCCAGCAGCACCACGATTATAGCAGGCCAGGGGAGATTTTGATTTATAATGGTTCATGTCAAAATGCTCCCCAGGATACTCTCTCGACTTCTGTGAAGAAAACCTATGATGATAAGTCTCCTGATAACTTGCTTTGGCAACCTCTTCTCTTTCTTCTTGCCTGACATAGCCATGATAAGGTTCATAACAGTCAAAATCATCATCATCTCTACCAGGATTCCCTTTCCCAGTTTCTTCCCATCTATCATGTTCAATTACATTTGCTTCTCTTGTACCATCTTCATTCCTCTTCGTCTCCACTGGATCTTCACCAACAGTTTCCTTCATATCCTTCAAATCCTCAACATCATCATCAGATTTCTTTTCCAATGCACCATCAGATGATTTCTTTTTTGGTGCAACATCAGGACTATGACCCTGATCAGGACTTGCAGGGTGATTCTTCTGAGCTATAGAATCCCTGAACCTAATATTACCATCTCTGGGTACTCTCCAGTGAGATGACTCAACGTTTCTTGAACTTCTGAAATCCTTAGAAAATCTGGGCTGCTGTTTTGACCAATTAACAGTAATGCGTTCCCCACAAACAAATTTCCCCTGCAGTGCCCGCATGGCTCGAGCTGCATCATCACTAGAATCAAACACCGCAAATCCATATCCATCTTTCAGTTTCACTGTGCAATTTCCAAACCTCTGGAAAAGATGTTCAAGATATCCTTGACGCACATGTGGACTGAGCTGCCCAATGTGCAATGACATCTGCAGGAGTATATTTTCCTTCAGAACTATAGACAACAATTCAGTGATAAGCGATGAAATAATGCAAAATGATAGCATCACTTAATGATTGGCAACTTTTTAAATGTGTACAAAACTACAAATTACAATTACAACCATTCTTGCCACATTAAATTGAACTTCATCATTATGCATTAATTTCTCTACAATGAACATTTCCCATGACATTGTTCAAACTTAAAGGTTTATTTTTTATGTTTATTGGATTTTTAGAAGTAATCAAAGATTAATGAAGATAACCTGCTTGCATGAACACCCTCTTAGTAATACCAATCCAATCAGTTAAACTAACCACTCCCAAAACCCGAGAATGCTTAGCGGTACCCTCCATGCATGGGTTATGTATATGTGTCTTTCTGGTGGTGACCTAAATTAGTTTGAGATTACCCCTTAAGCTTCCACAAGTCCAACTAAAGATAAACTTTTTTATGGCCCTAATTCAATGTAATTTAGGATAAGGGTAAAAAATAGTCTACTGGATATACTACAATAGAGTTTGGTCTCTGTTTCTGGTTGGATAAACTGACTGATTGAGTTCAGAAAATTATAGTAAATTGCCAATGAATGGGCTTGCTGACAAAAAGAGAGGAATTATATGTGAGCTGTAAAAACAAATGATGGCACCATTATTCACTACCTCATGCTGATAAGTGCATCAGAAAGTATTTGAAAACCAAAAGGCCAAGACAGCTACCACATAAGGTACAGAACTAAACAACACATTCAAATTACTGTTCCTATTAAACGAATAAGGTAAACACGATATCATAACTCCATACACCGCCCCCAAGCATCACTCAACCTTGTTAGTTGTAACACCTAGTGTCCCAACTCCGCAAACACCTAGGCATAAATCACGTAATTGCACATGTTTGTACAGAATGAAACAAGCATCTTCCTCCAACCACAAAATGTTGCAGAAATTCCATCGGCATACCCCAATCCGAAACTGGAAAAGAATAACCTGCGAGCATTTATTTACCTTGTGCCTGCCAGATGAATCACTGCAGCTTTCAACCTGCGAGCAAAAACAGACTCAACTTAAGACTTGATCGAAAAAACCACTAGAAGGCGTCAACTTATCAGGGACCGAGCAGAAACGGCAAGGAGTCACACGGAATGGATCGGCGGATAGGCAAAAGCTAGAGTTCTTTCCAACAAAACCGCCGGATATTTTTTTCCAAAAAAGTTGAGCACATGGACCACGACTACAATTCTACAACGCTTTCCCCGCAAAAAAAAAAGTCTACAACGCTGGTAGGCGAGGAACTAGAATTGGTTAGGGTTTTACCCTTTTTCTGAATTCTACCTAGGGTTTAATCCAAGCACACGAAGCATCGCATGATCGCAAACAAGAAGAGGGCAAAGACGACCAAATCTGGAGCGCACATGGAGAGAATCATGAGCGGAGCACCTCCGCCGCACCGCCAAAATTACCCCAAAAAAATCAAAAGAAAAGGCAGAAAAAAATGCACCAGCTCCCACATCAAGAGAGAGAGATAAATGATAAATCTACTAGGGGAAGCGGCGGATGCAACCAGCCATGAGCGGCGGAAGCTTGAGCATGCTTACCCGGATCCGCGGCGCTTCTCTCTCGATTCTTCTCGATCGGATTCGGAATTTCGGGGCAGAGAGTTCAGAGTTGAGAGGGAGTGGGCGAGCCGCCAACTCGCAAGTCGCAAGCGGCGGAAGCCGAAGAGCACCGCCACCACCTCGGGGAGTTCTTCTCGTCGGGTCGCGCGCCCTACTAATCCTCAATTCGGCCCAATGCAGCCCAATATTTTGGGCCGTACGAGCAATCCGCGCCAAAAAATACAGGCCCAATAAGCGAGCCCAGATCAGTCGGTACATCTAAACAACTGGGACTGGATTGCCAATTTCCAGTTTGTTGAACAGAACACAAGAGACAAAGAGAATGTTTGGGAGAGCTTCTAACAGAAGCAGTTTTTCACAAAATCTCCACATCTTTGAAACAGTTCAAATTATCACTAGATTAAGATCTGTAATTATAGAATCAAAAATGAATTAGAAGCCAGAAACTATAAAATCTAACTTCTTCATATTCTCATAAGCTAGCTACCAAAGTAGATTCTCAGACTCTTGGGCTCCCCGAAACAGGGCCATAATAATTCTCCAACCAAGAACATCCATTCATCCTGAACCAGGCATGCCTAGTTTGAAGGAAATATAGAGTGAATTCAAAGACACCTAAAATATCCAAGGACAGAGACTCACTAACAGTAGTTCCGCCAGGAGCAACATCAATACACCAATAACAGGGAGGTATATGAATCAGATGGCAATGATCTTGGCTTTGCTCAACGCCCTCGGGAGAGCCAGCAACATGGTAAGAGCCTTGCACATGCATTCATCGTTCTGGACATCCTCGTCCTCCTGACTACCTTCAGTTCCTCCCAACGCAGGCGACAATCTCACAAGCGGTCTAACAAGATCAACTTCGTATTCCAGCCCCACGAAACCGGTGATGGTCGCCGTCACGAGGTGATGCAAGGTAGGGCTCTTCGATCTCCGTCTGATCCTGATCCCATATTGGCTGAAACCAAAAATCGTCTGGATGGGAGAAACTCTGTACAATTTGATGCAACAACCAGACAGACATTAACACAACCAGTCAACCACAAAGAAGACACAAAGGCAATGCAGCCTATTATAGATTGAAAGTAATGCCAAGTTAACTGCAGGAGTGTGGATGGAGGCATACCTGTATCTCGAGTTCTCGAAATATTGAACAAGCACCCAAGACCTCTGTCCAGTGCCAAAAGCACTCCCCGATACTAATCTTCCTCAGACGATCAAACACACCTGGGAGTTCTGTGAACAAGCAACCTTCAGATAGATACTGCCACCAGAATAAAACCAATAAGAATTACCAATCAAAAATAATCAGCATGATAGTTAAATAACACAAAACTAATAATATGTTACCGTCAAGAAAGGACCGCTTATAGTAAGTTCTTCTATACTAGTCAGGCTGACAAAAGCTTGCTTGAGATAGTTTTCCTTTCACCCGTAACTGCTTCAGATTGTGCAATGCATCAGATTGTTCTGCTTCTGTTTTGCCGAGTGTATGATACACCAGATTAGGTGCATGCAGATGCAAGTCGTCAAAATTCCCTTCAATCTCTAAAAGCTGCAGTGTCTGAGCTTGAATACGGAGACAACTGATACCCTCAAATATTTCAAATGCAACGTATTCAGCCAGGGGCAAGAGGAGATCAGATTATTTATATCCCTGTCTGTCGAGGAGAAATATTTCAGGTTCAAGACTGTTAGCTGCTTGAAACCTTCAAACTCCTGAGGCAAGCCGATGATGCATCTTTTTATAACAAGTGTTTCTATTCTAGTTAGGCTGACAAAAGCTTGCTTCGGATAGTTTTTCCAGTTCTCTGCATCTTCTGTTTTGCGGGTGAAATATACACACTGGACAGATTGGGTGCATGCAGATGAAAGTCTTTAAAGTTCCCTTTAACCTCTAAAACCTGCAGTGCCTGAGCTTGAATACGGAGACAACTGATGCCCTCAAAATATTTCAAACGCAATGTATTCAGCAAGGGGCATGAGGAGATCAGATTGTTTATGTCACTGTCCGTTGAGGAGAAATATTTCAGATTCATAACAGTTAGCCTCTTGAAACCTTCAAACTCCTGAAGCAAGCTGATGATGCATCTCTTCAAGTGCAGATTTTCCAAAGCACTGATAGAGAAGAGGCTCGATGGAATCTTATAATAATCCCCCCAGAGAAACTTGATTGTGATGGACCTTGGTTTTTTCCTTGACAGCATGTACACCCACCTATCAAATACATCATGGTAAATCCTCAAACATCGAATTGAAAACCAAACTAGAGGTACATTGTGGAGCAACAGTTCCAGATCAACCATTGTAATAAATTTGGACCGTGTTGTTGTTTCAGAGGAACCCGAGATGCCATACATATCAGACAGAATAATTTTTGGCGAAGTAGTCCACACATTCCTCCAAGCTCCGGATAGGATGCTGGTTCTAATAGCATCTAATACATTCAACTTCATGAGGATGGTGACCTTTTATCTCTGGATGTAGGCTGCTGAATTTCTCTAAACTCACAGCTGATGTTGATTCCACCTTAGACTTCTTAGCATAACTCATGGCTCCAGAAACCGGATTTAAGTGACCTGGCAATTATCGAAGAGTTTGGAATAGATTATACACACATCAAATCCATAAAAAGGGAAGCAGAAATCAACACACTGAAGGCGTGCAAAAGCATAGATATTGCAGATGGCAAAAATCTCTGAATCTCATAACCATACAGATGATACAGTAATAGGAGCAAGTGGCATTAGGGATGCAATTAAGTACTGGCATATATATGATGATCCTATGCACTATTGCAATGCCCATTTCCAAAAGACAACAAATTGCTTACTAGATAAATGAATGTGTGCTGGATCACCTATATCCGCACTAAAAGATGAAGCTTACGTTTTCGTTTTCTTTCTTCTTTCTTTCTTTTTTTTTTAATTTATTATTATTTATTTATTTTGCGAGTAGAGCACATTTTTACTGACATTCGCTTTGGTTCTAGAAGTTGGAACGAGTGGTGTGCCATGAATCACCATCGTAACACTACTTAAATTAGTAGATAGTCCCATTGCTATACGTGGCCAAATGGGTCAGGCCATAGTGGGTTGGGCCATAGTGGGCCGGCACGGGCACGCGTGTACTATTCATGGCACGGGCATGACACGGCACGGATGCAAACGGGCCGGGCCGGCACGGCACGATTGGGCATGCCGTGCTTGGGTTGTCGTCCGAGCCCGTGGCCGACACGGCACGGCACGGTCTCTCGTAGCGTGCCGTCCGGGCACGGCACGACCCACGGCCGGCACGCAAAGGCGCGGCGCGTGGGCGCGTGGCTGCGGCTAGGGTTAGGGTTTAGGCGGGCGGCGGCGGCGGCGGGGGGCGACGGGGAGAGGGTGCGGCGCGGAGGCGAAGGTGGCACGCCGACGCGACTCGGAGGCGGAGGCGGCGCGCGAGGCGGAGGCGCGCCGGCGCAAGGCGGAGCGGACTCGGGCGGATGCACGGAGCGGCGCGGCTGCGCGGAGGTCGACGGCGGGTGCAGCGGTCTCGGCGGCGTGGAGGTCGGAGGCGGCGCCGGTGCAAAGGCGGGCGGCGTCGGCGTCGGTGCGGAGCGAGGCGGCGCGCGAGGTCGACGCCGGTGCGGCGGTCCTCGGCGCGCGGCGTGGAGGTCGAGGCGGCGGCGCGGTGCAAAGGACGGGCGACGTCGGCGTCGGTGCGAGGCGGGGGCGCGGGGCGGCGTCGGCACGGTGTCGTGTCACCAGGGAGGGAGAGCCGAGAGAGAGGCGGCGTTGGCGGGTCCGGGTGTAGGGTTAGGGTTTTTTTATTTTATAGTCTTCCTCTTCCGTCGCCGGTGATTTTGGTCGTAGGCCGGTTTTGGCACGTGGGCCTTAAGCGTGCCGGCCGGCACGACACGGCCGCCACCCGTGGGCCGTGCTTGGGCCGGGGTGAGGCACGTGGGTTGGCACGGCACGGCCCACTACGGCAACCGTGCCTAACGGGTCATGCCTAAATGGGTCGTGCCTCTTCCGTGCCCGTGCCGAGCCGGGCTGTGCCGCCCGTTTGGCCACCTATACCTATTGCCCTAAAAACAAAGGGAGGTGTTGCAAATCGTTGCCTACTGGTACTGGTAGGGACACGCACAGGATTTACCTCAAGAATCAGACTGCATGAACAAGATGAATTGAAGCTTTCAACCTACGGCAAAATCGGACTCAAGTTAGGACTTGATTTGAAATCAAAACTATTTCCTCAAAGAGCAAAGAAAAAAATGAACACATGGACTGCCACTAGCCAAAATGGCCACGATGACTAACTGCCCTGGAATTAGGGTTCTACCCCTTTTCTGAATTCCACCTAGGGTTTAATCAAGCACACGAAGCATCGCAAAATATGAAGAGGCAAACATCACCACACCGCAAAACTTTTCCTCAAAAATTCAAAATAAATTCGAAAAACCGAATCTCTTGCACCAAAGATCCGTAGCAAGAAGGGTTTCTCCAAGAAAAACTTACAAGAGAGAGAATAGATAGAGAAACTATCGCCTAGGGAAGCGGCGGATGCGACCCGCCATGGGCGGTGGAAGCTTGAGCACACTTAGAGCATCTCCAAGAGTGCCCCATATATTGTTCCCATCCTTTGATTTTAGGAAAAAAGGAAAAAAATTATTCTCCAACAATACCACATATACAATCCCAATTTTACCGCACTTCGCAAATTTGGAAGATCCACGCGTAAAAAATCCGTGGCGCCTTCCTCGATCAGATTCAGAGTAGTGACCGCCAAACGGGCGACACGGCCCGCACCGGCACAGCACGGGTTAGGCACGACCCATCACGGCATGACCCATTAGGCATGGTTCTGTGACGAGACCATGCCATATCAGCCACGAGCCTAGGCCACAGCCCAAACACGGCCCACAGCAGGGCGGGTCGTGCCCATGCCGGCACTAAAGGCCCGTGGGCCGTGGCCAAGCCCACGGGCCTAAGAAGGCACGGCCACACAATAAATGGGAAAAAAAACACCTGCTCTATTCTTTGTTAAAAAAATAAAATTAAAAATTAAAAAATAAAATAATGAAATATTTCTCATGTTGAAAATATAAAAAATAATCTATTTGTTATATTGAACAAAAGATAGATTTGTCATGTTGAATTTATTAAAAGAAAATTACACTTAGTAACATATTGATTTTTATTGATGTTTATATCATTATATGATACATGCTGCCTCGTTAAAAACTGTCATGTAAAAACTCATAGAAGAATCTGAAAAAACCATGAAAAACAAAAGAGTACAGCTCAAATCAAAGGTCACAACTACTTATAACAAAGTTTGAAGCTATTGGGGTGGTCCGAATCTAAGTATAGGTTCTTGAACCTGGGTCGTCAATTCTTGGTTGTCAGCAGTGTATTGGCCATGTTGCCTAGCTAGCTCCCGTCTTTACGCTTAGTAGCATTTCGACGTGGTCGCTGCTTAGATTCGTCCTCCTGTCTTCGATGATTCGACCGCAAAGACTGAAGGTCGATTTGGAGGACACCGTTGACACGGGCACAGTCAACACATTCCGAGCTAGTTTTGAAAGCATGAGATATGCCATCTTGTGATCATTCCACCACCCGAGGACGTTAAAGTCTATGCTTTATGCCTGATGACATCGATGTCTAAATAGCTGGACAACTCTTCAGCAACACCATGCGAAGACCACCGACGAACTGCCTCCACCATGGCTTGAAGATGATCCACCCCAAATCCTGCCTCACTATATCTTTTTCTTACCTGTTGTAGGGACAGGAGGGGGTCTTTGCTCACGAGCTCCCTGAAACTTTAATTCATACTTTCCAAAAACTTCATATAATTTACCCCTAACCTCACTATAAAGGAACTACAATCTACGCCTACAGTATCTTCAATAAGTGATAAAATAGTGGATAATCTCCTTAATTTTTCCCTAAGATCTAATATGAAAGCAAAAGCATACAATATAGGTATATTTTTTCTAATATTTTAAATATTTTTGTTTCATGTTAAATACAGGTGGCATTAGAACTTCATCACTTTCATATTCTTTTAACAAAGTAGTAATTTCAACAACATTGTGCAAAATTAAATTGGCAGTTGGATAATAAACTTGGGACAAAGTAAGAGTACAGTCACAAAAAGTTTCAAAAAATTGATAAAATCTTTGAACAATTGCCCAGACGTGCTCAGACAATATTGGCCCGCCGTCACTCTTTCTTGAGCCATTATGTGACCGAACAAAATCAGTTAGTAAATCACTATAAGGTAAAACAACTTTTAACATTAAATAAGTTGCATTCCATCGATGCTCCGCATCGGTGGCAAACTTACATGCTTTCTTACGGATGCATTGCGTAACCTCTTTCATGCAGCAATCGTGAATTAGAATCGCTTAACCACGCGATTGCTTGCCAAACAACATCGATGTGATCACCCACTCTCTTCGTCCCGACTTAACAATCAAATTTATTATATGACAAGCACAAAATGGGTGTAGTAGAAAAGACTCGAGCATAAATAGAAAATAAAGGTTGCAATATTTTCATTGCCCTAGAATTAGCGATGCATTATCTAGGATGACAACAAATATTTTATCGGCAAGATTAAATTCATTAATAACTTCCCTAATTCTTTCAACTATGTGTTTTCACCTGTGTGTGACACATCTATTAACCTAAAACCTAGAACTCTCTTTTGCAACTGCATATCATCATCAACATAATGAACAACTACGCTAAGGTAATCCTCCCTAGCTCTACTACTCTATATGTCGGAGGTAACACTAACAGAGAAAGTGCATGTACTAAATAGTTTCTTAAGTGCAGTACATCCCTGAGAATAAACAGTTTTCAAATTCTGGGTTGTTGTTTGCATACTTACAACTTTAAACCTAGGATTATGCGATTGCTGAATGTACTGTTTGAAAGCAGGAGACTACTCAAAGTTCAAGGGTAAATCTTGTCTAGCGATTAACCGGACAAGAGATTCCGAGCTACCATGAGATCGTACTCCCATACTATGTACCGTACCGTCGAGATTTAGCATCAGTTGTTGCTGCCGGAGCTGCATTCCTTGCTTCGTCGCACACGCCTCCGCATGGCGCTTTAGGTGTCCTGTACCACCAAAAGATCTAGCAGATAAATTATTTCTACATATTCTACATCTAGCTTGTGTTACCTCCCTTTCGTCGGGGCCTGCCACTTTCACCTCATCGAAATGTGCCAAACACCGGAAGTTCTTGATCTTTTTCGAGCCGATGTTTGTCGAAACACTACCGCTCACGGTCCGAATATTCCTCCGAAGGCTGAACGGGTACCTCCTCCATAGCTGGTGGAGTTGGAGCCGATCCAGAGGCATCGTCATACCCTGACATGTAATTCGGGTCAAAATCATCCAAAGTGAACAACGATGAATGATATGGATAGTTCGGATCCATTCTGAAATTTTCAACCGATATAAACAAAATCTAGAATATTCATTCAATTCAAAATAAAACTATAAATAATACATAAATCTGAATATCACTTACATCTTTTCAACCGCGAGCTCTTGACACCTCTACGATCAAACTATTTAACTCCAAAACTGAAACTAATTTTGATTTTTGACAAAATTTGAGCAAAATTTGTCAAAATAAAAAAATAAACACTTGAGAGCACAAGCAAGCACTTAAGAGCACAAGATGAGATGTTTGGGGTGAGGAAAAATGGCTGGGGTGGATGCCCTATTTATAGGACGAAGTTTCATATTTTTTAAAATTTTTTAGACCTCCAACGACTAATTTGAAATTCTAGCCGTTAAACTAGTCGTTATGGCCACATGTCACGTACTGATTGGCTCGTGCACAGCGACGTCAAAACGGCCATCTCTCGCGCCCACCACATGTCGCGCCGCCATTGGCCACCCACCCACGCGTGCCGTGCCGGCCCGTGGGCCCGTGGGCCGTGACAGTAGTCGTGTCGTGTCGTGCCGACTCGCAGGCTCGACTGACGGCCCAGGCACGACACGGCCTAACATGCCGTGTCGGCACATTCCATTTCCAACCGGGCTGTGCCGGGCCGGTGCATAATACACCCATATCCAGGCCGACACGACTCGGCCCAGCCCATCTGGCCTTTATAATTCAGAGGTTGGGGGATTGAGGAGGCGAGCCGCCAACTCGCAAGCTGCAGAAGACGAAGAGCACCCGCCAGTCCGCCATCCGCAATTTGGCCCATGACGGCCGAACAATATTCTGTGCCGGACGAGAAACCGGGCCCAATAAACAAAGCCCAATTCTATCGGCCTGGGCCCACAGAAAACTCTACACAATTTGGCCATACACGCGTGGTCCCCAACCTCAGCCTCGTTATTACCCAGCAGAAGCAGAGTA
This sequence comes from Oryza australiensis, assembly GCA_019925245.2. NCBI lineage: Eukaryota > Viridiplantae > Streptophyta > Magnoliopsida > Poales > Poaceae > Oryza > Oryza australiensis. The sequence goes on from JAIFGZ020000104.1 coordinate 98,296, forward strand.
GGAGAGAGAGAAAAATCCACATCACACTCACTCGTAGCGAAGCTAGAGGCTAGAGCTAGGCAGACAGATGGCGCAGTCCGCGTGTCGCCGTCCCGCCGCCGCGGCGGCGGTCGTCGTGGCCGTCGTACTCGCCGTGAGCGGTGGCGTCGTCGGCGTCGGCGCGACGCCGGAGACGGCGTGCAGGGCGGCGGCGGAGGAGGACAGGCGCGTGGACTACGAGTTCTGCGTGTCGCGGCTGAGCCACCACCACGACAGCCCCGACGCGGACACGTGGGGCTGGCGAAGGTGGCGGCCGACGTCGGCGTCTGCATCGCCGGCGACGCGGTGTACGACGCCAAGGCGATGCTGGCCGCCAAGGCAGGCGGCGCCGAGCGGGAGGCACTGGAGCGGTGCGCGGAGCTGTACGACCGGATGGGGTCCGCGTTCGCCGCGGCGTACGACGACATCAACCGGCGGGAGTACGCGGCGGGGAAGGAGAAGGCCGGGGAGGCGGCGTCGCTCGCGCGGCGGTGCGACGGCGCCTTCGCGGAGGCCGGTGTCGCCCCGTCGCCGCTGGAGCGGCAGACCGCGGAGTCCGTGAAGATCGCCATCGTCTGCACGGCCATCACCAGCCTCGTCAAGTAGATGAAACGATTACTCATTTGGTTATGATTGCGCTGCTACGCACGTAGGTTAATCTAGAGGAATAAAACGAGCGCCATTGTTGATTTCTTTGCTTATTAATGCAGCGCTCTATCGATATGATCTGATCTTTCCATAATGTAGGTGTTATTCCTGCTGTCTTTTCTCTTCCTCTCTTCGTCTTCCCTGTCTCATCAGTTCGTTCCCAACCAACATCACCGGACGGAAAGCTCCCTCCGGCGGCGGCGGCGTTGCCGTAGGGCGTGAGAGCCTCGATCTGTGCTCGTCACAGTACCCTGAGTGCGTACGGACGAGATGGCTGGACCCCAGCTGTCGTGGGCAATTCACGTGTAGGGGACGCCACGTCGCCGCGTGGGAGGAGGGAAGCCGGGATGTCACTGTCCGTGCAGCGGGAGGTCCCGCCCGTGGGGGTCGCCACACCGAGCTACCGGTCGAGACACTTGGCGCCCTCACGCTCGGCTGCCTGGCCACGTAGGCACACACGCACGGCACGACAGATCAGCTACCGGGTACATGTCCCTGCTCAGGGATCCATTGGCCAGACACGAGCAGCCTGGTGCACATGGGACACGGGTTGTCACAGCCAGAATTCAAAATTTAAAAGTTAATGTGAAAATTGATTTTAAGTCTTTTTTACAATAGTCTATTTTCGAGCGTTGCTTTTAAACAGCTGGCAACATAAATTTAAAAGTTTTACATATAAATTATTTTTAATTGTTTTGTTTTTTTACTTATTAGCCGTAGTTTAAACCATCAGAAACTAGCCTGTTGGTGGTTAGCGAGTAGTTGTGTTACGGAGGACCCTGTTTTCTTCATCGATTAATTGATGCAAGGGGATATAGGTTTTTTTGCAAGGTCTTTGGTGATGTAGCTGTGGCACGGGAGTTGGAGCTTGACATCTATCTTGGCAAGCCTGTGAGATGTCGGAGTTTCGAGCTTAGTGCTTTGCTAGGGTCAAACCAATGCAAGCTTAGATTGGATTAATTGGTAATCGACTAATGAGTGATGCGCAACCATCGTAGATATAAAGATGATAGATGCATAGCTGGGAAACCTGAAATTGGAGGTGTAGGTCAAGCCTTCAAAATGACCACACATATGGACTTTGGATTAGAGGGCACAAAGGTCAAGTTGGCACCATAGTCGGATGAAGAGGTAAATGGATTGAAAATTTTATAGGAGGACTTAAAGTCGTAAAGATGGGGATTCCACTTGTATTCTCTATATATTTTAATAAAGTGAATTGCAACTTGAGCCATTTTTTATCATCAAAGTTTTAATTGGACCACTTCTAATTGTTTATCTTTATTTTGGGTTAGTTAACTTTATACTTTTTGTACTTTGGATCATCCGAACTATCTTCTCTAGCCATATCTAATCACTTATCTAGCAAAAATATGGCTTGCTCATGGGTGAGGGAGTTCATCGATCGGCATGTTGAAGCCAATATGCTCGAATTTGTTGAAGTGCTAAGAAAAATAGTTTGGGTGATCCAAATTACCATAAAGACAAAAATATCTAGTCGAAAATAAAAATATAGGACAAAGGATGGTCTAAAGTTAAGCGTTGATAATAAAAGCATGTCTAAACTGGAATTCGCTTATTATGTGAAAAGGGAAGGGTTTTTCCATATTCCTAGCCTAACTGACAGCAACAGTGAATAACTTTTGCGTACTGAGCATCCTCACGGTAAAACGTGATATACTGTTTATGCGGACGGTTCTTACGCTCTAATGCTAACCTTAACGTACAGTTGATTTTTTCTTTTCACCCTTGAAACTAAAAGTAAGGGGCTTATGAAGCATTTTTTAGTGAACCATTGTCACACCCCGATTTTCGATCGGGATTAAAAATCGTCTAAAAATATGTTTTCTAGAAATTATTAAAAGTGAAAGTAAATTGAATCAAGTGAATTAATTAAGGAAATAAAATTTTCCTTTAAAAACATGGCTGAAAATATTTCTATAATATTCTCCATGCCCTAAAATACTCTCCGAAATTTTTCATGAAATTTTGGAGCTCGAAATAATTTTAACCATATAAAAACATTTAAGTAATTATTTAAATAAATTATTTAATCAGTAAATGATGTTTTTATATTTTTATGAAATACTTTGAGTGCCCGGATATTTCCGGATTTTTCATGGATTTAATTGAGTATTGGAAGTATTTTTAAAAATACAATAATCATTTATGCGATTAAATAAATAGAAAACAAATTTAAATTTTCTTTTCCGCTCTTGGGCCGCCGTCGGCCCACTCCTTTGAAAAGTCTAGATTTCCTCCCTGCGGCCGCCCCTCTCTTCCATCGGTCCGGCCCAGCTCGCCGGCACGCTCCTTGCGCAAAGTCCGCATTGGGTCCCTTGACCGGCCTCTCCCTTTCCCCTTGCTGACGAGTGGGCCCCATATGTCAGCCTCCGTCCCTCTCTCCCGAGCCGCCGATAGGTGGACCCCACCTGTCGGGGTCATCCCCGTCCTCCGTCCTTCCCGGTCGACGCGCCCACGTCGCCGTCGGAGCCCGCGCCCACGTCTCGCGCCTCTCGGCGCCCACGCGCTCCCGTACCGTTCCACGCCGCCCGCCCCTCGCACCACATTCGCTCGCGCTTCCCCGTGCACGCAACGGTCGAAGCCGAAATTCCGGTCGCCGCCATTGTCGCACCGCCTCAACCCATCGCCTTAATCTGCGCCTCTTGGCCCACGTCCGCACCCCACGACCCTCTATAAAGAATCCCCTTTAGCCGGCGAGTACTTCCCCTCAAGCAATTGCGTCACTCCTTGCCTCCCATGCTCCCGCGCCGAGAAACCGCACCACCGTCGCCGCCGGCCACGTTCGTTCACGCGCCACCGCCCACCCTAGCCGCCGCCGCACCTCGCCACCACCGCCGCTAGCTTCTCCATCCCGAGGAACCGCGACCATCCCCTCCCTTGCCCTACCACCGCCGTAGCGCCACGCCCACCGCGATCCCGAGCCACCGTCGCCATAGCTGCTCTCCGGCCACATTTTTCCGTCGCCTCGCTGCTCCCCGGTCCACGCCGCCGCCTCCCACGGCTTCGCCGCGCTACTGGGTGTAGTATTAGCCGCCATTTATTCTACAACAGAAAAAGCAAAGTTTAGCACAATGTTTATGCTATATCTATTGTTAAACAATTTAACATTAGACTCCCATTACGTATTTTCCACCTTCCCTCTAGGTTACGTATTGGGTCAAGATCCACATGTTAATTAATTTTCTAGTGAGCTTTGGCATCACTGCTAGAAAAATAGTAACATCGGTAAGCAACTCCTTGCTAATCACATCTCTATGTGACTCTTGTTGTTGGCATAATCATATTATGCCGTCCCGATACACTATCAAGGGAGATGGTTTGCGTAGGCGCGAGGCAGCTAACAAGATCGGACTACGAGATAGCTTCGGCATAATCACATTATACCGTTCCGATACACTATCAAGGAACGCTATCTCGAACTCCAACTCAAACCGAGTTATATGGAAATTGCTTCGACGTAATCACATTACGCGCGTTCCGATACACTATCAAGGAACGCAATTACCATTAACTCTCCTCAACGAATCCCATAAAACCGATTGATCTAATCAACCGTGTGCAAAACTTGTTCCGATCCAATCTAAAACCCGAACTAAGCAAGATAAGCTCGATACCACCGAAGGGTTACGCGGAGGCTACGCTAGCCAAAAACAAAAACTTTTACCGCGCAAACCAGGAACACTTGCAAGTAAGGGCCGATAGATCGTTACCGATTGGAGTAGAGTGCGGCGGAATAACCAATCGGGGCAATCCGATCCGGAACTAGTGTAGCCGATTCGGAGACACCGATTTGCCAATCGCCGATTCGAGTCGTCGGCCGCGTTCTCACGCCTCGCTCCGATGCGCCCAACCGCAGCCGATTCCACCACGGCCGATCGCTCCGATTGCAGCTCGATCTCGAGCCGATCAACGGCGCGCAACGTAGCAGCGCTCTGCCGCAGTATCCACACGTCCAGGACGAACGTCGTACACCCGTGTGCTAGCACGCGATGCAAGGCTAGGGTTTGGCTCGAAAGTGGGAAGGGTTTCCGTGGAGATTGATCTCGGCGACTTCGTTGCACGCGATGCAATTGATATACCACGGCTCTCCACCCTTCCTCCTTTATATAGAGTTGGCCGCGGGACTAGTGGCCGATTAGGACTCTATTTTGAATCGGATCTCATCCGTATCTCATAGAGTTGGCCGCCCATACGTCGTAAGCCCATAGGACTCTATCGATCGGATCCCTATCCGATCGAGCCGTATCCGAGTCCAACTCGAATGCTGTTATTATCCCCTTAAGCGTGCGACCACAGTAGGTTCAGGTATACTCGGTTTCGGCTATAGTCTAACTTAGCCGACCGTCGGCTCGAGTCCAACTCAGTATGGCCCGTCAACGGCGGCGCCTAGCGGCACATATTGACACCATAGTATACAAGAATATAATATCGGCTCGAACCGTAATGTGTACACAAATCCCTTTGCCTCACGATACCGGTTAAGCTATAGGCAAGATGTGTGCCATCCCTTCAATAGCTTAACCATTCACTCGAACCGTATTGGATTATCCGTCCATTGATTGACTCCTCAATCAACTTAGCATGGCCATGCATTTCCATAATCCATTACCTCGAGGGCCCGTAGAGATATCTCTCCAACGGAGGGCAAATTCCATCTTGATCACTCACATCCCACTCCATGTTTCATAGCAAACCCGAAAACTACCTTTATAACTATCCGATTCACGGAATAGCGTTTGGTAATCCCAAAGTGCTACACATGTTGGAATCCATGGTGATCTCAGGTCTAAGGACTTTGTACCAACACTACCTCGAGACCAACTAATGGCACATTAATTCTGTAGTGTCTCATGGTGGGTCTATCCAACAATGTGTTCTCTAACACATATGTCCATGTTTATTGATTTGGTATCTCCATACCCATGATCTATGAGACATGATCATCAATCAATAAACATGTCGATCTTAGAATCATATTTGTTCCAACAATATGACATATGATCAAGGATCGTTTAGAAATAGATTCATACATATCGAGTCTCATAAATAAGTCACGTACTTATTGATCAATACAATATGTCTATTTCATGGAACCGAATAACACTTTATTCATTTATACATAAACATTGACGTGATATCCAACATCTCCATGTTGCCTCTAGGGCATATCACTAACATCTTTCTCCTAAATCGCCACCGGCCGAGCTTTTCCCGTGCTCCCGAGGCGCCACCATTTTTGGCCACCTCGCCGCCATTTGCCACCCTTGCCGTTGTTCGCTAGGCGCGTCCCCACATTCACCGGTTCCACTGTGCCATCCCGCTCTCCGGCCGGCTCTCCTCCTCCGCTGTCCGCCACCGGAGCATCACCCGCGCCATCGACCCAAACATTGCCGCCGCCTTTTCCCGCCGCGAACGCCCTGTGTCGCCGCTCGCCGCCGTCAAGCACTTGGTGAGAACTCCCTCCTTTCGCTCTCACATTTGCCCTCATCTGCGACCCCTGGGTTGCCGCCGCCGCCGGTGGCCTTCGGGCCTGGTCGCAGCCACGTCCTTGCACGCTAGGTCGGCCGGTGGGCCGGTCTTCCCCCCTCCCTAGCCGTCTGATCGGCCCGGCCGATCTGGACCATTGATTGGACGCCCATGTGGCCGATCGCCAACGTGGACTTGGTCCACGGTAGGCCGGGCACCCCTAGTGCCGCTGTCGTGTGGGTCCCACCTTGGTGGACTCGGTCCGTGGTGGACCGAGCCTTTTTCCCGCGCGCGCCCCTCCGCTGGACTTATAGTGTAGCTTTTCCCTGGCCGACACATCCAGGCAAGGGGGGCGTGATGGAGTTCGGATGGACCGGGCAAGGTCTATGTGGCTGCCGGATTCACCTAGGCACGAGAGGGGGCTGCCTACCTTGGATATAATGGTAGGGCGAAACCCGAGGTGTGGTGTCGCTTGGTCGGGGGAGTTATGCGAAGGGTCTTGTCACGATTTCCCCCTTGCAGTATCGTGGCGATACTTCGGGGCATGGCAACATGTGTGGAATCGTGTCTTATGCGTACAGTTGTATACCTCTGGCCAGAGTAAAACTATTCGAATAGCCGTGCCCGCGGTTATTGGCGATCAACCAGGTTCACCATGATTGGTCTCTTCTTAATAAATTGACTTAATGGAACTGGACTAGTTCAGCTGGTTTGGTTGGGCCCGTTCAATGTGAAGATAACGTTGTTCAGTGGAAGAATTAATCTTGCTTAAATAATCAACTGTTTTACTATTTTAAACTAGAAATGTTCTACAACCGCATTTATGCAAAATAGCCCAAGCCACTCTTGTCTCCCTTGCACGTCCGCATTTCTCCGTGTGGCTTGTTGAGTACGGTGGTTGTACTCGGCCTTGCTATTTCCCCTTTTTCCGAGTGTAGTGCTTCGAGTCGAAGACAGAGTTAGAAGACCAAGGCTCATACCCCGTTGAGTTTGCCTCTGGAGTGGAGCTGAAGCCCCGCTAGGATCGCCTTTTTCCGCTGCTGCTGCTTTCTTTCGGGTGTGAGGACTAAGTGCCTCTTCTGTAAGTATTTTATGCTTTATTTACGTTTGGATCTGTTTATTGATTTGTCATTTTGTGTACCCTGGCTAATTCCTGGACAGGGAATTAATACACAAAATAGTCTAGAAATTTGGCTAAATTTCTGAGCGTGACAAGTTGGTACAGAGCCATCTTGACTGTAGGTTGAGCCAAATGGTCAAACCCAAGGACCCTTTTTCCGAAAAACCTAATTGTGAAAATGCCCCCTTTCCCCCTCCGGAGTTGTTTGCGAAATCATTTGTCAAATTTCTCCCCTTTCCCCTCCAACTCTCTAGTCGTTAATCCTGGAGCACTAGCTGAATCTTCAAGTGAGAAGATCGAGCCAAGCAGTCCTGAGTCGGTGCTTCTCGAGGTTCCAGTGAAGCCTTCCCAGAGTTTACCTAAAACCCAATCCCTCCCCGATGGGTAGTGTTGTTAGCCGTTAGATCGTGTGGTTGTTTGCTGTGTGCAGGTGTATGGTGTTAGTGATATGCCCTAGAGGCAACATGGAGATGTTGGATATCACGCCAATGTTTATGTATTTATAAATAAAGTGTTATTCAGTTCCATGAAATAGACATCTTGTATTGATCAATAAGTACGTGACTTATTTATGAGACTCGATATGTATGAATCTATTTCTAAACGATCCCTGATCATATGTCATATTGTTGGAACAAATATGATTCTAAGATCGGCATGTTTATTGATTGATGATCATGTCTCACAGATCATGGGTATGGATATACCAAATCAATAAACATGGACATATGTGTTAGAGAACACATTGTTGGATAGACCCACCATGAGACACTACAGGAATTAATGTGCCATTAGTTGGTCTCGGGTAGTGTTGGTACAAAGTCCTTAGACCGAGATCACCATGGATTCCAACATGTGTAGTAGCCTACTTTGGGACTACCAAACGCTATTCCGTAAGCTGGATAGTTATAAAGGTAGTTTTCGGTTTGCTATGAAACATGGAGTGGGATGTGAGTGATCAAGATGAAATTTGCCCCTCCTTTGGAGAGATATCTCGGCGCCCTCGAGGTAATGGATTATGGAAATGCATGGCCATGCTAAGTTGATTGAGGAGTCAATCAACACATATAATCCAATACGGTTCGAGTGAATGGTTAAGCTATTGAAGGGATGGCACACATCTTGCCTATAGCTTAACGGTATCGTGAGGCAAAGGGATTTGTGTACACATTACAGGTTCGAGCCGATATTATTCTTGTATACTATGGTGTCAATATTTGCCGCTAGGCGTCGTTGTTGACGGTGGCTGGTGAGTTGGACTCGAGCCGACGATCGGCCAAGTTAGACTATAGCCGAAACCGAGTATACCTGAACCTACGTGGTCGCACGCTTAAGGGGATAGAATAGATATTCGAGTTGGACTCGGATACGGCTCGATCGGATAGGGATCCGATCGGATAGAGTCCTATGGGCTTACGACGTATGGGCGGCCAACTCTATGAGATACGGATGAGATCCGATTCAAAATAGAGTCCTAATCGGCCACTAGTCCCAGTCGGCCAACTCTATATAAAGGAGGGAGGGTGGAGAGCTGAATAGAAATCAATTGCATCGCGTGCAACGAAGTCGCCGAGATCAATCTCCACGGAAACCCTCCCCACTTTCGAGCCAAACCCTAGCCTTGCATCGCGTGCTAGCACACGGGTGTACGGCGTTCGTCCCCGGACGTGTGGATACCGGAGAGGCGCTGCTACGTTGCACGCCGTTGATCGGCCGGATCGGCCGCAATCGGAGCGATCGGCGTGGTGGAATCGGCACGCGGTCGGGCGCATCGGAGCGAGGCGTGAGAACGCGGCCGGACGACTCGAATCGGCTGATTGGCAAATCGGCGTCTCCGGAATCGGCTACACCGTTCCGGATCGGATTGCCCTGATTGGTTATTCCATTGCACTCTACTCCAATCGGTAACGATCTATCGGCCCTTACTTGCAAGTGTTCTGGTTTGCGCGGTAAAAGTTTTTGTTTTTGGCTAGCGTAGCCTCCGCGTAACCCTTCATATGGTTCACATCAGTGGTGGGGATGTGACCATACTAGGTTGTTTGCTTAATCAACTTAAAGAGTAAAAGCACACCGACATCAGATCAGTAGATAAGTGGGTTAAGGTCTTATCTTTAGCCACCCCCTCTTCCATCCCTTCTTCTGGGCAGCAGTTCATCAGTTCCGGGGAAAATGTTATCAACCGCAACAGTATCAGCGGTAATGTGTTGAGGTTAGGAACCTTTGGTCAGATCAGTCCGCAATCTAGAGCATGCACCGGAAACTCCGCTCTTGTTCCTTGTATGATTCCCCAAGATAAGATGTTGAATGTGTAGGCAGTGGATACAACAGATACAAAGTCAGATACGGAAGATGTAGGAGAGGTACCAATGGTCGCAGATGCAAGCTCAGAATCGGAATCAAGATCAAACCCAGTACATTCCAGTGCACGCACCTATACGGCTACCGTCAGTATGTAGCAGTGTCCTTAGCAGACCAACACATGTCAGCCGCCAACAACTTTAGAGTCCCCAGGTGTTACCTAAGGTGGTTATGGTGTACAAGGACAAATTTTGCCGAGTGTTCGACCGCGCTAGGAATTTGTATGCTAAGACAACGACTGATGATGAGGTCTTAATCAGAAGGGAAGTGAAATTTTGAATCAACTACTCGGCAAAAAAAAAACATATCGGAGCACCACAGTCCAACTTTACGAAGAGAAAGGTCACACGTTTCCTGTGTGAGGGAATAAGTCATGTGCTTAAGGACCGTTAACAGAAGTCAATACTAGCAAAGACAATTGAAGACTAAATGATATCCTTGCAACCCAACTCCTAGTCAGCAGTAACAACAGTAATAACGTTTTGCTCTCCAACCAACTCCACCTGCACTGGCAGCCAACAGGGGTAAAGCAGCACTGTTAACCCAGTTCATGAGGCTCTACATGTTCCGGTTCCAATGTGAGCATGCACAACTAGAAGAATGTATCTCATGGTCAATCAAGACTGGATTGTTTCAATGGTCTTGAGCTAAGGCACCGTCAACAAATGTCTGTTTCTGGAACTAAGAAAGTTAGTTCACCGCTATTTCAATTGTGGGAAAGACAAGTAATTTCTCAAAAGGTGGTCCAATGCAAGGTATCAATGTCGTCAAGTACCCACACTGTTCGTCAACACCTCAACTTACCCGGTTACCCCAACCCAACACAGAGTGATCAGGTCCAGCCCCAGGACACAAGGAAAACGAGAGGCACCAACCGTAACTGAAATGTGAAGTTTCTATCTCAACAAATTGTCACTGAGAGCACCAGCAGGAGCTCTATAATTCCACCGGCAACCGCTCTGGAGCTATAGTACCAACACCAGCAGAGCAAGCAGTGCCTAGAAAAATAGTTGTCTGGTTCAACTGCAAACAAGATGGTACAATTCTCCAACTCCACCAGCCAACCAATACCTCGAGCAACAGTTCAACGTTCACCCAACTATCGTCAACATCGACTAGGCACCCCATGCTGTGCCAACTCGACGACCTAGCGAGCAATCACAGGAAAGTGGCACCAACAATAGGAATGATGTTTTTATATTTTTATTAAATACTTTGAGTGCCCGGATATTTCCGGATTTTTCTTGGATTTAATTGAGTATTGAAAGTATTTATAAAAATACAATAATCATTTATGTGATTAAATAAATAGAAAACAAATTTAAATTTCCTTTTCCGCTCTTGGGCCGCCGTCGGCCACTCCTTTGAAAAGTCCAGATTTCCTCCCTACGGCCGCCCCTCTCTTCCCTCGGCCCGGCCCAGCTTGCCGGCCCGCTCCTTGCGCAAAGTCCGCATTGGGTCTCTTGGCCGGCCTCTCCCTCTCCCCTCGCTGACGAGTGGGCCCCATATGTCAGCCTCCGTCCCTCTCTCCCGAGCCGCCGACAGGTGGACCCCACCTGTCGGGGTCGTCACCGTCCTCCGTCCTTCCCGGCCGACGCGCCCACGTCGCCGTCGGAGCCCGCGCCCACGTCCCGCGCCTCTCGGCCGCCCACGCGCTCCCGTACCGTTCCACGCCGCCCGTCCCTCGCACCACGTTCGCTCGTGCTTCCCCGTGCACGCAACGGCCGAAGCCAAAATTCCGGTCGCCGCCATTGTCGCACCGCCTCAACCCATCGCCTTAATCCGCGCCTCTTGGCCCACGTCCGCACCCCACGACCCTCTATAAAGCATCCCCTTTAGCCGGCGAGTACTTCCCCTCAAGCAATTGCGTCACTCCTTGCCTCCCGTGCTCCCGCGCCGAGAAACCGCACCACCGTCGCCGCCGGCCACTTCGGTCACGCGCCATCGCCACCCTAGCATCTCCGCACCTCGCCACCACCGCCGCTAGCTTCTCCATCCCGAGGGGAACCACGGCCGTCCCCTCCCTTTGCCTACAACCGTCGTAGCGCCGCGCCCACCGCGATCCCGAGGCCGCATTTTTCCGCCGCCTAGCCGCTTCCCGGTCCCCACGCCGCCTCCCTCGCTTCGCCGCGCTACGAGCCCCGCCACCCTTCTTTCTACCAAATCGCCACCGGCCGAGTTTTTCCCCGTGCTCCCGAGGCGCCGCCATTTTTGGCCACCTCCGGCCGCCATTTGCCACCCTTGCCGCTGTTCGCCGGGCACACCCCCACATTCACCGGCTCCGCTGTGCCATCCCGCTCTCTGGCCGGCTCTCCTCCTCCGCTGTCCGCCGCCGGAGCATCACCCGCGCTGTCGACCCGAACATTGCCGCCGCCTTTTCCCACCGTGAACGCCCTGTGTCGCCGCTCGCTGCCATCGGGCACTTGGTGAGAACTCCCTCCTTTTGCTCTCCTATTTGCCCTCATCCGCGACCCCTGGGTTGCCGCCGCTCGTCGCCGGTGGCCTTCGGGCCTGGCCGCCGCCGCGTCCTTGCGCGCTAGGTCGGCCGGTGGGCCGGTCTTCCCCCCTCCCTAGCCATCGATCGGCCCGGCCGATCTGGACCATTGATTGGGCGCCCATGTGGTCGATCGCCACCGTGGACTTGGTCCACGGTAGGTTGGGCGCCCCAAGTGCCGCTGTCGTGTGGGTCTCGCCTTGGTGGACTCGGTCCGTGGTGGATCGAGCCTTTTCCTGCGCGCGTCCCTTCGCGATGCCCTTTTCCTTCTGAAAATTAAATAAATAGTATGCAATAAATCAAATTTAATTTTCAGAATTCAATTAAATGGTCTAAAACTTCTAAAATTCATATCTAATCCATGCGAACACCAAATTGGGCCATTCAAATTGCAAAATTCATCTAACATTGAGCTCTACATGTTTGTTTACTTTTCATGTATTGTTTATTTGGTTTTTATTAGAGTTTTTCCTCGTTTTGTGTGCCACGTGTAGACTTCGTTGTTTCGGGAGTTCGCGCTCGCGAAGAAGTGAGGATCAGCTGAAGAATAAAGGAAAGTCACATTCCTCCTTGACGCATATTGATCCCAATGTATAAAATATTTATTGTTTGCAAATAAAATTGCATCTTTTGCTAATTACACGGAATCGGATCAACCTATCCGATCGCTTGTGCCATGTTTAATTGTTATCCATTCATTGTCAACCTGGGTGATTAAATTGGCTAGCTTGTGTCAATTACGTGACCTTGCTATAAATGTTTATGCTTAGTCATGCTTAATTACACTAGCTCACATAATGGAAAAACTATACTACTAGCTGATAGTCACATGAAATGATGGTCTCAGACCGGAGGTACCTTGGCAAAGGTTCTTGGTTAATTAAAATATGACTAAATGGTGGGCTGTGGGTGCATGGTTTTGTTTGTCGCACCCATGGCAGTTAAGGACCGGTTCATGGGAAACCCTGAAAGACTTACCGTACTTACCACAAGCCAGCATGGGCAACGGCTGGACTTATAGTGTAGCTTTTTCCTGGCCAACGCATCCAGGCAAGGTGGGCGTGATGGAGTTCGGATGGACTTGGCAAGGTCTATGCGGCTGTCGGATTCACCTAGGCATGAGAGGGGGCTGCCTACCTTGGATATAAAGGTAGGGGAAACCTGAGGTGTGGTGTCGCTTGGTCAGGGGGAGTTATGCGAAGGGTCTTGTCACGATTTCCCTCTTGCAGTATCGTGGCGATACTTGGGGCATGGCAACATGTGTGGAATCGTGTCTTGTGGGTACAGTTGTACATCTTTGGCCAAAGTAAAACTATTTGAATAGCTGTGCCCGCGGTTATGGGCGATCAACCAGATTCACCATGATTAGTCCCATCTTAATAAATTGACTTAATGGAACTGGACTAATTCAGGTGGTTTGGTTGGGCCTGTTCAACGTGGAGATAACGTTGTTCAGTGGAAGAATTAATCTTGCTTAAATAATCAATTGTTTTACTGTTTTAAATTAGAAAGGTTTTACAACCGCATTTATGCAAAATAGCCCAAGCCACTCTTATCTCCTCTTGCACATCTGCATTTCTCCGTGTGGCTTGTTGAGTACGGTGGTTGTACTCAACCTTGCTATTTCCCCCTTTTTCCTAGAAGTGTAGTGCTTCTGAGTCGAAGACGGAGTTAGAAGACCAAGGCTCATACCCCAGTTGAGTTTGCCTGTGGAGTGGAGCTGAAGCCCCGCTAGGATCGCCTTTTTCGGCTGATACTGCTTTCTTTCGGGTGTGAGGACTAAGTGTCTCTTCTGTAAGTATTTTACGCTTTATTTACGTTTGGATCTGTTTATTGATTTGTCATTTTGTGTACCCTGGCTGATTTCTGGACAGACAATTAATACACAAAATAGTCGAAATTTGTTAAATTTCGGGCGTGACAACCATTGCCACCACTATAAATTTATATATCCATAGGACAATATCTATTTTTTTCTCCTTGTATCAAAATATTGTACATCAGGGATTATTCCATACAACACGTGGTCATGCCCTGCCCTCTCATACACCCGTCGGGGTCGCGGCACTGCGACTTGTGCACATCTCAACGAGCCTAAATCCACTAACCCATGCCCCATGCATCATCATCTCATATCATACGGCCTAAGCCGCCTATAAGTAGAGATGTTCTTCCGGTGATCGACGATATGATGCTCCTCTTCAACACTGTCCCAGCAACGATATATCAAATCAGCTAATCACTCTCGCCGCCGCAGAGACAGGGATCAATCGATTACGTACGATCATGACGACGCTGATGAAGCCTTACGCGGCTGGCCTTCTCGCCGTCGCCGTCGCCGTTGCCGCCGTCCTCCTCGTCGCCGTCGACGCGACCGTGGTGACGACGTGCAGGGCGGCGGCCGACGGGGACGCGCGCGTGGACTACGACTTCTGCGTGGCGGAGCTGGGCAGGCACCACGACAGCCCCGGCTCCGACGCCTGGGGACTCGCCAAGGTGGCGGCGCTCACGGGCGTCGTGGACGCCGACAACGCCGCGTACGACGCCAGGGACCTGCTGGCGAAAGGAGGAGCGGCGGCGGACGGCGCCACCGGGGCGGCGCTCGGGCGGTGCAGGGAGCTGTACGGCGCGGCCGGATTCGCGTTCGCCGAGGCGCACGACGACATCAACGCACGGGACTACGCGGCCGGGAGGGGCAAGGCCGCGGACGCGGCGTCCCTCGCGCGCCAGTGCGACGCCGCGTTCGCTGGCAAGGACGCCGCCGTGCCGCCGGTGATCGCGCAGCACAGCTCCTACGCCGCGCGGATAGCGATCGTCTGTACGGCGATCACCAACCTCATCGAGTGAGTGAGGAGCGTCCGCAAATTTGTGGTGATAAGACAAAGAGATGAAGAGAGCGTGGTTTGTAGTTGTACATCTTCAAGCGTGTAAAGCCGTATATGGATCCATAATAAATGTTTGGTTAAATTCCTTCGAATTTTTGTTACCTGACGAGCCATGCCACACGCCAAAATATCATACCAAGTTGATTTTGATGCGTCCCGGACTCATGCAACCCTCATCCATCTTTAACTGACTCTTTCACCACGTTGTTCCTATGGTCGACTATATCCATTCGATCTAGATCCAACTGCTTTAGGTGCTAGAGGGTACCAGTCATTTGGTCGGATCTAACCATCCCTCCCGGTCACGCCTTGTTGTAACCACCTTGCTCATGTGAAGATCACTAGATCTAGCCATTAGACCAGATCCATCCGTCCCATATACCATCCGTATCATATCTGGTCCCGTCAACATCTTTGTCGTCGTCGAGCCAATGTATGTTGATTGACCACAACCGCCACCAAAAACCTCTTTTGGCACCTCACCCTATAGCCCACGCCGCCTCCTCATCATTGAGGACGTTGAGCATCAAGATAGAACAACCACCAATGTAATAGCGATCACTTTTTCTATCAGATGATGTCAAACTTCGGTGTGCTACTAACTTCAATCGTCTCCAACGTCATGCAGCCTAAACACGACAACAAGCAGATGCCATTTTATTTATAGCATTTTCAATAGACTAGTCAAATAGCAATATGACATTATGGCTAGCTAGCCAAAATGTAGCTATAAAGATTTCATAGCCATGCATATCTCTTCGCGATTCATGAGGCTAACCAAATCACAATCAATAATGAGCGACTAAGGAAGAGAACACTGGGGGAGGTGGGAGATGGTTAGCCAAGTTTGGCTAGCGTGCAAGCCTATTATCCCGTTTGGCTAGTTCATTGGAATATCTTTTTTCTATGCTAGGCAAAATTTGATTTGAGAATAGCTGAGATGCTTTTATATCAGAGTTTGTTGAAGTTTTAGAATTTTTTTATCCCACCTCCTAGCGAAATGGTTTTACTTCTCAAAATATATATCTCCTTCTTGCAATATCATAGAGACAATGCCAGTGACACACATGATATTGTGCTGGTTTTATATATTCTAATGAAATGGAAGGGTTACCAGTAGGCTCAGGAGTGGAAGCACGTTAGGACAGCTTGGGCTTAGAGCTCCAAGCGTGAAATTTTTCAAAATGCATCTTTACCCTAGTATTCAGCAAATATTTTCATCCTTCTTCAAACATTCAGCCCTAGACGTTGAGTCCGGCTCTAGTCTGCCTGTGCACTGAACGATTAATGCTGCCTTGCATTAGTCAACTGACAATCTTTGTCTCGCATTATTGTTGAACTGTAATGTTGATTAAGACTTAAGAGTAAGGAATTTATTGATTATTTGGTCTGAAATTACTCCATCCGAAAAAAAGTCCTTATTCATTTATTCATACTATCCGTCCGATACTCCGGAATTGATTTCATTCGTATTTGTATAAATTCTGAAAGCGAGAATGTGATGGAGCATCTAACGTACAGGAGAGTTTCATGGACCCTAACATGGGTAGTATTGGATAGTTTTAGTCTTTAGGTTGAGCCAAAGGCTTAATGCGGTTTCAAGATGAATTCAACCTCGAAAAGGAATTCAATTAGCATCTTTTTCAGTTCTTTCGCGCGTATATGGAGTGGAGTCAGTCCATACCGAACATCACAAGCTTGAAGAGACTTTCTTTTCATACATACGAGAGACTTCGAGTACTCGAACATTCAATCCGGATGGTCGGTTAGCTCATAGTTCAGTAAAGATTTTAAGTGGGTTTGCTTGGACTACGAGAAATCCTGGACCTGCCACTGTGTAGGATGTAGCATATGCTGTAGTGCTGTACACGTTGAAGCGTACGGTCAGTTGCTTACTTGAACTGCCCGGATCGAGCTCGGTCTCATCCGTGCCGATCGATGGTGGTGGCAACGCTCGCCGGCCGGCCGGAAAGCCGGAAAGTTGGCTATGCCTGAATCTGAATAATGCTCCATTTGGTCAGGCCATCCATTTGTTAATTTTATCGGAAGCCGACGCCGTGTGATCGCCGGCCAGCCGCAGCACTAACGATCGCCATGCATGCACGTTTTGATCATCTCATCTCTCTCGCTTTTTTCCATCTTTAAGAAGAAAGGTGAAAAGGCAACTCCCAGCTGAAGGACGCATGTACGGGTACGAGGTCGATCGATCAGTACGTGCAATCAAACTAGCTAGCTGATGGCGTATGGAACTTAACTAGTACTTGTTGTAGTCGTCATTCCAAAAAAAGTTTATCACTATCGTAGTGGCTCACTAACATAAGTTTAAATTCGACATGCATAAATAAAAAAAATAACAAATCTATATCTATTAATCTATAATCTATATCTATAATATCTATAATCTATAATTTATAATCTATAATCTATAATCTATAACTTCTATAACAAGTAGTGTTTTCATCCAAATTTTGTTTTGCCTGATTATTTTGTAGAAAATCCATTAAGTTTTTTCGAAATTAACCCGCAGTCTCTCTGGCTATTTTAAAAAAAACAGTCAAAGAAGAAAAAAGGGTTATTTTGTAGAAAACCCCTTGACTGTTTATAAAATTAACTCAGATCTCAATGTTGAAAAGAAAAGGAGGGCTTGGATGAAAAAAAAGACCTCATGCGTCCCTCTCTTCTGCCCCCATCCGCGTCACGCCTGCGCCCCTTCCTCCCGTCGCCGCTCGGAGCTCTCACACGACGCCTGTGCCCCTCCCTCCTGTCCCCATCCGCGTCGCGCCCGACTTCACCTGTTGCAACGCACGGACACAATTGCTAGTTATCTATAAAGCAAGTAGTGTTTTTCACCCAAAATTTTCATTCGTCTGGTTATTTTGCAGAAAACCCTTGAGTGTTTATAAAATTAACCCGTAGTCCGTCAGGCTGTTTTGCAGAAAACTCCTTGAATGTTTATAAAATTAACCTATAATCCCAATGCTAAAAAGAAAGGAGGGCTTGGATAGAAAAAAGACCTCATGCGCTCCTCCCTCCCGTCCCCATCCGCGCCGTGCCTGCGCCCCTTTCTCCCGTCCCCATCTGCGCCGCGTCCCTCCCCCCCGTCGTCGCTCGGAGCTCCCACGCCGTCGCCTGGACCTTCGCCCACCGTCTGCTTCCTTCCATGCTGTCGGCTCGCCGCTCGAATTACATGAGACTTCAACTTTGAAATAATTATGATAAAATAAAATAATGCACGTTACAACGCACGGACATATTTACTATTTTAATTATAAATAATACATATTATTTATGATCAAATTTATTGTTTTTATTTTTACACGTAAGTAAAATTTTAATTTTATGGAGTGATATATATCATTTTCGTTTTTTCGGATGATGTATACAAAACTAATACTCCCTTCATCCTATAAATTTTGATTCGACGAGACATCTTGATTCTTGACTCATAGTAATCGTCTATTTTTTTTATATTTTGGAACAATAGAGTACTACACATTTTAATATTCTGGTATCTGTCTAATCACCGGGATGATTGATGCAAGGCATAGCGAATAAAATTTTACTGCATATTAAACGTTTCTAATATTCTGCTAGCTGTCTGATCACCAAGGTCTGCACTTCGATCGGAGTAATGACACGGATCAAAGCTAGCCGTACGGAGACAGTCTTTGGTAATTAGCTCCAGCTATTTTCATCTTCGGCCAACGTTTTGTTCCACAAGATCTTTTTTGATCAGTAAAGTTTAAACCTTTTGAGTTTTTGACTAGACCACCTGCATATGCATCAGGTTTAATTGCACTGACTGACAACAGCTGGCTGATCGCACTGTATAGAATTATAATCAATCTTTGATGGGTTAGCTATTCTGTAAAGGCCCAAACACACCTGTGCTCATCTGTTTATGTTAATATAATCAGAGGTACTTTGCTTTTGCTCCTTTCCATTAGGTACGGCTGTGCCTTCAAGCAAAAGACACGGGGATCATTAGTCATGCATGGAACCGATATGATGCAAACAAGAACAATTGTTTACACTTGCACCACTAATGCTCAGGTAGGTATATACTATTGATTAGCTATAGTAAAAATATGTATCGAGAAGTTATAAGTTTTTTTAGGCCCAATCTATCCTTATAAACTGCCCTAGCTCTTTTTCTTAATATATCAGGTAGAACTCCTACCGTCAAGGTTTAAAAACAAAGTTTTGGCTCATTTTATCGCTTTTATATGTTCGATTAGATTTAATATTTGGTCGTTTTTATATCTTCTACTAGATTTAATATACTGACTTGGAAACAGAACACTGAAAATATACAGCGTTATGAAAAAAAGTTTTAAAAAGTCAAACTTTTACATATTTTCATTATCTGGATTATATATCACAAGGGCTACAATTTGGAACATTAAGCCTCAATATATTCAGATTTCTCAATGTTCGTGGGTTTATTGTTGCAAAATCTGAATTTACCTGAAGTCCCAAACAGATTTCAATGATCAACCCACTAGAATTATGTTTTTCATCTTGAAATATCAAGCCGCAAACATTTCAAGTAACTGAGCTGGCTGACCAACTTCCAGTTTGTTGAATGAACAGAAAATATAGTAATTCTCCAACCAAGAACGTTCATTCTGAACCAAGCATGTCCAGTTTAACGGAAAAATAAAGTGAACTGAAAGCTTCTGATCCACATCCCATATTGTCTTACGCCTAAAAGCTTCTGGACAGGGGAAGCTCTGTAGAAGTTGAAGCAATTAGTAAGGCATTCATAGAAGCACAAAGAACACATAAAGGCACGGCAGCCTACAGATAGACAGAAAATATTGTCAATTTAACATCCGGAGGGTGGATGGAGGTATACCCATATCTCAAGTTCTCTGAATATAGGGGCGTTCTGAAATATTGAACAAGCACCCAAGACCTCTGTCCAGTTCCAAAAGCACTTCTCAATACACATCTTTTTCAGATGATCCAACACTGAGATACATTTGATAGTACAGTGGCAAAGAGTATGTGGTTTTAACCCGGAGATCACGTATTCAATTCTTCACACGTTCATAATTTTTCTTAAAAAATGTTTGGAGAGATGTCTCTTCCTCTAAATTTTCAGACGATCCAACACATCTGAGAGTTCCGTCAACAAGCACCCTTTGGATAGATACTGCCAACGGAACAAAACCAATGAGAATTACCAAAAAAATTTAATCAACATGATAATTACATAAAGCAAAACTAATAATACGTTACCGTCAAGAAAGAGCTACTTATAGTAAGTTCTTCTATACTAGCCAGGCTGACAAAAGATTGCTTCACATAGTTTTTCCTGTCACCCACAGCTGCAACAGATTGTTGGGCTTCTGTTTTGTCGAGTGTAATATACACATGCACAGATTAGGTGCATGCAGATGAAAGTCCTCAAATTTCCCTTCAAACTTTTGAGGCGAGGCGATAAAACGATATTTGGAGAGACACGTTCCTCCAAACATTTTTTATAACAAATTAAAAGCGTGTGGAAAATTAAACATGGGATCTTGAGGTTAAAACCACACATTCCTAACCACTCATCTCGTGAGGCAAGGCGATGATACATCTTTTTCATAACAAGTCTTACTGTGCTAGTTTGGCTGACAATAGCTTGCTTCAGATAATTTTTCTGTTGCCTTCAACTACAACAGATTGTTGGGGTTCTGTATTGTCAAGTGTAACACACGCATTTGACAGATTAGGTGCATGCATATGAAAATCTTGAAAGTTCGCTTTAACCTCTAAATCCTGCAGTGCCTGAGCTTGAATACTGAGACAAGTGATACTCTCAAAATGTTTCAAACACAATGTATTCAGCAAGGGGCATGAGGAGATCAGATTATTCATGTCACTGTCTATTGAGGAGAAATATTTCAGATTCAGGGCAGTTAGCCGCTTGAAACCTTCAAACTCCTGAGGCAAACCGATGATGCATCTTTTTATTTGCATATATTCCACATCACTGATAGAGAAGAGGTTTGATGGGATCTTATAGCCATGCCCAGAGTAAAACTTGATTGGGATGGACCTTGGTTTTTTCCTTGACAAAATGTACATCCACCTATCAAATACATCCGGTGGCGGATCCAAAATTTTCAGTAGTTTGGGCGAATCCACAAGTGCTTATGACCGAGGAGATTAATGGACAAGCGAGGAACAGCAACCCGCATCACACGTATGGGCAAATCACGGAGAGTACGTGAGGCCGAGCAAATCAAGCTTTAATCACATAAAATTTTCTAGAGCTTTAATCCATATTCAAAATCAATATTAATGTAATTAACATATATTAGTACGATTCGGACTTTCCCTATTTAAAACTAATAATTAAATCAAAACATGTATTACGTGTGTGAGCGATGGCCCATTAGTTACACCTTGATTAATCTATCGATCATAACTGCTCATATTCACTATCTTTAAAAGCTAAAAAACAATGACGGATGTAGGATCGAATGCCCAATGAAAAGCCAACCAGAGGGGGTGAATGGTTGAGTACCCCAAAAACAAAGTTTTAGCGGAAATAAAACTTTACCTCTGTTTTCTGACGCCCGGTCTAACCGCAGGTATTACACCGGTCTGACCGAGCTGTTCAGCCGGTCGGACCGCCTGATGACCTTCGGTCTGACCGCCCGTAGCCGATCGCCTCAGCCGATTCGCCTGTAGTAGCCGATGCCGATGAAGTCCGATGCCTGCCGGTCTGACCGCAAATGTACTCGCGGTCTTACCGGGAAGAAGGCGTGGTCTGACCGCCGTAGTGTCTGTGGTCTGACCGGTTAGCAGATCCGAAATACGCCGCCACACCGAGGAAGAAGAAGACACAAAGAATTCTCAAGAAGATTGATCTTTATTGAAACTCCATGTGTTTACAAAGTGCGAACAAAGCACTCCTCACAAAATCTCAATCTAAACTTGAAACCCTAACTTGAGAAACTCTAAAACTCGAACTCAAAATCGATACCGAGAGGCCACGCCTCCCCTCACTATTTATACACAAAATCCGCAGCCAAGAGCCACGAATCCTACTCATACAAGAAGCCCTAATCCACTAGGAAACCTTCCCGTACAAGAAACAAACTATACATAAACCAACCGTAACAATCTCGGTTTTCCTAAAACCGAAATTTCGCTTTCCATACGCAACAATATCTCCATTGTATGCCATATGGAAACTTTCCAATCATATGCACTAATCTCTACCCTTCGTATCCCGCATGATCCCCATCTCGAACGTCACCTTATCTCCAAGTTGATTCCGACTCGATCACCAGCGATACTTTCCCGAGGCGTAAAGAATACCTGCACACAATTAAATAAAGAATACCATATCCGAGCACAAGCTATCCAAACTTGACTCATTGTTAGCATAAACAACCGGACACGTGCATAGGAACACGAAACTTCCATGTATGTATAAGGAAACAAACCGAAACCAAAACCGAAACGAAATCGGCAACTGGTCGGATGGCTCGGCCGGTCGACCGCGAGCTGCCCGGTCGACCGAAACACCTCCGGTCGACCGGCGGGCACGCCGCCGGGCCGAGGGTGCCGACCGAACACCTGTTCATCATCCGAAAATTCAACTCTTTCAAAATCAAAACACTCAAATCAATAAATCCCAAATAACCAATTGTAACCAATTGTTCATCATCCAAAGAAGAATCAAACACACACTTTAATTTTACAATCTCCCCCTTGATGAACACATTGGCAAACAAAATAAAAGAGTTGTTTTGATGTTTGAAAAGTTAAAAACAAAAATGATAAAAAGCATTGAAGAGCTCACAAATCAAAGAAAATTTCTCCCCTTTTGAAAAGAAAGAAAATCCTTTGACCAAAACTTGCACTTTTTGCACTTTGTATGCAAATGTTCTCCCATGCAAATGTTGCAAATGTTTTCTCCCAAACAACATTATGTTCTCCCCCTTTTGACAATGAATTCATCAAGCATAGGAATTATGTTTATTTGATTGTCAAGAGCTTAGCACCATACATAAAGCAAGTCAAGTCATGTGTTGCAATAATAAGAAGATAAATTTATCAATTAGATAGCAAATATGCATTAAAGTATAATCATGAATCAAATATTTTATAATTAAGAGCAATAACACAATAAGAATTCATGAATTTCAATGATTTATAATGCAACATCTTTACAAGCACATAGGTTGAAAGATAAACCCAAATATATATACCTATTGCAATCTTTATTATTTCTCAAATATACCTTTTTGCACATATAATTCAAGAGAAAAACTTTTTCATATTGATTTGAGCCATATTTGTTGCTCATATTTTTTTCTCTCAATTATTCCGAGTACGTCCTTGTCGTCAAGACTGTTGCCAAGGATTCGGTACTCATTATTTTTGCTCACATCGAATACGTCCTTGTCGTCAAGACTGTTTCCAAGGATTCAGTATTCATTTTTTTTCTCTCATAGACAATATTTTATTCTCTTTTCACAATGAGCAATTTTAAGTAATTTGAGGAATATTAAAGCAACATAATATATATAAGCATTTAAAATCCAACACAAGTACGAGTATCAACATTGCATATTTCTTTAATTCAAGTAGTTTTTTAAGGTGTCATACATTATTTCTCTTAAATATAAAATCTAGATCACATAAAAATACTAGAATACATAT
This sequence comes from Oryza australiensis, assembly GCA_019925245.2. Taxonomy (NCBI): domain Eukaryota; kingdom Viridiplantae; phylum Streptophyta; class Magnoliopsida; order Poales; family Poaceae; genus Oryza; species Oryza australiensis. The sequence goes on from JAIFGZ020000104.1 coordinate 121,979, forward strand.
AAGCTATGCTAGTGACAAATAAATCTTCATAATATTGCTAGCCTGCACATGATCAACAATATGTATGGATAAAGCTCTCTTTTTGCAATTTATTTCAATCATGTAGCTTGATAACTCAAAGAGCACAAAAACTCCCCCTCAAAACATGCCAAAAGGATGAATGATTCTCAATTCCCCTCGAAGAAAAGCAAAGCAAGAAGAATCCAATGGTTTTGTAAAAATATCAGCAAGTTGCAATTTTGTATCCAAAATTTTTAATTCAACATCTTTCTTCTCAACATGATCTCGCAAGAAGTGAAAACGAATATCAATGTGTTTGGTGCGTGAGTGTTGAACAGGATTCTTAGCAATGTTAATGGCACTTGTATTATCACAATAAAGAGGCACATTTTCAAAAACAAGTCCATAATCTTTTAAAGTAGAAATCAGCCAAAGAATCGTGAACAACAACTAGCAAGAAGAACATATTCGATTCAAAGGTGGATTGAGCTACACTAGACTGTTTCCTAGAAGACCATGCAATCAATGAAGTTCCAAGAAAATGACATGTTCCACTAGTACTTTTTCTATCAAGTCTACAACCCGCAAAATCAGCATCCGAATAACCACTTAAGCAAAGAGAAGATGAAGTTGAATACCAAATACCAAACTCAAGTGTATGACTCAAATACCTCATGATGCGCTTGACCGCTTGACGATGAGACGCACATGGAGAAGCTTGAAAGCGTGCACACAAACACACAAAGCAAATTGTATGTCCGGTCTAGAAGCGTTAGATACAACAAAGATCCTATCATGCTTCTATACTCCTTTTGATCCAGCCTTCACCATCTTCATCGGGATCAAGAACAAGAGAGATCCAATGGGTGTAGAGATTGGCTTGCAACTCTCCATCTTGAATCTGCGCAAAAGATCTTTGGTGTACTTTGTTTGATGAATAAACGTACCTTGAGGTTTGCTTGATTTGTAAACCTAAGAAGTACGACAGCTCACCCATCATACTCATCTCAAACTCCCTACGCATAGTCTCAGCAAATTCTACAACCAAAGAGTGAGTTGAACAACCAAAGATGATATCATCAACATATATCGAATGAAAAGTTGATTTTCACCATGCTTAAGAACAAAAAGCGTTTTATCAATTTTTCCCATTTGAAAACCTTTTTCAAGCAAAAAGTTCTTAAGTCTGTCATACCATGCTCTTGGTGCTTGTTTCAAACCATATAAAGCTTTTGAAAGTTTAAAAACATGGTTGGGAAAATCAGGATTCTCAAAACCCGGTGGTTGTTTAACATAAACTTCTTCCCGTATAAAACCATTTAGAAAAGCACTTTTAACATCCATTTGAAACAATTTAAAACCTTTAGAAGCAGCAAAAGCTAGCAAAAGTCTAATTGCCTCAATCCTAGCAACAGGAGCAAAAGTTTCATCAAAATCCAAACCCTCCACCTGAGTATAACCCTCAGCAACTAGTCTAGCCTTATTGCGAACTATCAAACCATTCTCATTTTGTTTATTTTTGAAAACCCACTTGGTTCCAATAATATTATGTCCAGAAGGAGGTTCAACTAAAGACCAAACTTTATTTCTTTCAAAATTTTCAAGTTCTTCATGCATGGCGTTAATCCACGATTCATCAGTTAATGCATGAGTAACATCTTTGGGTTCAAAAGAAGCAACAAAAGCAGAATTCGCAGAGTCATGAGTAGTTACCTTAGATCTTGTTGTCCGCTCATTTAAATTACCTATTATTTGTACCGGCGGATGTCGTCGCTGAATGTGCAAGGGTGCAGTGATCTCAGAAGTTGATTCACGTTCTGGTTCAGCACTGGTCGTGGTCCCCGAAGAATCTTCTTGATTGGAATTGGCGAGTCCGAAGAGGTTGGCCTGCCGGTCCGACCGGTCTCGGTCGGTTTGACCGGGCAGCCTCCTCCGGGTCGACCGACGGCACTGGCCGGTCGACCGGCAGTCGACCTCATCGTCATCATCGTCACTTTCGTCCTCAAAGATTCGACCAAACTCCCCCTGATCCTGTGGCTGTGTACCTAAAAAATCTGGTCTAGTACCGGGACTAGCCTCATCAAAAGTGACTTCGCAAGTCTCGACAATTTTGTTAGTCTCCAAAAGAAGTACACGATAGCCACGAGTGTGTGCGGGATAACCAAGAAATAAACCATCAATTGAACGTGATTCAAACTTATCCAAATTTTCAGATTTTAACACAAAGCACTTGCAACCAAAAACACGCAAATGTGAAACTTTAGGCTGACGACCAAAACGAAGCTCATAAGGAGTTTTGCCAAGTTTAGAACGCAAGAAAATGCGATTAGAAACATAGCAAGCAGTGTTAATAGCTTCGGCCCAAAATTTTCTAGGTGTGTGATATTCATCTAGCATTGTCCTAGCCATTTCAACCAAAGAACGATTTTTTCTTTCGACAACACCATTTTGTTGAGGAACACGTGGAGAAGAAAATTGATGTTCAATTCCTTTTTCAACACAAAAATGTTCAAAAGATGCATTTTTAAATTCACCACCATTATCACTTCTAATTGTTTTCAAAGAGTTGGGAATTTCACAATTCAAGCGAAGAAACAGACTTCGAAAGTGTCCAAAGGCCTCGTCCTTAGTTGCCATGAAGAAAACCCAAAAATATCGAGAAAAATCATCAACAATAACTAACACATACCATTTTCCTCCAACAGATTGCACTCTAGCTGGACCAACAGTGTCCATGTGTAAAAGCTGTCCCGGTGCATCCGTTATCACAGAAAGAATTGGTGTGTGAGAAGAAACAACCATTTTACCATGACGACATGGTGCACAAACCAAATCAAGATCTTTTTTGAGTTTTGGCAAACCATGAACAAGATCCAAACCACTTAAACGAGTCAAATGATCAAATCCAACATGACCAAGTCTACGATGCCAGAACATCAAATCTTTGTTGAATTTTGCAACTAAACAAGTAACAATAGGAGAAACAGGGTTTTCAAAATCAGCTTTAAAAACTCTCCCATAACGAGAGATGTTCAAAACAGAGTCACCACAAGAATCAAATATTTTACTTCCAGTTTTCTTGAAATGAACTTCAAAGTTTTTATCAACAATTTGTGAAACTGAAAGTAAATTGTATTTTAAATCTTCTACCAAAGCTACCTCTTTTAATTCAAACTTGTCACTTACCTTGACGGATCTGGTAGCGATAACGGCACTTGTTGAAGCATCCCCAAAGATTATCGATTCCGTCTTGGATGCCAATTTGAGGGAGGAGAACCACTTCTTATCACCGGTCATGTGCCGCAAACAACCGGAGTCCATGATCCACACGTTCTCCTTCCTTGCCACAAAAGCCTACAAAACAAAGGATGTCGAGGCCTCGCATCGGGTTAGTTAAAAGAAACTTAGGAATCCAAGATCGAGACACACGACCAGAGATCCAATAGGCACAAAACCATGAGAAAAACAGTTTTGGAATTTTCGAAAAATTCCTTCGGGGCCGGTCGACGCGCTGCGATCACGGCCTGATCGGCAGCTATCGCCGGCCCGACCGAGGCAAGCTGGCGTGGTCCGACCGGTGCCGGTCCGGTCCGACCGATGGACCAACTGCGGTCCGACCGGCCTTCCCGAGGAAACCGATTTTTGCCACTTTGATTTTGCAAAATTATTTTCTCTTTCCTTTTTCTCGTTTTCGTGCTAATCGAAACAAAAACCAACAAGATGATCATCTTTACCACAAAAAGAGCAAGAAAACTTTTCTTTAGTAACAGATGGTTTTGAAGAATTGGGTTTAGTTTCTTTAAAATAAACAGAAAGAGATGGCAAATTTCCAAAGCAGACTTGAAAACTGTTTTCATGGTGTTTGGTTTTGTCAAAATTTCACCATTTTCAGTTATTCCTAAAACATTTGGAGGATTTTTGGTGAAATAGTCATGAGCATCAAAACCTATTCCCTTATTGTCGCTACACACTTTTGATTTGTCCAAAATCATGTTAAGTTGTTTCTTACCATCGGAAAATTTTTGCAAAGAACTTTTCAAGTAAGAAACTTCTTTTCCAAGATTAACACAATTTTCACAATCAATTAAAACATCTTTGCCTTTGCGACATTTAGAGCAAGAAGCTATCTCATCTTGTTTAACTATTTCTTCCATGTGCTTAACACGAGCTAAAGCATCTTTTAGTTTTAATTCATTAGCATCACAAGTTAAACAAGATTTAGAAGCTAAAACTTGAGAATTATTGACATCTCTAATTTTTGAAATTTCCAGCATTAAAACCTCACAATTTTTGCAATTATCATCATTGGGAATAAGAGATTTCAATCTAGCAATTTTAGCATTTAAAGATTCAATTACAAATTCTTGTTTTTTAAACATTTTCTCACATTTTTTGTTCTTAGCACTTAAAACAAGAATTGCATCCTCAAGTGAACTTACCTCATTTTCTTCATCTGAAGAATCTTCATCTCCATGCGTCATAAGACAAACGCCGGAGATGTTCTTGCCCTTCTCCTCCTCACTGTCAGAGTCTATGTCACTGAGTGGCTTAAAAGCGGCATAGACTTGACTCAAGACCTTCTTGATCATCTCCTTGGAGCGCCTACCCTTGGGTTTGTCATCCTTTGTCTTCTCGGCGCCCTTGTCCTCCTTCTTGCTCCTCCCAAGCTTGGGGCGAGTTGGAGCGGATGTGATCCAAGGCGCCGCATTCAAAGCAACGCATTGGTCCTCCTTCCTTCCCGAACCTAACTCGTTCATAGCTCGGAAAGCTTGTTAGTAGCAAGAGCCAAGTCCTCCTCCTCGAATTGCTCGAGTTGTTCATTGGACATGGCGTTAATCAAAGCAAGAGCATTTGAAGATGATGAAGAAGCAACATTTGAAGAAGTCGAAGGAGAAATCAAAGCACTTGACTTAGAATCCGTTTTTCGAGAAAGAATATTCATCTCATGAGTTTTGAGTTTTGTATAAAGCGAATCCAAAGTCAAATTTGCCATGTTAATGATTCTTGAATAGAAGTTACTTTCATCTCCCAAACAAGACATATCAAGACCATTTAAAAAGTGGCGAGAAATCTCGATGTGGATAATTAGTGTCATAAGAAGAATCAACAGATCTAAGATTGCTCAAGATTTTATTAAACCTACCAAGATAGTCATCCAAAGCTTCAGCAGGTTTCATCTCAAATTTTATATATTCCTTTTTAAAAATATCTCGATGAAGTTCTTTTATGTTTGTAGTTCCTTGATGAAAGTTTTTAAAGCGTTCCAAATTTCATTAGCGTTTGAAGATGAGAAACACGATCAAAATCAGAACGCGAAATTCCATTCAACAAAATATTACGAGCTTTGCAATTGTTATTAAACTCGGTTTTCAAAGCATCAGTATTAATGGCATCGGGTATGGTGTAGGAAAGCGCAACCTTTTGCCACGCATCATAGTCTTGAGCCATGATGTAAGATTGCATCTTACTACACCAATACGCAAAATCGGTGCCATCAAAAACATGAGGTTTTGTTGAAAATTTATCTGACATGATGAAAGACTTTAGATCAAAGAAAATCCAAAGCGTAAAAACGTGGCTCGATACCACTTGTAGGATCGAATGCCCAATAAAAAGCCAACCGAGAGGGGGTGAATGGTTGAGTACCCCAAAAACAAAGTTTTAGCGGAAATAAAACTTTACCTCTGTTTTCTGACGCCCGGTCTAACCGCAGGTATTGCACCGGTCCGACCGAGCTGCTCAACTGGCCGGACCGCCCGATGACCTTCGGTCCGACGGCCCGTAGCCGATCGCCTCAGCCGATTCGCATGTAGTAGCCGATGCCGATGAAGTCCGATGCCTGCCGGTCTGACCGCAAATGTACTCGCGGTCTTACCGGGAAGAAGGCGCGGTCTGACCGTCGTAGTGTCTGTGGTCTGACCGGTTAGTAGATCCGAAATACGCCGCCACACCGAGGAAGAAGAAGACACAAAGAATTCTCAAGAAGATTGATCTTTATTGAAACTCTCTGTGTTTACAAAGTGTGAACAAAGCACTCCTCACAAAATCTCAATCTAAACTTGAAACCCTAACTTGAGAAACTCTAAAACTCGAACTCAAAATCGATACCGAGAGGTCACGCCTCCCCTCACTATTTATACACAAAATTCGCAGCCAAGAGCCACGAATCCTACTCATACAAGAAGCCCTAATCCACTAGGAAACCTTCACGTACAAGAAACAAACTATACATAAACCAACCGTAACAATCTCGGTTTTCCTAAAACCGAAATTCCGCTTTCCATACGCAACAATATCTCCATTGTATGCCATATGGTAACTTTCCAATCATGTGCACTAATCTCTACCCTTCAGCATCCCTCATGATCCCCATCTCGAACGTCACCTTATCTCCAAGTTGACTCCGACTCGATCACCGGCGATACTTTCCCGAGGCGTAAAGAATACCTGCACACAATTAAATAAAGAATACCATATCGAGAACAAGCTATCCAAACTTGACTCATTGTTAGCATAAACAACCAGACACGTGCATAGGAACACGAAACTTCCATGTATGTATAAGCAAACAAACCGAAACCAAAACCGAAACGAAATCGGCAACCGGTCGGATGGCTCGACCGGTCTAACCGCAGCACTCGCCTGTCGGCCGCCGAAACACCTCCGGTCAGACCGGCGAACACGCCGGTCGGACCGGTGTGGCAGCCGTGAACAACGTTCATCATCCAAAAATTCAACTCTTTCAAAATCAAAACACTCAAATCAATAAATCCCAAATAACCAATTGTTCATCATCCAAAGAAGAATCAAACACACACTTTGATTTTACAAGACACATGCGTCCATGTCGATATCATTTTGAAGGCGAGATATCATTTTGAGGGCCTAGTTTCTTCTTTCTTCAAGGCCCAACATATAAATGGGCCTTGCAGTCGAGCCCGGGTAGAGACCCAGGGTCGCTGGGCCCTGGGCCCACCACTAAATACATCATTGTATCGTTTGAACCCTAGAATATGAACAGGGAGGCGGCTGATCTAGCAGGCCTGGTCAGCCTCGTCGATGGCTTCCATCTAGCTGCGTAGTTGGCGGGGTGGGCGGAGGAGGGTGCACCAACAAGATGCCAATCAAGCTCCCATGCGTACATGAAAAGAAAAGAAGACGATACAGACGGTTTACGCATGAATCTTGATGTAATATGGACCGTCCAAAAAATTTTAGGTTATATTTTTAGTTGAGTGAATACTAGACAATTTTTTTTTACTTTGCACCGAAGAGCTTTGCAAAAGATTTTATATTGTGAACCTTCCAGATGCACCTTTCTCCCGTGCTCTCACCTCTGTGCTTTCTCCTTTCTTGACCTTGTCGTGTCAGTGAGCAGCGTCTTCTTATATGGTCCAAAGGTGTTTATCTGATGTATTGTTCTCTGACGTGAATAGTTAATATATAGATTCATGATTCATAAACTGTGAAAGTTCAGCCAAAAGTGAAGATTTTTGCTTGGAAGTTGGCACATGACAGATTGCCGACTTGGGATAATAAGAGGAAGAGGAAAATAGAGCAAACATGCATATGTCCGATCTGTGGACATACGGTGGAGGATGGTTTTCATGCAACGGTGGAGTGTACGAAAGCAAGAGCACTCAGAGAAGGAATGAGGAAGATCTGGAGTTTACCAACAGAAGAACAATTTAAGCGAACGGGACCGGATTGGTTGTTGGTTCTGTTGGATGCATCTGATGAGACAATGAGAGCTCATATCTTGTACCTACTATGGCGATCATGGCACCTTAGAAATGATGGTGTTCATGGTAAAGGGGCAGAGGGTATAGCAAACTTGGTGAATTTCCTAGTCAATTATGAAGAGTGCATTTTGCCAGTTCAACATTTTGTCGATGATCCTAAAGGAAAAAAGCCCATGTTCGCGATGGCTGAGCCACTGTGTAATAAGGTGAAGGAATCTGCTGCAACAAAGAGGTTTCCCCCTCCGGAGGGGCAGGCCAAGCTCAATACTGATGCTGCGTTTGTTTCTGAAACTGGACAAGCAACGGCAGGGGTTATCATCAGAGATTGCAGGGGATTAGTCCTACTGTCGGCTTCCAAAAGTTTACACAGGTGTTCCTCGACAGTACAAGCTGAAGCGTTGGCTGTGGTGGAAGGTCTTCGCTTAGCTGTGAATTGGGTGCACATGCCGTTAATTGTTGAATCTGATAATGCAGAGGTGGTGGCAAGCCTGATGAAGAAAACTGAACTAAGATCGGCGTGGGCAGGAACAATCAAGGAGGCTCTTAGGTTGATGGAGTGTTTACCCAGGTGCATATGCACAAGATAAAGAGAGAATCGAATGAGGTAGCGCATAAGCTTGTTAAGTTAGTAGTCAGCTCAGGGATCTGCGGAGAATGGTTGTTAGATTCTCCTGCAGATATACATGAGTTGCTCAATCAAGAATGTAATCCTGAATTCAGCATATAATATATTCTCTCTTTATTTAAAAAAATAAACTGTGAAACTCATATATCAGTTTATTCTCTTAAAGTTAGAGAATAATAAATTAGAAGATCTTATTTTACGGGTAGATAGAAAGGGCTAAGAATATCGTGCCATGTTTTTTTTACTTGATTTCAACTATTTTTTTCTACGTGAGTGTTAACTCTTACTCCTACAAATGATTCTATCGCTCCTACCTCCTCTTCTAAGTAGGTGGTTAATTACTTCTAATCCTAATTCAATTCTTCTTATATAGTAGGTAGTTAATTACTTTTAAATCTAATTATTCTTATATGGTGTAGTGTGTCTTAGAACATTACAAGGTAACAAATGAAATTTGTGTCCATCAACTATTTAAAATTATAGTTCATGGCATTCAAACATATATGTCTACATGTTAATCCTATATATTAGTTAAAGATGAAGCATTCCATCTGGTTTTGTCAAACAGTCTGGACATAAATCTGTTAAGTAATTATCATTACCTGCGTTAGTAATTTTAAGGCCATGTACCTTATTGTATTAATTGACACATGAGTAATAATCCTAAGAATTAGTTATTTACTGTGGTTCATATTATATTTTAGGCATAAAATATATATTTGTGGGAATATTCATTTTTCATTTTGATTGGCTATGAATTTTCAAATATTGCAATCAGATTTAATTCATGGAAATTAACAAGCTGTATTATACTGTCCACCTTCGTTTCTATTATGCTCGAACTTCCATGATGAGCTCGTCGGATTTATAAGTTAGACAAAATCAACATGCGTTTGAGGTGGTTTGGCCCGGTGCATGGGGTGGCACGGCCAGTGACTTTCCTACATACAGCTTCAGGGTCACAGCTTACAGGGTCACATGATTCTAACTAACTAGCAAAATTATTCATGTGTTGCAACAAAAATAGTTAGTAAATAGAGGAAGTGTAATTGGCATATGGCCCAATAAGACGGTTGGGCTCTCCAATTTTTGGTGACCAACAAAAACCATAAACAAAAGTAGAAATCATGCTTTATCATTGTCCAACTCCCGGCCACTCTTGACGATATAATTTACTCATCAACTACGACATTAGATATACTGATTACCGATTTGTTCTAATTTTTCTTTGTTTAATGAGATGGTACAAGACCGAATTTGATCATCTTATAGTCACAATTGATTTTCACGCACCTATTTTCCTTCCTCATCAACACCCCCTCCCTTCCCCCTCATATTAGCCAGTTTCATGATCTTAATGAGAGTTTTGGTTATTCTTTTTTGAGCCAACACTACTAGAGAAAGTCACAACGTCCCGGTTCGTAACCTTCGTAGTCTCGATTGTCAAACCGGGACTATGAATCCGGGACTAGAGATGCATCTTTAATCCCGGTTGAAGCCACCAATCGGGACTAAAGATGGCGGAGCCACGTGGCCGGCTCCGTCATCTTTAGTCCCGGTTGGTGGCTTCAACCGACTAAAGATTTTTTTTAATTTTTTTAAATTTGCCCTTTCTCCAGCCCACTGCCCTGAGATTCTTTTGTTTTTTTCTTGTCAAAATCCTAAAATCAGATACTGAAATCAAATATCACATAATCACAAATAGCAATGAACAATACAAATCCCAAATATTTTTTTCATTTTTTTCTCCCCATATCAAATACATCTTCAAAATAAAAAAAAATCACAGATCAAATACTATCACAAATTTTTTCACACATATATACAACAAAATCCACTATATACAATAAAATACAACAACATCAATTTTTCGCTCGGCTCCCGCTCGCCGTCGGCTCCCGCCCGCTCCCGCTCGCCGTCGCTCCCGCTCCCGCTCGCCGGTGAGAAGATGGCGCCCGCCGCCGCCACCTCCTCCCCGTCGCCGCCATTTCCTCCCTCCCTCCCCTTGCTTGCCGAGGGGAGAGAGAGAGGGAGAGGGAGAGGAAGAGGGAGAGGAAGAGAGATCTGAAAAATGTGCTACGTGTTGCATCGGTGGAGAAGATGATACGAGCCAGGGATATATATAGCCAATTCATCTTTAGTCCGGTTGGTGGCACCAACCGAGACTAAAGATAATTTCCGCTATTTCCAATTCATCATCGTAGTCCCGGTTGGTGGCACCAACCGGACTAAAGATAATTTCCCGCTATTTCTAATTCATTTAGTCCGTTGATGCCATCAACCGGACTAAACATATTTTCCCATAATTTTCTAAATTTATTTGGTCCCACTAGGGTTAACAATTAAATAATCCATTAAATAGGGCCAAATTAAATTCATTAAATATAGGTTTACAACAATAATATTAAAATTTAATCAAATATAGATAATCCTAGACATTAATGTGCTCCTCTAGATATTGTTCCTCTTTTGCCCCTCTCTTTTCTTTATTTTCATCTGCTCTTGAGCAAGAGAGGAAAATTTTCACTTTTTATTTTTATTTTTTATATTTTTTATGGATTAGGAGTACACGAGAGGTAACCACATAAAATTTGAGCGTAAACAAGCAAAAGACGTGGTCTCGTAGAAAATTCGGAAGACACGCTCAAAATCGAAAAAGCTTCCGGCTCGAAAAGGCAATCTTTTGAGGCATCCTTGGGGAAAATAAAATCACCGAACGTGGCAAAGCTGTGAACAAACGCATCCAAAAATTTTTTCTGATCGATTTTCATATATGAAACGTCTCGATCGAAGTTCGTATGCGAAAGTTATGGCTGTTTTAAAAACCGACTCCGAGTTAGAGGACGAAACGAGAACAATACGCGTAAAACTTGTTAAACGCGCATAAACTAGACGTGATGGCTATGGTTTAAATGTTCTTATCAATATTATATGTTCCTTCGGATTCGTATATTATCACCAAAATAATTTTACAAAAGATTTTATGATATATAATAACAAAATTAAAGCTTCCTTCTATCTTCAATCACCACCTTCACACAACACCACACTCTTTGAAATCACAGGTCCCCTTAAATTAATTTTTGTCATTTGAATCATGTAGCAATATATATATATATATATATATATATTTATTAGGTTCAGTTAAAAATAAGCACATTCACTTTTGCCCTGGTTGGTGTTACCAACCGGGAAAAAAAATAACATCTCTAGTCCCGGTTGGTGTTACCAACCGGGACTAAAGATGATGTGAGAGGTGCTCGTAGAACCTGTCGGAGCGCCGGGTATCTTTAGTCCCGGTTGGTAGCACCAACCGGGACTAAAGATAGCATCACTAGTCCCGGTTGGTGTTATCAACCGGGACTAAAGGTGCCCGGCGCTCTGACAGGCTCTGACAATATTTGAACCGGGACTAGAGGTGATCTTTAGTCCTGGTTCATGATACGAACCGGGACTAATGTTCGTAGACTTTTTAAACCGGGACTAAAGATGATCTTTAGTCCGAGGTGCAACTCAAACCAAAACTATTATAGTTTTTGCCATTTTAACCAATGATGATTTCTTCAGTAGTGCAACAAATACATCAGATTAGTCTGCCTGAGAATAAAATTCCCGATAACATCGATCTGTCAGGATATGATTCGATCGATCTCGTCCACCCTGCTAAGATAATAATCGATCAACGAATTCAAGCGTTTAGACGTCAGTCACACACACATTAGCTAACAGTAAACTGTACAAGAACTTGAGGAATGCATGCAGTTGGATACTTCTGTTCATGGAAAAAAATCCTACTATTTTTTGGCATGTGATACTAGAAGGGTTTGGTTCAAACGGACTAAAACTGTCCATGTCACATCAAATATTTAAACATCAATTTAAAAAACTAAACATTCTATTAAGACTAATTAATTCATAATTAACAAATATTTAATGTAACATTATATCATTAAATCATGACGTTCATTAAATTCGTCTCGCAAATTATCTCGCAAATTAGCCACCAGATATTGTAAATATGCTACATTTAATACTTCAAAATAACATTTAAATATTCGATGTGATAAATAATAATTATTTTAGTCCCACAAATAAAATACACCTAGTGGTTAACATGGAGCATAGCTAGTTCAGTAATAATGAGCAAGTCAATGCTGCCGTGCCGGGCACAAGATCTCCTTATGCAAAACTAGAAGATGAAGCTTGAATGACAAAGAGTACTTTTGGCCACTGATGACGCATATATCAAACTAAAAACTAAACTGGAGTAGTTTCTTTGTACTTCTTTTCGTGAGTACGTACGTAGCCTCTAATTAAGGCTACGGAAGAATTCAATGTATACAACAAAAAATATTTAACAGGAACTTTTTAAGAGTAATATATCAAATTTGCAGATTTATAAGAACAATTAATGTTAATAGGCAGCGTTGTTGTAACAGTTGTAAAAACTTCCTTTCCCCCGATTTTACTAAACCTTGGCCGGCTAATTCCTTCAACCGGCCAGGCAAAAAAAGTTCAAATTTTGTTTTTTTCAGAGAAATGGAAGAAAGCAAGCATGGGAAAGAAGGTTACTGCGTGCAAGATAAATTTTAATTATACTAGCAAATTACCCATGCCATTTAAATAAAATAAAATCATAAAAGTGAACGCTCAACTGGTTAGGTTTGTGATGTAACCAGTCGTTCGGATTTAAGTCATAGACTTAATACGAATGTATTTATAGCTATTTATTTTTTTATGATAAATGAAATACCCATCAACAAATATTTTTTGAACTAACTTTTTTTTTCTAGTCAAACTTCTTTAGATTTGATTAATAAAAATTTAGCAACAACTACAACACCTAATTAGTTTCATTAATAATATGTTTATTTTATACTGAAATTTTTGTTATAGTTTTTTATAAACTTGATTAAAGTTAAAAATTTGACTATAAATCAAAACGATTTATAAATCAAAACGACTAATAGTACGAAATGCTTGAAATGAAGGGAGTATTAATTATATATAACATCCAAAGTTGCAAGAGTAATTAGCAGAAACTGCATCCGTAGTGTGGCAGGCAAACATCAAACCAAAACACAGTTGCATCAAGCTACTCGATCGAGAGAGCAAAGGGTTTAAATCCCTATACACAGTGGAGTACAACCAAGAACCAACGGAGCGAAGCAAGGAAGAAGAAGAAGAAATACACGAAATGCACGCGGCTTCCTCTAAGGAAAACAGGAAACAAAATGGCAAAATCGTGACGCCATGCATTCAGTTCCAGACAAATTCAAGCAAGCAGAGGAAGCAAGATCACAGAATTAGCTAGCGCTGAAGTCGTTCATCTGTTTCTTTAAATCCATTCGAGACGGTACTGTTCCGATGAAACATACACCAGATCATATATATGATCTCTCCACCACGGCATCAATCAGCTAACTGGCTAAGCTCTCCCAAATTTAAGATACAACGTAGTGTACACGAAATACAAACGATGCGTGAAGTACACTGCAACACATCTGACCTTCTACGAAAATTTTAGAATAACATTGTAAATATTCGTCACCGCTTCGTTTACAATGTTTTGTGTGAGGCAAGGTCGCTTAGTGACAAAAAAATTTAGCGTCACAAATCCAACTAGAAAACGTCACGCTTTATTGCTCCCAACCTATTAGTGACGAATTTACGTTTACTTTGTCATTAGACTTTTTAAATTTTTTTAAAAATACAAGTCGAGTGTCCTACGTGGCAACTGTCATACATGGCAACTACTGTCACATATGCATCCTACTCAGCAGAGGGTCTCACGTATCATTGGGGCTTAATTTATCGAAAATGAGAAAAAATCGCGCGGCCGGATCCCACTTATTAGTCTGGACAAATTAAATTTAAAAATCTATGAAAATTATTTAATAATTAAATAAAAATATATAAAAATCTATAAATTATTTAATAATTAAAAAGTGTTTAATAAAATCTATAAAAATTTAAACATCAAATTAAGATCAAAAGTATCTATAATAAATTTAATTAATTTATAGGTGAAGTAAATATGAGAAATAAAATTTCCTAATTGGAACCTATGTTGATTTAATTTTTATTAAACTCTCGTACTCTTCAAAAAAATTTAGGATTTTGTAGAGCTCTAATATTAATTTTAATGCTACAAAGAGTATTTCAAGAATTACTTAAATAAATTAATTAATCACTAAATAATTTAGTTATATTTTTATTAAATACTTTGAGTGTCTATCTATTTTTAGAATCTTTATTGAAATTATTTGAGCATTCGAAGTATTTATGAAAATTCAAAAAATATTTAAAAATTAATTTAAATAAAAAGTAATTTAAAATCCTTTTTTTTAGATTTGGGCCAAATTTTGGAAGTCTGTTTCCCGTCCCTCTATTTAGTCCGGCCTGGTGTGCTGGTGTGCCTCTGTCTGAAGTGATTTTCGTCTCTTTTTCTTTTCAGCCCACAACTATTTAGGAAGAAAAAGTCTGTTTTACCTCCTTGTCACACACGCAAAAAATTATTTAATTGTTAAAAAATAAAATATTACTTAAAAAATTGAAATTCCTCTGGAACAACATGTACATAGTTTAATCCATGTAAAAATTTTATAGAAGTATGTAATATAATATTTCTATAGGTTCATTCTCCGGGTCCATTATGGAGTTACTTAAAAAATAGAAACAATATTTTTCACAAAACAAGTGGTAATATAACTTCATATGTCGTAACATTGAGGTAATGTAAGATTATGTCCAAATTTGAGGTGCATACGAGTTCAAAAATAGTATATGTTATGCGTTAAGTTATATGAGATTACGTGAGAAGTGTGACCATCTATGAACAATATATATTCGACTTAGACCAAAATCGATTGAAATTTTTATGACAATGTTACATACAAAATTAAGTTGTCATGTCAATTAATAGAATTTTCTCGACTAAAATTAGATATTATTATAATTTTTGTAAACCAATCTAGAGATGTAATGTTTTAATTATCCATAGTAACCCATTGAAATATCCATAAAATTTTTGTATACGGGATAAATGAAATATGGGAGCATTTTTTGTTGATTTTTTAAAACCTTATTGGGGGTACATATAGTTCAATTCAGAATTAATTTTGAAAAGCACGTAGAAATTCATTAAATTGTTAGAAAATATTAGAGGACTTAAAATAAATTTGAAACTTCTCTGAAACAACATATAAGCAGTCTAATCCATTTTAAAAATTTATGGAGGTACGCAACAAAATATTTCTATAGGTTTGTTCACAAGGATCTGTTACGCAATTACTTAGAAAATAGAAAACATATGTTTTCAAGAAAACGAGTGGCAATATAACTTCATATGTTATAATATTAAGATAATGTTAAGGTTATCCAAATTAGGTGCATACAAGTTCAAAAATGTTATATGTCATACAAACTTTAAAGTGTGAGTTGAGTTATATGAGACTATAGGAGACGTGTAATCATTTGTAAACAACATACAGTCTTACTTTACTAAAACTGATCAAAATTTTTATGGTAATGTTACTGTCAAAATTAAGTTGTCATGTCAATTTGTTGAATTTTAGGACCAAAATTTAGATATTATTATAATATTTTAATCCAATTGAAAGATGTAAGGTTTTAATTATGTATAGCAACCCAATGACTTCTCCATCCAATTCTTGAATATGGAAAACATAGGAGCACATGTAGTTCAATTTGGAATTAATTTTAAAAATTCATTTTATTATTAGAAAATATTAGATGACTTTAAAAAATTTTGAAACTACTCTGAAATAACATATATGTAGTCTAATCCATATTAAAAATTTATGTGAATACATGTTTTTAAAATTATTTGTATTTATGCCTATTTATCGTAAACTAAAAATACTAATAAAAAATCGATAAAAATTATCATACTGGGCTGTTTTTCACTATTTTTCGGCCCAATACAGCCCAACTTAAAACTACAACGCGTGTGAGCCGTTGGATTTGCATCAACGGCCATTAGGTTTGATATAAGAGTAGACCGAACCCTAGCCTATTGCTTATTTTCCCCTCAGTCTCCCGGGCAGCCGCCGCCGCCGACCGCTCTGCCCGTCGCCCCACGCGCCGTCTCTCGCCCTTGCCATCGCGCAGCCTCCTCCTCCCCTCCTCTCGTGCCGCCCCTCCGACGGCCGGCGCGCTCCTCCGGCGGCCCGCGCGCCCGGCTCCCCTCGCGCTCGCTTCGCTCTCCGCGCTGCCTCAGCTCCCGCGCCCTCCGGCGGCTAGCGTCTGCTGCCTCCGGCAGCGGCATCGCCCGGCTCCCGCGCTCGGCCTCTCCTTCGCCATCGTCTGGACCTCGCTCTCCCCGACCTCCTCGAGCACCAACCCGCTCCCCGCCTTCGCTGCCGCCATCGCCACCTACAACACCCTCCTCCTCATCTTCCGCACCGAGGCCTCCTATGCCCGCTTCGACGAGGGACGCAAGGCATGGATGCGCGTCATCGCCGCCGCCGCCGACCTCGTCGGGATGGTCATACGCCACAACACCACGGCCGCCCACCCAGGGATGGTCATGCGCCACAACACCACTGCCCGGGCCACCGTCGCGCCGCGTCCTCACTTCCAACAAGGGGCGACACCGCAGCCTCGTCCTTGCCTTTGAGCGCCACCGCCGCCGAGCGCTGCCTCCTCCTCGACGGTAGGCCTTATTCGTCTTGGTCTCCATCTCCTCTCCCCTATGTTTTAGGGTTTGTGGAATTGGGAAGAAATTGTGACAAGAATTGCTAGGGTCGTGTTGTGACAAGAAATTGTGTAAGTCAATTTTGCAACCATTGCTACATCACCTAGTTCCTTCCTGCGAAATTCGTCACATCTTGTGTGCAATTGGGGGTGGCGGCTGGCGCAGGCAACGGTACCAGGATCTTGCACGGGTTCTTGGTCAACCTATGGTTGTCCTGGTTGTGAATTGTGATTTTACCGCTGTTTCTTTAAGTTCTTGGGCGGAATTGGTGTTTCGGATAAGTAATCATGAGTCTTGTGATTCGTATCGGATGTACGCAATTTTTGGGCTACTTCGGTTTGAGTGTTCTGACGAGGGTGCTTGCATTTGGATGGAATATGCAGATAGATGATCTTGTCTCTTATGGTGTTGTTGTGCATAATTTGCGATTGGATTGGTTGGTTGTGTTCTAATGGGTGTTAGTATTAGGAGAAAATTTGGGTTCTTGTTTGTTGCTTGAATGTGTTTCACCACTGGAAGTTTAGTTTCTCATTTACTAGTATTTGAACGAGTAAGCATCCTGATAGTCCATGATTAACCTGTTATTTTGATGTAGAGCATGTTTTGTTTGTTGCCATTTACAAACCGGTGAAATTTTGGCATCACCAAATTTTGGTAAACTTTGGTAAGGCAATAAACCCAACATACTCCAACATCACAGCCACACCAAACTTAGGTAATTCCAGAAGATCACACTCTTGATAACTACACCAAATTTAATATGGCTTGAGATGAAACACTCCCACATTGCTCTGCCTCAAAAAAAATCAAAATTTGGATGATCCTATTATTGCAAAACATTGTATAATCTGATCTTTCAAGGTTCTACTGGA
The DNA here is from genome assembly GCA_019925245.2 of Oryza australiensis. Lineage (NCBI taxonomy): Eukaryota > Viridiplantae > Streptophyta > Magnoliopsida > Poales > Poaceae > Oryza > Oryza australiensis. Next base: position 139,937 of record JAIFGZ020000104.1, read on the forward strand.
ATAGACTTGCATTGTTTTGCCATATAATAAGGGTTACATGACTCCATGATTCACAATTACCGAACCATGTTTCCCTAGTATCTTTGATAACCATACTACCACATTTCTGGACCTGAAAATCAGTTTGTGCACTTATTCAGTTCTCAAGGTTGTCAGTCAAAGCATTGGCAATCTGGTCACAAGTTCAAGTGCAAACAAATGAAAAAAATCAAGTCCTGCTGACAAGCTATCAGGTGGAGGCGAGGAAGACAAAAATAAGTTATCTGGTTTTGGTCCCATCTCATAAGTCCCTTCCCGTAGAAAATTAAACAAGGTGAATGATTGTGTTCTTAATCAAAACCACGTGTGCAACATGTCAAAATGTATTTATGTAATTTAACATTTTTCACTCATGTTTCATATGCAGGTCATCTTTCCTTATGATGAATTTTTAAAGTTGTGCAACTGGAGGGACCTTGATTATTTACCTTGTGGTCTTTTGAATTGTGGCATATGATCTTTTGTTGTCATTAGTTGTCACTTGTTTTTTTGTTGTGACATGATCAATCAAGTCCGGTTTGTTTCAATGGTCTTGAGCTAAGACACCGCTACAACAAAGGTCCACTTCTGGAACCGAGAAAGTCAGTCCTCTACTATGTCAACTATAGGAAAGGCAAGTAACTTCTAAAATGGTAATTCAACGTAAAAGTACCAACGTCGTCAAGTTACTAGCACTATCCGTCAACGTCTCAACTTTCCCAGTTGCCTCACCCTAGCACAGAGTGGTCAGGTCCAGCCCTAGAACATCAGGAAAGCAAGAGACACCAACCGTAACTGAAATGTGAAGTTTCTATTTCAACGATTCGTCACTAAGAGCACCAGCAGAAGCTCTATCATTCCATCGGCAACGGCTTCGAAGCTACAACACCAGCAGGGTGAGCAGTGCCAGGAAAAACAGTTGTCTGGTCCAACTGCAAACAAGATGGTACAATTCTCCAACTCCACTAGCCAACCAATACCTCGAGCAACAGTTCAATGTTCACCCAACTGTCATCAACATCAGCTAGGCATCCCATGCTGTTCCAACTCAACGACCTAGCAAGCAATCACATAAAAGGGGCACCAACAATAATAAGGTTCTGTCTATTTCAAGCTACCAAGAAGGTTGACATTCTCCAGGAAAAGACAATCAATAGTCAAGGCAGTGTTCTTGTTGGAACCCAGGTCAGAAAGCAATGTCAAGACAAGTCAACCGTGTTAGGACCACAAAAGGAAAGGAGTCATGCCAATCAGAATTTCTACCAACAACAAAGGTCAGCAACGCTGTTCAAGTCTTCGATTTTCAGGAACCGCTCGCGGTACCTAGGAGTTTTGTGGCAGTCATGTATTATGAAGGACACGTTGAGTAGAGCATTGGTCAACCTATACCTTACGATGGAACTAATCAACCCGGTCAGGATCACGAAAGGCGGCTCCCATACTTGTCAGCAACTCTGCTAGCAGTGGTCAACAACCGTCTATAATTGTTCGGTGTTTAAGTATCTTTTTTTGTGCACAGGAGTTTCATTATAGTTATAAAAGAGGAATCCTCTTCTCTCATGGTTCAGATTGAGTAGCCTAATGGTGGTTCGACTTATGCAACTGACAATGTCATGAGAAACCTATTGTGTCCTTGTCGGGTCATTACAGTTTTGTCAAGACAGAGAATCTTGTTGCCAATAAGGAAAAGGACTGGCCAATCAATGAAGTGAGAATGGTAGATTGCAGCGACACTTGACAGGGCGAGATTTCTTTGAAGGACAATATAAGTGATACCTCAGGGGGGACGAAAAGGGTAATAAAACAGTCGAAAGCAAAATCATTAAAAGGGTTGTCAGAGTAATAAGCGATAACTGCACACTAATGGCGAGCATTGATTAATAATAGTTTCTTTATTTCAAGACTACCGTTACAGTCTCCGGAAAACCACCTTGGTCTTTCGTAGGAAGATGACAACGGACTCGTTTCATCACCCCTGTCTGGAGTAAATGGATGTAGAGGTCAGAATGTAAAATACAGTCCGCAGAGCATGCGACAAGAGAAGCATTCCTTGTGAATCAATTCTACTCAAGGTATGAAAGTGAGCTTGTTTTGGTTAGAAAACAGAAACTCTTGGCAGCATCAAAGGCAGTTTCCAGCAGGTGTACTGATTTTGATGTTCGTAGGGGAAGCAATGATATAACTTATAGTCTATCAACCAGAGAATCGATAAAAGATAAGCAAAGAAGTGGAATGCTATATCGTGGGGTTAACCTTTTGAGCTTGATTCGTTAAGTGATCAGTGTTTATTTCAAAAAAGGAATATCATCTGACAATATGTTCAGGTAGATGATACCGAGGTTAGGACGAAAGCGAAATGGTCAGGTCAGTAGTTACACCCGATGGAAAAGTTAGCCAAAAGTCAGTATGTTCAGGAGTTGCATGAGAGTCATTCTTATGTGTAAACCCCCGTCATCATTTGAGTGTCGAGTTCCAAGAGTCCCTGGAATGAAAGGGGCACAACCTTTACTTCATTCCGATCGACCGATGGAGTATCTGGTATTCAAAGTCAAGGTTCCTTGTAGGTCAAAAGAGATGTTGGACAATCTCAATGATGGCAGAGAAATTGTTCACAGTCAAGCGAAAGATTAACTGCTAGTTTTGAAGACGAGATCGAGGATGAGTTTGTTAAATATGGTAACCGTTGTTTGGAGGATCAACCACGCGAAACAGTTTGGGTTGTAACCAAAAGGGTCAGTTGCGAGCAGTTAGCAGGGTTTCAACAATCACCAGTCAGCAGGGTTTCAACAATCACTAGTTAGTGGGATCGGGTCTAAGGCACACTCAAGCTATTGTGTCAATAGTTCAGTCTAAAGAAGCAGCATTCGGGAACAGTCGCAGTCCAGATGAAAGACCGATCGAGCAGCTTCTTCAAATACTAGGTTGTTTGGGTCAAGAGCAGTTCACAGCAAGCTCAGAGTCTATGTGTTCACGAAAGTCAGTTACGAGGTCTGAGAAAAGTTCCACCAATTGTCCGCCAGTAGAGTGAATTCTCAGTTTGTCAAGTTTGTCAACTTTAAGTGTGCAGTGAGGAAAGTCAGTACTTTGAGTCCCAGTACTCCGGGTCAGTGTCAGCATAGGAAGAACCCGCCAATTTAGTTTTGTGAAGCAGCAGGGCACCAGGGTTGAACCTGGTCAGTTGGGTCGTGCAAGTTTGATCAAACCCTCGTCGCAGGTTTGGTCAGTCGGTCAATCTGTGTGAGTTAAAAAAACCATAGAGGTTAGCCAGTCAACCCAATACCCTACCTTCTTTCTTTCTAGCCCCGAATCTCAGAACGAGATTCCTGTAAGGGGGGTAGATTTGTCACGCCCCGATTTTCGATCGGGATTAAAAATCATTTAATAATGTATTTTCTACAAATTGTTTAAAAAAGTAAAGTTATCAAGTGAGTTTAATAGGGAAATTAAAATTTTCCTTTAAAAATCATGGCTGGAAATAGTTTTGTAATATTCTCCATGCCCTAAAATACTCTCTGAATTTTTTTGTGAAATTTTGGAGCTCCAGAAATAATTTTAATAATACAAAGAGTATTTAAGTAAATACTTAAATAAATTATTTAATCAGCAAATGAGCTCTTTATATTTTTGTAAAATACTTTGGACGCCCATCTCTTTTCGTGATTTTTCTTGAAATTAATTGAGCATTGGAAGTATTTATAAAATATAAAGATTATTTATCCGATTAAATAAAAGAAAAACAAATTTAAATCTCTTTCCCGCCTTGGGCCGCCGTCGGCCCACTTCTTTGTAAAGTCCGCAATTGCTCCCCACGGCCTCCCTTCTCTCTCTCCTCCTCGGCGCGGCCCGAGCCGGCCCACTCCCTTTTCCCCTCCCCGCGTGCGTGATAGGTCCATTTTGCCTCCCCCTTTCTCTTCCCTCGCTGACGTGTGGGCCCACACTATTAGTCTCTAACTCTCGCTCGAGCCGCCGACAGGTGGGCCCCACCTGTCGGGGTCATCCCCAACCTCTAGCTGCCCTTCCCGTGTGGCGCCGCCCACTCCACGTGATCCCCGGCCGCCTCCCGCTCTCCCCGCGCATGTCACCTCTCCGCGCACGTGCCCGTGAGCCCCGCACCCATGCGTGCAAGCCGCAACGGCCAAGTTCAAGCTCGCGCCGGCCGCCACGAACACACCACGTCGCGTCGCGTCCCTGCTATCTCCGGCCACATCCAAGCCGCTCCTCCCCCTATAAAGCATCCCCTCACCTCGAGCAAGTCTTTCCCTTCGCTTTCGCCTTCATCCACGCTCTCCCCTGCTCCCGCACCGTGCAACGCTAAACCGCCACCGCTGAGCTCCGTTTCGGCCATCGTTCCGGTCGAACCACCACGCGCCGCACCAAATCCTCACCTCTATCACCTTCGCCACCCTCTGGAACGCCTCCCCCACACTTTTTCCCCAAATCTTAACCACCAAATCGCCCCGTCGCCGTCGTCCCCTCTATCTGCGGCCGCCGGTGAGCCACGCCTCTCCTTTCTCTCCTTTTCTTTTCGGTTTCATTCGTTTCCCGAGCTAGCTTGCTCCGGCCGCGTCGCGTAGAGCGCGCAGGCCGTTTCCCCCTCGTGCACTGGCGCCGTTAGGACCTGCCGCCATCCGGTGCCGCTCTAGCCGAGCCCCGGCCGCGCGCGTGCCGCGCGCGCCGTTCCCGTCGCGTGCAGCCACTGGTTAGGTTCGCGCCGGCCTCCCTTCCCCGCCGCCGGCCGTGCGCCGCCGCCCTTCGGCGCGTGTGACCCGTGCCGCCGTCATGTGGCGCCGCCCTCCGGGACGGCCAGTCCCGTCACGTGCCGTGGTCCCCTCGCCGCCTGCCGTGCGCCGGTGCTCCTATGGCCGTGCGCCGGCCATCCTTCCGTCGGCCACCACCGTGGTGTCACCGGCCTCACCCAGCGCCACCTCCCCTCATTTCACCGCCACCGTGTCGTTTTTCCTTCCCCGAGCCGTCGAGCCCCATCGCCGTGTCGCGTCGCCCGTCCAGCGTCGTCGCCCTTCCCGACGCGTTGCGTCTCCGCTCGCGTCGCTCCCGGTCGAGCATCCCGACCGCGCGCACACTCGTCGCCTGCGCCGCCGCTTGCCGTCGCACCCGCCGGCCATGCCGAGCCGGTCGAGCCGCCGATCTGCGCCGGTTACTGCCGGCTCGGCGCCGACGGCCGGCGCGTCCCGAGCCGACGCTTGAGGCCGCCCATCACCTCCGCCGGACCGGCCTTCCCATGCGGCCCATTCCCCTTTCCTCCCTCCTCAAAAGTCTATTTCACCTCCCTCTGGGCCTCCCTTTTCCTTTTCCTCGCTTCGGCCCAGACCGACTCCCCTCTTTTGTGCAAAGTCTATTTTGGGTCCCTCGACTCCCTTTCACTCATTTTCCCCTCTGGGCCGTCGGCCCATAGGCCACCTTTTTCATTTAACTCCAACTTTCTCCCCAAGAGAAAAGTCCAAATCTTCTCCTTCCTCTTCAGCCGCAGGCCCATAAGCTTTCTCCATCGCCAAAGTCCATTTTTCCTCCTTGGCCTAACCCCGAGAAGTCCACTCCACCTCCTCTTCCCATTTACGACCTTGCCTCCTTGGACTAATCCACGGTGGGTCGTCCCTCTGTGCCGTTGACTCATGGGGCCCGCGTGTCGGCACCGGCCCTTTGCCGATGTCACGGATACCTTTCCTTTGAGAAATTAATTAATAATTGCACAATAAATCGAATTAATTTTCGTAATTCATTTAAATGGCCTAAAACTTCTAAAATTCATATCTAATCCATACGAACTCCAAATTGGGTCATTCAAATTGGAAAATTCATATAAAATTGAGCTCTACATGTTTGTTTATTTTTCATGTATTGTTTATTTGATTTATATTAGAGTTTTTCCTTGTTTTGCGTGCTAACGTGTAGACTTCGTCGTTTCAGGAGTTCGCGCTCACGAAGAAGAGAAGGTCAGCTGAAGAAGCAAGGCAAGTCACGTTCCTCCTTGACGCATATTGATCCCAATTTATAAAATATTTATTGTTTGCAAATAAAATTACATGTTTTGCTAATTACACGGGGATCGGGACAACCTATCTGATCGCTTGTGCCATGTTTAATTGTTACCCATTCATTGTCAATTTGGGTGATTAAATTGACTAGCTTGCGTCACTTATGTGACTTTGCTATAAATGTTTACGCTTAGCCATGCTTAATTGTACTAGCTCACCTAATGAGAGAACTATACTACTAGCTGACAGTCACATGAAATGACGGTCTCAGACAGGAGGTACCTTGGCAAAGGTAATTGGTTAATTAAAATATGATCAAATGGTGGGATGTGGGTGCATGGTTTTGCTTGTCGTACCTATGGCAATTAAGGACCGGTTCATGGAAAACCCTGGAAGACTTACCGTACTTACCACAAGTCAGCATGGGCAACGGCTGGACTTGTAGTGTAGCTTTTCTCTGGCCAACGCATCCGGAAAGGGTGGGCATGATGGAGTTCGGATGGACCGGGCAAGGTCTATGCGACTGTCAGATTCACCTAGGCATGAGAGGGGGCTGCCTACCTTGGACATAAAGATAGGGGCGAAACCTCAATGTGATGTCGCTTGGTCAGGGGAGTTATGCGAAGGGTCTTGTCACGATTTCCCCCTTGCAGTATCATGGCGATACTTCGGGGCATGGCAACATGTGTGGAATCGTGTCTTGTGGGTACAATTGTACTCCTCTGATCAGAGTAAAACTATTTAAATAGTCGTGCCCGCGGTTATGGGCGATCAATCAGATTCATCATGATTAGTCCCACCTTAATAATTTGACTTAATGGAACTGGACTAGTTCAGGTGGTTTGGTTGGGCCTGTTCAACGTGGAGATAACGTTGTTCAGTGGAAGAATTAATCTTGATTAAATAATCAACTGTTTTACTGTTTTAAACTAGAAAGGTTTTACAACCGCATTTATGCAAAATAGCCCAAGCCACTCTTGTTTCCCCTTGCACGTTTGCATCTCTCTGTGTGGCTTGTTGAGTACGGTGGTTGTACTCAGCCATGCTATTTCCCCCTTTTCCCAGAAGTGTAGTGCTTCTGAGTCAAAGACGGAGTTAGAAGACCAAGGCTCAGACCCCAGTTGGGTTTGCCTATGGAGTGGAGCTGAAGCTCTCTAGGATCGCCTTTTCCATTGTTGCTGTTTTCTTTCGGGTGTGAGGACTAAGTGCCTCTTCTGTAAGTATTTTACACTTTATTTTATGTTTGGATCTGTTTATTAATTTATCATTTTGTGTACCCTGGCTGATTCTTGGACATGGATTTAATACACAAAATAGTCTAAAAATTTGGCTAAATTTCTGGGCGTGACACCTGGGACGCGGGTGCCGACGGTGCGGAGGAAGAGTCGGAGCTAGTAGAAAGTAAGGCTAAGCTACCGGGCAGCGCATGTGCACGTTCCTGACGTTTTTCATCCTGCAAAAGAAAAGAGCGAGCGAATAGAAAGGTGGGTGGAGGATCCTTGATGGTTAGATCACTAGCAGCGGAGCCGAATTTTGGATTAAGGCCGCGAAGAAGATTGGCGACGAGGGCGGAATCAGTGATATGATGGCCGATGTCCCGGAGCATATCAGCGAGACGCTTTCATGCGGCCACTGTATTCGGTGATGGAGAGGTCTCCTTGGTACAACGTGTGGGGGTCCTAAAGCGCAAAGGTGGCACGTTGCATGGAGTTGTTGAGGAAGAGGTTCTGGATCTGAAGCCAAAGAGCGTGGGCGGTGGTGTTGCGCTGGAGGACCATGTCACGAATGTTTTTTTGCTTGGCGATGATGGTGTAGAGCCAAGAGACGATGCAGTGGTCGATTTGGAGCCATTCAGCGTCGAGCGAGCGTTGCTAAGCGTCGACGGAGCCATCAATGTGGTCTAGGATACCAAAACGGCGAAAGTTGAGTTCGAAAAATGTGCTTCACTCGTGTAGTTGGAGTCGGAGAAACTGAGAATATCGGAAACATGGGAGTGAATGTTAATTAGCTGAATTGAGGAGGCGGGTGAGGGGGAAAAAGAGGAAGTGGAGAAGGGATTCGCGGCACTGGAATTGGCGTCATCGTCATAGGAGGTATCGGACGCCATGACGGATCGAGAGGAGGCTGATACCATGTAAGAGTGCAAAGGATTTGCGAGAGAATGAATTAATTGCTCAATCTATTCACAGCTGAACCGCTGGATATATATATACAGATACATACACGTATTGTTATCGCTAGGAGCGGATCAATCTAACTACCTGCATGCGATAACAGAACGGAAGACTAGAGTACGTGATAACAGATCAGACGCACACGTGCATGCATGAAGTAACAACCGGTAGAATAGCTAGCTAGAGTTCCGCTCACATCCGGGACGCCAGGCGCAAGATCGTGGACATGCTCCGAGGCGCGACCGCGACGGATGACGCGGCGGTGGCGGAGGAGCTCTGCGCCGTGCTCGACGGGGTGATGGTCGAGTCCCTCCTGACGCTCGAGATGGTGCCTGCGATGCCGAGGATGCTAGCCACCACCGACCTCGCGCGGGACGTCGCCGCCCTGAGGACCCACGACTCGGAGCGATCCGCGCCCTCGCAACCGACGTCGTCCGCGGGTGGCGGGCTTCCGTCAAGGCCGAGCTCGCCAGGGCCGCGGCCGCCATGGAGAAGCTGTCCCAGGCGCTGGAGCCCGACGAGGCCGATGCCGACCACCATCATGCCAAGATCCTAGCGCCACCGGCGCCGAAGAAGACGGCAACAAACTCTTCATCAAGGCCGCGGTCCTTCCTCAAGAAGCAGAGTGCTCCCGCCGTACTCGGTGGCGGCCGTGCCAAGACGGCCAACACGGACCCGCCGCCGCCGCGAGAGAATCTTACGGCGAAGCGGAAGCTCCGGGAAGGGTACAAGGATGCACGAGGAGGCGAAGCGGCGGCGCATGGTGAAAACACGGACCCGCCGCCGCCGCGAGAGAATCTTACGCGGGTCCGCCGCGAGAGAATCTTACGGCGAAGCGGAAGCTCCGGGTACCCAGAATCTTACGGCGAAGCGGAAGCTCCGGGAAGGGTACAGAGGAGGCGAAGCGGCGGCGCATGGTGAAGGTGATCGAGGCGCCGGCGGACATGGCGAAGAAGCAGCAGCAGCGGGAGAGGCACCCGATCCTGCAGCAGCGAGACCGGTCGAGATACCCACCGTCCACGTCATTGCGTCCTACTAGAGTTTAGGGTTCTTGTAATCTTCTTCCTTAGCTGCCATCTTTGTGCTGCAACTAATTATGATCTGAAAAGTTAACATCATATACCCATGTCTGTAACTTTTATGTCTCGTAATTAATTCATTCTTTTGAGTGTATCCTGCTTTAATTTACCTGGATCACTCATGTATTTATGTAATAGAAACACTTTGTACCAGGTGGCTCACCTATCGATATTTTTTTTCGCCAACCTATTAATATTAATATGGTGCCACCTGGTATGAAGCATAATATCTGATAATATATTTAGAGTGAAAAACATCTTAATCTATCTAAATATAAAAAAATATACCAGTTGTTTTTTTCCTACATACACCCATATAAATGTACCAGAAGTTTTCTAACCGTTGGATTCTCTCATCCAACGATCCACAACTAACACCTTGATTAGCCCTCCCATAGTCCCATGCCTCTTCCCCGTCACCAAATCCGGCCACGCCGCAAATCCCGCACCGCGCCCCTTCCCCTTGCTCCAAACCGCAGCCAGGCGACACCCCGCGTCTGCGCATCCCAATCCCACCCTCCCGACGTCCCTCAGCTCCGCCACTCTCTGGCGCCGGCGCCGGCGCCGGCGCCGCAGCTTGCCCTGCGCCTCCCCCGCAGATCCTATCAACCTGTGTTACAGTGGGAACTGGGAGCACTTTACAGAACAGGAGGTGGAGGAGATCTGGAAATAAGAAGGTGTGTTGATTCAGAATAGATCATGTGTATTTCCGAATATATATTCTTCGCTTGATTTTCAACCTGCATTTTGCATCCATCAGTAGTAGCAGAGGGCGAGGTAGGGTGAGGTAGGGAGCCCGACGTAGAGGTCGCCGCCGCCGCCGCCCGGAGGCCCATACCCACCTCCGTCGGGGGACCCCGGCACCCTGACTCCGCTCCCACCGACCACAGTATTGTTGCCCAAGACTACGACGCTAGCATTGACCGGGGCACGCGTTGTGCCAACTCCAGTCTGCAAGCCGTCAATCGCCGTGACGGCGAGGTGTAACCCACCACTTCCGATGAAGATGGTTGCACGATCTACTGGCAGATAGCAGAGCTGCGGCCGGCGGTGGATTTTCCTGCCGGACAACTGTGGGCGATAGTTGACAGTAGCGAGAATCACAAGGGCTAGCACCGGCTGGAGATTGATGATGAAGTAGCGGTCGATACCTTTTCCTTCATAGCCAATTAGCCTCTTCTCAGGATCTCTCTCTCTATGTTTGATGCCCTTCTAAAATTAGTTTAAGGTTTTTGGGATATCAGTTGCTGCAATCATTGCTCATCATGTGTCATGCCACCATTCATTTGGAGGTCATGAAAGTCTTGTACCATACTCCCTGTGTTCTTTCCTGAATACCTAAACCATGAATGTTCATGATTTTTTCTTCTTTTCAATTCGTATGTGTTTGCAGCTTGGTGACTTGAGGAGGAGCTGAATTTTGGATCAATCTCCCTTCTCTTTTTTCAGCAAGTATCCACTTTGTAGTTGGATGGTAAACATCTGACTCTACTATAGTACTAATCTGCAGGTATACAATTCATGTCTGAAACATTTTACTTTGTTGAGATTGTAATATTAGTTCATATGGATGCTATTTCTGTGGTGAAAAGCCTATTTGTCAGTCAAGGTTCTCTTGGAGTTTTGGTAATCTCTATAGGTATGAGAAGCCAAAATTGAGGAATCAATGGTCACTTCTTATACAAAACAGATCCTCGATGGTTTTGTTTTTTTCAGTTTAGATTCCTCTAGTGTGAACAAACTCCCATGTTATTGTTGTAAAAGTGATTTTCTGCTACCTTCAGAAACTTGTTATTTCAGCGATAAAGTTTGTTCGGTTCAGCATCAAGCATATTTTCTTCATGTGGCTGATCAATGGCATTCTAGGAAAAGCCTAACCCTTCTCCAAAGCTTTCACTCAAAGATGATATTATAATTTTCTGAAGATGATAAATTAATTAAGTTCCTGAATGTTTTTCTTATACTATCGCCTTTCTTTAATCGGCCAGGAAGTAAGGTATGTGATGTGATCCATGTGGACATGTGATCCTTAAGATTGTTGGTGTGATAGAAGTATAAAAAATTGTCGCTTGAACCTTCTGAGCTAATGTCCGACTGCTGTAATCGGGAAAGGCCAAATTGATTGAAGAAACAAATGCGACATAATTCATAACTTTCTAGGTTTGACCCCGTTTCATAAATTATGTTTTCAGTGTAAGAGCTTGGTTTTATGTAACTTAGGACTGTATAACCGATTAGCTGCACATAACATATCTTATTTTTCCCTTGATGTTTTGCTCTACCCTACCACATTATTGCCACTTAATTTAGCACTAATTTTGTCATTTTAAGGTCATTGCTGGGAAATTTGCAACGAGTCTTCTATCATTTTGGTCGCTGTAATGCCTAAATAGTTTGTATTTATGGCACTATTCTTCATTAAGGATTTTTTAGATTTTTTTAGATGTAAGTGCCCTGTAATTAAGACTTATGAATTTGCTTATTTGTGCTTATCATTCTTGTCTTGCCCAAAATAGTTTCCGAATTCTCAAGATGCCCAGGTATACTGATTCAATAATGTAGGTGCTCCCTGTGCATGACTGCAAAGCTGTCTCAGAACGAGATAAAAGGCTTCTGTTTCTAATATGGTAGATTCTACCTGTTATGAGGTTTCAGCCTAGAAATTTAATTGTGCATGTTTTAGGTTCATATATCTGATCAAAGTAGTGCCCTTGCCGTACTCAGTTCCAAAACAACATGTCCCACCACAACAAAAGAATGGTCTGAATACTTTGTTGTGGTTCAACTGTGCATGTTATGAGATTTCAGCCTAGAAATTCAATTGTGCATGTTTTAGGTTCATATATCTGACCAAAATAGTGCCCTTGCCATACTCAGTTCCAGAACAACATGTCCCACTACAACAAAAGGATGGTCTGAATACTTCGTTGTGATTCAACTGTGGCGACTGGCAAGGCACAGATGGGCAGCAACCAACGATGTTGGCTGAAGACGCTGGGTGAGAAAGAGCTAAAGATGAATAATTCATAAATTTCAGATGCTATCGTGACTCGTGAACTGAATTTCAGATGCTATTATCAACTAACACAACAAAAATCTATCTTGCAACACACTTTTTACCAAGTGTAATCATCTTGTACTACGTATAATTTAGCCGCTTCAGTATCTTGACAAAAGATTGTTCTGAGTTTAGTCATTAACAGTTCAGGTAGTGCTCAAACGATTGGATGAATGGATAGTGCACATTGCACAAAGCTCTATATCGCAGTTGCTTGCAGAGACATGTAAATACACATAGTATTTTGTTTATGTAGTTCATGATAATCATGCACAGATAGTTTCCTTTGTTTAATGGCTGACTTACCCATTGGATTGCATATCTTATAATTTTATAGGATTGCTCATCACATTAGGCATGCCCATTTGTGAAAAAAGTAAATTGCTAAGCCCATGATTTGTTTTGCAAATAATGCTACATGTAGTAAAAACTTCAATATAAAAAAACTACCTATGAGTATTTTAGTTTGTCACGTGCACAGCACAATAGTCATGAGCGAAATAAAGTTTATCATTTTCTGAATTCCAATGTGCCTTCCTGATGTGTATATGTCAAATTCATTTTTTTTTATACAGAGAACCTAATACTAGCAATTAAGGAGTTGCGACCCTCCCCCTCCTCTCTTTTTCTTAGTTGTACCTTTTTCATATATGGTTTCCCATTAGCTTTCAGTTCAAATGAACCACGGGTAATTTACCATAAAGTTCATTTCAACATGACTCTGTTTCTTAAGCAAACAAGGTAGTTTGCAATCACCCTAATGTGTGTAATTCCGCGATAACGAGCAGACAAGATATTTTTGCTTCTTTTGCAAACAGTGATTTAGTTCCTTTGCTTAGATTGCTGCGAAAACACCAATAGGCCACTTGATCACTGTATCATGTCAATTATCATACCATGTTTGCACATCCAAGAAAAGTGTGTGCAGTTGACTATTGCACATATAGTTTGATACAGTAAGTGAGAGGAGAGAAATTTGGATACATTTAAATTCATGTTCCGAAAGCATACATGATAAATAATTCTAGTGCTATGATTTTAGCTGTCAAATTTACAATTTTCACGTACACTGGGATATTCTTCTCGGATGCATTCATTAACTTCAAATCCCAGAACTATATATGATAAAGAATTTCAGTGTTACGATGCTACCTGCCAAATTTAGGTTGTATTCTTTACTTTGAGTTCCCAACTCCACATTCTTTATTTTATTTTTCACGCGTATGTTTCTCAAACTACTGAATGATATATTTTTTCAAAAGTTTTTATAAAATTTTTTTTCGAGTTTTTTAAACTAATACTTAATTAATTACACGCTAAATAACAACATCGTCATACAGACGAGGGATACTCTTTTGGATGCATTTAATAAATTCAAATTCTTTAACAATTTAAGTGCTGTCTTATATGCAAACGACAATTTCAAAAACTTCCAGATGCAGAAGACTCCAAAGCTCCTATTCCTGCAAATGACCGGAGATACTCCGAAACTTAGCATCGACAGGCTTCCTACAGCTTAAAAGCTTAATTATCAGCGTGTTATTGGTTCCCTCATAGTATCACCCACTAAGAAACCCTTTGAAGATGCGTGCGTGTTGTCGCGCCTTGCATAGATTCAGAATGTCAACCTAAAAAGAGGTGTTCGTTACTTAAGTTCAGAGCTTATAATTGCACCAAGAGTCTTAAGATTGATCCCGAATCACTTGGCCAAGGACTTGATTGTTCATGTTTAGAAAGCCAAGGACTTAATTGTTCATGTTTAGATAGGAGATCAATTAGCTGCAGCGACTTTTTTCTTGTACTTAGAGTTGCCCTTCTGGATCATCGAGCGGGCTGCTAATGAATCTGGCTACGATTTTTTTTGTGAAAATTTAGTAGGAATATATGACCCATTAATATAGACACGTAAAAGAATTATACGTCAATATATTATAAAAAATATATTTTAAATATATAAACCCCTCGTAAATAATCTGTTGTAAGAATGAAGAGACTAAAAAACTCTTAAAAACAAAACCCTACTCCAAAACTAGGGATGGAGAGACTAGAAACCCTAAAAAAAAAAACTTCCAAAAATAAAACACTACTCAAAAACAAAAGAGGAGGGTTTTTGGAGAGGAGGTAAACCACAACCGATTTTCCGTCCCGTCGTAACTAAGGAGAGAATCGATTGGAACATTTTAGAGTTACGCTTATTTGATCCTTTGGATTACAACCAAATTCTTGTTTTCTTCGTTGAGGTTAGTAACGGATCAATCTCGGATCCGAAAAGGAAATATAACTGCAGCTCACACTAAAATCCCCACGTCCACCGCCATAGGCCGCGGTAAAAACGCCTCCTAGTGTGCGGACTGGGGATTAATAATCTTCCCCTACCCTTTCTACTCCCCTCTGCCACCGGCCGTACGCCGCCGGCGCCCCCGCCGGCCATGTCGTCCCACCGCAAAAAGTACAGATCGTACGAATGCGACGACGACGACGCGTGGCTCCGCGGCGCCCTCCTCTTCGACGACGACGACAAGGGTGGGCCCTCCGCCGCCGACCCCCTGGTGCACCGATCGCACGGTCGGGTCTCGTCGCGGCCGCGCAGCAGCAGCAAGCACCTCCGTGGCCACTGGAACCTCTCCTCGCTGTCGGTCCGTTTCGTTGACCCGGAGCGGTCGGGGTCGGGCCCGTCGTCTTCCACGAACGCCGTCATCAAGGGGGAGACCTCTTCTGCATTCCCCGGCGCCGCCGCTACAACGCCCGCCTCGTCACCGACCATGCTGGGATCCGCCGCCCGGGTGTCTTTCGCCGGCGACGGTTCTGAAGATGTCATCCGGAGGCGGACCAAGGCGACGGGTTCGCTGAAGCCTTCGGCCGGAGGCGGGCGGGGGCTCTCAGGCGTCCCACCTGCCGCCTCCGTGCCCAAGCCCAAGCCCAAGCCGGTCGCTCCGAAGGAGACCGCGCTGCGCACGTACGGGCGGGACATGACGGCTGCGGGGTCCGGCGGCGCCGACCCGGTGATAGGCCGCGACGACGTGGTCGACCGCGTGGTGTGCATTCTATGCCGTCGGACCAAGAACAGCGCCGTGCTCGTCGGCGCGCCCGGAGTCGGCAAGACGGCCATCGCCGAGGGCCTCGCGCAGCGCGTCGCCGCTGGGAACGTCCCCGCCACGCTCGCCGGCGCGCGCGTCGTGGAGCTCGACGTCGGCGCGTTGGTGGCGGGCACCCAGTACCGCGGCATGTTCGAGGAGCGCGTCAAGAAGGTGATCCAGGAGGCGGAGAGCGCGGCCGGCAAGGTTATCCTCTTCATCGACGAGATGCACATGCTGCTCGGCGCCGGCGCCTGCAAGGACGGCAGCATGGACGGCGCCAACCTGCTCAAGCCGGCGCTGGCCCGTGGCCGCATCCGCTGCGTGGGCGCCACCACCTTCGACGAGTACCGCAAGCACATCGAGAGGGATGCCGCGTTCGAGCGGCGGTTCCAGAAGGTGCTCGTCGAGGAGCCGAGCACACAAGCCACCATTGCTATTCTGCAGGGGATGAAGCAAAGGTACGAAGAGCACCATGGCTTGAAGATTCAGGATGCTGCCATTGTCGCCGCCGCACAGCTTGCGGGCCGCTACATCACCGGTGAGAATTTTCATTTTGTTTAAGGGATTAGCGATATTTATTCTCCACCAAAAAACAGTCAAACTTTTCATTACACTGTAAATTACACATACTTACACTTACACTGTAAATTTCAATATTTGTAGTGTAATTTTTGTATAGTACGCAAATTACTTAACTACTTGGAAGAGAGAAACATTACTTATATATCAAAGAGAGCGAGGTAGCAATCAAGTAAAAAAATGTGATACCATATTTTTAGCAAAACCTTTTAATTACTTTATTGCTTCTTTGTGCTAGCTCACCGGTTAAGGGGCAATTGGTAGTTTCTGGGGCTATATCACTCAATCGTTTTTTTTTGTTTTTCTTGACAGAAAATATCGCTCAATCGTTAAAGACCCTTTTAATTAGACTTTTCCATTACCAATCCAACATGAGGGTTGATTATTAGAAGCTGCAGTCACCTACATTTAGGAATTGCAACAAAAAGAAAGAGAAAAAAATCAAATAAAACGTTAATCGGCTATCATGGTTGTGTTCCATTCCTTAACTGTACCTTCACTTGTTGACTTGATCAACACAACTATTTTTCTAAAGGCGACTGCAATTGACAGCATAATCATTCATTTCTTGCTGTTCTGTGTGGTTTTTTAAATCACATTAGAGCACTGTGGAGTCCGATATTGGATACATAAGTTTATATAAGATCTCCTGATATAATGGATCACATGCATTTAAAGATTGACAGAATTCCTGAGAGTGCTCCATGGGCAAATATGGCACAATGTTTCTGGCGGTTTTCATGCACATGGCATCTGCGTATTAGGTAATTTGACAGATGGTATTTCTTCCTGTAGGTCGTCAATTTCCTGACAAGGCGATTGATCTGATTGATGAGGCTTGCTCCACCGTAAGGTTGCAGATTGATAGTCAAAGAGGGGTGAACACCACAGGAATGCAAAATAACAACGAAAATACGTCAGTGAATGGAGTGAACGAAGCAATTGTTGGCCCAGATCATGTTGCTCAAGTAAGCTTGGTATAATAATTTCTGTTTCGATCATTCAATCTAATATCCTTATTATGTTCAAATGTTATATGAAGGTTGTGAGCCGATGGACTGGCATCCCGGTCACTAGACTTGATCAAGAGGAGAAGGAGAAGTTAATCCACCTGGCAGACAGATTGCACGAGCGAGTTGTTGGCCAGGATGAAGCAGTCAAACTGGTTGCACAGGCAGTTTTACGTTCTAGGGCAGGCCTTGAACAACCTGGCCAACCTATAGGCTCTTTCCTCTTTTTGGGCTCAACCGGTGTTGGAAAGACGGAGCTCGCAAAAGCCCTTGCTGAGCAGCTATTTGACAGTGAGAAGATGTTGATCCGCTTTGACATGTCTGAATTTGTTGGGAGTGGATCTGTGTTGCGTCTCATTGGAGCACCTCCAAGGTTTTGCATACCCTGCTCCCTTAGTTAAACTTTACACATTTCATATTTGTCATTATTTTGACTTATTTTAGTGCTTTCTTGGACATCTTAAAGCTATCATGGCCATCAAGATGGTGGACAGTTGACAGAAAAAGTTAGGACGCGTCCTTATAGTGTCATCCTTTTTGATGAGGTGGAGAAGGCAGATCCCTCGGTGTTCAACGTGTTCCTTCAGCTCCTCGATGATGGCATGTTGACTGATGGCAAAGGAAGGACAGTAGATTTCAAGAACACCATTATCATTATGACCTCAAATCTGGGAGCAGAGCACCTAACTGAAGGAGTGACTGGTGAAAGAACAATGGAAGCTGCACAGGACCTTGTTATGAAAGAGGTTTGTTTTAGTCCTGATCTATCCTATTGGAGATCCTGGACTGGCTGCGGTAGCTTCTTTCTGATTGTTATATTTACTTGCACATGCAGGTTCAGAAGTATTTCAGGCCTGAACTTCTCAACAGGCTGAGTGAGATTGTGATATTTGAGCCGCTTTCGCATGACAATCTTAAGGAGGTCGTCAAAATTCAGATGAATAGTGTTGTTGCCAGTGTAGCTGACAAGGGCGTATCTCTACTTGCAACTGATGATGCCTTGGACGTCATCTTGTCTGAATCATACAACCCAGTAAGTGCAGATTCTTTTTAACATCATCACAAGTTCAGTCTACCATCTTGTAATGACGAGGAGACCTTTCAGTTTCTACCTTTTAGTTAACCATGCTTCATCTCTCTCAGATGTATGGTGCAAGACCTGTAAGGAGGTGGCTGCAGAAGAATGTGATGACAAAGCTCTCTGAGATGCTTCTCACAGGAGATGCTGGAAAGGGGTCAACTATTTCCATTGATGCTACTGGCGACAAGAAGGGGCTAAACTTTGAAGTATTAAAGGAGGAGGTAGTGGTTCTGCGAGGCAAGAGGCCAGTCGAGGAGCATCTCAAAGAGATCGCCCCCATACCAAAGAGGAAGAAAGGTGATTAGCATATAGGAGCAGCCTGACAAGTAGCTAGGTTGCCACGATTGGGTTATCCACATTATCTTAGTATAAGTTGCAACATGGTAGTATCTCCTTTAGCTTGAACTTATGCCTCCGGTTTTAGCCAGTGGGTGTTGTGCCCAGGAATAAGAGAGAACATGCAACTCATGGTAAGGAGGGTCGCTTGCTTGCTTATACTGTTTTTACCTTGCTGCTGCCTGGTTGGCGATTGCATCGGCATTCGTGCATGCTGCTGCAAGAGTTGAATGGGACGACCTGATGTCCTTATGCATGTTACTTTAAATCGCTTTGTGTTATTTTCGTGGAAGACCTGGTTACTGGGATCAGACAAAGAAGCGAAGTACGAATTGGAAATTCTCAAGTTTCTTGAATACATGGCTCGTTCGGGACAGGGCAATGCTTCCTAGTTTTTGCTGGATCTGAATGGTCTCTTCGTTCTTGTGGAATTCCTGCAATGTCTTTGGTACTCTTTTTCGTCCGAGTGGACAATGTCTGCTGGGAGAGAATTATTCAACAACATTTTCCTGTTCCTTTTTCCCAAAAGTTTGAACGTGACCAAAATTCCTATGTTTTCTTCTTCGTGAGAAACTGGACTCATTATATAGCATGTTACTGAGATTATTAATTGTTTCTATAATAATATGGAAAAGTACAAATTACCCTTCCTGAACTATGTGTGAGTACGAATTATCTATGAAAATTAGACATCTTTTATCCTCAACTATTAATACTAACGAAAAATCTCCTCCTTGAGCAATGTTCTAAGTGATTTTAATTTAAACTTGCATACGTGGCTACTGTGGGGGATGCTTTCTTGGCATAGCCCACGCTAAGAAAAGAAGGTCGAGTAGGTTGGACCGAGAGTCATCGGGCTAGGGTCAAAAGCCACACCTTGGATAAGGACGGCTAGCCCAACCTTTGCCCTCTGGCCCAACCTCAGCCCTTAGCTCGACCTCTACACGCGACTCCGACTTAGAAAGGGCAGGTCTTCCCTTTGGGAAAGGAGGCTTCCTTGACAAGCCTCGCAGATAAGACAAGGGAAAAAGCCGACAAAGGATGATGTCATCCTCCAAGACTATGCACAAGATGCCTGCAGCGAGCGGATCCTAAAGCAAGATTGAGCGCAAGACGCCCACAGCGAGCGAATCCCAAGACGATTTCGTTTTGCTTTTCAGCTTTAGTCTGTATTTGCTTTTTTCTTTACGACTAGCTTTCTTACGCCACAAGCCCCTTGTAATTGCCCCCTTAGAACTATAAAATGGAGGGCAGATCGCGCGGGTAGGGGAGATCCGAGAACTCTTTTTTGCACCTCTACTCAAATCCTAATCTCAGACGATCCTACTACAGAATACACGAGTAAGCTTGTTATCCTCTAGGAGGGCCAAACCTGTCTAAAAAACCTTGGCTCATCTTGTCCCGAGTCGACCATCAAGCCCATTGGTAGACGTCCTGACCACTCTTTCACCTCCTCAGACAGCCTCCTTGGAGGACTGCTCGGCACCCCGTCGACACCTGCTCTCTCTATCTCTCTCCCTCTCTGAGCTCCTATGGCTGGAGGAGGACAGAGAGGGACCTCATTCGAGAGGAGGAGGCGGCCATCGGCAAAAGTAGATCAACACGAGCTTGACCAAGCGTGCGAAGATGGCTCAAGGAGGCGGCGGCGGCACAAGGCGAAGTTGGAGTCATGCTGAGGAGGAGGCGAGAAAGAGGGTTTGCGTTGGCGTAGGCGCGCCGCTCCCCGCTCTCTGGGTGCCGAGCTTGATGTCGCTGATCCCCTCCACGCACTCCTCTCCACGCTCCCGTTGTCGCTCCCTATGCTGCTCCCTTGCCTCTCCCTCCTCTCGCCCACCCTTACCCGACACACCATCTCAGATGCCCTCCTCTGCGCTATCATCTCCACCGCCTCTTGCCTCCACATCTTTTTCTTCTCCGCCCTCTCACCGCGCCTACGCTCCCACCTACTCAACACCCATACTGTATCCCTCCTCCTTCTCTCTTCCCATACCGGCGAGGCCATGTTCGGCACCCTCGCCAACGCCCGTACCGCCGGCCTCTCGGCCTTTCTTTTGCTTTCGTGGCACTTGTCCTCAAGGTCCCTCCTAGTAGCCACCGCACTCGACGCCCCAACGCTGCCTGCCTCGCCCCTAGCGAACAGCCGACAGAGAGAGAAAAGAGAGATGGGTAAGGCATATGACAAGTGAGGCTCATGTTTTTCTATTGGATTGCCACGTAGACACCACATGTATGCCACGTAGGACAAAACCGCTCCGGATTGGGTTAAGGAGGGTAATTCATCCAGTATTAATAGTTGAGGAAGAAACATTGTCTGGTTTTCGGATTCATGAAGGTAATTCGTACTCATCCAATAGTTTGTGTCGCACCTCGAGTTTTGTCCCTAAATCGTTTAAATAATTTACCCTGAAATAATCAAAATTTCTGAAATTAATCTAGAGTCAACAATTAATTTTAAGATGTATTTAATAAATGGAAATGGCATGGTAGGATTTTTTTAAAATTCTACATGTCAAAATACGCTAACATAATTTTTATGGGAATTTTTAGATCACTGGAGCTATTTTTAATCAATTAAATAAGAAATCCGCAATTATATTAAGTCCCAAATCCCTTTTTCCTCTTTTTCTTTTTTTCCCTTTCTCCCCCGTACGGCCCGTATGGCTTCCCGCCCTTCTCCCTAGTCGGGTCGTCGGCCCATCTGTTCCCCGTCGACCTCCTTTCCTATTGGGCCATGCGGCCCATTCCTTCTCGGGCTGCCGCGCAAGTCCGAGCCGCGCCCGGGCACCGACAGGTGGGCCCCACCTGTCGGGCCTCCTCCCTCGCGCCGGCAGCCGGCGCCATGCCGTCGCCGCCGCATCCTCCGCGCGCGTCAGTGCCACGTTGGGCCCACGCCGAGCCCAAGCGCGCGTCGCCGCACTCGGCGCCGCTCTTCCCGCACGTTGCAACGGCCGCGTTTCTTTCTCTCTCCTAACCCGAGTCCGAAACCGACGGCGAGGGATTCGTGGGCTTCCGTGCGCAATCTAATCTCCAACCCTACCTATAAAATCCCCCGCGAGCTCCGCCGCCCGATTCCTTTTTGCGCCGTCGTTTCTCGTGCCCTAAATCGCCGCCGCCATCATCGTCTTCCCCGTCTCGGTGAGTTCGCCGCCGCTCCTCCCCTTCGGTTTCCCGTGTTGCCGTTGCCCCGAGCCGTTGTCTCGAGCCGCGACGCTCTCCACCATCGTTTCCCATGCATCGCGCCGCTCGCCGTCACTGTTTCCCGTGCCACCGGAGTTCGGCCGACCGCCGCGCGGCCATGGTCGGCGAGCGAGCTCGAGTCACCGCCGCCGCGTCCTAACCCTAGCCGTCGCCTCACCCGCACCATTCGACGGGCGGATCGGACGCATCCGAGCCGTCCGATCCCGCCAAGCGCCGCCCGATCCGGCCGCCGCCATGCCCGGATGGCCGCCGCGTGTTAGCCATCCGCTCGGCCGCCGTTGCCATCCAAACCCTAACTCTAGCCGCTGTAAAGCCAAGAAATTCAGACCCGAATTTTCAAAGCTATATGTGTATAAAAATCCCTGTCCAGGACCAGCCAGGGTACACATACGACAATTGTTGATATTACAGTTTCACGTCTTAGAAACAATACAAAAAAGATTACAAAAGAGCAGCGAAAAAAGAAAAAGGGCCTAAGCCTAAGCTTGACGCTAGCCACGCGGCTTCGACCACTCCACAGGCAGGTTCCAGAGTGTAGGACAAGCCTACTCCACATCGTCTTCTTCTTGACTTCCGGCTCGGGTTCGATGAAGGAGCAAGGATGAGTACTTCCACGTACTCGCAAGTCACGCCGGAAGGGAGAGAAATGAATGCCGGGAAGGCAAAGGTTTGGCTAGGGTTTGCTTTTGCGCAAACAGCAGGTTTTTTTCTTTTCAAGCAATACAGATTTTTGAACACAGACAAAACAACAGTAATTCTTGTAAATAAAGCATTTTGAAACCAACACTGTCCAACGTTATCCCCACGCTGGGACAGGCCCAAACCATCCACTAATACTAGTCATGTTTCAATAATTTAGGGTGTAAAAGTGTGGGACTAATCACGGAGAGCTCGGTCGATCGACCCATCACCGCGGCACGACTATTCGAATAGATTTACTCGATCGAGGTGTACAACTGTACCCACAAGACACACCCCACAACACGGTCTCCGTGCGCCGGAGTACCATCGTGGTACCCCGAAAAGGGAACTGTGATAGGACCTTTCGTATAACCCCCCACTAACAAGCGAACCCCACCAAGGTTTCGCCCCCACTCCCGGACCCTGGGAGTGGACAGCCCCCCCGAGTGCCTCGGTGAATCCGACAACCCAACAACTCTTACACCGGGGCCGACTGAAACTCCATCCCGCTCACCCTTGCCGATGGGTTCGTCAGCTAGGAGAGGCTACACTACGGGACCTACCTTACCCATTTCGGCTTGTGGTTTGCATGGTCATTCTCCCGAGGGGTCCCGTGAACCGGTCCTTAACTGCTATGGATGTCGCTAACCAAAACCATGGCGCCCACAGCCCATCATTTGTCATATTTTAGTTATTAGTCCGGTTCACCTAAATCTATAATCATTAATCCTCCGAACAGAAGTCCAGGAGAGATAAATTAAGTGAGAATGACCCATTTAGTGAGCTAGTGAATCTAAGCCAGTCTAAGCATAACCTAGTCCTGAATCTAATCACATTATTTTCCCAAGTTTTACCAAAGGGTTTGGGGTGTCAAACCTAAGGCATAAACTAAACATAAGGTGTACTATTTCCCATGAAATGACAATATAAAATACATGCAATTTCATAGAATAAAACAGGTTTTTTAGCAAAACGGGAGCAATATGATCAATAATGTGGTATGACTTGCCTTGCTCTTCGGCTTGGGGGACTTCCGCGACGACTTCAAAGTAAACCGGGACGGAGGGACTACCGGGATCTACACAGCAAACAAGCACTTCAACAAAACAGGCTAAAACGCTACTAAAACAGGGAACAAAACCATTTTTAATGGATTCTTGGCATTTTTATGAATTTAATGAAATTTGAATGGGCTAAAACGGAGGTCGGATTGAAAAGATATGATTTTTAGAAGATTATTTGTGTTTTTAGTAAAATAGGAAAATCCTTAATAATTTATTGTGCAATAAATCCGGAATTGCGTCGCCGCTAGGCTGACGTCGGCGATGGCGTCATTGGCCGCGGAGCATCGGTCCACGATGGACCGGGTCCACGGGCCGAGAGAGAGCGGTGCACCACGTGGCGCACAAGTGGTGCCGACGCGGTGGCCACGCGGCAAGCGTGGCCGACGACTCGATCCGCGAGGCAGACGGACGACCGGGAGAGGGCACGGCGGCGCAGTGGGCGCGGCGATGGCGCACGGCGGGAGACCGCCGGCGCCATTTGGGCGGCGGCATGGGCGGCGAATGCCGCGGCTCACGCGTGGGCGAGCCGTGCGCACTCGGGGCCGGTTGCGCGCATTCGGCCGAGAGAGGAAAAGGGAGGGGCGCTCACCGCGGTCACGGAGGTGAGGGAGCGACGACGATGGCGGCGAGGAGACGGCGAAGCACTCGGGGAGGGTGGCCGAAGTGGCACTGCACCGGCGACGAGGAGGAAGGAGTCGGCGGAGCTCGGGACACCTCAGAGCAGCGGGAAAACACGGCCGAAGCTCGGCGACAAGGTCCGTAGCGAAGGCGCACGGTGCGGGGGCAAAGGAGTGCGAGAAAGCCTTGGGTGAGAGCGTGGGGAGCTCGGGGAGGGTGCGAGGATGCTTAAATAGGTCGCGGGGAGGGCGTCGGCACGGATAGGGGCGGAATTACTCGCCGGAGTGAATGGGGAGAGAGAAATGGGGAATTGATGGCCGGCGATCAATTCCGGCCATAAAGGCGCGCGAGAGGCGGCGGGGCTTTTAAATGCATGTGGACGCGGAGGGGAGTAAAGGCGGCGAGATCCGATCGTGCGGGAGAGGCGGTCGGCCGAGATCTGCGCGGAGAGGGGCGACGGAAATGGCGCCGGTGGCCGAGGTAGGGGAACGACGGCGACAGTGGCCCCACCGTCGGTGTCCCGGGGTAGAGGGGGAGGCGACCGGACTTATTCGCGGCGCAAGAGGTAAGCGGCCAGTGGCCTTCGGCCGACCCCGCGAAGAGAAAGGCGGGAGGGATCGCCAGGCCGATCGGTTGGCGCGCGTGGGAGAGGATGGGCCGTCTGGCTCGGCGCGCCCACGACCTAAAAGAGCGGGAAACGTACGGGAGGAGAGAGAAAAGAAATTCTCAGGATTTATTTATTTTGATTTTGATTTTAATTGGTTAAAAATTATTTCTTGTGCTCTAAAAATTCCACTAAAAATCCTGTTAGTGTATTTTAACATGTAGAATTTAAGAAAAATCCCACCATGCCATTTTCATTTAGCGTTTGGCTTTTAACATTATTTATTCTCTGCAATTAATTCCAATGATTTTCTATTACAATTTTTCTTTTGGATTTTTAAAAGGGAAAACACCTCGGGGTGTTACAAACCTACCCCCTTAAACGGAATCTCAACCCCGAGATTCGGAGGTACTGACGAACAGATAGGGATGAGCGGCCTTTAGCTCATCTTCCATCTCCCAGGTTGCTTCTTCTTCGGAGTGATGAGTCCATTGAACTCGGCAGAATCTGATAACCTTGTTCCGGGTCCTCCGTTCACTGGTTTCGAGTATCCATGCTGGTTTCTCTACGTAGGTCAGATCTTCCTGGATTTCGATCTGATCTGGACTGGCTTGTTCTTCTGGAACTCTTAAACACTTCTTGAGTTGGGAGATGTGGAAAACGTCATGGATTCCCGCCATGGTGGATGGCAGTTCGAGTTGGTATGCAACTTCACCTCGTCGCTCTTGTACCCGATATGGTCCCACATAGCGTGGTGCCAACTTGCCTTTGGTTTGGAATCGGTGCACTCCGCGAAGTGGGGTGACACGAAGATATACATAGTCTCCGACTTTGAAAACTAGCTCTCTGCGACGTTGTATGCATAACTCTTTTGATGAGACTGTGCAACTTTCAGCCTTTCTCTTATGATTCTGACTTTCTCTTCGGCATCACTTAACACTTCAGTCCCGAATAACTGACGTTCGCCGGTCTGATCCCAGAAAAGCGGGGTTCGACACTTTCGTCCATAAAGTGCTTCGAAAGGTGCCATCTGTAAACTGGCCTGATAACTGTTGTTATAAGAGAACTCTGCATAGGGCATGCTCTTATCCCAAGCTCCTTCGAATTCCAGAGCACAAGCTCGCAGCATATCTTCCAAAACCTGGTTTACACGTTCTGTCTGACCATCGGTTTGCGGGTGATAGGCCGTGCTAAAATTCAACCGGGTGCCAAGTTCCTCTTGTAGTTTTTGCCAAAACTTGGAGGTGAACTGACTACCACGATCAGAAACTATCTTCTTGGGTACACCATGAAGACACACAATCCTTGCAAGGTACAATTCTGCTAACCTTCTGCCCGTATAGGTGGTAAGCACTGGGATAAAATGAGCCACTTTAGTGAGGCGATCGATTATAACCCAGATAGAATCGTGTCCTGACGATGTCCGGGGTAAACCGGTGATGAAATCCATCCCGATTTCCTCCCATTTCCATTCCGGGATTTGAAGTGGCTGTAATAATCCAGCAGGCCTCTGGTGTTCTGCCTTTACTCGCTGGCATACATCGCATAATGCCACGAACTCTGCTATTTCTCTTTTCATGCTAACCCACCAGAACTTCTCCTTAAGGTCCTGGTACATTTTGGTACTTTTCGGATGGATAGAGTACTGACTCTGATGTGCTTCAGTAAGGATTAACTTTCTCAATTCCTTATCTTCTGGCACGCATATCCTGTTGCCCATCCATATGGTTTCATGTTCGTCTTCCGTTAAGTCACGAGCTTTTCCCACTCTCATATTCTCCTTAAGCTCAGTATGTCAGGATCTGAGGCTTGTGCTAAGCGCATTTGATCTAAGAGTGTGGGTTGGGCCTCAAGAGCAGCCACAAATCCGAGTTCAACAATTCCCAGGTTTAGGTGCTCTAGATCTTGTAGTAACTGTTCACATCTTCCTTCTATGTGAATAGAGTTGCAGTAACTCTTTCGGCTCAGGGCATCAGCTACCACGTTAGCTTTGTCGGGATGGTCGTGTATACTGAGATCATAATCCTTGATCAACTCCAACCATCGTCGCTGATGGAGGTTCAAATCCGGTTGGGTGAAAATGTATTTCAGGCTCTTATGATCCGTATATATTTCACAGGATTACCGACGAGGTAATGTCGCCATATTTTCAGAGCATGGACAACTGCTGCTAGTTCCAAGTCATGTGTTGGGTAATTAGACTCATGAGGTCTCAATTGGCGGGAAGCATACGCGACCACCTTTCTATCTTGCATCAACACACAGCCTAACCCCTGGTGAGATGCGTCGCAATAGACTTGGAAATCCTTGGTTTGATCTGGCAAGATCAATACGGGTGCGGACACCAGTTTTCTCTTGAGTGTTTCAAACTCTGGTTGCGCTCGGCAGTCCATATGAACTTTTCATCCTTCTTTAACAACTGCGTCAAAGGCTTGGCAATTCTGGAGAAGTTTTCGATGAACCGACGGTAATAACACGCAAGTCCTAGAAAACTTCGACTTGGGTGACAGCTTTAGGTAGAGTCCATTTGGTTACACCTTCGCATTGGAAGGGTCCACCGACTCCTTGGGCATTCACGATATGGCCGAGGAATTGCACTTCCTTCAACCAGAAAGCACATTTGCTAAACTTAGCATAGAGCTGGTGGTCTCTTAACTTTTCAAGTACCAATCGGAGATGGTGCTCATGTTCCTCTTCCGATTGTGAATAGATCAGGATGTCATCGATGAATACTACGACGAACTTGTCTAGGAATTCCATAAACACTTTATTCATCAAATTCATGAAAAAGGCTGGGGCATTTGTAAGTCCGAAGGACATGACCGTGCACCCGTACAGACCGTATCGAGTGATGAAGGCGGTCTTGGGAATATCTTCTTCTCGAATTCTTAGCTGGTGATAGCCTGACCGTAGGTCTATCTTTGAGAACACCTTTGCTCCTTTTAATTGATCGAACAGGTCGTCAATATTAGGAAGAGGGTATTTATTCTTAATAGTGACCTCGTTTAGTGCGCGATAGTCGACGCACATCCTTTTGGTCTTATCCTTTTTCCCGACGAAAATGACTGGCGCCCCCAGGGCGATGTGCTCGGGGGGATATAACATTTTTGCAACTGTTCATCTACTTGCTTCTTGACCTCTGCCAATTCATTGGCTCCCATTCTATAGGGCCTCTTGTGGATCGGAGCAGTGCCAGGGACTAGGTCAATCCGAAATAGAAAAACTCTATTTCCCTTTCAGGTGGCATTGTGGTTAGATCTTCTGGGAAGACTTCCGGGTACTCACAAACCACAAGAATATTTTCTAACTTCGCCTGATCCTTTTCTTTCTCTTCAGGCTTCTCCTTAGCCGAGATCCGATTCAGACTAGCCACTACCCTCAGTGGTTTAGGGGAGCGGTAAATCACTTTCTTCCCTTCGTCATTGGTCAAGGAGATCGTGCGGCTTGCGCAATCGATCAGACCTTTATGACGGGTCAACTAGTCCATCCCAAGGATGACATCCAGGCCTTTTGATTCTAGAAGGATAAGATTGGCTAGAAAGGGGAATCCTTGGATTTTTATTGCCACTGAAGGGCAAAAGTGGGCAGTGTTCAAATGGTTCCCGGGAGTTTGAACCCGCATGGGTATCTTAAGTTTTAACATCGACAACCCATGTTTTCCCACAAATGATGTTGATATGAAAGAATGTGTTGCACCCGAATCAAACAGGACTGATGCATTAAAGGAGTTCACTGGGAACATACCCAGTATGACATCCGATGCGTCTTGTGCCTCCTGTGCTGAAGCATGATTCACTCTTACTTGGATGAACCTGGGCGCGTGTTTTGGCCTTGGAAACTTGTCTGCGAAATGTCCAGGTTCTCCGCAATTGAAACAGTTACCCGGTTTGAATCCTGAGTCCTTCTTTGGTGGCATTGGCTTGGACTGCGGTGGCGGCTGCACTGTTGGCTGACGCGGGGCCGGATTCCGCTGCGGTTGTCCGGGATGGCTTCCGTTGGATTGAAAATGCCCGGGATGGTACGGGCGATGCTGACGAACGATCATAGTGGTAGGTCCACTCTGACCACCCGGAGTGAAACGCGGCCGGGGATTCCCTTGCTGAGGTTGTGACCTAAACTGGGTAGCCTTCCGTTTTTCGAGCATTTTATTGCGTTGGTCTTCTTGACGGATGGCTTTGTCGACCAACTTCTCGAAGTAGGCGTATTCACCGGAGATGAGTTTGTCCGTTAACTCATCGTCCAGTCCAGCCAAGAACTTTTCTTGACGCTCGGCATCAGTACACACGTCCTCTGGAGCATATCGTGCTAAGCCATTAAACTCGTGCATATACTCGGTGACGGTTCGCATGCCTTGCTCCAACGATCTGAACTCCCTCTTTTTCTGGGCTACTATCCCTCCGGGGATGTGAGCCTTCCGGAAGTGGTGGCAAAACTCTGCCCAAGTGACTGCGGGTGCGTCCGCCCGACGGGTGACCAAGAAATTGTCCCACCAGGCTGAGGCGGGGCCTTGGAGTTGGTGGGTGGCGAAAGACACCCTTTCCTGGTCCGTGCACTGGAGAAGGTTCAACTTTTTTTCTATGGCGATGATCCAGTCATTAGCCTCCATGGGGTTGGTGGTGCTGGAGAAAGTAGGGGGTCGGACTCGAAGGAATTCTGACAGTTTGTTTTGTGGGGGAGGTGGTGGTGCGAAATGGTCATGCTGATGCTGGTTCTGCTGCTGAAACTGTTGCATCATTTACAACTGCATCTGTTGATGCTGCTGTTGCATTTGTTGCATCATTGCAGCCATCATCGGTCTGGTTGGCTGCCAAAGTGATGTTCTCAGGTGGAGGAGGTGGATTGTTGGCATTAGCACGGGTGTTGTTCTCAGCTGCCTCAGTGTTGTTGCTGCCATTCCTGGTGTTTACCATCTGAAGAAGCGGAACACACAAGGCGTGGAGAAGGAGTAAAACAGATTGGACAGAGAAGTTGATCTTTATTACTTGTTTTGATCTGTTCTTTAATTAAAACACTTAAAACACACCTAATATCCTTAATTGGACAACCCATACCCACACTTGATACAGGTTGACCACTACCGACACACAGCACTCCTAACACACAGCAACTAAGCAAACAGAAAAACTAGGAAAATGATAAACTAAGGGTGGCGACGCTATAAGGGTCAGAACGGCTTCCGCGGTCGGAGGAGTCGAAACCACTCCCAAGGGAATTCCCATCTTCCTTTTCCTTCGAGCGGCTTTGAGAGCTTGCTAACTCTTCTTTACGTCTGGGGCTCTTGGAGATGCCGCTGCTACTGCCCTTGCTGATAACTGGACACCGAGATCCATCCTCCTCCTCCGCTTGGGGCAGGGACCCGAGCAAGAGCAGGATCTGGCACTGGGGCGGGGACTGGGGAAGGTGGCAGTGCAGGAGGTGAAACCCTGGGCGCCAGCTGCATCCGCACCAGAGCCTTAGTGTTCTTTCGCGGCGTGATCCTGATCCGAAGGATGTTGGGAGGCGGAAGCCCCTTTAGACTAGCGATCTCTCTCTTGAGTCGATCCACCTCATCCTTCAAACTCTTGATCCTTAAGATCTTCTGGTCGTTCAGAGCCTTTGCCGCCATATGGAGATCTGCATGCATCTTATCCAGCCCTTCGATCACCGTCCTCATGTGGGCGAAGGTGGTGTTGTTCTCTCCTTCAGCAGATTGGAAGGTGTTGATTCCTGATGAAGTTTCACGCCGAGGATGGTACCGATAGGCAGAGTGGCGGAGATGGTAGTCATGCATCTCCCTCATCCGAGCCAGCATTAGATAAGCCGCCTCTTGGCAGGCATGCTCATCTGTTCCTCCCGACGCAATGACCACCATGTTCGGAATGTTGGTGCCGACGAACCCGTGCACCTCTAGGCGAACTTGGTGAGGCAACTCACTGCCGAACTGTGAGACGACAGTGTACTCAGGTGCATCCGGATAGCCCACTCCCAAGGCCATCCTTGCCAGCTCCGCGACGAAACCCTTCAATCCCTGACCGTTGTGGGTGACTGGACGGCCTGCTATCTAAAGAAGACAAGGTAGGGGATCAATGCATGCTCAAACCCAAGTTAGATAAACGATAAAGGATTCAAGTAAAGTAAACGAGAAGAAGAGGGTTTTTGAGAAACGTTTTTATGAGGCTAAGTACAACTTTCTAAGGACATCCCCTAGATGATGCTGCAAAATAGATGCTTAGTTATAATATAAAATTGGCGACCATTCCCTCCTATCTCGACTTAGGACTTTGACCCCTTAGAAAATCCCATCTTGGCGGCTGAATAAGAGATCAAATGATTTTTTCCCAAGTTTTAACTCTAAAATCCTATCACTTAGACTTGACCGAGTTTTCAAAATGTTTTGAGAGAGACTTAAAATTTTTTCCGATCCCGAGGAAACAAGACCCATTTTCCCGAAACTATTTTCAAAGCCAGAGCTTATGCATATGAAAAGATTGTCTCCTAGGGTTTTTCCGTTTGGCTTTTCCTACGGCCGGAACTCCGGCTCGATACCAACTTATCACGCCGTAAATTTAGACCCGATTTCCGAAGCTATATGTGTATAAAAATCCCCGTCCAGACCAGCCGTGGTACACATACGACAATTGTTGATATTACGGTTCCACGTCTTAGAAACAATACAAAAAGATTACAAAAGAGCAAGAAAAAAAAAAGGGCTGGCCACGCGGCTTCGACCACTCCACAGGCAGCTTCCAGAGTGTAGGACAAGCCTACTCCACATCGTCTTCTTCTTCAGCTTCTCACTCGGGTTCTGATGAAGGAGCAAGGATGAGTACTTCCACGTACTCAACAAGTCACGCCGGAAGGGGAGAGAAATGAATGCAAGGAAGGCAAAAGTTTGGCTAGGGTTTGCTTTTGCGCAAACAGTAGGGTTTTTTTTCTTTTCAAGCAATACAGATTTTTGAACACAGACAAAACAACAGTAATTCTTGTAAATAAAGCATTTTGAAACCAACATTGTCCAATGTTATCCCCACGCTGGGACAGGCCCAAACCATCCACTAATACTAGTCATGTTCCAATAATTTAGGGTGTAAAAGTGTGGGACTAATCACGGAGAGCTCGGTCGATCGCCCCATCACCGCGGGCATGGCTATTCGAATAGATTTACTCTGATCAGAGGTGTACAACTGTACCCACAAGACACAGCCCCACAACACGGTCTCCCGTGCGTCGGAGTACCACCGCGGTACCCCGGAAAGGGAACTGTGATAGGACCTTTCGTATAACCACCTCACTAACCAAGCGAACCACACCAAGGTTTCGCGCCCACTCCCGGACCCTGGGAGTGGGCAGCCCCCCCGAGTGCCTCGATGAATCCGGCAGCCCAGCAACCCTTACACCGGGGCCGACTGAAACTCCATCCCGCTCACCCTTGCCGATGGATTCGTCAGCTAGGAGAGGCTACACTACGGGACCTACCTTACCCATTTTGGCTTGTGGTTTGCACGGTCATTCTCCCGAGAGGTCTCGTGAACCGGTCCTTAACTGCTATGGATGCCGCTAACCAAAACCATGGCGCCCACAGCCCACCATTTGTCATATTTTAGTTATTAGTCCGGTTCACCTGAATCTACAATCATTAATCCTCCGAACAGAAGTCCAGGAGAGATAAATTAAGTGAGAATGACCCATTTAGTGAGCTAGTGAATCTAAGCCAGGCTAAGCATAACCTAGTCCTGAATCTAATCATATTATTTTCTCAAGTTTTACCAAAGGGTTTGGGGTGTCAAACCTAAGGCATAAACTAAACATAAGGCGTACTATTTCCCATGAAATGACAATATAAAATACATGCAATTTTATAGAATAAAACATGTGTTTTAGCAAAATGGGAGCAATATGATCAATAATGTGGTATTACTTGCCTTGCTCTTCGGCATGCGGGACTTCCGCGACGACTTCAAAGTAAACCAGGACGGAGGGACTACCGGGATCTACATGGGAAACAAGCACTTCAACAAAACAGGCTAAAACGCTACTAAAACAGGAAACAAAACCATTTTTAATGGATTATTGGCATTTTTGTGAATTTAATGAAATTTGAATGGGCTAAAACGGAGGTCGGATTGAAAAGATATGATTTTTAGAAGATTATCTGTGTTTTTACTAAAAAAGGAAAATCCTTAATAATTTATTGTGCAATAAATCCCGGAATTGCGTCAGCGCTAGGGCTGACATCAGAGATGACGTCATTGGCCGCGGGAGCATCGGTCCATGGTGGACCGGGTCCACGGGCCGAAAGAGAGCGTGCACCACGTGGCGCACACGTGGTGCCGACGCGGCGGCCACACGGCGTGCCACGCGGGCAAGCGGGGCTGACGGCCCCGATCTACCGAGGCAGATCGGACGGCCGGGAGAGGGGCGCGGGCGGCGCGGTCGGCCGACGATGGCGCACAGCGGCCAGAGACCGGCCGGCGCCATTTGGGCGGCGGCGTGGGGCGGCGGAATGCCGCGGCTCACGCGTGGGCGAAGCCGTGCGCACTCGGGACCGGTTGCACGCATTCGGCCGAGAGAGGAAAAGGGAGGGGCGCTCACCGCGGGTCACCGGAGGTGAGGGAGACGACGGCGACGGCAGCGAGGGAGACGGCAGAAGCACTCGGGGAGGGGTGGCCAAAGTGGCGCGGGCACCGGCGACGAGGAGGAAGGAGTCGGCGGAGCTCGGGACACCTCAGAGCAGTGGGAAAACAGGGCCGAAGCTCGGCGATGAGGTCCGAAGCGAAGGCGCACGGTGCGGGGGCAAAGGAGTGCGAGAGAGCCTTGGGTGAGAGCGTGGGGAGCTCTGGGAGGGTGCGAGGATGCTTAAATAGGTCGCGGGGAGGGGCGGAATTACTCACCGGAGTAAATGGGGAGAGAAATGGGGAATTGATGGTCGGCGATCAATTCCGGCCATAAAGGGGCGTGGGAAAGGCGGCCGGGGCTTTTAAATGCATGCGGACGCGGAGGGGAGTAAAGGCGGCAAGATCCGGTCGTGCGGGAGAGGCGGTCGGCCGAGATCTGCGCGGAGAGGGGCGGCGAAAATGGCGCCGGGGCGGCCGGAGGTAGGGAACGACGGCTTGACAGGTGGGCCCCACATGTCGATGTCCCGGGGTAGAGGGGAGGCAAACTGGACTTATTCACGGTGCAAGAGGCTGGCGGCCGTGGCCTTTCGGCCGACCCGCGAAGGAGAGAGGCGTGTGGGCGGGATCGGCTGGCACGCGCGGGAGAGGATGGGCCGGCGGCTTGGGCCGGCAGCCCATGACCGAAAAGAGCGAGAAACGTACGGGAGGAGAGAGAAAAGAAATTCCGGATTTATTTATTCCGATTTTGATTTTAATTGGTTAAAAATTATTTCTTGTGCTCGAAAATTCCACTAAAAATCCCTGTTAGTGTATTTTGACATGTAGAATTTAAGAAAAATCCCACCATGCCATTTTCATTTAGCATTTGGCTTTTAACATTATTTATTCTCTTCGATTAATTTCAACGATTTTCTTTTACAATTTTTCTTTTGGATTTTTAAAAGGGAAAACACCTCGTGGTGTTCCAGCCCGCCGTCCGCACCGTCCGATCTTTCGGATCGGGCGGATCTAGATCGCTCACCCATGCGCAAGTCGCCGCATTCCGATCGCCGCCGCCTCCTCGGCGCCACATGTCCCCGCCGCCCTTCGCTTCGCTCGCGTGGACTCGGTCCACCATGGACCGAGCCGGCCGCACCGCTATGCGTCGCGACGCCGACGTCGCCTAGCCGACGCCGGACGCCGCGCCACTCCATGCCGACGTCGGCATGTCGTCAGCCTTGCCGCCCGCGCAATGCTTGCGTCATCCCGGACTTAATTGCGCAATAATTAATTTAGTCTTTTCTGTCTAGTTTAAAATCGTAATTAAACTTCTAAAATTTATAACTTTTTAATCCGAGCTCCGTTTTAGTCCATTCAAATTTCATTAAATCCAGAAAAATGTCAAGAATCCACTAAAATACTTTTCAGTGTTGTTTCAGTAGACCTTTTAGGGTGTTTTGTTAAGTGCTTTGTTTGTCGTGTAGATTCCGAGCTTTTCGGCGAGTCCGTTTTTCTCGAAGTAGTCGTCGAGGTTTCTCAGTCTCCAGAGCAAGGCAAGTCATACTTTACATTGATCATATTGTACCTATTTTGTTTAAATATCTTATTTCTCTCAAATACTGCATATGTTTTAGAATGTCATTTCATGGGATTGTTATACCTACTGTACTTAACCATAAGAATTGTTTACCTTATACCATTGATAATTTAGGTTCAATATGACTAGATGTTAGTTTAGGGCTTGCTTAGCCTTGCTTAGTTAAACTAGCTCAACTAAGGGGATCACATTAACCAATTATTATACTGGAGACTAATTCTCAGATGATGTCAAGTTGGTGACTCTACTCTAATAATACTGAATTATGACAAGGTGGGTCGTGAGCACATGGTTGGTTTTTGGTTAGCATGCTCATGACAATTAAGGACCGGTTCTTGGGAAACCCTGGAAGAATTACCGTGCATACCACAAGCCAGCATGGGTAATGGTTGGTTCTGTAGCGTAGCTGTCTCTAGCCGACGTACCCTAGTGAGGGTGGGCGTGATGGAGTTGGGTCGGCCCCGGTTTTAAGGGTTGATCGACTTCCGGATTCACCGCGGCATGAGAGGGGGCTGCCCATTACCCCGATGGGAGTGGGGGCGAAACCTTGGTGTGGTACGATTGGTTAGAGGGGGTTATGTGAAGGGTCCTGTCACTTCCTTTCTGGGGTATCGTGGTGGTACTCCGGCACACGGTAACGTGTCGTGGGTGGGATTGTGTCTTATGGGTACAGTTGTATACCTCTGATTAGAGTATAACTATTCAAATAGCTGTGCCCACGGTTACAGGCGATCTACCAGATTCACCTTGATTAGTCTCACTTATTCACATAAATGAACTGTTGGAACTTGATTAGTATAGATGGATGGATGGGCCTGTTGCAACGTGGTTTTAACGTTGGACAGTGTTTATTTAATATTGCTTAATTATTACTACTGTTTTACTGCTTTCAACTATTACTATTATTTTTGCAATGTTGTTTATGCAAATTGAGCCTATTATCTCTTTCCTTGATAATTATCCTGCATCATACATTTTCTTCCGGTATGACTTATTGAGTATGGTGGTTGTACTCAATTTTGCTCTTTTTCCCCCTTCAATGCCAGAGGTTAAGGTCGAGGTCTCCGAGGAAGTGTAGGCTTGTTCGCCGTTAAGGGTTAGCTGTGTTGTTGGTGTTTCGTTTCGCTCGAGTCAAGTTTAGCTTAAGTCAGTTTTTTCTTTTCGCTGCATTTGTGTAACTCTTTTATATTGTTTCTAAGATGATGTTTCTATATTATCAATAATATCGGAAATTCTGGTATGAATTTCTAGGCGTGACATGGAGGTAATTCGGACTTTTTCCTTACAAATACAAAAAATACCTTAATAGGCATACGAGCATTGAAAATTGATTTTATCCAAAAGTACAAAAATATTTGTGCAGCGTTCTCTGTGTTTAAGTTTTAACGATATTTGTGTTTTTTTTTGAAAAATGAATCCTTTACGGCATATAAAATTATTTATGTGTGGCATATGAAAGATGACTTACATTAAAACATTAAAATGGATAGGTTTTATTTTATAAAAATTCACTACATGCAAAGATCTTGAAACATATAGAACTTTTATGTTCCTCAAGGAGGGCGGACAAAAAAATTTCAGAACTATCCGAAACTTCTAACGGGGCAAATTAATTGTCTGCCCTTTTATGTTTACGAAGGTATTTTGTGAAGAGTAAATTTCACAAAATCCAAGCTGCACAAAACATAGAAATTTTGACAAGTTACACATAACATTGGTTCTAAAGTTTCATATATTTTATATAACACACTATTGATCATTTTAACTTTTATCTATCATATTTTTACGTTCTAAAATCACAGCTTAAATTTATGTATTTTTATTATCATATAAATATTGGACCCATATTTTTAAATTTTGACATAAAAGTATATTAAAATGGTTAGCGGTGTGATTTTATGAAACTTTAAGACCATAATAATTAGCGTTATATGTTACGTGCCAAAATTATTATGTAACTTGGACCATAATAAATGAATTTTATGAAATTTAATTTTTTAAAAAGTTATCCCATAAAATGGTATAAAACAATCAATAAACTTAATAGTTTAATATGGATTGCATGTTATTAACACAGCGGGAAAAACCACTTTTAGGCCCGCTTTATAACTTTTTTAAGTCTCGGATTGTAAACCGGAACAACAAAAACGGGACTAAAGATAGAACCGAGACTAAAACTTTTTTCTTTTTTTTCATTGTTTTTTTCTTACATGTTGTTTTTTTGTTTTTTTCAACGCGACAAATCGATAGATCGAATGCAACGATATTTTTACAAACGCACAAATGTAACAACATCAATATTATTTTTTTCATTACCACGGATTGAACGTAACAACATCAAAATTAACATCACAGATCAAATGCAACAACAAAATCATTCACAAATTCAAAAAAAATATCTAAAAATATCCACAGATCTCCTTGCTTTTTCACAAACCCATAAATTCACATATATGCCCGATGTCGTCGCCTGTAGTGCGCTTGGAGGAGAAGGAGGGTCGTAAGCCGCCCGCTCTCGCCGCCCCTCGGCCCGCCAGCCGCCGCCCCTCCTCCCCGCCGCAAGCTCGCCGCCCGCTGCCCCTCCTCCCCACCATGGCACGCCGCCGCCGCCGTTGGCCGCTGTGCGGCTTCCCGCCATGACACGCCGCCCTACCGCCCTCCACGGCACGCGCCCGCCGCCCGCGCACGACACCCTCCCCACCACAGCACGCCGCCCGCCGGGTTGAAGCTAGCTAGGAAGGGGGAGAAGGGGGATTGAGGAGAGGGAATCTGAGGGATAAGGACTAGAAGAAGAGGAGAAGGATTTGGATAAGGACTAGCGCGTAGACGAGAAGATAAGGACTTTGCGGCTCGGCACTGTTTCGGATTTTTCATCGGGTTGATATAAACAACCGCGATTAAAGGGTTGAAAATTTTTCGAACCGAGACTGAAAATGACCTTTTGTCCTCGGTTGTTGTTACCAACCAGGTATAAAAATCATAAGGTTCCATTGCACTTTATAACCGGGACTAAAGATGTTTTTAGTCTCGGACTATTGCGGATTTTAACAGATGAATCAAATATCACTTCTCCAATAGTGTAAATAGTAGAAAGCTCGGTGCTGTAGAATGGATCTTTGTTTTTTGAAAGTCCCTCTCAGCCGATGGAAGTTTTAGCTGAAAAATTACAGTTTACAAGAGCTGCTAAGCCGACAAACTTACAAGACCGGCAAACTTTGGCCCTGCTTGTTTCAACTTTCGGTTAGCAGTTTTGAATTTCAAAATTTGATTTTAAGAATAACTTTTGGTAGGTATTTTGCTTATTTTCTTAGCAAACATGAAAAGTAAGCTCGGCAATGGAAATGATAAAAAAAATCCCCAACAATCTTACAATCAAATTTTAAATTCAAAATCAGCGCACATAGGAACACGTTTTTCAACATAGCATTGCACGTGCTATCCAACTTAACAGCGAGTATCATTTTGAGGCTCATACCAGTAGCAAAGATATCATTACTCAACAGTGTCTAGCAAATGAACTAATGAAGCATCACACTGTATCGCAAAATGGAAGTCTATCCATTATATTAGAGTAAGAGCATGGAACAATTTACAAAGACGGCTCGGTTACATCATTAACTGAGCTCATTGCTCCCGTCACACCAATAACTCGAGCACTGCATGCCCTTCCTCCCAATGTTCAAAGAATTTTCAAAGAATACTCGACAGAGCACAGCAAAGCCCACTGTTTCCTTGCTGATGACTAGTTAGTTTGGAATGCAAAAAATATATCAGTGCCTTAATGAGCACAGCAGCAGGCTTCACAGCAAAAGCAGCAGCAAGAATTACTCCTGTTCGACTGAAGCAGGGTGCTGAAACAGCAGGTTGGTAAGTTAGTTGACGCCTCCAGCCTCCACAGCAGATGTGAATTCGGAATGGTGTCATCCTGATCTCCCGCAGAGACTTGGTGTCACGGGAAGATGTAGATTCTGATGAAGACCACCCGGCTCTTTACAATTTGGCAATGAGCATTTGCTGCCACGCTTTCACTTTTCACTACAAACACCGTCCAGGAATTCTAGATGTCATCTTCTCACTTCTGAACCCCTGTGATCCTAGGGTTGATGCATGTCTGAGACCTGCATCTGTGGCCCACCCACTCCAGATGGCTGCTGATTGTGTGAACGTGGCGTTCTAATGTCTTCAGATAGGAAGACATCAGTGTCCAGGCCCTCATCCCACTGCACATCTGCTGTTTCCATGTTAAGTACTTCAAGTTGCAACAGTAGCTACTTATAAGTTACAAATGACTTCTAAACAAAACTATGAATAGTCCAAACAAAAGTGTAATGAAGGATCATAAAGGATACACGCTGTTTTCCACATATCAGTAATGCTGACATCCCCTTCTGATATGAGCCAGTAATCAGCATCAGTCTGCAAAATAGTGTAAATAGGACCATAAGTCTGATATGATATATTTGGGTCTTTTTGACATAAGAGGTTCTCAGGCAAAGGACAACCTATGACATTGCTGCTATGAACATAATAATATATAATAGTTTCTAGACATGAAGGATTTGCATGTTTGAATAACCAAGAAACACTAGAGAAGTAAAGCAAAAGTTCAAAGATGCATGTAACATGCCCTAATGTCTAGCTATAACTTTACAACTATGAGTTATGCTATTCTGGAAGGGGAATCAAAATTAAACAGTAGAGGATCTGACTTACATCAATATCTGAAGGGATAATCCTTGTCATTCCTCCAAAATCATGTGAAGCACTAGGGTCCTGAGGAGTCGTCTGGCTGTGCTGAATATTATTGTCCACAGCAATTGAGTTGCTACATTGCCCGACCCCAACATTTGTTGTATTGAAGGCTTCAGTAGGTCGATGTTGTGGCACATTTGCATGCCCTGATGGTGTTGCACCACCACCCAAGTCCTCAAATTTCTCATCAAATTGACTAAATAAAATGATAAGGCTTTGATCAGGTGAAAATCAGTTCATATATTTAACATCAACAGAGGAATGCAGCATTACCTAACTAAGTAAACATCTATTGGGCCCATTGTACTTCTTAATACGATTCTATATCTTCTCTGGAGATAATCACCAGCCTGCATAGGGAGCATATTA
Source organism: Oryza australiensis (assembly GCA_019925245.2). Lineage (NCBI taxonomy): Eukaryota > Viridiplantae > Streptophyta > Magnoliopsida > Poales > Poaceae > Oryza > Oryza australiensis. The sequence goes on from JAIFGZ020000104.1 coordinate 179,798, forward strand.
CAAGAAGTTGTGAACCAGTTCATGATACCATTGATTGTTGCATACAGAGCCCCTTAATTTTAACTGCTTCCTACCTCGTCAGGATCTGGGACTTCGAGTGTAGTGCCATGAGGAGCTTTTATTGCAATTAGTGTTTCATTCTGCAGAACCAAAAAATATGTTAACTATAATACATGTGTTAATCAATGATAATCTACAACAAGATGGCCTTGTTATGGCATGCAAGTAGAATAGAAAACCTGAAAGCAGGGTAATCCCTTGATGTCATCTTCTGTTACATAGAGCCATCTATGTAAAAATGAAAATTAGATGCTGCATATTAGTAAACACGATGATGACACCCTTGCAGTATTGATGAAATTAAATAAGAATTACCTTTGGTTGTTTTCATCTTCAGTTAAACCTCTTAGTTTTTCACGCATATCACTGCATAGAACACAAGTTCTTCGATTAAGCCATGTTCTTGTTAGGTTCTGTAGCATAGAAAATTGTGGTCCATGTGAAACCATAGACAGCTACTAACCTTATGCGCTCATCTAAGGCTTGCTCCTTCAGACTAAGATTTTCAACTTCTGCCTGCAGAAAGGGTTGCATGGATTTGTGCTTAGAAATATGCAACAGCATTCTTATCAGAATAAAGTTATTCTGGTGCACTTAAGATAGTACACCAATTTAAACTGTACAGGAACAAATACCTGCAAAGCTGAAAGGCCATTATCTAATTCCACTCCTGAATCATCCAAGCCCCTGTAATGTTGTGTGAGATTAGAATGACAATTTAAGGGTTAAAGAAATAAGATCTGGTGGCAATAAAGGAAGACAAGGGTTAAAGGAATAGAAGTGCTTACTTCCAACGGATTCTGTTCTTGAGCGTCTTTTCAATCAACCCTATTCCTTCAAGTACATTGGTAATATCATATATACGCCGTTTTTGAACCTGAAAATAGGAAAATATGAATTGTGTATAAAGTGAAAGGAAAGAGATGTCAGATGAAATGATATAGTATTATAGTTTATAACAGTCTGTGACCTCTAGTGTTTCTGCAGCATTATTCAAATCTAGAATGCCATCCGGAGCCTGCTTCAGCAAATTTATGAACTTCTTAGTAAGAAGCCCTGGACATGAATTGCAAGGACAAATATAAGTAATAACACGCAGTAATATGAAAAGCCGAGAAGGCAAGATAAATTGTAACAAAATATTAGAAGTATATAAGCTTCCCAGACTTTAGTTATAAATAATAGAAGTTGGATTGTGATGTCTCAGACTAAGATGTGAAAAAGAAAAAAACAATTGTAGGCAGAGAGTGACATTATCACCTAACGAACTGTCATAACGGCATGTACCAACAGGGGTTGGGGGATTAAGTGGTGATCCTGTAAACAGAAAAATGTGCATGTTTAATTGTTCATACGACATAACACAAAAAAAATGACTAGAAAGAAGATTGCACGTACCAACATTTGATGTAGGTGTCTGCGGCCCAGCTTTGTTGTTCTTATTTTTTGACTTGGAAGTCTTAACAGCTTTCCCAGAGACTGGAGTGAGCATTGGACTGCCAGTAAATCCAGGGCTGGTAATCATACAGTCGCTAGACTCAGCAACATCATTTTCTTCTGGTGCTTTTCGTTTTTGCTGTGAAGAGAGAATAGCTTGTGTTTTATAGTTGCTAAAAGTAATGAGAAACATCCCAAGAGGGATATGTTGATCATTGGTAAATTCAGAACATAGAACAAAATGTATCATCATAAGCATATTACAAATGTCGAGTCCTAACAACTGAATCCATGGATGCTAGACAGTATATAAAGAACAAACAAACACCATATTCCCATCCTAACTGATTTAGTGGGACTGTCTCGATGTACTCCATAGATCCAGTTCAACTTGGAATATTAATCATGCCAACAGTTGAGAAACATTATGAAGGTGAACAGAAGCACCTGTGGTGTTGCTACTATAGTTCCTGACTATCTGATGTCGGCTATGGGATAGCAGTATATCACAACAAAAGGGTATTGTATACAAGGAAATAGCTTGTAAAATGAAATAGAGGGCCCGCAGCTGCAGCATGCCAGTCACGGAAGCACAGGCGATTCTGGCAAGATTAAGTGGCCTATGTTATTAGCATCTGCCATACAGGTTTTCTCTCGCTTCCCTATCTGGTCAACAAAGTCACCAGACAGATCATTTCTCTTTGAAACATTTATGATCTGACATAAAAACTTCCCCTTCAGTTCAAGCCTTGCATGGGGTGACATGCCGACAACTGCATTGCTTGAATTCCTTCTTTATCAGTCCACATCGTGGATCTAACATAGTCTTCACTTTAACATAAGAATAGTTGGAGCTACTGAGCATTTATGCTTGGCTAAACTTGGAAGACTTTGGGGGAAGCTAAGAAATTGTCAGATTTGACCAAAATTTCGCCTGAATCTACTCATGGTTCCAATAGCTAGATTAGCTTCTGCCGTACGAGTTTCCATCTATTCCGTATCTGGTCAACAAAGTCATCACTATCTTGGCAACATTTATGATTTGACATAAAAACTTCACCTTCAGTTCAAACCTTGGCACGGACAACAGTCCGGCAACTGCATGGCTCGAATTCTTTCCTTATCGATCGGCGTCGCATGTCTATCATAGTCGACACTTACTTAGCATAAGAATAGTTGGAGCTACTGAGCAATTATGCTTGACCAGACTAGGAAGACTCAACGGAAGCTTAGAAATTGACCAAAATTCCACCCAAATCTACCCACGGTTCTGACGGCTACACTGAAATAGACACATGCATACAGATAGAACGCGAAGATTTTGACCGATAATCCTCACCAGGAGAGCTCAAACCACCACAACTCCTCGTCAGCTCCCGCACCAATACCCCCCTCCAAACAGAAACGAGTAAATCGAGAGCGCTCACCGGCGTCCGGATGACCAGCCCCTCCTCGATATCGCCGCCGCCGGCACCGCCCGCGCCGATGCCACCCGAACCAGACGCCGCCGCCGCCCCTGCGCCGCCCACGGCAGCCGGCCCGGGGAAGCGGTGGTAGTCGTTGGGCGCCGCGAAGGGCGACCTCGACGAGGCGGCGAACGGCAGCGGCGGGCGCAGCGACTGCAGGATCTTCTTCTGCGCGGCCGGCGGCCTGCCACTCCCCGCCATGGCGGCCCTCCCCTCTCCCCTCCGCCCACCCGCCCAGGCAGCAGCAGCAGCAACAACCTCCCCGATCTCGCGATCGCCCTCCTCGACGCCCTCCGTCCCACAGGGGACCCGATCGACGCCCGCGGCGTCGGGTGGAGTCACGCCCGGCCGGGCGGGCCTCGCCGGAGCTAGGGTTCCGGCCGGCCGGCGGCGGGGTGGAGGCGGGTGGGTGAGGGGGAAAGGGGAATCGAAGAGAGAGGGAAGGGGGAAGAGAGAAGAGAGAGAAAGCTAGGAGAAAACGAGGGAAGGGGAGAGAGGAGGGAAATTAAGTAGTCCGCGTCGCGTTTGGGGCGGCCGCCTTTGTTGTGGTTTGTGGATATGGATTGTGGAGGGAAACGCGGCCCCCGCAGCCGGCCCAATAGGCTGGATGTTTCCCGCCCCGTGGGCCGGCCCGCTTTCCTTTTTTTCTACCCACCTTTTTTACAAGTTTTTTATTTTTATTTTATTATTTAAAATATTTTAAAGAACTTTTCGTTTTCAAAATTTAGGGATCTAGACAACTCACGTACTTCTTTTGAAAAAACGGCGTTTGTTTTTTTTACGTGACGAATGACCATTGGCTCCGGTTAACTGCGGCATGGCAAGGGGCTGCCGTCTCTTTTACCGTTTGATTTTTTTTCCCACAACGGTAAATTAATGCTGTGCGTCTTGCAGAATCTTCACGACATTAATTCGGACCAATTTTGGGTGTTTGGAAGGGTTCGGAAATTGGAGCCTGCAGACCGCGATACGGATTTACAGAGAGGCCGATTGGTCATTTTTTATTCGTTTTGGAATTAAATCCAAAATAGGAAATCGGTAATGACGTCTTGGAAATGGAATAAAACAAGCTGGCTCACAGATCATGTAGGTGAGGCAAAACGGATGGATATGCACGGGCGTGGCAGAAACGGAAGGGGTAGGATATTAAGGCTGTGTTTGTGCTTTATAAGTTTTTGAGTTTTTCTAAAAAGTCAAAAGCCAGTAACTTATTTCATCTTTTATTATTATTTATTATTATTATTATTTTATTATTATTATTTTTTAATAAATTTTTATCTTCTTAGCATACTGTAAAAGCCAAGAACTTATTTCGATTAGCTTTTCAGTTTTCATTCATTTTCTTAAAAATTAGTTTTTAGCTTTTTATCGAAAAATTAGCTGTTTGTTTAGCACGTTTTGTTTGTTTAGCTTTTCGAACACGAAGCGCTAAAAAGCTACGAAAACAAACAAACAGGACACCTAAGAGAGAAGGAATAAAGGAATAAGCTACCAGAAAACAAACAAACAGGACACCAAACAGAGAAGGAATAAAGGAATAGTGATTTGATTTACATATTATTAATGGAAGCACTACAATGAGACGCTTAATTTTTTCAAAAAGTCAAGCGTTGTTTCACTCGTCACATAAAAATGTTTCAGTTCTGAAAATGGTGAAACACAATCAAATCATACAATAAAAAATATTTTGTTACAATGCATGAAACAACGGTTTCTAATATATTAAAACATCTGAATAAGTCGAAGAAAGAATGAAACATCGCCAAAAACCTCACAGTAATATTTCAATCTAAATAATAAATAATGAAACATTAAGATACATGACCGAAAAATCAAAACAATTTAAGAGAAACCTAGATCTATCTCTTCCTTCGCTCTGGTGGTTAGCCACCACATCGTCGGATTGCCGTCGTGGGTAAGGATGTGTGACGAATGTCGTCGTGGGTGAGGATGTACAGTGTCGAGTTCGACAGAGCTCAAGCTCGGCAACAACTATGTGACCGTCGTCGTCGATGCTGTGCCGAGCTTGGCCACGTCGGCATGGCCACCGTAGTCGACGCCGCATGGAGCTCCACCGTTGTCAGGTCGAGGCTAGGGATCTGGCTGTTGCCGTCGTCGTCGCAGCCACGAGCAGACTCCGGCCAGGCGGGGAATGAGGTGGCAGCGTTCGGCGGTCGGGCGTGGACGGCGCAAGGCGCAGACGCCTGACATTCTCTTTTCCATCGGGTGCCCGAGCCAAAGTGTTTTGCATTATTAATTGGCATATACTTTAGACTTGTAATTTAAAATACAACTCACAAGATGTGTGTAAAAATGTGTAAATGCCACGACAGATGATAGCACATTGTTCCCTGTTGTAATTTTCTAGAGGTAATTTATATTTCAATTCTTTATGTTTATATCTAGTCTAGTGTATTAATTCCCCTCTTTTTCTATTAGTGAAAGGGTGCAGCTTTTTTTAAAAAACAAAAAGTTACGATCTTTTTTATTAAAGGGTAGATATATTCAATAATACTAAGAGATATTATAACCTTGTTTAAAAAACAAATATTCTTGTCAAAATAGAATAAAGATGCTTCACATCTTGAAAGGCTGTAAGAAATTCAAGCATAAGAGTATAACCACGACGCTGATCAACCTCGATACGTATAAAAACAGATAAATAATATATGGGCCACCATCTTCATTCTTCTAATACATGATGTCACCAAAAAAGTTGAAAACCTAGATACTACAGTCCGCATTGTCGATTTAATTATCAAGAACCCAACAAAAAAAGCCTTCCCAGATCTTCATCATGACCTCATAACGGAATAGCCACCAACAAAGAGGTAGAAAAAGCAAAAGAGAAGTTAAACTCCATGAACATCATGGAAGACAAACACTTGAGTACCCTAATAGATCTAATCATCTTAAGGTTTAATTGAGAAAACCTTAACAACATACTAGAGACTAATGAGAGATGGGTCTTCTTTCTCCTTGTCAGAGAAATGAGAACCAAGGTCCCCATCACTAGCTGTTCACCTGCCCCCGAGCACGGCCCCTCGTTGGTTGTGCTCGGGACACATCGGCCCCCGAGCACGGTTGCTCGGGGCATATCCGCCTCTGGGCATGGCCTCCCGTGGGCGGTGCTCGAGGCAAATTTGCTCCCGGACACCGCCCTCATGGGCAGTGCTCAGGGCACATTTATCACCTGCCCCCCGAGTACCTAGGGTAGAAGCAGTAGATGAACCCAATCAAGCCTCGCATTTTGTCTATTCTCTGGATCGACAATAATATTTCTGGGGTGTCCAAGATCAAGGAGAGATGATGACACATGGATTATACTGGTTTAGACCCTCGAAAAGAGGTAATTCCCTAGTCCAGTTGAGTAGATTGGATCTGTGTAGAGAGTTTCGTAATAAGGCGTTATGGGAGCACGTAGCGATCTCTTGAGATAGTGTGTGGTGTGCATGCAACTAATGTGTTGTGCTATGCCGGGTTGTGGGGAGTTGCCCATCTCAGGACCCCTGCCCCCTCTTATATAGGATGAGGAGAGTGTTACAAGGAAAGTATCTAGCCAGTTACAACTAAATCTTCCTATTTTATCTATAAAATATATGCATGATTCTTAGGATTTATATCTCATCACGAGGATCTCTCTTTCTTGGATTACAAGCAAGTGCATGGGCCTAGGGCACTCGGTTCACCCCATGCTATTTGGCATAAAAGCCGGTATCCGGGTACCGTATACCCTACACATTTAGTGTGAGGTGACACATACCAACCCGGGCTAAGGCCTAGACAACATGCGACAAGACAACACATGCCCTGCAACAAACCTTCATCACCCCTATGCGGAAAGGCGTTAGCTGTCAGGCGGCACTATTAGCTGCCAGGCTACATGTTCAGCCCACAGTCATCCCACACTTTCTTCCAACAGCTGGTGCACAGCCTGACGAGCGGGCCCTCTCACCAAGAAGCAAGATCGAAGATATACCTAACATGGACCCATTTGTAAGAAACATGTCACTATGGTATCCCCTTGCAACTATAAAAAAAGGACCAAGGTCACTGAAAAGATGGAGAACTCTAGATGAGAGTCGATCTTGGAAAATCTCCATCATCACCACAGCCTCGAGACAAACAGAAATGAGATCCCTAGCCTTAGAACAATATGGACCCAACACCAAGAACTCATTGTAAACTCGATCATATAGAGCTCAACCAAGAACACAATAGTAGGGTGTTACGCCTGCGAGCGGCTTGAACATGTCTAAAAAACCACATGCCTCCCTTGTTTTCTTTCGCGCTAGCATCTCCTCGTTTTCGTGCATCCGCTCCCAGGCCGAATCCCAAAGGGGGTGCCACTCCTCCCCGCTAGAGGAGATCTCACTCCTCCCAAAGGGACGGCTGACTTGTAGGGTGCTAGCAGCTGTCGAGTCGCTGGAGCAGAGGGGAGGAAATGCTCATTCTAAATCCATGCTCCTCCAAGCTGATCTACTACAGTGGCCATGAACACAACCCGCTTGGTGCTAGCGGCATGATTGGTGCACGAGGAGCACGATAGCGAGACAATGTGACGATGCGACAACAACGAGGCGCGAGGAAGAAGGGGAACCGATGTGGTGCGAGAGGCAAGCCACCAACCGCTGGAGATGAGCCATCAGAGCAACAGACGCCGATGGTCTTCCGTTGTTGCATGGGGAGTTGTGGTGGTAAGGGATGGGTTGGAGAAAGTCACAAGCAAGAGTGGAGAATTAGAGTTGGAGGTATATATATGGATAACTTAAATGGGTTAGTGGGGCCTATATCTTCAAATAGGCTATTCTCATAGGCCCAACTCACATCGTCGAGGCCCTGTCGGGTGACCCGCGGGTCAGTTAGCATCCTCGTCCCCTATCCCCGGAGTATTGTAGGGCTCAGCCCTCGCTTACTCGCGGGAGAGAATTCTCCCCTGGCCCTGATCTCATAGGGACGAGTCCCCACCGGGTCCCCGGCCCCAACAGGAAAAATTACCACCCCTAGACGAGAGCTGAGGGAAGCCACGTCGGATTCTACTATCACTTATTTACTATACATGATATTTCTGTTTTATCGTTGCTTCGTTCACTGGCAAATAGCATCGCGGTAGCTGCGGTTGTATCCACAAGAAGAAAAAACTAGAAGAAAATAACGGGGAATATATATCTGCACCGTACACAAAGCCCCTTTGGTTGCTTGTTGCGGTCTTCTTTCTGTGCTCGGCTCGAGGAGCCGCACCACACCGGCCCTCCGTCTTCTGCTCACGCCTCCCCATCGCTCCAGTCTCTCCGCACGCCGTGCCACCTTCCTCTATGCCACACCTGCCTCTCCCCGCACGGCGCCTCCTTCCTCTTCATGCATTGATGCTGCTTCTCTTGGTAGAGCAGTGAAAAATAGAGGAGCAGTGAAAGGGAAGGCCGACAGGCAACTTGCGTTAAGCGGGGTCCTATCGGCGAGGCCATGTAGATCGAGTCCCCCGGTGCGTCGGCGGCGGAGAAGGTGACGGGGCGATAGTGAGTCAGTGGGCGGAGCACTACCTAGAGAAGCTGAGGCGGAGACGTGCCGTGGGCTGGCAGCAGCGGCTTCACATCCAACTTCCAAGCAGCAGTGCCACACATCGATAGCGGAGGCGAGCTCCAATTGACGCGCTTCAATTCCTGATGACTTCCAATTGTAGTAGTACTATGCATATTGCATGTGGATGTTGTCCAATCGAAATGTCAGCCCACTGAATATCATCAAAAAAGTAGTAATGACCAACTTTCAATGGTTTCTCTTTTTTATCCACAAAATATGACAATTATAAATAAAACTAATATCTCTATGTTGGATCGATATACACGTAGTCATTTATATTAAAGCAACAATTCATTTAATATCATCAATAATGTAGCAATGACCAATTAACCGAATAATATCTTAGAATTAACTTTCAATGATCTCTCTTCTTAGGGTTCATGGTCAGGGTTATTTTAGATGCCATTATTGCACATACTATCGAGAAAGTATTAACTTCATCAAGAAACGTAAACATTTAGGTGTTCAAGTCTAGTTCAGGTCTAACACCTTTCTCTTTGGTTACTTCTTCCAAATGACATTCTTCTTACTCCTTTTTGTTTAGAATTATCTAAACCCCTATCCAAATTAAATCTTCCATTACCATGTATCTATTTTCTCTGCCAAACATGTTTATCTCCCATGAGTTAATGGATGCACATAGTATATTCTAGAAAAAAATAGAAATTTAAGTAGTTTAAATCTTCATGCTCACTATAAATAGAAACTGGAGTATATTTTGAAGACCTGCAAGCTTTATGACAAAAAACCGAAAGAATTAAATGTAGTACATTTTACTTTGAATTTACAAACATTAGAGCCAACACCTGAATAAAATTTTGCTTGAGTAGGCAAAAAGGTGGGAGCATTTTCTGGTATGGTATCCTATTACATTGCCAAATGCCATTTCGAACACCACAAAATCTGATAATGCTTGTCTTTACATTGTACATCAAAAGTTTCAAAATGCCTATTTTGCCTCTCATTATGTTTTCTTTTTAACTTTGTGTTTTACTGGGCAACCCCACATGTCATCTTGCCCTCTTTCTACCTAGCTAATCTCTTTCTCTCCTTTAATTAAAATATATAGTTCATTTTTTTCGTAATTCAAATTGATTGCTAAATTTTGAATATATTATAGAAGCTTTTGCTATGGTACATATAGAGTTAGAATTAGGTTTTCACGGTGTTCTCACTAAAACACACTGCTGGAGAAACATTTTTTGCATGCGGGCCAAAAGGCATCTTCCCGTGTGGAAGGCCATTTTCGCGTGCAGGTGGCCCAACCGCACGGGAAGATCAATTATCCCGTGCGGTCGGCTTAAGCGGCCCGCACGAGAAGATCCATTATCCCGTGCGGACCACTTTACCCGAGCGCACAGGATAATTGATCTTCCCGTGCGGTTCGTTAAGTTGACCGCACGGGAAGATTGATCTTCCCGTGCGCATTATTTTATGTGTGCTGCATGTGTTTAGGTCTAGCTCTCTCCTGTCTGTGTCCTCTCACCCTGTCTCTCCTCTCTCTCTCTCCTCTCTCTCCTCTTTCTCTCCTCTCCTCTCTCTCGATAATATTATCGATCGATCGAGATTATGCATGTATATATATATATTCACACAAGAATTGACATTTAATTATTTTCTCATAAAAAAGATATACATGTACACATCATGCATGTTCATATACATATCATGTTTCGTCTCACAATTTACAATAGTTCGAAAGCACATAAAATATAGACTTAATTAGAAATGATTACATATGGTCTTTTTCCTACTCTCTAAGTCGTTTGAATTTATCGTCCATCGCAAACTCACTCTTCGGATCGTAGAAATCGCCCAAATGGTTGCAGACATCGCGGTGGATGAAGCGGCAAATATCTGCAACTAAGTTGAGCATGGTTTGATTGTCGAACTGTTTCACTACAACTGGAACAACCTCGATCTGTTTAAGGAATACACATTGATATAGGTACAAAATTATAGAAGATTGATTTTAACGTGTAAAAAGAAATTTTCTTTGAACTTACTTCTTCAAAGTTTGTAGTGTATCTCCCGTAGATTCTAAGCATCTTGCATATAACACTGTATTGAATAAAATTGTATATGTACGTCAATATTTCAAATTAAACACAATATAAAATATTAGCATATAGCAGGTATGTAATTACGACCATTATGTCTTCACGAGAAGCTTCTTCTTTTGTGATTATTGACCGGTCCACCATGTCTTACGTAATGTGTGTGTGCTTTATGTAGACAAAATAATTATTTGAGTTAATTGTTTCTTTGAGAGTAACAACAGATAGTACTTATTAAATGGTGCATGACAGTACTTACAAATTCAACAAAACGAGAAACTCTTTGAATGATTCCTCCTTGTAGTGTGCCGGATCCAACACTACGGCCAAGTGGTCCCGCGAATATACTAGAAAAAATATGTAGTGATCGCTGCGAAGAAGATATGTTAATTGTAGGTGATATCGTAGTAAAATATCGGTTGTACGGAAGAATATTACGTACCGCAGCGCATAAGGGACCATGACGACATTTTTGTCTTTGTGCATGACCATCGCTCTGCCCAAGAACAGTGCTACCGCGACCATCTTCCCCTTGTGCATTTTTTTGATGATCGCATCTTTTTGGGACTTCGTTTTACCTTTGAGCTCAGCATAATCTGCACGACTATTAACGGTGTGTTCCGTCTAGCAAATCCTTGTTGGGTTAATGTATCCTACTGGATGGTTGCACTTTTCCGCGTCATGGAATTGCATCCTAAGTAATGCAGCAGGTAATTTATCAGAAGTTAGTTTGCAAATGAATTCATTTATGACATTAAATGCGATTGACTTACAGACAAAACGCAACAACAAAATTTATATCCATTTTTTCCATCTTGAATAATGCGTGAAGGTCGTTGAAATCGATTACCAGCATCCCATTTGGTCCACTGATGAAAGCGTGATCTGGGACCTTCACAATAATCATGCCGAAGCCCTTTTTAGTCACCTTTAGATACCAGTCATGCATCAGCCTCATTTCCCGGGGCATGTCTTCCATGACGTGTCATGGCAGGAACGGCTTTCCGTACTTGTACTTTGTTGGCACTTCATCGGAAGTCCAGTTTTGCAGGTCCTCCATTTGATTTTTCACCGATTTTTGTGAATTCGACAACTTTGGAGTTTCATCCTGCTTCTTGTTAGTCGACGCTCTCCCCCTGAAAGCCTAGAACACCAACTTTTCTCGCATATGGCCATTTCTTTCTTATCATAGGTTGATCTAACCATTTTTGGGATAAGCCAACGAGGTTCAAGCTTGCTCGGACTTAGAAGACTTGTGGTTTTCAGAAGAGGCCTTTCAGGTAGCACCAATGCTGACTGTGGTGTCGGAGGAGATTGATGAATATCTTGTACTTCGGATGGAGGTTGTTCTGTGGTGACTTCAGGGGCTGACAGATGTGGCGAGTCAGGACCTTTTGGTTTAGGGAAGGAGGGAGGTGGGGAAGCAGGCCGATTAGGTGGCGAATCTTGCCCTCGTGAAGAAGGCGGTGTAGGCGCAACAGCAATCTGAGGAGCCGGCGGGATTGGAGATGCTGACTGTGGATCGACCAACAGGATATCTCGTCGATGCCATAGTATAAACTGATTCACCGCATCCCCAAGCAATTCTATCCCTTCTGGTGCTGGAATATTTAGCACTAAACTATTATGCTCTGCATGCACCTTGGCCACTTGCACCCTTGCATATTCTTCAGGGATTGGCGTGTTGTGAAATTGACGCCCTGGTATCGCAAGTCCTGTACCCACCTCCTTTCTCTTCCCGGCCCTTCCTATCGGCATGAGCAGGCTGCACGGCGTTGGAGCAGTTATGTTATCTACTGGATAAGGTGTCGTGTCTACTGACCCAACGCTGTTGGGCACCTGTGCTGTTGGTTCTTTGGATTGCTGAAACAAGTGCGGGAAGGCTTGGCGATTTTGTGCAACAAGAGAGTAGAAATGTTCTTCAACTTGTTTTGCTATCTTCTCTTTCAATTTCTATTTGTACCTATCCCGTTTCTTGTAACTCGTAGCTTCATCAGGAAACCCTTCCTTCCAACTCGTCCTTGACGATACACTCTTACTCGTCCGGAATGTTCGGGGTTGCCCAGTGCAGCTGTCAACTGATCATTTTCCCTCTTGGCAATGAATTCCCCAGTCTTCTCTTTCTCCGCTATGTCCTTCAGACTACTGGTCACACGCTCAATATCCGGATCCTCGAAAAGGATCTCTCCCTCGTCGGTGACTTGGCCAGTGCTCCATGCCCAAACCCAGTTCTTGCTTCTTTCCTTTAGTGCATCTACAAGCAAGGGCTTGCCTTGGGCGGCAAACTTTTCTTCGGTTGCTCGCCACTTCTCTACGTGGCCATTGTAGCCGCTAGAGCCTAATCGGTGCGGGTATTTGTTCCTTTTCGCTAGTTTAGACATCTTTTTCCTCCGCGCTAAGGCCTCAGGGCTTGTCATCTTTGCCACGAACCTATCCCATTCGGCGAGTGCAATACCACTGTATTCTTCGAATGGAGACTTGTTCTTTTGCACGTAGTTAGTGTTCATGTCCGACTTCCACTGCCTCCACCGATGCGCTATCGTTTTCAAGGCAAACTCTTTTCCCAGAGCCTCTAAACCAAGCGGATATACAAGCCACTTCTGCAACTCATTCCACATAAAGTTCTTCAGGTTGTCATCCACCTGCTCCCAGGAATCTACATTTAAAGGGTTATGGGTTCTGGCCAGTACCCTGCAAGTGTTGCTAAATTTTGTCATTGCTACCTTGGGCTTCACCGGCTTCCTATCCTGGTTCAGAGAGGTGATGTAGTATGTCTCCTTGAGAGGTTGGTTCTTACTTCTCTGACCACATCTTTTCTTTTGACGTCCTCCAGCGCTCGCAGACGTGTCAGTTTCTACCGGACCGGACGTTGTTGTGTCCGTCTCGACTTTGGCTATGACGACAGGTTTGGCGGCTTTTATTTTTGAGCGGCGCCTTGTTTCCATCTGTACGTACATTAGAAAACGTTAAACGCAACCGAGAGGGAGATGGATTACTTCATAACAATACGGCTCGACTTACTGCTTGCTTGATAGGGATATAGTCGGGGTCTTCTTCAACCGGTGGTGCTGGCGTAACTTCGATCTCGAAAGGATCGCTTGGTGTCTGTCATGTTTCTTTGCTTGAAACCTCTTGCGTTGGTTCGACGTTGGGTGTCTCGGAGGGAGCTTTCTCGTTCGACATTTGATCTACGGTTGTTCATAACACATTTTGTGAAATTTGTGAGCGAAGGGAGTAGATAGTTCCTTGGAAGGAATGCTTTAGTAAACTACTCTAAATAATTCCTTATTTCTGCACATGCTTAACAAATTATTTATTTGCAAAAAAATACTTTCTCCATAAAATAAAGTTCAAGTCCATACCCAAAAAAGAGGGTTTAGGCTAAAAAAGAGATGAGAGATGAGAGACCGAGGAGAGGGAGAGGAGAGAGACCGAGAGAAAGAATTTGAGAGAAAGGAGAAGGATAGTCGCATAACTTCTCGAAACTAAAATCGTAGAAATTCGCAGAGGGAGATTAGATTTGTAGGGCGTTCGGTAAGAGTGGGTATATGTATTTCAAAATTTAAAATCTAACCTAAAATCTAAAATTTATCAAAAATATTCACATGAACTATTTCACGTCAATTAATTCAAATCAAAAATATTCACAGCAACTATTTCACATAAAAAACAGTCCTTTACAAAATCATAACAATCCATTTACAAAATCATGAGAGTCCATTTACAATCCTAAAATAAACAGTCCATTTACAAAATGATAACAGTCCATTTACAATCCTAAAATAAATAGTCCATTTACAATATAATTTGTATAGCATTTTGGTAGTCCTAAAATAAACAATCCATTTACAGTCCATAAATAGTCTAAAATAAACAGTCCATCATTTTTTATTCGATTCAAATTCCAACATAAACAGTCCATTTTTTATTCAATTCCAAATTCCAACATAAACAGTCCATTTACAGGTATAAGGCATCCATCACTTTGATTCACAATAATATTCACAAAAATTAACAAAAACCCAAGGATAAAATTTTATTTCTTAGTTCATAGCAACAAAAAAATCCTAAATCCTAAATCGTCCATCAATCCATCCATTTTTTGACATAATATATACACCCTATATGCTAAAATAAATTCATCCATCCATCACAAAAATTCAATTTAATTCATCCATCCATCCTTAATTTTCACGGCATCCATTCATAATTTTCACGGCGTCCATCCATCCAAAATTCACAAAAACCCTAAATCGTCCATCTATCCATCCATCCATCACGACATCCATTCATAATTTTCACGACATCCATTCAAAAATTTCACAACATATTGTGTCTCACTTTTAGAGCTTGCGGGGTCGATGAGGAGGGGTCGGTGTGGTTGCGGGACCGGTGAGGATGGCGTCGTCGACAGGGCCGGGCGGTGAGGAGGGACGTCGGTGTTGGTGTGGGGGCTGGTGAGGCGTCGCCGACGGGGCCGGGAGGCGACGGGGCCGGGCGATGAAGGGGTGTCGGTGTGGTGCGATGGGGCCGGGCGTCGCGACAGTTGTGAGCCGGTGGCGCAGGTCGGTAGGCGGACGGCGGCGGCGCGCGGTGAGGCTGCGACGGGAGAGAGAGAAGAGAGAGAGAGAAATGGGCGGCGGCACGGGAAAGTGCGGCGCGAGGATGGGTGGCGAGGGTGCGGGGATAGGCGGCGAGGGCGGCGGTTGGCAGTTGAGGGCGCGGGGACTTAGAAAAAATCGGCAGCCTGGCGGCACAGATCTAGATTTCGCCGAGGACTTAGAAATTTTTGGGATCCCATGCGCCTATATATAGGCGGTGATTATCGCGTGCGGGCGGCAAGCGCCCGCACGGAAAATCATCTTTCCGTGCGGGCCGCTAAACCGCCCGCACGGAAAGATGATTTCCGTGCGGTCGGCTAATCGCCCGCACGGAAGATGGTTTTCCGTGCGGGCGCTTAAGCCGTCCGCACGTGATAATCGCCCTTATTTTTAATATATAAAACTAAAAATATCAATGCACATACAATATCAATCTTTGTTAATTCACATATTAATTTTATTAATTAATAGAAATACTATTTTAATAACTAAAATATTAATTATTCCATTTATTAATTATCCCATGTCAAACTATAAAACTAAAAATATCAATGCATATATTAAATTTATTAATTAATGTAAATACTATTCTGTTTATTAATTATTCCAATATTTGATTCTATCCTATATCCAAAAAATTCAATCGATTTCGATCGAGGCAGAATATATCAATTGATCACATATTAATTAATTATCATATTAATTATTCCATGTGAAAGTATAAACCTAAAAAATATCAGTGCAAATATTAATTTTGATTATATGTTTAATTATTCCATTTATTAATTATTTCTATATTTGATTCATCACATATTAATTAATTTACATATTAATCATCCACACAAATACCATAAGTTCGATATAGAACCACACATTCACTTGTAACACCATAAGTTTGATACATTCGCTCGCAAAAACATATTGTACAGAAAAAACAAACTAATGCTTCACAATTTTTGGATTAACATCCTTCTGCACGGATGAAAACTTTGATTCGTCGAGGACACTCTCAATGCGTTTGATCCATGTAGGAAGATCAGTGAATAACGAAATGGCGTCGTATTGATTATAATCAGACGCGTCTTCAACGTTGTCAATACCAATGATGTGTTGCTTGTCCGATACAATAATGTCCATCTTCTCATCGCAAGGGTCCTTCACATAAAAACTTGTGCAACACACTCGGCAAGGACAAATGGATCATCCTTATGTCCAATTTTACTCCGTCCAGCACACGTAAATTCAAATTTATCTACCATGTTTTCTTTCACCCATTGACATCTAAGAACAGGTATCTAAATGTTTAAACCGTAGTCAAGCTCCCAGATTTCTTATATGATCCCGTAGTAAGATTTCTTTTGTCCTGTTGCGTCCAACGCTTCGACACGTACCCCACTATTCTGTACTGAGCTTTTTCTGTCTTTACTGTTTGTGTACAAAGAATTTCCACCGATATCATACCCTTGCCATGAGGTCACAAGGCTTGTTGGGCCAACTGCAAGTCTTTCTATCATTTTTTCCTCGAGTGATTCACCAGACAGTAGCTTTTGATCCTTGAGCCATTGGGGAAAACTGTCGCTTCTATTCTTTTGAAACCCAATCGTCGGATCGCCTAGGATTGCATTCTCTGATCTCGAAAATGTGTTGCTCAATGCATGGTGCAACTATGGCGAGTTATTGAAGAACACTGTTGTGTGCATCTGATACCGCTTTGTAATCGTTGTCGTAAAAGCATTTTCTTCCCACATTACCCTTCCCAGATAACCTTCCAACATGTCGAGGCATCAGTATCTCATGAGGTTGACATCTTTCATATAATCTAGGCAACACTCGACAACATCCTTAGTTGTGTAACCCTCTATCATCGAGCCCTCCGGATGAGCACAATTACGGACATACCCTTTCAGAACAACCATGTATCGCTCGTACGCCCATATTTGATGTAGGTATAGAGGACCAAGTTCAATAATTTGAAGGACAATGTGAACAATGAGATGTTCCATCATGTCGAAGTGTGATGGAGGAAAAAACATCTCTAGCTAGCAAGTTGTCTCGACTGTGAATTTCTGAAGGGGTTCTAATTCTTTTAGATCAAAAACTTTCTGTGAAACTCGATTAAAAAAATAGCATAGCTTTGTTATCACTACCTTGGTGTGCACTGGCTTCACCGCCTTATAGCGATAGAGAGGAATACCGTAAGCATCTTATGACAGTCGTGAGCGTTGTATCCAGAAATCGACAAATCTTTCATTGATACTAGTTTTCAGATATTCGATGAGAATCCAGTAAGCACTTTCAAACCACGAAGACATTTACAGAAAGTTTTTTTCTCTTCTAGTGTCATTGAGTAGCATGCCGGTGGAATCTCAATCTTGCCATTCGTTAGCTCTATCGAGTGGAGATCTTTCCTTATGCCCAAATTGACCAGGTCGTTACGTGACTTCAACCCATCCTTTGTTTTACTAGGTGCATGACATCGATGGCATGACGAATCTCTAGGTCTTTCCAGTATTTCAGGTACTTGAAAAAGATTGAATGTTTCTTGAAGGGCAGCGTGTTTTCTACCACTTCTTTCTTCCTCTTGCCTGCAACAGTCTTTCCCTTGCCGAACACGACCTTTATGTTCTTTGTCAGCTTGAACACCGTGGAACCATCCTTTGCTTCGGAGGCAGTACCTTCCTCAACAGTTGTCAAAAAAGGTATCCATCGCACGATACCTATGCTTCTGTGGTAAGAAACGACGATGACACATGTAAACTAACTTTTTTGACGACGTCAGGTATATGTATAATGTGTTGTCTAGACATATCAAACATCCGGTCTTTCCTTTAATCTGTCCGGAGAGGGAAAAATTGGCTGGTAGATCGTTTATAGTAACGAATATGATAGCATGCAGAGTAAAATACTCCTGGCGGTACACATCAAACAATTAGAGACCCTCTTCCCACATTCTTGCATATCCTCCATCAAAGGTTCAAGAAACACATCTAGGTCGATGCCATGTTGTTTTGGCCCTTGTATAAGGATAGTCAACAAAATATACTTTTGCTTCTGACATAATCATGTAGGAATGTTATACATGGTGAGCAGAACAGGCCAAGTGTTGTGTGAGCTACTTAGGTCACCAAACAATTTCATTCCATCCTTGCTCAACGCAAACCTGACATTTCTAGGATCCTTTGCAAATTCTGGGTGCTTTGAATCAAAGTTTCTCCATTGTCGAGCATTGACGGGATGTCAAATCATACCATATATCTTTCGACCCTCTTGATGCCATCTCATCAACTCAGCGTCGATGGGGTTCGAGAACAATCGCTTCATGCGATTTTTCACTGGCAAGTACCACATCACCATGGCCGGAATCTTTTTCCTGGCTCGACCAATGCATTTGGTTCGGCAACATCACTATCGGCGGTACTGTTATCCTTTTTTACCTACTCGCCCCACAAGTTGGATACTTGTCCAAGTCAGCGTATTTCTTGTGATAAAGTACACAGTGATTAATACATGCATGGATATTTTCAACACTAAGAGATAATGTACATATCAATTTCTTGGCTTGATAGGTGTTAGCTGGCAACAAGTTAGGCTTAGGAAGCATAGCTCTCAGGAGACCCATTAAGTCGTTGAAACTAGTATCAGACTATCCGTGCCTAGCCTTCAATCTAAGAAGTTCTACCACCAACCGTAACACTGTATAATCCATGTCACATCTCTTTCTTTGATCGTACAAAAGATCTTTCGCTGATTTCTGCAACGTCTCCCAATTATTTAAATCTCTTGCTTTCTCTGTTAGGACCTCTGGTTCAGCGTGCCGCAACATATCCTCAAGATCAAGATCAATACCAACCTCTGCATCGTCAAAACCAAAGCCGCTAAAATTACCTGTCATTTCACGGGACATGTCCTTAATTATAAAATTCTCTGCCTCATTGAACCAAATATTAGAAATCTCTTCAGGAGCGGTGACTTCCCCTTGATAAGTCCAAGCTGTGTATTCCTCCATAAATCCACATTGAATCATGTCCGGAATTACATTCGAATCTTTTCACATCTTCTGATTCTTGCAATCCACGCAAGGACAAAAAATATCCTTCCTATTGTCCCTCAAAGCGTGTGCCTTAGCCTTATTAATAAATATTGATGCTTCTCTCATGAACACCAGATGAGTTTTCCGCAACTCATACATCTATGTCCTATCAATCTAAAAAAATTCACAGCAAAAAATAATATTATATTGCATGTGTTTTCTACATAAACAAATTAAACTTAAATCCAACTTTATGACTAAGCCCTCACTCACAACAAAAAATAATACTAACACACTATTAATTACCAAAAAATGGGTCATTCAAAAAACAATATATTTGACTTACAAATTATAAAAATAGCTCAAAATGACCTATTCAAACAAGTTTAAATATCTTCGCATTCAATCAAAGAAATTTTACAAAAACGAAAGCAAGTGAAAGAGAAGATCAAGCATGTTACCTTTTATATTGATTTCAATCGAAGATTTTATGTCTAAAACCTTCCCCAAAGAAATTACCTATTTTAAGAGAAACACCGAGTTAAAAAGTTCAAATATCTTTACATTCAACCAATAAAAATTTTAAAAATGGAAGCAAATGGAAGAGAAGATCAAGCATGTTACCTTTTGTATTGATTGCAATTGAAGAATTCGAGTTGAAAACCTTTCTCCCTATAATTGCCTTTTTTGAGAGAGAAACACCAGGTTTAATGTGACACTGTCGGGTTGGGGGTATTTTATGACGCATCATTGCGTGCAGCCTACTTAACGACCCGCACGAAAAATTACATTATTCTGTGCGGGCACTTAAGTGGGCCGTACGGGATAATGCACAATTATCCCGTGCAGACGCTTAAGTAGACCGCACGGGATAATGCCTTTTTCCGTGCGGTCCAACAACCGGTTTCTTGGGGATCGATTTTTTCAGGCGCGATCACTTATAGCCCACCTGAAAACTATTGAAGGACTCGTCCAGAAAAATCAAATCTGTAGAAGTGACACTTATACCTAAAACTTAGATGCTTCTTCGAGGGACATTTATTTAAAAGCTTATTCTCATTTTGCTCGTCAGATTAATTCTGCCGAATCACCATCAGCTTACTGTAAAATACTAATTTCAAAGATATGGTAAAATGTTGCAACTTGTGAGGATGCATGGTTGATCAATAAAATAATAACAATATGTAGCATGAAGGCGAATATGATATCAAAACAATAACCATTAGCCATAATTAATACTCCTTCATGCTTCTCTTCCATGCTTATTGTTTTTACGCATACTCAAAATTCTGGTGTATCCAATATTTTTGTATGTTCATGTAACTTGAAGCTCAAGCTGCTCAACACATTGAAGTGAAAAAATGAAGTTGAGTGATGAGATAATGGACTCAATTAACTTAGTTTCATGAACTGGATATATAAATAATATTTTTATATTAAACAAGTAAGCTTGTGTCAAAACCATATGAAAAATCGAAATATTTGAAACAGATCAGGTCAAATGTCTAGAGTAATGTATCATCGTTGATTTTGCATGAGCATCGCTTCATTATATCGTACGAGTTATGAAATTTTATTTATCTCTAAAATTTTTTTTAAAAAATGTTTTCAATAATATATCATGTAATCGACATGGATAAATCTAGATCACAGACATTAAAATCAATAATATTAACACTGTTATCCTCTTCACATAAGCTTAGACATATGATGTCAATATTATTAGCATGTCATATTGGACTACGACACCACTAATATCTACGTCGAGAAAAAAAATCTATTTTAGTTTTTTAAGAGTTTAGTCATAAAATAAGTTTTTTTTTAAATGTCTACTAGCAAAAATGCCCGTGCGTTGCAACGGGACGACGACACAGAAAGGGAAGCGAGATGCGGCGGCACGGGAGCTCCGAGCGACGACGGGAGGAAGGGCACGGGGCGGCGCGGGAGCTCCGGCGGCGATGGAAGGGAGGGACGCGGGCGCGGCGCGGATGGCGGTGACACGGCGAACTTCGCCCGAAATTCGTGAAAGCCGGCGGCAATGAACAAGTAACAAATTTGAATTTGAACGATTTCGTGCGTACGCGAAAACCGCGCCAAAACCGCAAAAACCGCGCAAAAACGCGAAAACCGCGCAAAACACGCGAAAAGTGAAAACGTGGAAACCATAATTTAAATTTGAACCAAATCTAAATACACGTCGTGCCACCTTTTCGCTCAAACCGTGCGAAAATCGCGGTATATATACCGCGGTTTTCGCGGCAAACATCACGAAATTTATATTTTTTATAAAAATATATTTTTGTGTTAAAATGAATTTTTCAAATTTTTGAATTCCCATGAAATTATTTAAACGAAACCGCGGGGATGCGTGCCGCCCGCGAAACGACCAAAACCGCAAAAGCCGAGCCGACTTTCACGAAATCCAAACCACGGCGGATGGGGACGGGAGGAGGGCGCGGGAGGTCTTTTTTCCATTCAAGCCCTTTCTTTCTTTTCGCATTGCGATCGGGTTAATTTTATAAAGACTCAAGGAATTTTCGCAAAATAACGAGATGGACGAAAATTTTAGGTAGAAACACTACTTGCTACTTGTGCCGTGCGTTGCAGCGGGTGAAGATGAGCGCGACACGAGATGGGGACGAGAGGAAGGGGTGTAGGCGTGACGCGGAGCTCCGAGCAACGAAGGGAGAGGTGCGCATGCGTGGCGCGGCGCGCGCGGATGGGGACGGGAGGAGGGCGCAGGGAGGAGAGGCGCATGAGGTCTTTTTTCCATCCAAGCCCTCCATTTCTTTTCAGCATTGGGATCTGGGTTAATTTTATAAACACTCAAGGGGTTTTACGCAAAATAGCCGACAAAACAAAATTTTGGGTAAAAACACTACTTGCTTTATATATAGTTATAGATATAGACTAACAAAATGCCGTGCGTTGCAACGGGATGACAATGCGCGAGAGAGAAGCAGGCGGAGGGCGAAGGTCTAAGCGGCGGCGCAGAAGCTCCGAGCGGCGATGGGAGGAAGTGGTGTAGGCGCGGCGCGGATGGAGACGAGTGAGGGACGCGAGGAGTTCTTTTTCATCCAAGCCCTCCGTTTCTTTTCGGCATTGGGATTACGGTTAATTTTATAAACACTCGAGGGGTTTTATGAAAAGTAACCTCTTTTTATTCTTTAATTGGTTTTTTAAAATAGCCAGACGGACTGTGGGTTAATTTTGAAAAAACTCAAGGGGTTTTCCGTAAAATAGCTAGGAAAAACAAAATTTGGGTGAAAACACTACGTGCTTTATATATATAATATATAATATATATAGCAAAATACCCGTACGTTGCGGCGGGGACGACGACGCGGAGGAAGCGGGCGGAGGCGAAGGTCCGGCGACGGTGCAGGAGCTCCGAAGCGGCGGCGGAGGAAGGGCGCAGGCGCGCAGTACGGATGGGGACGGAAGAGAGGGACGCGAGAGTCTTTTTTCATCCAAACCTCCTTTTTTCAAGAGTGGGATTGCGGGTTAATTTTATAAACACTCAAGGGTTTTACGTAAAATAACATATTTTTCTTCTTTAACTGGTTTTTTTAAATAGCTAGACGAACTATAGGTTAATTTCAGAAAAACTTAAGGGTTTTCTGTAAAATAGGCAGACAAAATAAAATTTGGGTGAAAATTGCTTTTATATAGATGTATGTATGTATAGATATAAAAAATCCTGGTAGGCGGGTAGCCGCCTAGCGAGACATGTCCGCGCGGCGGTGAGGCCCGGAAAGTGTGGAGATCGTGTGCCACGTCCCTATTTAAAAGCTGGAGCCACAGTGGCACTGGCACCCAGCTTCCAGGCAGCCAGAGTCACCGTTCACACCCAATCCATCTCCAATCCCCTCCTCATCCACTCCACTCCGCCGCGGCCATGGCCGCCGCCTGCTCCCTCGCCACCTCCGCCACCGTCGTCTCCTCCGCCACCCCCATCGCCAAGCCCCTCGCCGCCGTCGCGCCCAACTCTCTCTCCCTCCCCCGCGCCGCCAGGCCCCTCCGCCTCGCCGCCTCCCCCAGATCCGCCCGGCCTAGCAGCTTCGTCGCCCGCGCCGGCGGTGTGGTGAGTCCCGTTACCTGTATTGCTTCGTTGGCTCGGTCTCCTGCTTACTTACTCTGCCCGTGGTGACCCTGCTCTGCTCCGCAGGACGATGCGCCGCTGGTCGGGAACAAGGCGCCCGACTTCGATGCCGAGGCAGTCTTCGACCAGGAGTTCATCAACGTATGCGTTCCCCACCTTCCTTCCTTATCGGCAGTTTCCGTACAGTTGGCGGTGTGTATGTTGTGAGCTCTGATTAATGGGTATTGCTCCTGTGGTTGCCACCATTCCTCTGTGTTTACAGGTGAAGCTATCCGACTACATCGGGAAGAAGTACGTGATTCTGTTCTTCTACCCGTTGGACTTCACCTTCGTCTGCCCGACCGGTGAGCACAAAATGTTCGCGTTAAGGGTGTCAATCCTTGTTCATTTCGGTGCCAGTGGAAGCTTTGGTCTGACGCGCTGATTAATGCTGCCTGATATTCGCAGAGATTACCGCTTTCAGTGACAGGTATGACGAATTCGAGAAGTTGAACACTGAGATCCTAGGTGTTTCAATTGACAGCGTGGTATGTTGTAGCACCCTGAAACTCCATGCCTTTTTTTTTTGTCAATACTAGCCAATGACCCATGTGTTGCAAATACATTTTAAACGTAAAAAGTTTGATGTAGTTCCTAGTTGAAACCATATATAATTTGCCGAAAAACATCAGTCCAATCCACATACATAACATTATTAAAAGCCACATACACAAATATTTACTTCTTGTTAAAAGGTCCCACCAACTCAAGAGGTGGTGGTAGCAGAATACCTGTGCATTGCAATGGGTTTGAAAAAAGAATTATCATAAGTTCTAAACTTGAAAATTAAATATTTATCATTTTATCTTGAGGTAAAACATATATAATTTGCAATCAAACATCAATCCAGAAAAAAGCCAAGCCACATTCACAAAACCTTAGAAGATCCTGCCTACTCAAGAGGTGGTTGGATGGCAGATTCTTCAATAAAAGAGTTAAATGTAATAATACTCCTGCTGCTTCTATGTGGAGTTCTTTTAGTTTCAGCATACACTTGGCCATGCAAGTTTGATTAAGCTAGTACATACTATTTCATAACATAAATTAGTGTCTCCCTCTCTATATAGATAGATATATGTTGCTAGATCAATCGGTTGTATATAATATGCAAATTCACATGCTATGTCACCTTTGGAGCATAACTACTGTTGTTATGAATGCAATTTAAGCACAAGTTCTAAAAGAAATCTTTGGAAGCTTTGCATATTTGGGTGCTGTTTCTTCCAGGAGAAATGGTTTACAGAACATAGTTGTGGGCTCAGTGTAGTTGCAGCTAAATCTTTAGCTAAATTCACCATTTTCTGAAGATCTTTTTCTAACTATTCTCGTATATTGGGAGTGATGTGTGACTAAAAATATGTGGATTATGGGACACATGCTTTGTTCTTCCCATTAAAATTATGCCTTCATATAATAAAATGCATGCGTGCCTGGTTAATGTATTGATTAACCGTAAAATCAATTTTACAGCAGCAGTTTGTCCCTACGATCTTTCTTTTGTATCTTATTCTGGTGCCATAAGTGTTAACAAACTTATTTATTCTAGATCACTTGTTTGTCGTGCTGTATGACCTACTTTGTTAGTGGAGCAGAGCATTTACGTCTTACTTTATTGCTTTGTACAGTTATGATATGTTAATTCCTTTGATACAAAAGACGTTCCACTTTTGCTCCATATTCATCACAAGACAATTATGTGAGCATATTTATCATAAAAGACATCTTATAAATCTCATGCTAATACACTATAGTAAATATTATGGTCAAAGTGGCACCTTGAAAACTACGTTAAGTAACAATTGATTCCCCTCTTTCTGAATGAGAGGGAGTATTTGATTTGTTTTCTGTAGTTCCATTATAGCAATAGCCTTAGTGATATTTTCCCATCATTTTTGGTGATCTGACATGTGAATAATTCTTTGGTTGTAGTTCTCCCATCTTGCATGGGTGCAGACAGACAGGAAGTCTGGTGGGCTTGGTGATCTGAAATACCCATTGATTTCAGATGTTACCAAATCAATTTCTAAGTCCTTTGGTGTCTTGATTCCTGACCAGGTATTCCATATTCCATCCAACCATAGCATTCTTGCTTTAGATTCTTTGCTATCAACTGGTGCACTTTTCAGGATCTGTTAGCTGCTTGTGATGTTTTCTAAATCTGAATGTATCTGACAGGGAATTGCTTTGAGAGGACTTTTCATCATTGACAAGGAGGGAGTGATTCAGCACTCTACCATTAACAACCTTGCCATTGGACGCAGTGTAGATGAGACCATGAGGACCCTTCAGGTATGGCATTACATCGAGTTCCTGCTTTTTGAGTAGGGGCTCTTTGGGGGCATGTGGCCTCTAGGAATTAAAATAATAAATGACTAGTTGCTAATTTTGGAATATTAGCCTGGAAAGAAAGCACATTTGTCGAGCACCTGTAGTGCTTGAGAAACACGGCTCATACAATAAACGTCATTTTGCAAATATGATCCTCTTGAAACACAACTCATGCACGATAAAATGGTTTTGGTGCATTTTGATGTAGAGCAAAGTAGTGCTCTGTGTTTTAGAAATGGTATATGCATTTTGTTAGATCATGCAATCACGTTTCAACTAGTGAACTGAACGCCTTTGTTTGTACTTCTATTTTGTAAGATGAACACCTAGCTGTTCTACATGTAGGCATAGAGTCCAGAGTACACATTTCTGCACCTAATGTAGAGTGTAGACCCATCAAGGACCACAATATTTACTTAACAGACCTGAAGAAAACAAGGGCCCAGAAAAGTGCATTGACGAGCCGCTTACGCTGATCCTGGGCATAGCTCAACATGAAGCTATCAGGCTGGCTTAATGGGGCCAAGCTGGCAGGGTGACCTTGTGTGTGGTTTATGGGGGGTGGAAGTTGCTAGATGGGCGGTAGGCCAGGCATATACAGTGGCGTAGCTAGGATTTGTAGCCATAGTGGTTCATTGCCTAAATTTTTTTTTACCATGATAAATTTAACATGACGATATACAAATATATGAATTACAAAACATAATTAAAAAAAGACATATAGAGTTCATAAAATACATATAGGATTTGTAGTTATGGATAGGCTTTGGTTGGACCGAGCGTAGAGTGATCCATGACCCACAGGGACCACCCTATAGCTCCGCCCCCGGGCATATAGGACCAGTTCATATTTGTTTTTCCAGTATGGGTTTCTTCAACAAACACCCGGTGGTTCACTTGGATTACAATTGTTAGCTGACCTGACCACACATCGCTGTGCTTCTACCCTGCAGGCGTTGCAGTACGTCCAAGACAACCCGGACGAGGTCTGCCCCGCTGGATGGAAGCCCGGTGACAAGTCGATGAAGCCCGACCCCAAGGGCAGCAAGGAGTACTTCGCGGCCATCTAAGCACGATCCACAAAGCTTCGCTGCTGATGCATATGTCGAGTTTTTTTTTTTTGCTTTCGCGAGAGCCATTGCGTTGCGTTCTGTACCAGAGAGTGTAGTACCGTGTGTGCTCGTCGTCTGATCGTCACCGCTGTTTACTTGTGCCCTAACAAATAAGGCTTTGTTTTGGTCGTGTTCTACACTTCTAGTACATGTTAGTGCGTCCAAGCTTCCAAAGAGTTGGATTGCTCGCACCGTTTTCGTTAATTTTCACCCTTGGGTTTCTCAGACAGACTTGTTTGTTGAAGGGCCACATCTTGTGCATTTGAAGGGCCGTATTGGTTCAGCCCATATCAACTCCGGCCCGAAGGCATGGAATAAAATGGAAGGGAGGGCCCAAGTCAAGTGAACGAAGCCAATCCAACTTATTAGCATCCTCCCTTTCCTCTTGCTAATAAATCGGTATTTCATTTTGGGTAGTTTAATTTCTGAGGCAGGCAAATCCTGTTATCTACTTCTTTTTAGCAAACTTTTGTTAGCGAAACATGATCGATCGAACCAAGTAGCCGGCGAACCAAATCGTCGATTTGTCATGGAGGGACACAGAAGCCTCCATGGCAGGCTAGTTCTTGCCTTGATTGTCATTGTTTATTCGTCGATTTTGTTTGATCGTGCATGATGTGTGTGCCTAGTTCTTTGTTTGTCATGGTCAGTGCATGAATTCCTCGCTGACTCAGCCGTCACCGCCGGCGCACTTGGCAAGCGGATGGGAACGCATCTTGTGCTTTTTGCCCTCGCCGACCAGGTTGCCACCGCCGTCATCGATGGCGCCCGTGGGCATGGAGGAGGTCAGGCAGCGGCGGCACTGGATGACCGAGCCGACGACGTAGATGAGAAACTATCCTGATCCGATGGAGGCGAGACGGGGAGGGAGATGGTGGCGGCGGTGGGGGAGGGAAAAAGCACTCGCGTCTGGTGAGCAAATTTCAGCAAACCTCACTTTTTGATGGTCGAAGCTACAGAAAAACTTATTATGACCGATGACATATATCCCCCACTATTATGATTCTAAGTTTCATAAAACCTCATCCTTATATATATTTATCAAATATTTATTTAAAATTTTAAAACTTAGAATGTATATGAAACTTTTAGTTGTTTATTTCTTAATTAAGGTTGTTAGTTTAACTGTTCGTTACTTTCAAAAATATTATTTTATATATGTTGAAATCAATTAAAATTTGAATAAAGGTAGGGTTTTATAAAAAGTAAATTGCATGGGTGGTATACGAACTTATCATATGAATACAATCTAGTGCACACACTTAAAAGATGTTTGTTTTGGTGTATAAACTTGTTTGTTACGTGAGAAGAAAAGTCAAAAGGATACTATATAGCTAATCTTATTGATTTAAGGGCTGATTAGGATACTATAAACATATATCCTCTTGGTCTCAAAATATAACAATTTTTAGTCTTCAGAATTTGTCCTAAAATATAATAACTTTTGCACCAACATTCTCTTCCTAACCAACTACAATCCTTCACCATTCAATTTTTTACCTACCTTCATTTCTTATCCAATCACAACCTTCTCCTATTTAATTCTATTTACTTTCTTAATAACCGTGTCCACCCCTGAAAATCCTTATATTCTAGGATGAAGGTAGTATCTGAGAAGATTTGCTATTAGACATGCACAATAAAAAGATAGAATGAGATATAGTGATCGTAGAAAAATATATGAAAAACCGAGCAATGATATAAGGGTTAGAAATATATGAAAGTTTATCATTTCCATGATGAAGGATAAAGTAGAAACCAAATTTACAAATATAATGTCTTATGCATACTCACTACACGTATACACATCACATCCTAATCGACACCAGCTTCGTTAAATTAACATTCTGAGCTATTTTTGTCTTGGTTCACACAAACTAGACAAGTTCGTGCACCAAAACGAGCATTCTATAAGTTTATATACTAAATTGCACTCACCTGACAAGTTTGTGTATCACCAATGCAATTTACTCTTTTATAAAACATTTAGACCATAAAAATTATAGTTATGTGCCACAAACTTTGACCATAAAACATGTGTTTTATGAAATTTACTTGAAAAAAGGGATAGTTGCGCACCCAGAGCTGACCCGCTTGATGACTCCGTTTCTGATTGTGGGAGTCGACATGAATGAGCCTCCAAGCGAGCGAGCGCACCGTTGGATCGCTCTCTCAGCCACACGTCATGCATCTAGATCAGGGTTGCACGGATTGAGGTTTGTAGCTGGTATCAACCAAAAATTTTCCACTATTGTCGAACACATGGCAAGAGATGTTAGCATACAAATGTAGCCACAACACTTACTCTGGCATGTCTAAAAGCGTATGAATAAGCATCGGCCAACTAGGGACGGATCCAGGAATGATGAGGGAGGGGGCTCATCATCTTCTTCCTTTTTCTCTCTCCTTCTCTCCATGGGGATCCAACGGTGTGTGTGCGGGGGAGGGGGTGGAGGGGAGGGCTTGAGCCCTCTTGGCACCCACGTTGGATCTGCCCTACGGCCAACAAATTTACTCCTCGACAAATAAGCAAAACAAGATCGGAGAATTAGTCGGACATTCGAATCATAAAATCAACACAACCAATTGGATAATCGGTAACCTAGCACATAAGACCTTGATCCTAGGTTTTTGTCAAGGATATCATGAACGAAATAGCCACCTAGAAAGAGACAGAATGAGCAATGTTAGCCCTCAATCTACTAACATGAGTTTTTAGCCTAAACACAATCGTGCTAATACAGAAACTTGGGGTTACTGACCATTATTTGAAACTATGGATGCCGTCCTTTGTAATGCCTTCGGGCAGAGTGAAAATAGAGGATGAAGTCCCTCGGACCGCTCCAGTGTTCGTTGGTGTAGGCGAGGTAGTCGTAGCAGTAGTGCGAGCGATATCGTAGGTGGTCACCGGCTTGATCCCGAAGAGGTCATTGACGATCAACTACAAAGTGGCGACGACCTTCTGGTCACCCCCTACATTGCCTTGGGAGGCACCCTCCCGCGTTCACTAAGGGTCGGGGTTAGTTGGGGTTTTTCGGGAATGAGATATGATCGCGGAATGATTGTTACCATCGCACGACACTGACATCTCTTTTTTAATTTAGCACCGTGGATATCAAGAGCATGTAATCCAATTTAAGTGTAATTGGCGCTATCGATCAATGCACATGTAAATAAGGAGATAAATGCCGTATTTTTAATTGCGGCAATCATGTGAACCGTGGGTGGGAAACGGTCATCCATGATCTCTTCCTGGTTTTTATGCCGAGAGATAAATTTTCTAACATAGAGATATAGTCCAACTTACTCTTTTCGTTAAATTTCTCCACCATCTTAAAATATATATTGTCATTTTAGGTCTGCACACTACTGGAGAAAGCCACAGTAGTTCCGGTTCGTAACCCTCAGTAGTCCCGGTTGTCAAACCAGGACTACGAATCCGGGACTAGAGATTGCCATCTCTAGTCCCGGTTGAAGTAAACGGGACTAAAGATTTTTTATATATTTTTAATTTCCTACTTTCTCCAACGGTGCTACATCCAATATATTACACACACATATTATATATTACATATATATATATATATTACACACATATATTTATACATATATATTATATAATATATATGTATAAATATATAAGTTACACATATAAATAAACTTAATAAAGGAAATATATACATATAATATATTATCAAAACATATGCACATATGTACAATATCCACATATATTTCGTATGTTACAAAACATTGTCTATTTTGTGGATCTGGTGGTTAAATTACTTAAATTAAAATAGAATTCCCCCGCGGGATCAATGATCTGCTCGTTTATAAATCCCATCCATTCTTCCTGAGCGGCTTGTATGAAAGTCTCGTGGGGGAGGTTGTCTCTTACTCACATAAGCTGTCATTAATTCGATCAAACAAGAAATAAATATATGAAGTGAATAAGAAATTGAGACGTAATGTATGAATGGCTGTTATACGTACATCTATATCATCGATAGTTGTGATATCGGTCACAAAGCGGTGAATGTAGTCGCAGACGTAGTATCCGCATAAGTTGGTGCCCTGCGACTGTTTTGCACACTAAAGGAGAAACGGCGACAGATTTAATATACATATCATATTTTAGAACAAAGTAATAATTCAAAACAACTTTGGAGCATGTTACTCACTAGAAAGTTCATCCTCACAGAGAGCTTATATTTCCAATTTCCACGAACATTAGCCCGAAGCCGTTCCCATGCCCTACGTGCAGTTGAAAGTTAGCTAGTAATTATTAGAGAACCGCATATATGCAATAGCAAGTAAGATGACATTACCTATTTAGCAGTTCAAATATCTTTGCGTACGTGGACTCTGGTTTATCCATTGAGTCAAAGACATGGATCCGCGAGTTATCCATGTCAATTACTAACAAAACCCGTGAGTGGAATCGCAAATTGGTTTAGATGACACATATAAAAATTTATGTATGCACACGGGATTGAAATCGGTACGGAAGGAAGAAAATACTTACGTAGTGTTGTAGAGCGAAGGATAAACGACAGGAAGTGGTTTATCACCAGCACATTATAAATGTTGTCCACTTGTTGGATCGAAAATTGATCAACCAATACGGTTGATTTTGCGTGGATCCATGAATCCATGTTTGGTACAGTCGTGCTTGTTGCAGTATTGGATCGCCATTTTACAACGGTTAAAAAGAATTTTAGTCAGCTAAATACAAGGAGGTAAGAAACGAAATAACGAACGATACTTACGAACCGCATGGCTAGAAGTGAGACGTCAAGGGCATCAAGGCAGTGCAGGTCGAATATGTCCTCGAATCGGATATAGAAGTCGTCACCTCCATCGACGAAATAGTCCCTGTGAATATTTGCCCGTTACCATCTCTCCACCCTTGTTGGATTCTTGCATGTACCACTTGTGAAACGCAGTACATCTTGTGTTGGTAGCTTTTCACTTGATCAGGCTTTAGAAGAGGCTTTCCAAGTTTGAACTTGTATTTCGCGGAGCCTTCGCCGGCGGAGCACGGCCGTGTAATTGATCCATTGAAATTCTAGCAGATTCCATAAATTGTCTTAACTACGATATGACATTTAGAAGCGTTTTGAACTCTAGAGGTTTCTGAGGCTGCATGCCGAGCTGGGGTACATCTTTGTCTGTTCTCTTCGCCTTGCTAGCAGCCTTCCGAATAGTCCTGTCGTAGTCGGATTGCGGTTGAGGTTGCGGTTTAGGCTGTGGCATTAGGTACATCTTCTTGAAGAAGTCCTTGGTCTCCTGGGGGATTTCAGGAGGCTTCTCAAGAGACTTCTTTCTGAAGTGGGCCTTGACTTCAGCTTGGACGGCCTCGTGCAGCTCCTCTGGAGTCATGTCGTACGCTGTTTTCTTTGGGACTAGCGGGAGCGGGTCAAGTTTAGGCCTCTTGCTTCTTGGTCCACTGCTGGTTGACCTTGACCGCGTGGCTCGAGATGTTGTCCATTTAGGAGTCGGTGCTCGTTGTGACGACGGAGGAGACTGAGAAGGCGGTGGAGTTGGAGACGACCGTTTAGGAGTCGGTGCTCGTGGAGGCGACACAGGGTGCGGAGGAGGCGGAGGTGGTGAAGGAGGCGGAGGAGACGGCCCACGTGGAGGCGGAGGAGGCGGAGGAGACGGCCCACATGGAGGCGAAGGAGACGGCCCACGTCTGGGGAATATTATGAGGATCTTCCTCCAGAGAAATATTCCGTGAGCTGTTTCTCCTAGCGTCAGCTCCCCGTCTCCTCCAGGGATATCCAGCTCGAGAGCTTCATAGCCGCGTTCCACCTGTTCAATTTCAACTCGAGTACGCAGGTGGAACAGGCCGGGAGTGGTAGGTGTCGTCTCGGTCTATTGGAATGGCCATGCCCGACGCGACCTGTTCGAGAAGATTGTTTATTAGTTAGTAATGAACATTGATTGACAAGTTATTCAAGGAAATATACATACAACATAAAAGTACGAACATACCTTTATTGTTATGTTCTTTAGCGGAATGTGCAGCTCATATGGGGTCCGCTGTGTGATGTCATCAACGGGGCATGGCGGACCCGATTCAGCTTGTGGGGCCAAATCGCCTTCATTTCCGGTTGAAGCGCGGCTCTTTGCCTTCTTCTTGTAGTTGAGCATTTATTCTTTGGATCATGTTGGCTAACCCAATGGCTCCGCTCCTCTGCCCAACCTTAGGGCCAGCCTGTCGTCCACAATCTGATCAATCTGCGAGAGCTTCATTTTCATCTCAGCGAACCTCGCATCCTGCTCTCGCTTTGACCTCATTCGGCTCCTGTATGTGTCGACGTCAGCTTGGAATCCGTATTTCCAGGGGACGAGCCTTTTCCTCGCCTATGCCTCGGGTGCTCTGGGTTTTGGAGGGCGAGCGTTAGCTCGTCCTTCTCTCTGTCGGGCTTGAACGCGCCCAAGGAAGTGGCCTGCAGTGCCTCCTCTAACCTCCATTCAGCTTCTTGAATTTCATCACCAAAGATAACTGTGCCATCAACGGGATTAAGTGAGCCGCCGTGAGCATAAAACCAGTGCTTTGATCGTTCCGGCCAGTTGGCTGTGCCTGGAACGATACCTCACGCTTCAAGGTCGGCTTCCATTTTCTCCCATTTCTCCATTGCTTTCTTATAGCCGCCT
The DNA here is from genome assembly GCA_019925245.2 of Oryza australiensis. NCBI lineage: Eukaryota > Viridiplantae > Streptophyta > Magnoliopsida > Poales > Poaceae > Oryza > Oryza australiensis. Next base: position 213,270 of record JAIFGZ020000104.1, read on the forward strand.
GACCCAAGCCTGTGATGATATTTCTTTTTAGCTGCATTGGCCTTGTTCTTTTCTATGATAACTTGTGCTTCTTCCCCAGTCTTGTGTTCAACAAAAGCATCCCAATGATCTCTGAGCTTTGGGAACTTGTCAAAGTCAGGGGTCTGGCCCTTCAGGATATATTTCTTGTGTAACTCTTTCTTGTAGTTCCTCAAGAGCTCTGCCATTTTCTTTAACGTCTATTACTTTACCCTTGCTTGTTGTGAGTGCGGGATGGTGAACGTCTGCAGCATTGTCGTCCGAGCATCTCTTTCTCTATGTCCGGTAGATAGCTCTGCTCACTCCTCCTGTCCTTGATCGCCTCCGGTTGGCAACGCTTACGGGCACGTGATCCCTCACCACCCATCCATTGTGTGCCACAAACTTCCTTGCGGCGTCCTGCAGGGCAATTGGGCGGCCGTCGATTCTACCTCCGTTCGACATGTCGACCCTCTATGCGCTTGCGAGGCCGTGTTGCCCGCGTGCCCTCTTCTGTCCAGCGGAGGCGGAGGCAGAGCCCTCATTCTCCTCATCGTTCTCCTGCTCGTCCCCCCCTCGTTCCCCTCCTCGTTGAGGTATTGATTTGTATCTTCATACCTCTCCTCGTTGTAAAACTACGTTCCTCGTGCGATCTCATCAAGAGAAAGCTGTTCCTTGTCACGATCCGCCATTTGATTGTTGTGGGTTGAGGACTTAATCAAAGAATTCTGAAAAAAATATTAGGTTAATACATGTATCAATTATTCGGAAAATCATGTATGTCTATGTAAAAAAGACAAAAAGAAGAAGATGGATTCAGAATCACAGATTATCTCCATCCTAGAAAAGACTTGTGAAGAATATCACGTTCTATATTTTCCTTCTTATCTTTTGTTTCTCTTTGCTATAACACGACCGACCGACCGTTCGTTCTATCATTCACGTCCGTTCGTTCAGACCCTTAACCCTAACCCTAAAATATCGTCTGTTCGTTCTATCGTTCGTTCACGTCCGTGAGTACGATCATCTGGAGGAGAGGAGAGAAAGAGAGGAGAATGATGTGAGGAAGATAAGGAGGAGAGGAGTGGAAGTGGAGAGGAAAGGAGAGATAGAGGAAAGGAGGAGACGACCGAACGACCGACCGACCGAACGAATGAGTGTCCGTCCGTCCGTTCGTCCACGTCCGTTCGTCCGTTCGTTCGTTCGTCCGTCCGTCCGTCCGTTCGTCGTTGTCCGTCCGTTCGTTCGTTCGTCCGTTCGTCCACGTCCGTTCGTCCACGTTCGTTCGTCCATGAACGAACGGACACTTCGTTCGTTCGTTCGTCCATCCGTCCGTCCGTTTGTTGATGTTATCGTTCTCGTTCGTTTGAAAATACAAAATTCACAATTCACATAAACATTCAAATTTCAAATTTAAATACATATTCAAAATTCAAAATTCACATACACTTTCAATAGTCCATTCACAGTCCATTTACATATAACAGTCTATTTACATACAAAATTCATATATTCAAAATACACATACATACAAAATTCCAGAGATTCAAAATTCATTTATTCAAAATACACATATATTCAAAATTCATATATTAAACATTCACAGTGCGGCGGCGACGGCGGCGTGGAGTGGAGGCGGCGCGCGGTCGTTTAGGGTTTAGGGGCCGGCCGGCTCGGGGCCGTGGGGAGGGCGCAAGGGAGTGGGCGGCGTGGGGAGGGCGGCGTCGGCTGCGGACGATGGCGGCGATGGCGATGGCGTCGACGGCGGCCAAACCCTAGCGCATAATGTGGGGAATTCTTTGGGGGCGGCGGCGCTAACCTGCGATGGCGGCGAAGACGGCGGCGTGGCGGTCCTCCCGGCAACGGCGGCGACGGCGCGAAGACGACGGAGACGGCGTCTTGCGGCGGTGTCTGGGGCTCGGCGCGCGACGAAGACGAAGACGATGCAGTTGCGAAGTGCGAAAACGACTAAGTGTTGGATCCCCACTGAGGCCCTTGCTATATATAGTCACGGCATATTTTGTCCCAGTTAAAGCCAACAATCGGGATAGAAGACACTTTAGTCCCGGTTGGTAGCTACAACCGGGACAAAATATATGATCTTTTGTCCCGGTTGAAGCCACCAACCAGGACTAAAGATTGCGGGGCAGCCACGTGGCGCAGGTAGGTGGACATCTTTAGTCCTGGTTGGAGCCACCAACCGGGACTAAAGATGTTTTCCCCACACTGAAATTCACCTCTAGTCCCGATTTGTTTTACAAACCAGGACTAATTATTATAGTGCCCTATTATATTGTATTTTGTATTCATATATAATTATAATGTTCATATGTTGATATATTTGATATTCATATATAATTAACATATGTTCATATGTTCATATATAATTAACAAAAAATATTATAAATTAAAATAATAACATATAATTAACATTTGTCATATTCCAACCTATTTAAAATTTAAATAATAATATACAATTAACATATGACCTATTTGAAAAATATTTTAAATTGAAATAATAACATATAATTAATATTTGTAATATTTAAAACTATTTTAAATTCAAATAATTTGTTACCGATCATTCCAACGAGAATTCATGCTTACAATTTTTCTTTTCATGTGTGTCTCTGTTTAAGAAACTTCAAGTGTGTATACATGGTTTTCTCGTCCCTTTGCCCCCTTAATATCATGGTTTTCTAAGTCTTGTTTTGTTATTGCAATTGTTAGATGTGGTTGACGATCAAGACAAACCTTACAGTATCACCATATTTGGAGGTGAGGACCCAAAGAAGAATATGAGGAGGAGAACTTCCGGATCAAGGTGAACCATCCTCGCCTCGGAAAAAGAACTTCAGGCTATGAAAATTTGCCAGCCGATGATGTTGCCTGGACACCGCATGCTTACTCAAGCCGACAATACTCAAGCCAATACAGCACGAGCTCGGAGACGTCATCGCGCCATTCCGAGAGACAGGCATGATAGGCACTACCACCACAGGAGGTGAACAAAAACATGTAGCTGATTTGTACCATATCAACTGCCAAAGAATCTGATATTGGCTAGCTGCTTGGAAGCTGCCGCGTTATGGCTTCAGATGAGCTTCCCTGTGCTGTGTAGCCCCTTATTGGTGAAACTGTAGCATGCAAAACCTGCCAACAGTTTGCCTTTTGCTTGGTGTCTAGAGGCCCCGACGCCTTCTTCCTACCTTCTTCACTGATCTTGGTCTCTTCAACATGTCATGATCCATCGTAGTAGCCTTTTTGTTGTTTTTACTCTTCGCTCCCTGTAACATATACACCAACATTGAGTGATTATACCAATACTACTACTACTACCTATGGATCATTGGATCTAGCGAGACGACGATCGAGCACGAATATGCAGCTGTCGTTCGCCGATCAGTAACCGAAGAAATCTCTCCTATGGTGGCCGCCGACGGAGGCTGATGGCGGTGATTCAATAATAGAGTCAATATATTCAATATATTTATAATAGATTCAATAATTTACAATAATTTACAATAATTTACACTAAATTCAAATGATAGCAATAATATTCAATGATTCAATTTAATTTACATCGTCCATACATAAATTTAGCTATGCATTTGTCCTCACGTACATCATTGGCAAGGACGAAAGGTTCGTGAGTATCCAACCTTGCTCGAGTCGATCGTTGTCATCCCACTTGCATCAATGGTTACGCCTCCACCACGAGCCTAACCTACCGGCACCGAAAGCGAGAGGGACCTTCAGAGGTCCATAGTCCAGCTCCCATATGTCATCGATGCTATCATAATATGTGCTAGCCGTACCGTCGTATCCCACGGCATCGATGCGGACAACGCTGTTACGATTCATGCTCTTTAAGTCTTGGGCCCGTGTGTAAAATGTGTACCCATTGATTTCATATGCCGGAATGTGGTGATCGAGCAAGATGGTCCCCGCCAAGAAGGCAAGTTGTTGGTCAATGCTCGCGTTGCCCATGAGATGTTGTCGCAGCCAAGCAGGGAATGCATCGATGTGATGGTGTGTAATCCAGGCATCCGTCTTATCGATGTTTACCGAGTGAACAATCGCCAAGTGCTCCTTGATGTAAGAAGCCACCAAGGAAGATTGGTGCAACACGGTCCAATGTGCTTTCCTGTACAAGCCATTGTCTATGTTCATTATTGCCTTCCTTCCAAGAGTTCCCTTCCCCCATAGTATATCTTCATGGCTTGATTCAGGAACCCCGATGGGACGGAGGTCTTCAATAAAGTCGACGCAAAACTCAATCACCTCCTCTGTTCCATATCCGTTGGCGATGCTAGCCTCCGGACGTGAACGGTTACGAATGTACTTCTTTAGAACGCCCATATACCTCTCGAAGGGGAACATGTTGTGTAGAAATACCGGACGAGAGGATACGGATCTCTTTGACAAGGTGGCATAGGAGATGCATCATGATATTGAAGAAGGAAGGCGAAAAGATCATCTCAAAGCTGACAAGACATTGGACCACATCATTTTAAAAGTCTTCTAGTCTATCTGGATCGATGATCTTCTGTGAAATTGCGTTCAGGAAAGCACATAGCTATGTTATTATTGCCTAGACATTATCGGGAAGGATACCCCGAATTATAACGGGAAGCAGCTGTGTCATCAGCACGTGGCAGTCATGGGACTTTAGATTTGTGAACTTCTTATCCTTCGTGCTTATTATTCCCTTTATATTCGAGGAGTATCCAGACGGTACCTTGATGCTTTCCAGGCATTCAAACATTATTTCCTTCTCTGCCCTGCTCAGAGTGTAGCTGGATGGACTTAGGTATTGGGCTCCTTTTTCCTTTGGTTGCGGGTGAAGGCCGTCGCGTTGTGCCATATGTTTCAGATCGTTACGTGCCTCAAGTGTATCTTTTGATTTTCCGTATACACCTAGGAAGCCAAGCAGGTTTATGCAAAGGTTCTTGGTGAGGTACATCACGTCGATTGCGTGGCGGACGTCCAAGACTTTCCAGTAGGGCAACTCCCAAAAAATTGACTTCTTCTTCCACATCGCCGCGTGACCACCTTCATTTGCTATAGATTGGTTGTTGGATTCCTTTCCAAATACTACTTTGAGGTCTTTCACCATGGAAAACACGGCCTTTCCGTTGCGATGCTTTGGTTTAGTACGATGGTCTGCCATTTGATCAAAATGTTTGCCTCTTCTTCGGACAGGGTGGCTTGCAGCAAGAAAGCGACGATGGCCCATGTACACTACCTTCTTACAGTGTTTCAGGTACATACACTCAGTCTCATCCATATAGTGGGTGCAAGCGTTGTACCCCTTGTTTAACTGTCTGGATAGGTTGCCAAGTGCAGGCCAATCATTGATGGTAACAAATAGCAACCCTCGTAGGTTAAACTGCTCCTGTTTATCTTCATCCCACACGGGAACACCTTCTTTCTTCCACAGCAGTTTTAGATCTTTGATCAGCGGTCTCAGGTACACATCGATGTCGTTACCAGGTTGCTTCGGGCCTTGAATAATAACCAGCATCTGAATATACTTTAGCTTCATGCATAGCCAAGGCGGGAGGTTGTAGATACACATCGTCACAGGCCAAGTGCTATGCCCGCTGCTCATCTCTCCAAAAGGATTCATGTTGTCCGTGCTTAAGCCGAACCTTAGGTTTCTTGCATCCTCGCCGAAGTCTTCAAATGTTCTGTCGATGTTTCACCACTGTGACCCATCTGCGGGAAGTCTCAGTATGCCGTCTTGTAGGCGTTCTTTCGCGTGCCAACGCATCATTCTTGCATGCTCCTTGTTCCTGAACAGACGCTTCAACCGTGGTATTATAGGAAAATACCACATCACCTTAGTAGGAGCCCTTTTCTTCGAGGGCCGTCCGTCAACTTTGCCTGGATCATCTCGTCTGATCTTGTATCGAAGTGCTTTACAAACCGGACATGCTTCTAGGTTCTTGTACTCCTCACCGCGGTAGAGGATACAATCGTTAGGACATACGTGTATCTTACGTACCTCCAGTCCTAGAGGGCACACTAACTTCTTAGCCTTGTACGTTGATTAGGCAATTCGTTTCCCTCTACGGAAGAATGTTCTTCACGAGTTTTAGTAACTCGCCAAATGCCTTATTCTTGACACCATTTTTGGCCTTCCATTGCAAGAATTCCAGCGTGGGACCCAACTTTTTGTGCCCCTGTCACAGCCTGGGTACAAGGACCTTTTGTGGTCCGCCAACATACGCTCAATTTCGCACCTCCTTTACGCCTTCGTAGTCTCCCGTACGTCACGCAACATCGACCAAGGTCATTGGCACCGTCGTTTTCTTCAGCATCCCCGCCCGCCTCGCCCGCTGTATTCTCTTCAAACCCACCGTATTGATCACAGTCCGGAATGTTGTCGTCGTCTTTTTCATCTTCTTCCATTGCAACCCCTACCTCTCCGTGCGATGTCTAGCAATTGTAATGAGGCATGAATCCCGACTGAAACAAGTGGGCATGAATAATTCTTGATGTAGAATACTCCTTCTCATTTTTGCACTTTTTACATGGACAACGTATGAAACCCTTACGCTTGTTGGCATCGGCCACACTCAAAAAATAATGCACGCCTTGAATAAACTCTCTCGACAGTCGATCCGCGTTGTACATCCATTGTCGATCCATCTACATGGAATGCACAAAAATCATAAGAAAATTTCACGAAATTCAAATCATTTAAATATTATTACAATAATTATATATATATGTAATCAGACAATTATTATATACTAATCCAACATACGTAATGTGTTGTTCTAAAAAATTAGAATTATTTTTAAAAGGTCTTTTAAAGTGATAAACATAAAATTAGTTAATTATCTTTGCATCTATTTTAAAAGGTCCTTTGTCATCTATTTTATTACTTTTTTGTCCAAAAGATTCTCTCTCATCATTTTCCATAAATATTTTTGAGATAAAATTGTACGGACTAAATTCCTAGAAATGTTACGTGCTAAGCATACTTTTCTTCCTCTTTATTTTTCCCAACTTTTTTCTCAACACAATATAATGTGCTTAGTAGTCCAAACAAAATTTCTCTCTCCTCATGTTTACAAAAAAAATCTAAAGATGAAAATGTATAGAAAACAACCGTAAAATGCGAAGTGCTAACCATAGATCATAAGAGGAAGAAGTTGCTAGCCTTGTAGACAGCAAAGATTTGTATATTATCACCAAAATAAAATTACAAAAAATTTTGGTAGCACCTCCCCTCTAGAGAAAAATTTTGAAGACAAGTGTAGCTGGCTCGGGCTGGAGGAGGAAGAAGGAGTTTAAAAAGGAACTCCATCTTTAGTCCCGGTTGGTGTTACCAACCGGGACTAAAGATGGCGTCAGAGGCTGTAAGAACCAGGGTTACTGATGCCGGCAACTTATGCCATGCCGCCCCTCGGCGACGCGAATTCGGCCGAAATTCGCGAAAGCCGCGAAACCGCCGGCGATGAACAAAAAATTTGAATTTGAACGATTTCGTGCGTATGGCTGCGCCAAAAACAGCGCAAAAACCGCGAAAACCGCGCAAAACACGCGAAAACAGTGAAAAACCATGGAACCCGTAATTTAAATTTGAACCAAATCTAAATCCGCGTCGTGCCGCGGTTTTCGCTCAAACCGCGCCATATACTGCGGTTTTTGCGGCAAACATCGCAAAATTTATATATTTTTATAATATATATATATATATATTGTGTTAAAATGAATTTTTTTCAAATTTTTTGAATTCCCACGAAATTATTTAAACGAAACCGCGGGGATGCCGTGCCGCACTCCCGCGAAACGGGCGAAAGCCGCGAAAGTCGGGCCGGCTTTCACGAAATCATCAACCCACAGTCGAACTCGAGCGCCGGACATCTTCGGTCCGGTTGGTAACACCAACGGGACAAAAATAGCATCTTTAGTCTCGGTTGGTGTTACCAACCGGGACTAAGATGTCGGCCTCCGACACGCTCGACAACATTTAACGGGACTAGAGGTGATCTTTAGTCCCGGTTCGTGACACGAACCGAAATTAAAGTTCCTAGAGAGCCATTGAATTAGATCATCTCTAGTCCGAGTGCAACTCAAATCGAGACTATTGTGGTTTTTGCAACTTCAACCAATGATGGTTTATACTGTAGTGACACTTTATAAGAATAATGAATTTGCTTATCTTTTCTCGAAGAATAATCATATCCTGTACTGATCCCGGCGCCCATAGAAAAAACTAAAAGAGAGAAGGAACCAAGTAACCAACCATCCATACATATACATGCACGCGGCCGTTTGAACAAGCCGACGCGGGTCAGGAATATTTCGATCTACCTGAGATCTCACCGCTGCAAAAGGCGAAAAAGATAGTAGAAGAATAGCCGCGACTGCATTGCTAGCAACAACCGGACGAAGTTGGCGATCACCGGCCATTCTTTCCACGCTAATTTCTCCTTGCCTCCCTATTCCTGTATATATTCTTCCTACCAACAGTAACACTTTCCTGTTCCTGATCTAACACAACACAAATACACGATCCAAGCATGCATGCGTCCAGTTTAGCAGCAACCACTAGAACGAACAGAAGTGATAGGACACACACAAACACAAACATGACATCTCCATTCTGCAAATCCTGCATGCATCGATCTCTGCATATTCCTGTGCATGTGTAACTCACTGACAACTAACCATGCCTGCATGTGCATATGCATTCAGCTTAAGGAAGGAGGAATGACTTGACATGCACTTTTCTTTTCCATTGCTGCTGCTGCTGCTTCTACTGTTCATTCTAATGCTGCATATGCTCCTCTCACCGGAGTCAGGTTGGGTCAGGCCATAGGCCACAGGTACTCTCTTTGTTCACAAATATAAAAGATTTTAGACACTTTTAAAAAGATCAAAGATTGAGAAAAAAAGACTATTATAACCCTCGTTAGACAATGAGTGGTTGGAGACATAGGATAATTAAAGTAAGATGAGAAGAAATTTAAATAGAAGATAATATATCATTGATTGACCAAGTAGCACTCTAAGCAGTGGCGGACTCAGAAAATTTATACTGGGTGTGCCCACGAGAACTTGTGAGCTGATTCTAGCAGCCTATATGCACATAAATACACACAAGGTCTAAATTTCTAAAGAACACTTTGTAAATAATTTGAGTGAAAATATAAGATTGCAAAAATGTCTAATGATATTTATATTTGCCCTACTTTTTCATAGCATAAAAACACTTGACTGCATTATTGCTGCTAATTTTCAACAAAATGGCAGGCTCGGTAAATATGACCAACTAATTATTGAAGAATTGATGGCACATTGATTAAAACTTTTGAATGTAATTGGTTTCGTATTTTAGGTATCAATCAAGAAACATGGCTTCAATCCCATCGATTTCACGTTCTAATTTTCAACCAAAATGTCAGTGGTCCAGAGAAAGAGGATATATAACAGATTAAGAGGGATTAAAATGACTTGGTGAGTGAGCTGCTTGGTTTGTGGGCTGCGAGGGAGTGTACAGACTTTGCTTTGTTAATTGTATGTGGATCGAGAAAGCGATGAAAAATAGAGTATTTAGGCCAACTGATTACGAAAAAATAATGTATTTAGCCAACGGGCTACCAGAGTTGTGTACATCCTAATTTTTTCGCGTATGTTTTGGGTATGCCAGTGTATACCGGGAATCTCCTCTGAGTCCGCCCCTGACTCTAAGAAACTATATATATTTGTGGATAAATTGAGAGGTTAAAAGTCCTTTATATTTGTGAACAGAAGAACCATCACTAAGCACTGTGTATAGTTGATGAAGTATTAAAATGTGGGTGCTTTTTAGCCGGATAATGCCACATAAGTGCTTTTAGCGTCCTTCTTCCCTCTTTATTACAGCTTTAAAAGGATCGGTTCCTGAAACAGATGACAGGACTGGCCTAGCTAATATCGATAGTTTTTGTTAAATTAATTAATTTAATCTGATCTCTCGACAGGCTACCTGTTGCCTGTACTGTGCTGTTCCTTACTGTGTCATGCTTTGCTTGCAACAGATAACTAGCTAAGCAAAGACTAATTAAGGGCTAAAAGAACTAAAGCTAGATAGAGCTAGAGAGATTAGTGCCTTGCTTATATGGTTTTAATTATTGTCTTTTGTGTTCCTTTTTCCCTTTCATATGGTTTGTATCCTTTTTCTTCCCCACTTTGTTCCTCTTTGCTTTTCTAATTTGCCAAGCAGCTTAGATGATGCTGTGTGTACTTTTACATGAAGAGCTCTCCTTTTGTAGTTTTCCCTCTTTGCCTTTGCAGAGTACCACTAGCTTTGCTATCATTAGGGCTTGTCCTTTTGCTGTCCTCTGGGCCCCATATGGTCACAAAAGCTTTTCTTGACTGTGACCTGGGATTAGCTTGAAAAGATCATACGGTGAAAAAGATCATCTTGCATTGTAGTAATTTATGTGTACTAGACACCTTACTCAGAATCCTTTAAAGAAAGCATATATCAAAAAGCTCACTAGAGATGGTTAGATGATCATGACAAAATTTTGCTCATACTTTTGAGTCTGCTTGCAAACATTTAAATATTCTATGTTTTGCACTACTGTTTTTTATGTTGATGTGTGTATCGTGAATGTGAAGTATTTATGTACTATATGTTATGGTCTTGTGGATTGCACCAAATATAATATAATGAGAGTTTATCATTGAGAAATGAAGATAGATTGCTTGGAAGGTGCAAGGGCCTGACGAAATTTGAGCAACTTATGATCATTAGTGTTTGATCTTTTGGTCTTTTTCCCATCTCTCTGGTCATATCTCTACAAAGAACAACGTTGAAGCACGACTTTTGATATGCAAATCTACGCAATTATGACCCAGTCAATGGCGCTTAACCGCACTTTCATGCACAAGCTTTGGCTTTTAACCTTACTGTTAATTGTTCCTACCAATCTATCCAGCGCATCAATGTGAATATGTGATCTCACTAATATTAAAATGATCTCCATGAAAAGAAGATGCAGTTCTCCATTCAATTCTCAGTACTAATAGCCATGGAAATTTATGTAATGTAATGAAATGCTTGTAAATGAGCTAGAAATTGTGACAATATGTGAATTTTTATTTTTCCATCTCTATGCCATTGTATAGAATGTTGCCGATAAAAGTATTTACATGTGTTTAGAGATTATATATATATATATATATATTCATTTTCATATATAGTATTATACACTACCCCCAATAACACAAATAAATGTTTATTCTCTCTTGATCTCTTCTCTAATTAAACTGTACTACCAGCCGGTAAAGAAAATTAAGCTAGCTATATCCTCCACTGATATTTCGTAAAGTGTATATATTGCTTTTGAGGAAACAGAAATATAAAAAGCTCCAACTTTTCAGCATTTCTTTTAAATTAAACAGAAGACGCATACATGCACCATCACACCCGCGCTATGGCCAAAAACTTTTCGGCATATCTTGGGCCGGCCGTCCGGGCATGAATATATATACAGTGTCATGGCCTGTGAGAGAGATGTTAGTTCATGCATGGTACGTCGCATAGAACATAAACTGAAATCTTGCATGCATGCATTCATTCGTCAGTGCGTGACATATCTACGCAGGGCGTGTCGACACTTTATTCCTGATACCTTTGATCACAGTCCAGACAGGAAGAGGCCGTACGAACACAATTCCCGATTGATATATATGCACAAACTAAGTACATACTCTTCGTCTCAAAAAAATATAATTTCTCATATCCCTGAAAGTTGGTCTTTTTGACGGAGAAAGACATGCAATAGCCCAGAAAAAAAGAAAGACATGCAGTTAATTATATGCGTATATATACATACATATATGCCTGCAGCTGCAGATCGTCTTCTCCTCTCGATCGTTATTGATCCATCGATCTGCATGCAGGGCCCTAGTTCCCTCTCTCAAAAGATGAGAGGCCACATCAGATCCATCGATCAGATCGTCGATCACATAAAGTATCAAATGTTGCATCACCATCATTGCTACCTCTGGGGATTCCCGGCCATTTCCATATTGCATGCTAATTATTGGTTTATGCCCCTATAATACTACGTACCTAGTACATATACATAATACTATATATGTATATGCATGTGTCATGCTGATGATCTCATGATGTATGCGTTGCTCCCCTTCTTGTTGCGAGAAGGGAATGAGCATTTCATTTCAGTTTGGTTGTTAATCAGTTCACTAGTAAAAGAAAGATCAGCACACGTTTAATTAATTAACTAGCTAAACTGTGAATTTGTGAAGAGCATTACTAAATATAAGGCCTATTAGGCATAGCTCCAAATCATAGATCCACGCCGAATGTAGAGTTTGTAAGTTAATTTATAGTGGTTTTAAAATTTATATTTTATTTGAAATAGGAAGAAAATGATTCATCAAAATGTTATGTAAAAATTAATAGCTCCAGATCCCATAGATTTCTAGAGCTAAATGGAATACCTATCTTGGATTTAGAGCCATGCCAAACAAACATAAGTTGTCGTTTTAGATTTGTGCATAAAGAAGCTAATAAGGTAGCAGGTCAAATGAATTTGTACAACTCATTTATACTATATTATAAAAGATGAGACATTTTTTATGAGAGGTAGTACATTATTTGGCAAGAAGATTGTGGATAAATTAAAGTGCATACATTGAAACTCAAAAACAACTTATATTTATGAAAGAATTGAGAAGGCTGAAATGACCTACATTTAGAATCTGAGGAAGTACTTATATATCATAATTGTGATTGTAATTATATATGTCCATAAGATGAAAGGAGAAGGACAAATAGTTTTGCTGGAGTTGCATCTTGCAAGAAAAAGTTGTGGGCCCTTACTAAAGTTAGCAATATTAGACATTCTCCATTTTACTTGCTTGTACTAGCTATAGCTAGTAGAACAAATTAAAGCTAACTATCATGGTGGGTCCGTTTGTTATGATCCCAAGGCAAATAAAGTGTCAGTAGAATCTCTCAGATATATGTACACCATGCTGTCGGTTTTAGTCTATTGCTAGTTTGTGGTGGTACTTGGAGTCGAGTTTATAAACAAACCCAATGTGATCATAAGGGCTAGGAGCCATTCCCTCTTTGTTCCATAGGTATAATTTGCCCTAGCTTTTTTTATTCATAAATCCTATGTACTCTTTTAATTGCTCTTCATTAGAGAGCAGGTACAATAGCAGATTATAAAAAAATAGGAGAGAGAAAAGAAGTGGGTTACATATTTGTAGCCAGCTGCAGTATAGAGTGCAAAATGCTGTGTGTGTATGAGAGGTGAGAATATAATATATATTTATAGATAACTATTATATAAATTGACTATTATAGTGGTTATAGATGATTTAGAGGTAGCAGTTGTCTATACTATTAAACTTCAAGTTTAATATTCAGTTAATACGATGCATTTGTACAATTGCTCTCCCAACTACCTCTTTTCTAGTGAATCTTACATAACCTTAATTACTTTTGGGAAACATGGTATACGGCTATATTATCTCTCTTCGATCGTGAAGCCATTCGATCGTTCAATTTTTCTGCATCAACGTGCGCGCGGGCTTTCCATCGTCCACTAATTAACCATATCCTTCTTCATCCATGAATAAATTTTATGAAAATAAATAAATTAAAGGCACTTGAAATAGTATCTTTAGTAGAAAGCAGAAGCATAGCTAGCAAATGGAATCTCTTCCTGGCGCAGGCATCCCATCCCTCGTATTCCCCTCTACCTGCGGCAATGCCCTGCTAGATTTGGCAAAAAAAATTGCTCGGCAAAAAGCACAAATGAACCATCAATGCACAAACTCACTTGCATGAAAAAAATGCAGTCTATGATCAGCTCTCCTGCACCAATGATAGATCGACTCATTAATTGGAGATACCCTAAATCTTTCTAGATCGGGTTCTAAATTTTAGGAGGCTGAGTTTACTCACTTTGGTGCATGCATTCACAACAAATGGTAATATCAAAACGATCCCTGAAGATAAGGTTTTTAGTACTATGCGTTCTATTCTTTAGATGCAGCTACATGCAATGCATTGCAGGCAGAGCTTATCACAGTCATACGCAAGCTTGCTTTGCATGCATGCATGTCACAAGAAACAAACAAACAAACAATCTAGTTACAGACACTGTGCACTAGTGTACATCCATATCCATATGCTAAATATGCTAAACCAGCTAGTTATCTACTACTATAGCTAGTTACTACACCGGTCACCTAGGTGCTCTGCTGTTAGTGAATGATCTACTTCAACCGTCTCAGAAAAAAACAACTTCTAGCTATGAATTTAGATATATGGTTTATGTCTAGATTCGTTCTCTGAAGTTAAATTTATAGGGTCTATGTATGTCTAGATTCGATGTAAGAAGTTAAGTTTTGAAGGGAGGAAGATGGAGATGGAGAGAAAGCTGATGTAGCTTTGTGTAGTTGCTTTGTCAGCACATGCAATCCTCTTTTCCACACCACAAAATCCCCTTTGGACCAAAGAAAGAAACACTCTCCCTCTCTATCTCTGAAACCCCAACTCAGCCCTCCCCTGCAAGAAAAGCACAAACCCAAACACCAAAAAATCCATCCAACCCCCAGTAGCAGTGTTGTACCATCTCACACTCTCTCTGCACTGCACCCCTGCAAAAGATGAGCACTCAGCTAGCTAGAGACACACACCAAACACCATATAAAGCAGCAGAAGCAGACTCCTGCACTAACCCATGACCCCTCATATCCATCACCTGTTCATTCTTTCATCTCATCTCATCTCTCCCTAGATCATTGCACTGTTGCACTTAATTAGCTAATTAATCATCCAATCCAAACTAGTGCGATTGATCCTAGAAAGATAGGGTTTTGATTGGTTTCTTTGATTAGATCGGTGTCTGCAAGATTTGGGAGTAGCTAGGTTAGGTAGGTGCAGGGTGAAGATGAGAGCTGGGGGGTGCACGGTGCAGCAGGCGCTGACGGCGGAGGCGGCGGCGGTGGTGAAGCAGGCGGTGAGCCTGGCGCGGCGGCGAGGGAACGCGCAGGTGACGCCGCTGCACGTGGCGAGCGCCATGCTGCAGGCGCCGGCGGGGCTCCTCCGCGCGGCGTGCCTCCGGTCGCACTCGCACCCGCTGCAGTGCAAGGCCCTGGAGCTCTGCTTCAACGTCGCGCTCAACCGCCTCCCGGCGTCCGCCGGGGCGTCGCCGCTGCTCGGCGGCCACCACGTCTACTACCCGCCGTCGCTGTCGAACGCGCTCGTCGCCGCGTTCAAGCGCGCCCAGGCGCACCAGCGGCGGGGCTCCGTCGAGACCCAGCAGCAGCCGGTGCTCGCCGTCAAGATCGAGCTCGAGCAGCTTGTCATCTCCATCCTCGACGACCCCAGCGTCAGCCGCGTCATGCGCGAGGCCGGCTTCTCCAGCACCCAGGTCAAGGCCAACGTCGAGCAAGCCGTCTCGTCCATCGACGCGACCAAGCCATGCGCCACCGCCACGCCCCAAAACCCTAACCCTAGCGCAGCAGGCGCGTCTGCCGGTAGCAGTTCACCGGTTCATCAGGAGGCCAAACCCAGCAGGCTACCTCTCGATCAGGTCGTCCGGGAGGAGGATGTCGCGGCCATCCTGGACTGCCTGGCGACGCGGAGCAAGAAGCGGATCATGGTCGTCGCCGAGTGCGCCGCTGCGGCAGAGGCGGCGGCGCGGGCCGCTGTGGACAGGATCAGGCGCGGCGAGGCGAGGCAGCACGCGCAGGCTCAGGTGGTCACCCTCACCGTGTCCCGGTTCCGCGGCGCGCCGAGGGACGAGGCAGAGCGGTGGTTCGATGAGCTCCGTTGCGCCGTCAGGGCCGCCGCCGGCGGCAGCGGCCGCGCGGTGGTGCTAGTCGTGGAGGACCTCGCGTGGGCGGCCGAGTTCTGGGCCGGAAGGAGACCACCATCCTGCGGTGCCAGCTACTACTACTGCGCCGTGGAGCACGCCGTGGCGGAGGTGCGCGCCCTGGCGTGCCGCGGCGGCGGCGTCTGGCTCGTCGGCCACGGCACGTACCAGACCAACATGCGGTGCCGAGCGGGGCACCCCTCGCTGGAGAGCCTCTGGGGCCTCCAGACGCTCGCCGTCCCCGCCGGCAGCCTCGCCCTCAGCCTGACCTGCGCCGACGCCGACGACGACAGGTAATTAATTACCTAAACCTAATCAGTTAACCTCAATCCATTTTTGCATCAAAAGAAAATAATAGAGATCACCATGGATTGAAGTGAAATGCACCGACTGTTCGAACACAGTTCGACGATGTAGTTGAGATTAGTTGAGATGGTACAATGAATGCCTTTCTTCTTGCCTGCCTGCCACGAGTGAGCTAGGGAGAGCTAAAGCTCGCATCTTTCCAAGCTTTTCAGGCAATAGCTAGCTAGGTCATCAGCTTCACATTCTCCCTTTAGCTTGCATCTTTAAGTATTTCCTACGTACTACTCCATCATATCTTTTCTTGGCATCTCCTCTAAACACTACTATACATGCATGATTATAATGATCTATCACCTAATTTGAAATGATCAATGTGCATTTGCGTTGTTAATTAGATGCGTTGCTAATTACAACTACCACTAGATCACTCAGACAACTCATGTGCATTAATGGATGAGTTCGTACCAGCATTAAAACATCAGATCTCAACTATCAAAAATTAATCGTAGCAGCTTAAAAGAAACTAATGTGCATTAATTTTGAAACTACAATTAGAAATATATGCATGCAACCATGATGAATACATATGTTCATGGTGGGGGAATTAGAATCTGCAGTGCATGACAGATGAATCTTATCACCGTTTTGTATGTCTATCATGCGTGGCTTTGTTTGCAGTGGTGGTGCAATGGCAGCAGTCAATCACCAGTCAGCCAAAGGCGCGAATGGATCGACGACGACGTCGCCTTGCCTGTCACTTTTGGACGCTGCAGCAGGTGGTGCCTGCAGCTCCGGGCAGGCGATGGCCGCCGTCTCCGCCGCCTGCTGCGCCGGCGATTGCGCCGCCACGACGAAAGCACTGCCACGGTCAGTCGTCATCATGCCGCCGTCCACGACGACCACCACCATCCCTCCATGGCTGCACCATTGCCGCGATCAGGTAAAAACACACAACACACTAATCACATTGCCAGTGTGATCAACGACTGCAATTTAATTAATTACTGTAGTAGAAACTGACTAATTAGGTTTTGTTGCACTCTGCTTAATTAAGCAGGAGCCTGCGGCTCATATGAAGAAATGGATGTCGGCGCATGGCGGCTCGCCGTCGCGCAGGACGGCGCTGAACATCTCATCCACGGTGGTGTCGCCGTGCTCCTCCGTCTCATCCTACGAGCAGTACAACCGGTTGCACCATCTATACCAGCCATGGCTCGTCGCCGATGACGACGTCGAAGCCGAAGAGACGAAGCATCCATGGAGATACAGGTGTAGAGGTGACGTGGGCGATGGCGGCGCCAGGCTTGTGCCGGCGGTCAAGATGCTCAAGTCCGACGACTCGAGCGCCTCCAATGGTTCCATGGAGGTGGAGTGCCGGTCCAGGTTCAAGGAGGTGAGCGCCGAGAACCTCAAGGTGCTCTGTGGCGCGCTGGAGAAGGAGGTGCCGTGGCAGAAGGAGATCGTGCCGGAGATCGCCAGCACGGTCCTCCGGTGCCGATCGGGCATGGTCATGGCGAGGAGATCTAGCTCCAAGGAGAACACGTGGATGCTCTTCCTCGGCGGAGACGTGGATGGCAAGGTGAGGGTGGTGAGGGAGCTGGCGAGCCTCGTCTTTGGCTCGTCGAAGAGCTTCGTGTCCATCGGCGGCGTCAACGGCAACGCGTCGTCGTCGTCGTCGCCATCGCCGGTGCGGTCGGGCTCCACCGAGCTCGAGCAGCCGCACCGGAGCAAGCGGCCATGGGCGGAGACGACGACGACGACGACGAGCGGGCGGGACCAGGACCACCTCGAGGCGCTCTACGACGCCGTGCGCGACAATCCGCGGCGCGTCATTCTGATGGAGCACGTCGACCGGGCCGATGCGCGGTGCCAGCAGGGCATCAGGGACGCCATCGAGCGCGGTGTGGTGCGGAGCCGCCGCGACGGCCGCGAGGAGGCCGTCCTCGGCGACGCCATCGTCGTCCTCAGCTGCGAGAGCCTCGACTCAAGCTCGACGACGCCGGCGATGATCAAGAAGGTCAAGACGGACAAAAGCACTAGCGGTGAGAAGCTCAACGAGGATGATGATCACCATGGCAAGGAAGCCGTCGCGGCGGCGGCGTCATCGTCTTGCTTTGATCTGAACATGAGCATGGAGGGCGGCGACGAGGCGGCGGAGGAGCGTTGCACCGGCGAAGAAGCAGGCCATCAATATCATCAGCTGCTGCTCAAGGCAGTAGACAGGGTGCTGTTCTTCAGATCAATTGGGGAATAATTGTGATCAATATGTCAATCTTTGGTGAAATTTTCTTGGGGGCTCTTGATCATTAATGCTCGCGAAATTGGTCGATGTATTAATTGTTCATGTTGTTTTGTTGGCATGTTTAATTATTGTTAGTTTTACTTTTTTTTTGTTGATCTTGGGAGATCGATCACGAGTTTGGATGGGATGGAACTGATATATATATATATAATGGAAATATATTTAGCTTATATATATATAATGAAATACTTTTAGCTAGCTGTGATCAACATATATTAAGGTACTTTACTATTATTATGATCTTAAGGTATTTTGTTCGTTTATATATGGTTTGGTTTTTTTTCTCTGTCTCAGTATAGATGCACCTATAAATTTGATCATATAGGTTATGCTATTAAGAAACTCGTTTATATTGTTTTGCCTTTAGGACAAGTGGCGTTATTTGTTACATGCAATCTAGACGATGACAAAAAAATATGAAAGTATTTGATAACATAAATTTTGATATCGTATATTAATCCACAAACATATATATGATAGATCAAATTTGACTAGCTGATACATGCATGATAAAAAAAATACAAATCCAGCAAACGAAGTACAACTATATATTATTTAGGTTTATTTTGTTTCCTCCATGCGAAGCCACCAAAATGCCAACCATGATGAGCTAACTCTCGATCGCCTACGGCGCCTTAATTGACCGCTTGCAAGTACCAAAATGCCTGTCGTGTTGTTTTCAAGAGTTGAGAAGAGGAGGGAGATAAATGGAAATTAGAAAAAGATTCAAACTGCGCTATTTACGGCAATGAGCGTTAAATTCAAATTTTGTGAGAGAGGCAAAGGTAAAATATTATCAGAAATGTGATTTTTAATTTAACAATGTTCAACTTTTTACTAGTGCAGACTATTTAAAATAATAATCATTTATAATAGTATCAATTCTGGTTATATATGTATTTATCACGCATTTGCACATGAGTTGCCCAGACAGCATATGGTTATCGCACAACTGCGTCTAGATAGTAGTATCAACAACGGTTAACTTTTAACCATCTCTGAGGAGTACGCACCAATTTGTTAATTAAAATCAGATAAGGTTGATCAGTGTGCTAGCTACCAGACACACCGGGCCTTTTGTGCCCCGCTCTCCAAAGCTATATGCCGGTGATCAACAAAGGAAAGGTACGTCGCGCCCTACCATATCCCTATCATACAAATTTAAATCATGCATGAGAAATTAATTAAGAATATATATATAACTATCTATAAAAAGGAAGTAATATTTCTATCTAAAATTTTCGTCTGGTTGACTATTTTGCAGAAAACAACTTGAGTGTTTATAAAATTAACCCGCAGTCCCAATGTTGAAAAAAGGGATGGCTTGGATGAAAAAGACCTCTTGCGTCTCTCCCGCCCGTCCCATTCGCGCCGTGCCTACGTGCCCCTTCCATCCCGTCGCTGCTCGGAGCTCTCGCGCTGCGCTCGCGCCTCCCTCCCGTCCCCCATCCGCGGCGCGCCGACTTCACCGTTGTAACGCACGAAGCATAGTTGCTATTATATATAAAAGACATACATACTTCAACCAGGTGCGTTATAATTAAGTAAATTTTGCAATTATCATACATTCCTGTATTAAGTCTAACAGTTAAATTTTTACTATCAGGTATTTGATAACATATAACACATAATAAAATATTTATTATGTAAGATATGTGTTTTAGTTATTATGCAACTAGGGTACGATTTAGTACATCCCTATATATATATGTATGTACGTAAGTATGTATGTATATATGTGTGTTTGTGTTTGTGCGTGTGCATGTGTCTATAAAAATATCGTGAGAAAACCATTGAATAAATAAAAACTCGTGAAAACCATATAAGTTATATAAATTCATGAAAATAACTACTATATCTATAGACATAAAATACATTCATACCAAATCTTAAGTCCAAACTCAATTTTATTTAAAGAAAACAAAAAGATAAATTTCAGATGAACAACATCATCCAAAATTTGTCTTTTTTACTCCATAATAAAGTTGAGTTTAAACTTAAAATTTGGTGATAATGTATTTTCATGTCTACATCTAGTAATTTTTCATGAATTACAAAACTTTCAGGTCTTTTTATGAATTTTTATTTATTTGATAGTTTTTATCGGATATGTCCCTTTATATATATATATATATATATATATATATATATATATATAAACCAGCTAGATGACGTGGTACTGGTGGGTACAAACACACAAGGGATTCAAAACTTAGAGCTTGTGCAAAGGAGGAGTCACTTTATATTAGAAGGCAAAGGAACAATCTCCCCCTTAATAAATGTAACAAAAGGGCACTTCTTTTAATGGTAGACGAATGTGATTTAGAAAAGGGATCCCTGCTTCCTTTTGCTTTTCTTTTTATTTTTTCCTTTTACAATTCTCTTGCCTTTGCTTTAGGTTTTCACAAGCCCAACATTCTCATGTTTGGAAAGTAGCGAGGTGTGTGAAAAGCTTAACATAGACACACAGAAAAAATGAAGATATAAGCATATATGCCTCTTGGACCCTAAAGTCTCTTGCTTTAGGATCATTTGGAAAGAAAGATCTTCCATCATTTCCCTCCGTATGAAGATGAACCCTAAAATTAGTCTGGCAAAGAGGACAGTTGTAAGTTTCTAACTTGCCGTTAATACTAGCACTTTTCACTTTTACACAATATTGTACTCAATGTGATTTTTGCATTCCCTTTTTCTTATGTTATGTATAGACGAAAGAAATTAATCCATGCCTGGTGAAATTTTGGTGATCATGTAAAGAAACATAATAGTGATATTCCAAATACATGACTACTAACTACCGGAATCCAAAATTTTCTTGTGTACCAATTAATTTTATTGAGAGCTCAGTGGTTTGCACCACAAATGTATCGCCTAAACCACAAAAAAGGTTACAATGAAAAGACGAATTGCTTGGCGGTTGGCACCGCCTATGTAATGGATATTGAATTGGTGGTTTAGAGCACCCCAAGGTAATGTGTGGTCTTGGTGGTATCAATCGCGACAAGTATTGGTTTCTTGTCATACTGAAAAGTTAATTTGAAATGGCTATATATAGTTTTCTCTGTCGAGCCGACCACCAATAAAGCTTTCCCCCCAATTAATGGTTAAACGTAAATGAAATTAATTTTGCCTTGCCCTTTAGACTTGGTGGGTATCTTGAAGGTTGGCCACTAGCAAATTTTTTTATTGGAGGTTTTCATGGTTTCCTCGGCAGTTGTGCCTCTTAGGAAAAATTGTGATCCTTGTAAAAAATTGAGTAAATAATACATCTTTAAAGAAAATTCTACATATAATATGCCTATGTTTTCTTTTGCATCGTCGTATGACGTGCACACAAATGGGATGCATGCATGTCAATTAACATAGAAACTTAAAACGACATCCATTATTTTTAGAACAAACCAATTGGTATATACTTATTTAAAAAAGGAACAGATGGCATACTTATTAGACCGAGTGTGTTTGCTTTCTTTGCAACCGTTCTAGCTAGCCAGCCATGCTTATGCATGATATAGCTAGCATGGGCTAACGTTGAACAGCATGTAGCTCCTTTTATCATCAGATGCACATATTTATGTGCCTTCGACCGCCGTCTCTGGCCTTATGCCCCTCCAATATGTGATCATGAGACAAACCTGGAATGGGACTTTGATCGGCATCTCTAGGGATTCTACATCTTTTGCGAGATGGATGATGAATTTTGCGTCTTGATTGTACTCTCCCGGCTTCATAATTCTTAGACGTTTTGAATAAGGTTAAATTTAACTTAAAGAAACTACAACACCATATATAGATTTGTCTCTCAAAGTATTATAATAAAAGTAGACATACATTTATTTATTATATATATTATAATCACTACGGAAGATCCCTAGTTTGTTGAGTGCCGGGGCACTCGGCGAAGGCTTCAAAACACTCGGCGAAAACTTCGTGAGTGTTGCACTCGCATAGCTCACACGGCGAACTTTTGGTCGGCAAAGAGATCTTTGCCGAGTGTTTTTCATCGGACACTCGGCAATAACTCGCCGAGTGCCGGAGTGGCACTCGGCAAAAAAAAGGTACACATTAGATGGCTGGACGGTGACGGACTATTTCGCCGAGTGTTTTAGGAAAACACTCGGCAAACTTTTTATTTTTGCCGAGAGCCGAAAAACACTCGGCGAAGGTTGCATCTTCGCAAAGTGTATTTGTAAAAGCACTCGGCGAAGAGGCAACTTCGCCGAGTGCATTTGTAAATACACTCGGTGAAGATGACACCTTCGCCGAGTGCTTTTACAAATACACTCGGCGAACCTTTAGCACTCGACAAAGTGTGTTCCCAGAACCCCTGTTTAGCCAATTTGCCGAGTGTTTAGCCCAATACACTCGGCAAAGTGGCTCTTTGCGTTTACCCAAAGTGGCTATTTTTGCCCATTTTATTTTGTTTGGTGGCATATTTCACAAAAAATCAAAACAAACATCACAGCATCACATTTGCATACCCAAAGTATCAATCCACAACCACAATCGCTCAACAAAGTCCACAACCACAATCCCACAACATCAACATCCACAATCCCACAATCATAGCCACAATCACATCCACAATTCACATTCACAAAACATAAATATAATCCACATTCTGTTATCACAAGCTAGCACAACCCACAATAGCTAAACATAGTCCACAATCCACATTTAGATATTCTAGTTTTGAACACAATCACAAGTGAAACATATTTTACCGAGGTGGAAACGGCGGTGAACCTCCGTGGTCGGTCAGTGGTGGGGTTATTCGATGCCGCCGACTGAGGCTGCACAAAAAAGGCTTCGATATCGGTTGTCATGAGAATGTCATTCGGTAATAATGAAAAATAGAATTCACGTACCCATCTAGCTGCATACTTGGTTGAGGCTAAGGCTGCCTTGATGGTGTGGTGCACGCATCATCAAACGTCGCTCCTAGCAAGCGGAGTGCATCTCCTGCCACTCGAAAGCGCACCACCTGTCCACCATGCGCTCCCAGCAATCGAGAAGCTGGTCGCATCACCAAATAGGCACCTACACGTCATCAAGTATAAGATATATACCTAGATCAAATCAAATGTACTTAATCATTCAAAAATCCAATGTTATATTTACCAGCATGTATGTTCCTTTATCAGAGTCATGGTTCTTTCTTCGGTTTTGGTGACCTTCAGGTTGTTGTATGCAGCGTTGTATGCAATGATGGCCTGGATACGCGCCTCGTAATGCATGTTAGTCACGAGTTTGCGACAGGATTTGTCAGCCGCCACAGCAGCTCTGGCCTCGTATCCTGTCTGGCATCTAAAAAAATCCTGGATAAACACATGATATATTGAGCCATTGTTTCAATAATGTGCAACGAATGTGATGTATTGAGGGACGTGGTTTGACAGAAGACATACCCACAACTCGGACTTCACCCGCTCTGCCCTGTTGTTGAATATCCTTCCATCTCGATCAGGAGAATCGGGGACGACGACGTAGTGGTCAAACGCATAGGCAGACTCCGACTTTCCGGCATACTGAACAAGGCCAGGAAAGTGTACTCTGCACAGAAGACCCAGGATGTCGTTGACATGGCGTTTGTGATCATCTGCTCTGATCACAGTCCAACACCTGCCAAGTGAAAATAAAATGAATTATTAGTTTTAATTATGATTTTTAACAAATCAAATGGAAAAGTATTGACAACATCTAAGGTTACTTACTGAGTCCCTTCAGGCTGAATCAGCGGGCGTCTCTCGAAAGGTATCGGTTCTTTGTGGGAGGGTCGAGGGGACCTCACAACCAAACAGTCGGCAAACCCCCGGCGAACAGAACCCCCGGAGGAGCGGACCCCCGGCCTCCTGCTCCTCTACCAGAGGCAGTAGAACCCCTAGCCTCCTGCTTCGCCTGCTCCTCCTCCACCCGCTCCTCCTGCTCTTCGTCACTAGAGGAAGCTACAGGGGCGGGTATCCCCCCTCGACCCCTGCCAGCACAAACCTTGCGTCGACGTCTGCCGCGACCCGTACCGGACCCCTCAGTTGCATCGGACCCTCGAATGGCATCGGCCGCTCTCCTGAACACCGGCACGCACTTCCTCAAACCACCCACCATCTTTGTTCAATCACCTTCACTTAGAAAGAGTAAACCAATTAGCACAAATATACAAAAATACGAAGAGAGAGATGCAAAATAAGCAGAACATAGATGCAAAATAAATAGCACATAGTTAGTACGGTGCATACATATATTAGAAATAGTCATCATGATCGGGATTAGCTGGATCATAATTGTCATCATCACTATCAGCCATGTCGATATAATCATTAGGTTCCTCCTCGGAAGGAGGAATGTTGTCGTCTCTCTCATTTCCTAAATGTAACCACTGAAATAATTCTAAGTCTTTCACATTATGAACCTCATCTCCAGCGTCCTCGTCAACAACCATTTCATTGCCTACATCCATCCCCATCACTTCGGTTAAGTCTATCTCAAAACTTTCTTGTAGCCCATCTTCTTGAAAGAACTCTCCCTCATATGTATTTGGGTCCATGTTGTAGTCTTCATTGTTTGGTACTGGTAGTTTACCGTGTGGCGATACCTTGTACACAACATCCCAACCCTGGAGACGGTCGTCTGTTTGGCACGGATATGACAGATAATAAACTTGTGTCGCCTGTTGAGCAATGATATACACATCGTCTCCTGCTAGGACGGTTGACTGTCGAATTTTGACTAGCCCAAGATTAGGAGTCTGTCTCACTTGAGCAGGATCAAACCAATGACATTTGAATATGATAGGATTAAGAGGTCTACAACCATGAAACTCGAGTTCATATATTTCTTCAATTCTTCCATAGTAATCAACCCCATCGAGCCCTGGAGTAAAAACTCCAGTATTTGTGGTTCTTCGATTGGGTCGACTCTGCTCATTGCTTGTTGTGTGAAAGCGATATCCATTCACATCATAACCAGAAAATGACTTAACCCTATAGAAACAACCACCATAAACTTGTCTTAACTCGGCACTCATAGACACATCATTTTGGCCCTGCAAGTTAAAGCAGGTTGTAAAGTCAAACTTCTAAATTTCAAGAAAAAAAATTAAGCATAAGTTTTGATAGTACCTTATTTTTGAACTAAGAAATGAAATCGGGCATTCCATTTCCCGCACCCTGCCTTAGAAGGTTTTTGGCTTCTTGCAGGGTAGGTTCCCTTGGTTGACGCCAGAATTGATGTTGAAATTCCTTGTACGAACGAGAACAAGGGGGTTGAACAACGAGAATAGTGACTAATTGGTAATAAGTTTGTTGAGAACTTACCGCATGTACGGCTCCACTTCATCGAGGTTGGTCAACACGTATAGCATGATGTTGCGCCACTCATGATGATTCAATGTCTTGTTGGTCGCTTCACTCGCACTTCCAAGTTTCCTCGGAAAAGGCGAGGTTCAATTCATCTTCGCCGCATTGTAATGAGGGGGTGGATTATGCACGCTAGGAAGGTTGTCGACATAGTATTTTGATGTGAAATTTGAAACCTCCTCCGAATGTATGTCTCGCAATGGAAGCTTTAATCTTGCATTTATTTTTACATTTCGTTCTAATAACCTTTAGACATCTCTCACTTACATAGCACCAACGGCACTGCACAGGACCCCCATTCGGCACTCGTGCAGGAGGTGCAGAATCAAATGCTGCATCGGATTGAAGAAGCTGGGAGGAAAGATCTTCTCTAACTTACATAGCAACACAGGCGTCATTCTTTCCATTTCGTCAATCACAGTCGAAGATAACTCCTTAGCACATAGTTGGCGGAAGAAATTGCTCAACTCTACAAGGACTACCAGACATGCTCAGAGACATAGCCACAAACCATCACCGAGAGAAGCCGCTCAATCCATATGTGGTAGTCATGACTCTTGAGCCCGTTGATTCGCACGGTAGATAAGTTCACTCCCCTTTTTAAATTGGCTGCATACCCATCAGGGAACATCAACGTTTGGAACCATTCGAGTACTTCCCTCCTTTGGGCCCTCGTCAGAACAAAATCGGCCTTAGGCTTTCTCCATGACTTGCCGCCTCTAGGTGGCGCCATGTCTAGCTTTGGTCTATTGCATAACATAGTTTGATCCACTCGAGCCTTTACGTTGTCTTTTATCTTATCAGAATGTCCATGATTGTACAAAAAGTGCCTCGGCGACATTCTTTTCTATGTGCATCACATCAATGTTATGTGGAAGAAAGAGATCTTGAAAATAGGGGAGCTTCCACAAGGCAGATTTCTGAGTCCAGTCATGTTGCTCACTATATCCCAGAAAACCACCATCTTCTTCATTGATCTCAAGAGCTTCTAACTGAGCACGAACCTCGGCACCTGTCATCATCTGTGGTGCAGCCTCGGTAACTATTACATCTTTTGTAAAGTTCTTGATGTCCCGCCTAAATGGATGGTCAAGAGGGAGGAATTGTTGATGTTTGTCAAAATAAGAATATTTACCACCCTTGACCAACCAGATGAACTTCAGAGCTGCCTTGCATACCGGACATGGAAACTTCCCGTGAACACACCATCCGTAGAATATCCCATACGCCGGCAAGTCATGCAGGGAGTTATGGTACCAAATATGCATTTTAAAGTTTGTCTTTGTAGCTCGGTCATATGTCCATACCCCTTCTTCCCAAGTACGGACCAAGTCATCAATCAAAGGCTCCATGTAAACACTCATATTCTTTCCGGATGTCCAGAATTATCAACGACAAGAATATATTTGGCCATTGGAAGATGACACCGGGAGGGAGATTGAGGGGGATAACGAACATGGGCCAACATGTGTATGGGGCAGTTGCCATTCCATAAGGATTGAACCCATCCGTTGCCAACGCAAACCGTACATTATGAGCCTCTAGACCTTTCCTAGGATGAATCACATCAAACCTTCTCCAAGCTTCACCATCGGATGGATGTACAAGCTTCTTAGGATTGTATCGACGTCCATGCTTGTGCCATGTCATCTTTTTCATGGATTCCTCAGTGATGTAAAGCCGTTGGATCCTCGGTATGAACGGAAGGTACCGTAAGATCTTCATAGAGATAGCGAGCTGCCTCTAATGCCCATCACCAGAGTCTACCTCTACGAATCTAAAGGATCCACACTTTGCACAATACTTTGCTTCCGCATGCTCTTTCCTAAATAGGATACATCCGTTAGGACAAGCATGTATCTCATATGGAATCTTAAGTGCACGAAGGAGTTTTTGTGCCTCATACATGCTCTTTGGCAGAAGGTGACCATTCGGAAGCAGATTACCAATAACTGTCAGCATAACATCAAAGGTCTCTCTACTCCAGCTAAATTAGGACTTTACGGCCATTAGCTGTGCAATGGCATCCAGTTGAGAAACCTTTGTATGCCCATGAAGGGGTTGCTATTCCGCAGACAACATGTCATAATACGCCTTTGCAGTAGGCTCCGGCTACTCCTCCCTACATCCTTCATTGAATTGTGCTTCATCATAGTCATTTAACATGTCTCCTACCCCGACATCAGAATCAAACTCCTCGATGCATTGCCGTACGACCTCATCTCTCCCACGGTAGGCTTCACCATGGAACGTCCACCGGGTATAATCAGCTGTAAAACCATTCTTGCAAAGGTGTTTGACCATGATCTCTTTTATTTGTCGCCTCATGTTACCACAATTGCTACAGGGACACTAAGTGGTACGTGCTTCTTTAACCTTGGCAAATGCAAGTTCCAAGAAAGCATCGGTCTTCTTGATCCATTCATTGGTCAAGGAACCGTGACTTGAGCGACCCATATACATCCACTCATGGTCATCCATCCTCTATCATATCGAAAAATCATATAAATATTATTTGCATCTACCGAGTGCCCATACTGTCTAATAGGTAAAGATAGGTCCTAATTCCACCTGAGGATATGTAGATGAGTTTAGTTCCCATGCTCTATTACTCCGCTCCGAGACATAATTTCGGCACACCTCCCATTATTCTCCAAATACACGTCCCGACGGGATTGTGTATCCGGAGAACAAGCGGGAGATCTTGTCGAAATTCCGAGTCGATCGAATACTAAATCATGGAAACTACATTCATCTACACATCCTCAGGCTGTCAAAAAATGGACTATTCGAAACAGATACGGTTAAAGATATGCAAGAAGACACATATTTTCATCCGTATCTCTTTCGAACGAGAGACGCCTAAGGTTACGTTATACACATACAAACGACGATGAAGAGCGGGAACCGCAAAATAGGAAGCACGGCTCGATGGCGGCACACAAGCAATGGCATGGCTGCGCGATGCGACTCCATTCATCATCTCAAAAAAATGCTTCGAACATACGTGCATACAATAAACTTCAAAATATATACATGCATATAGAATATATTTTCTACGCAAATCAAAGGAGTATAGATATGTATCTAATAAATACCATTGTTTTTACCATATATTTGTTTCTAATAAATACCTAAATATGACTCGTTTTAATAAACACCTAAATACATTATATTATTTTGATGTGTCAATAATAACCTAAATATTGCCATAGTTTGAACTAAATGTTTATATAATAACAAATCTAATTTCGTTTGAACAAAATGTTGCAATAAGAAAGAAATAGCAAAAGAAAAGATGTGCTTACCGGAAAGATGCGAAGGGGGTTGGGGGCGTCGGCCAAAGGAGGGCGGCGTCGGCGGTGGGGCGTCGGCCGGCAAGGGAAGGGGGCGTCGGCCGGGGGAGGAGGGCGGGTCGGCCGGGTGGGGAGGAGGGCGTCGGCCGTGGAAGGGCATCGGCCGGGGGTGGAGGTCGTCGGCCGGGCGGGGAGGCGGCCGGCCGAGGGGTGCGGTGGCGGGAGGCGGGCTGCGGAGTGGCGTCAGCCGACGGCGCGGGCGGCGGGATGCGGGCGGCGGCGGCCGGTGGAAGTACGGCACTGGGAGGACGCGGAGTGCGGCGTGGGAAGTGGAGGTAGTTTTTGGCTAAGTGTGAAATTTTTGGGCGCGGGAGGGCCTTATGGCGCAACTTTGCCGAGTGCCAAATGTTTGTCGAGTGCCCCGATCTAGGCACTCGGCAAAAGCCTTGCCGAGTGCCCTTGATCTGGCACTCGGCAAACGATCCCATATGTCGAGTGCTTGCATTTCACACTCGGCAAAGGATATATTTGCTGAGTGTCAGCCATAGGCACTCGGCATAGATTTCAAACATCTATTTTTTTATTTTGGTTTTGTCGTGTGTACAACCTTTGCCGAGTATAGCACTCGGCAAAAAAAATCATTTTACACTACTAATAGTTTAAAAATTATCAAACGGATTCAAAAATTTCTAATTTTTGCATAATCCAATATATGCTAATTGTTGCCTAGGGAAAAGTTTTTAAAATCAAACGACAATTCGGCCATCACTTTCTCTCTAAATCTAACCAATCCTTCTCAACCCTCATAATCTTCTCCGGAGAATCTTCGGTTTTGTGAGCGTCGTCACTGTAAAATATTCGAAATCTTCTCAATTTTTACCACAGCCTCAACATATGATATCATGCCATCCAGACTATTTTCATTATTTTTTGACTTCGTTTCCTATTTTTACAATTTTAAATTCATTCGGTCAATAGGTTTCTAATCATGTTCCGCGAAGAATATTTCAAAATTTATTATAATTTACAGGATATTGACTCAAAAGGGTCTAAATAGTATGAATATAATTTTTGCATTAATTTTATTTCTTTTTATCACTTGCAGTTCAAATTTGACACTTGTCAAAAAATTCATGAGAACAAAACAAATAAAAAAATAGCAAAACCTATCAAAAAATTACCAAATTTTATAATTAGAAGTTACATGTTGTAATTAATTAGTAGAGAAAGTTTGGAGGATGGGGAAGAAAAATTTTCAAAACTTTGCCGAGTGCTAGGACAAGGCACTCGGCAAAATTGCAAGTTTGCCGAGTGGCTTGGTTAGACACTCGGCAAAGAGTGAATTTTTACCGAGTGCCTTGTCCTGGCACTTGGCAAAGATCTTGAAGAACGACTGTTGTATCGCATAGATGACAGCCGTTACATTTTTGCCGAGTGTCTAAAGGTGGCACTCGGCAAAATAGTCTTTTGCCGAGTGCCAATATCATGCACTCGGTAAAATTCGCTCTTTGCCGAGTGTTTTTCGCCGAGTGTTTGCACTCGGCAAACAATATATTTTGCCAGAGCACACTCGGCAAACATGTAGTTGAGTCGCCGAGTGCCCGAAGAAAAGCTCTCGGCAAATAATTTTACACTCGGTAAACAAGAGCTTTCCGTAGTGAATAGAAAACAAGGTCAAAATATATTTTATTGACCGTGTCATTATATAAAACGTAACTTATAGAATCGGAGTAAGTAGTACTAGTAGCGTGTGTATATATATTGTGTGTGTGCACTACTCCTGCATCCCTGCCCTTTTCTCCTTTTTTAAGGTGCATGTTGCAAACGCTTTTTAGCACCTCAAGAGACTCTCTTAAATTCCCTTTAGGACACTTGTTGGTACATATGCTCAATTTATACATAGAGTGGAATTAGAGCAAAAGAATGTGAACCGAAAGACTGTATTAGTCTTTCACATGTATAACGCACAACTGGTGCCATGTTGAAAATATGATTCTCCGTAAAAATGAGCGTATTTTTATTTCGTGGCGTATTTTATTTCGTTAGGATCAGCAATTGTTTGTTAGAATATAATTTTTTAACATAAAGTTGATTTTATTAGATTCATATTCAAAAGTACATATTATATTTTTGTGTCACATAAATAATATATTAATTATTAAGCGATTATTTGTTGGTTAAAGTCTTACCATAACAAAACAAGACATGCCTTACATTTTTATGTGGAGGAAGTAAGTGAAAAGATGTATATTCCATCTTTTTCAAATACACCACCTCCTTTCTCATATACTTTATTTCTGAATATATGATTTGAATGTAATGATGAAACATATACATTAAAGACTCTGTCAATATTCAAAGCATCAAGTAGAAAAGAACGGGTGTAGTAACGATGTTATTTTGTGTCCCTGAATATATAATTCCTTCCCATTCATTACATGAATTTGTGATGCCTACTTTATGCATGATTAACTAACTGATGTTGTACTTATATTTTATCAGTTATTTAAGCTTTAGCGGTAGATCGGTATATATGTTTGAACAAAGCTAGCTAGCAAGCTAATGAATTGTGCATGAAAGATCGAGGCGTCATGGAGAGACAAAGTTTCCACAGCTCAGAGGCTTTTGCTAGAGACTTTCGAGGAGAAAGACCCTCTCTCTCTCTCTCTTCTTTTTTCTTTTGATCTGCTCCTCTTTTCATGTGTGTGTGAGGATCATATGAGAGAAGAAGCTAAAGCATATATGCATTGCATGCACATCAGAGACGATATGCATGGCAATACATGCATATATACGTTCTGCTCTGCAGCATCAAAGTGAGGGCTTGCCTAGTTCTTGGATCTATCGCTGCCTAGTGATCATGGCAAGCATCTTCACTGACACCTAACTGTACTAGCTATATATATATATATATATATATATATATATATATATATATATCTCCGAAATTTTGATTCATCTATAAAAATTAATTTAAAAATAAACAAATCTAAAATAAACCTTGTGTGCCAAGACCCTTAAAACCACTACAACGGTCACCCTCATCTCAATTGAACGACAACCTTCATATGTGTCGGATATAGCGCTTGTTACGATACAAAGGTCACTGATGTGAGAAGTCATCTCTATCGGGCAAAAGTTCATTACCACTGCATTTATCTTTGTTGGGTCTAAACTATAGCCTGTCACCGATAGGTTTGACCCAGATGACCAGTCAAACAAGGACCCGTCACCGATGATATAATCTCAAACATGCCCAATTAATGCCCGTCACGGATGACAAACAACTCAATCGGGCTTTAACTTAAGCCGTCACGAATGGTGTCATCTCCATTGGGCTTAATTTAAAGCATGTCACCGATGAGTGTTTCCCAAACAAAAAATTATTTTTGGCTAGCCTCGAGCCTTTGCTAGCCATGTGCAAATGGTATATATATATATATGTGTGTGTGTGTGTTTCCTTTTCCAGCATCCCCATTCATATATACAATTATTCATAGGAAACCCAATTCTGTCTTCACATATGGCATCCACATATTTCACACATCCATTCACATACCACCTTGCTTTGACTTCTTTCCTTCGTCAACACTTTTCTTTCGCTTGTATCGAGAAGCCTTGCAGACAAGACAAGCATCTAAGTTCGCATATTTCTTGTGGTACAATATGCGGTCATTTGGACAAGCGTGAATTCTACGGACCTCTAACCCCAGAGGATACAAAACTTGTTTTGTTTCATATGTCGTCTCGGGCAATGTGTTCTCATCAGGAAGCATGGCCTTCAAAATTCCCACAAGATCTGTGAAACTCTTGTCTGTCCATTCACTACTTGTCTTTAGCTTTATTAGATCCAAGGTAGCTGATAATTTGGTGTGTTTTGCCTTGCATCCGACGTAGAGAAGCTTCTTCGAGTCACTGACAACATGCTGAACTTCATGAAATCTCTCTCGTTGTAAGCTAGGTCCTCAACATCACGTAACATGTCTTGTAGCATATCGTGATCCACATCAACCATTTCATCGCTCATTAGAGAAGGTACAAACATGTAATGCTCATCTTCATCTTTCTGATTTTGTGCACCATTTCTGTCTGCAGCTGCACCACTGCCTGATTCTTGCTCTCCATGCTTCACCCAACATGTGTAGCCCTCCATGAATCCTTGTTGTATCAGATGAGCGTGTACGTCAACTCTGCTATCAAACTGTTGGCGCCAAATTCGTACCGCCGCAAGATGTGTTGACGTCGAATCATACGCTGGCCTAGGAGATCTGCTTAGCTCCAGTGCAGGTCCTAAAATTGATGAATCACAGGCGTGCCAGTCAGTTTGATCCTGTCACTGACAAGATATGCATAACACCAGAGCATAAATCATATCGGCCGATAGGTCGATAATCAAAACAACCGATCTATTGACAATCGATTGTGTGATTCCAGCTGATGCCGATGTCCAGATAACTCGTCGGCTGAAACCCCGACGAAATCCTTATTGGTAGCCATCAAGCAGGCTAGAGACTACGGTTCTAATCATGACTTAGTAGGTCAAACTGAATTGATGCAGCACTAAGTATAAAAAGAAACGTAATATCTAAACAATCAAGCTTTTGACTAATTTTTAGGGTAGTAGATGTCTAAACTAATCTAATCTAGTAAACAGTTTAGCCGGTATCGGCAGAGACCCTAAAGTGAGAGACAACCAATAGAGCTAAATTGAGATACTAAGACTAGATTAACAAAGACATATGATAAGACCGGCTAACCCTCCGGTGAAACATTAGCATGAACCTATCGGCTTAACAAGACTTAGATTATCGATAACAATCTAATAGGTCGGACCTAACCGATGCAGCACGAGATTGTATATGATAATCTAATACTCGAGGAGCCGATAGATCTGTCTAATATGATGGATACAACAAATCTAACTAAAACGATATTACGTTTACAAAAACATCGATTTGATCAGAACATCGATCAACTAGTAAGAATACATGTAACTTCCATGAATTTTTTTTGTTATTGTTCAATTTATCAGTCAAGTGTGCTCACATTTATTGAGCTAATTTTGAAATGCTATATTGTTAAGCGAAGTGTGAAATTTTGTTGTTATTGTTCAATGTATTAGTATAGTTTGGGAGCATTATTGCGCATAAAATGTAAAAAATTATGAAACTAAGACTAGTAACACTCACTTTAAAAATCCAAAAAAATTAAATGGCTAAAAGATTAATTCAAAACCAATAATTGCCAAGAGTCATAATCATGATCGGTAAATGGATGGGTGACCATCCTCTCCATTAGCGTAGCCAGGCAATGGCTGAAAGTACACCGTTGGGCTTTAAACCATCGGTAACTATGTAGCTGACGGTACCATCGGTATTGATCAAGTTATCGACCATGAATTACTGAGGGGAAGTTAACTGTCGGCCACCTGCATTCCCGAGTGTCTTGGAAGGTAGCAGACAGTTAAACGCTACGGGAATGTTAGGATGCTGGTAGTGCAATCGACTTGGATAATTCAATACAACATTATGAGCATAATAGCAAGGCAAACCCATGGGAATGCTTCTTTAGCAAAGAAAAAAAGACACGACCACTCTTGGTCTTTGTATCAGTTAAGGATGCACACAATTATATTTATAGTACATCTAATCGCGTGATCGATCAAGTGGTAGCTATAGAGGGAGTGGTCACTGATGGCATGGGGATCCAAGGTACTACATCGTTGGCTTTGATTTTGATCTCTTTCCCATGCATGTAGCATCATGAGCTACCATGATGTGCTATACCTGCAGCAGGAAGACCCAAGATGGACAGCAAACCACATACTACCCTGATACCCCCTTCCATGCATGTGCTCTGATCCCTTGCTCCTTTCTGTCTTTTTGGTTTTCTTTTTCTCCTTTCTTTGATGTGCTACCTTGCCAGTAAAAGAAGAGCAAATTAAAAGGGAAAGGGTTCATTTGGTCTCATAGTTAATTTGGTGTGTTTTGGTAGCTAGATGCACTGTTGGACTGGTCAAAAAGAGTGTGTACTGTGTGTGAGAGAGAGAACAAAAAAAACAGTGGAAGGGTAGTGTTAAGAGAGAGAGAGAGAGAGAGGAGAATGTAATGTGGGAGCTTTTGTTTCATGTGAGATATGGATACGTTTTGGGAGGACAAAGCACATAGCTTTATGCATGCATGACAGAGAGAGGGTGTCAATCCCAACACAAGCCTGAGATTATATTGAGGGGACCCCCAAAAAAGTTGGGTATTTCCAGCTTTTATGAAAAGGACCGCTTAATAATACTACCGCAAATATTCATTGAAGGGGAGCTGAATTCTTATTGTCTCGTTTGCTTCTCATTACTTTCAAATAGTTATGAAAGTGGCCTAAAATTTGACAAAATTTATACAATACAAGAGACATCTACCTTCTGTCTAAATTCGATATACATCAAGAGAAAGAAAATAAACAAATTTAGTTTTAAATAGCACCGGTACTATTCATAACCAAATCTATTTTCAACTTGCTTCTCCAACAATCGCAAATGTTCATTCGAAGGGGAGTTAGATTTTTGTAACTTGAGTGCATGCGTACTTAACCGTTTGCTTCTCGTTTCTAAATATCAATCAAATCAAATAGTTATAAAAGAAGTCTAAAATTAACAACATTTATTATAATATAATAGGTGTCTTTCTTCTTGAAAAATCCAAGTCTAAATTCAACCTAAGAAGAAACAAAAAATAGTTATAATAGCACCATACTATTTGATAAACAATGTATCTTTTTCTTTGCGAGAAGTGTAAATTGAATTTAGCATGGTATATTCGTGGAGAGGCATAACATTGTAATCTATGTTATAGAATTTTTTCAGGAGTTTTATTAATTATTTAGATAATATGCTATCGCGCGCGAAAAGTGCACACACACTTGAGCTGCCAATGGACTTTCTCATTTGAAAGAGCTGAACATCCTGTATTCCTACTACTTTGAGTATTCAGTATTCCACGTACACTTTTCGTTCTCGTGTATGTAATATCGTTTTATAATGCGTATAATCAAAACCAACATCTATATCGCTAATACATAAAAAAGTAAGTAGTGTTATGATCGATTTGATATGTGAAAGAAAGTAATAGGTTGTCAAAAAATACTTCCATAAAATTGTATTCTTACTTTTTTAATATAAATATGAATGACTATAAAAATCTATGGGCATATATATATATATATATATATATGTGTAGCAACTGTGTCCGTGCGTTGTAACGGTGAAGTCGGGACGCGTGCGGATGGAGACGAGAGGAGGAGCGCGAGGCGCAGCGCGGGAGCTCCGAGCAGCGACGGAAGGAGGCGCGAACGGGGACGGGCGAGAAGGGCGCACGAGGTCTTTTTATATTCAAGACCTCCCTTTCTTTTCAGCATTAGGACTGCGGGTTAATTTTATAAACACTCAAGAGGTTTTCTACAAAATAGTCACGTGGACGAAAATTTTGAGTGAAAATACTACTTGTTTGAGAGATAGTTATAAATATAGATTATAGATATATATAGACCATGTCAATTTTCTAAACAATATCATCAATGGATGTGTTTTTTTAGCAACTACTCCTTTATATATACACTTCAATACTACAAATACATCTACACTCGAATTAATTTGTTGTCAAAAGCTCACAATTAATTTGGTCTAAACAAAAATACGCTGCAGCGCTTGATGGAATCAAGCGGAAGTCGTGGACGATATGTGATTCACTCTTTTCATATTCTGTAGAAAAAACACGTGTTTAGCTTACATATTTATCCATAGCAAAAAAACACTTGTTTAGCTTATGTAGAAAAGAACAAAACGTTTCACCGGGTAAAAAAAGAATGTGGCTACTCCTTCGACGATTTTGCTTGGATGGAATATAGACTCGCTTCTCCAAATTCGTATTAGACTATATTTTATTTAACCAAAATTTATATTTTGAGAGACGAAGAAATATTTTGAGAGAGACGAAGAAAATAACTCAGCTCAATAATGCAAGAGTGCATGTTGTAAAGCAGTTTTATCGCAGAACCCATTAGAAGCTAGCATGGCCATTTAGGAAGCTAGCGTCAAGTGTGATGTCCTCAGCTTTGTACCTAATGAAATGATGATATCATTATCTGAGCCACCCAATGCAAATGAATCGATCCACAAATCCACTTATAAGCTGAGTAATCTGTGAATTAACTCGCAGATTATCTACTAATTTAGCCTATAAATAAATTTACACGTCGACCCACTTACGTATTTAGATGTCAACCCATTTACATTGTCGACCCACTTACATCTCTAGATACAACAAACCGAATCATGACACGAGGGTTACCCACTTATTTGATCTACATCCCTACAAGCCACCAAAGATCATCCCTACAAGCCACCAAAGATCATGAGCTCCATTTCTTCTTTCTTTGTATTTTTTTAATTAACCACGATTCTGCATATGTATCTAGTTGTATCAAACGTTTCAAACTACATATATGGGCTATGTGACCATATAAATTGTACATGAAAACCATGGAGAACCCATGAGCACATAAAACCATTGATTTAGTACACCAGGACACGGGGTATATCCAGCCCTTGATAGCGTCGTATCGCTTAGATCTTGCTTTTATAGGAGATGACCAATGGGGCAGAAACAAATGAAAATGTAAAGAGGGAACAATTAGCAGACTAGTGTGAACAATCTGGGCATTTGAAAAGCCCTTCTAATCTCTGTCCAGTATATTACCAACATTAGTATCATTTGTCCAAGAAAGTGATAGTATAATATGGACACT
Source organism: Oryza australiensis (assembly GCA_019925245.2). Lineage (NCBI taxonomy): Eukaryota > Viridiplantae > Streptophyta > Magnoliopsida > Poales > Poaceae > Oryza > Oryza australiensis. The sequence continues at coordinate 251,191 of JAIFGZ020000104.1, forward strand.
ATCAAAATGGGCAGTAGTGATTCTCTCTTTAATCAGACAAAATAACACAAAGCTAGCGAATCAATACATCCCACTCACGTAAATAGCTCATCTACAGGACCCTTTGATAACTTCGCCGCAGGATTAGTAACAAGCTTGATACATTCATGGTTAATCACAAGAATATTGGAGCCATCACTAATGTGATTGTAGCGAGCATCTTAATAAGAACATGAATGGATGGCCCCGCCGTGTCTTTAAATGGATCTCCAACCCTGCAGCATAACAAACTCCTAATAAGTGTATCTATCCCATATTTTTGGAGATACTGTTCAGAAAAACAACAAAATGGTCCCAAGCCCTGATGACAAAAACATTATTACTCCCTCTGTTTCTTTGTCTTTTAGCCTTCTCAACTATTTCCTAAATGCGAGTTATTTTAGGCACTTATCCATCTTTTCCTTGTTTGCCCTTGCTAAGTAATGCTACACCTCTCACAAATAAATGACTCTTCTTGAGTTACTTTCTTAATTCTTGTGCACAAGTTTAAAATGACTTACATTTGGAATCTGAGGGAGTAGAGAATATAGCTATTTACTATATTTTGATAAAATGTGTAAACATAGTCCTAGAAACAACCCCCAAAACAGAATTTGAAAAGTAGAGCATAAAAGATAAAACACTTACGTATCACCGGTAACTGCAGCCTTGTGAGACTCACTGCCTTTGCCACCGAGAGCGCCAGTCTCGATGTACTTCTTAGCATTATCCCAAGCACCACCAGCAGTGTTCAAGAAGAGTGCCATAAGAATACCAGAAACAGTGGCAAACATAAGCATAGCGGCTACAACTTTGGCTCCAAGAAGAGGCTGACCAGTAGCGTGACCCAACATACGGAAGATAATACCTGCAAACCATGATTGTTTTCCCCATTTTCAAAAAAAGTACCCAACACTAGACCAAAAATGCAATAACCCCCATTTCTATAAAACTTACCAACGGCCATGGGTGATATAATGGCTAAAGCCCCTGGCCTTATCATTTCTCTCAAGGAAGCAGATGCCACAATTGCAACACAACGACCGTAATCAGGCTTCTCGTTGTAGTCCTGCATGAAATTATATTAGAAGTTAGCATTAACTTTTATAGGCATAAGAAATTGACAAACTTAATTATATGCATGTACTTACCATAATGCCAGGCCTCTCGATAAACTGTCTCCTGACCTCATTAACAACTTCTTGTGCAGTTTTGCCAACAGCAGAACAAGCCCATGCACTAAACAGGAATATAAGCATTGAACCAAGTAAACCACCAACAAAAACCTCTGGGATTGCTATGTCAACCTGCAATCCATTACACAAGACCATTATATATGTTATAAGCACAGAAAGTAAGTATTTTGTGTGTCTAAGTAATAAAATACCTCTTTGAATGGCAATTGTGCGAAAGCAGCTACTTCATCCATATATGCGCTGAACAGGAGAAAGGAAGCCAGTGCTGCTGACCCTATAGCAAATCCCTTTGTGGTAGCTTTCGTTGTATTGCCCACAGCATCTAGAATGTCTGTGATTTCTCTAACACTTTCAGGCTGCACAGTTTACTCAATTAGATAGTTGGGAGAACACAGAGATTCAAATATCACATGTAAATACAGGCCACAACTATATGTTAAATTTTATTTAACTAGCTGAATGCCTATGCGTTGCAACGGGAATTAAATAAGAGAACCCCACCATACACTTTAAAGCCTCAAAAATTAAAATAAAATTATTCTCATTGTAAAATATTCAGGTCATATTATTTGTCGTCATTTTTACCTCACTTCAAAAGAAATTTTCCCTGTTTGATCGCTTGAGGTTGGGGAAGGGACAAAAGTCCACCTCCCTCACTGTTCGGGAGACCCACATAACACATGACAGTGGTGGTGGGTGGTGGCAGATTCACCACTCACCACCACCATTGGGGTCTTTTTTAATGGAGTATAGATATTAACTTTTTATGGCAAAACAGTTTAGAGTAATTTGAAACTGTAAGGGAAAATGAGTAAAGCATATTAACAGAAACAGTAGACAAGAACCTACAGCAAAGACGAAATATTGGTTTGAACTGCTATATACATGGAAAAAATACGAGTATATTACCTGCTGACTCATCTCCACAATACCACCAGCATTGTCAGCTATTGGACCAAACATGTCCATGGTGAGAACATATGCTGCTGTGCTAAGCATACCCATTGTAGCTACAGCTGTCCCAAAAAGACCACCAGTTGGGTTCCCAGATTCATCTACTAATCCAGATGTATGCCCCAACCAAAATGCTGATATGATGGCTATACTTATCACTAGAACTGGTAACGCTGTTGACTCCAGTCCCAAGCTTACTCCAGCAATAATATTAGTTCCATGCCCTGTGGAACTTGAAAGAGCCAAAAGGCGGACAGGCTCATGTTTGTAATCTGTGTAATACTTAGAAATCCAAACAAAAGCATATGCTGTGATGATGCCCACCAAGCCACACAAGGCAAAATTGAGCCATGCAGAAGGTGCTTGTTCAGTGTACAGGAGCCACCGGGTAGACTGAAAATGTACACCGGGTAAATTATTATAACAGAGAAAAAAAGAATTTGATGTTTACTGCAGAAAAGGAAGAACAAGACAACACCAACATAACCCAGAATAACTGCATTGGAAGATGTTTTCGTTTTACAGTTCTTTGTTACATAATTATTAGTTCTCTTACTTCCAACCCTCCTGCTATGCATGCAGTGGTTACAATCCCATGGTTTAGTCAGAACTTTCCTGGGCTAGATTTTGTGTTTTTCAAAACTTTATGTTTTTATTATCCCATGAAATACAACCATGTACCATCAGTTTTTACTTTTGCTGCAATTGAATACAGCAATAGAAAGACAATTCCACCTTTCATAGTTCATTCAAAAATGATACTAGCTCTATCATAAAATATAGCAACTTTTGTCCAGATACAGAGCTAGAAGTTGTTATATTTGGGGACGGAGGTAGTATTTTAAGACATGCTGATGAGAATAGTACATGAAAGAAATTACACAAACCATGCCAGACCCATTTTGCATATTCTGACCCTAACGAACATCTACATCCCAGCCCATGGAAACAAAGTATTCTTGCTAGAACTTCTACTGCACTAGTACTCAAGGAAGACACAGTAAACTAATGACCAAAATAACTAGATTTACCACTCCAAAGGTAAGAACAGCGAGCAGTATAGTGATAGAATATCCTTTCTGCATAATTGCCATCGGATCTTCAATAGGGGATATTAACCCAGAGTCACGTGTTCCCCGAATTGAGAGTATTCCAACTGATGAGATCACCAGATCAAATGAATGAACAACAAGAGGAAACAATATAAAGCCTGAGGGATCTGCATTAGCAAAGAATGCTGATTATGAAGTAGTAATATTACAAAAAAAATGTTATCGCAGAAGACAAGGTGATTCTCAATTTTATTCAAAACCAGGCACTGCCCATGAATAAAGATTTGTTGAAAGATCATGTTATTACATAACTAAAGTATTCTGTATACTCATACTAACAATATCATTTGACGGCTGGCTCTTCAGTGGTCTTAGGAGAATCTCACAAGAATTGTCACTGGACAATTTGACATTCTTATCAGTGCTGTTACATGACAAGCAAAAGAGACTTGCCTTCAATTTTGCAGCGTTGTGCCATTGTTCCCCCGAGTATCATTGCACTGATAATTTCAGCTGCTATGCTCTCAAAAAGGTCAGCTCCTCGTGCGGCACAATCTCCAACATTGTCACCAACCTGAGTAGCCCTCTTTTAGTATACTACCGATGTACCAATGTGTTACAGAGCATAATAGGATAATAATAATACAAAGTGATTTTTCTAGATGCATCTCTAAGTTGTGAGGGAGGTAGTAGGAGGGATGAGGATGTAGAACTTATCAGCCACCACCAAACTGAAATATTTTAACTAAAGATGAAAGCATAACAGATAAAATATAAGCTAGCTATAGACAGACAATTAGTTCTGAATATATATTCTATGAAGAATTATCCCAGCCTTGGGAAACAATGCTAGTCCATCACTTATGAGGGTTTTTCTTTGGGGGGAGGGGGGTTGGGGGAGTTATGTAATGAATTGAAAATACAAAGAAATAGTATCCTTGATATAACTAAGAATCATATAACTTATGTCTAGGCATATCCAATAAGAAAAATATCAAATGTTTATGGTATAAAATAATAAAAAATACAACAGGCTTCAAGAGAAGTATCAATACCAAGTCAGCAATGACAGCAGGATTACGAGGATCATCTTCTGGTATTCCCTGCTCAACCTTTCCCACAAGATCAGCTCCGACATCAGCAGCTTTGGTGTATATTCCACCACCCAACTGAGCAAAAAGGGCAACAAAAGACGCACCAAAACCATATCCCACAAGGAGAAGAGGCACTACAGGAAAAACAAATGTGAAATTGAAAAAAGAAATATTCCATTTGAATAAAAGAACTAATTGCAAATTTATAACCATAACCAGTGTTATCAACAGGAAAAGCATAAATTTGGCCAGGGTCCTAACTTTCACCTGTTATTGACCACCGACCACGCTTATATATATTTTTTAACAGAGAAGAGGACCTTAGCTTTTTGAATAAGCTGTTTTGTTTCCTCCACTTTCTGTTAGTCCCATTCCAGTCCTTCAACATAAATAATTACTCCTACTTTTTATTTGATGTTTTAGAAACAGTGGTTAGATTTTTAAAATAGTAATGAGCTTTGTGTCAGACATTTCGACCCAGCCCAACCTGTCAGTGCCACGGATAGCTTCTTCAGGGCCAAAGGATCAGATTTCACACGATGAAACAGCTGTTTCAGAAGATAGCCCTTGCAGACCACATGTGAAAGTTAAAAGAAACAAACAGTACTCTTTCTGTTTCTTTATTAGCTAACATTTTTTCTCGTGGCTGTTCATAATTATAGGTTGCACACCTCTTTCAAGGTAACTGTATTTTTGTTTCTCCGAGTCCCTAGTTGCAACTACTAAACTGTTAATTGAATGGAAAATAAATTTTCCAACTTCCAAAGCAATCGGTATCAGATAGTACTGCACTAATGGATTCATGGAAAGTATGTGTATTGCAATTAATATCAGAGGTTTGGCTCAGCATGCATATCCTTGTGGACTTGAATTGCTCCTTGATCTTCAAGCCCAAATCAAGTGAGAGTAGTCTAATGTAATAAGTGAATGGACAAAGTACTTCACTTAAGCAGGACATATTTTGAACAAAGACAGGTTTAAGAGAAACTTACGATCTGTAACCTTCATTGAACCAGGTGAATCTACTTCAAGCCAAACATAGAATGTTGCATACAGTATTGCCACACCAAATACAGCCATGCCAACAACCACAATGGCTGAGAAACCACCAGCGCGGACAGCAATCTGTTTAGAGAAATTAGTCACAATTTCAAATTCTACTGTGGAGGGACAAACACATGAAATGTATAATATATCAAGAGTATAAAACAAAACCTGCAGTGCTTCTCTCGCAGACCGCCGGGCAGCACTTGAAACTCTAACATTCGCACGTACGGATACCCACATCCCAACAAAACCAGCTATCCCAGAACATAAAGCTCCAAGGAGAAAGGAAGCAACAGTAATATATGCCGATGTTGTCCTATATAACCATGATATTCATGAGATGTCAAAGGATGGGCGCAACTAAGATTTCAGAATAAGAATGGGAAATCACCTTCCAACACCAGATGCCTCCTGCTGTGGGGTGGTGGAACGAAAGAGATAGATGCCAAGAATGACAAGTGCCAGGATACAAGCCATTTTAGAAATGGTTCCATATTGTGTCCTAAAAAATCCTTCAGCACCATCTCTTATGGCATCAGATATCTGCACATCAAGAAGGCACCCAATAAAAATACAGCATAAATCTGGCAGGTAAAGATGTCAGTATACTAAGTACAACTCTCAAGAACAGTATGATGTATGATATATAATATTGACATCATGACATCCAGATTCAGTTCACTGGTCCAAAAGAAATTATTTATATAACTGTAATTCACTAGCTAACAACATCAGCAGGTGAGCAAGAAATAGTGTAGCCTTGTACCTGTGTTGCATCATGTATGCCAACAAACTCAAATCATAAAGCCAGTGCACAACAGCACTAGGAACATGTCAGATACAAACTCTTATACCACAACTGTTTGGTCAGTTAATTGATACCCTGGTTTTTGCAGTATTTTTTCGTACTGGACAAGCTCTTGTGGTATGAATAAAAATTGCTCTAACATAGAGCCAATGTTCACCTTTTCTATAGGAAAATTGTGTGCATTCAGGGGCCACATAGATGCCTAACAACTACATTCCAAATGCATGCACCCAGATTTCCTTATTCTATATGGTAGAAAGTTGGTTTGTTTAGTTGGCTGCCTGCATTAACTCTTCTATAGTAATCTCCAGAAACTAGTGAATGGGCCGCTACTACAGTAAATTGTGATCTGTCTGATATGATGCCATACGATGATGTGACATAAGTTTCCAATTATATTGTACTAAGCAAAATCCAAAAATAGTCCACCAGCAAAACACCCCACACCAATAAAAGCAGTGATAGCCTTATGATGGATCTTTAGCATCAAATCAAAAACAAAAAAGAAAATCATGTCCAAAATCTAGCATCCCTTTTGAAATATCAAAATATAACTAAACATTTAAACCATAAACACAAAGCTGCAGGACAAAAGAAAAGCGCATTTACAGTCTCCGAGGTGGAAGTGTTAATTGAATAAAGCAAAAGATGCATAACACCAACAGTATATTACATTTGCACACAACGGAATAGCAAGTTACAAAAAACAAAGAAAAACAGTGTACTGCAATGAGCATATAGAAAATATGAAGCATATCAGTATGTCATCACAGAACTGACAGATGAAATTGTAATACCTCGGACATTTCTGGAGGACCTTCATCTTTGGCAAGAACCCACTTTGTGAGGTAGAGAGAGAAGAATAAACTCAGAGTACAAATGCAGAACACAAAGAGCACAATTGGTGATGTACTGGCTCCTACATAGAGCACGCCACTGAATACCAAAAGAAGAAGAACAATGAAAGCGCGGGATTCATCCTCATTAACACACGGAAGATCTGCAGTAACCAAAACAGAGACTGAAGGAGATGCAAAATAATAGCTTAACTGTCGTTGATTCAATGTTAAATAAACTCTACTTATAGATGAGTAAACAAAAACATTTATCTGTTCATATTTGCAACTTAGGAAAGTACTTTCATATAACAAGCAGATGTAGCTTGAAACTTCATAACATATATTATGCAGATCTAGATTAAAATGTCTAGAGTCAAACATATGAACCTGTGTGAACTGAAGTGCTTATAATTTGGATTTTGTTTCAAACCTCATAACAACTTTAAGCAAAACTATGCAAAACAGTGATATAAATGTTGAATAATTTGAGCTAATAAACATATTCTTCTAGTATGAGCAGAGAGAACTATCATTGGCTACTAGAGATAATATGTTCTTCAATAGTGAAAAGCTCTAAAGAGCAAAGACTACAAATGTGTGCAAAACAGAGGGAAGATGGAAAGTTCGCAATGCAGCATTCGGTAGTGCTATGTTGATCTGTGGCTCATTGCCATATATTTGCAAGAAAAAATAATGTACACAAAAGAATGACAAACATTTCATCAAAATCATACATGTGTGTGTGTGTGAGTGCGAGCGTCCCATGGCACTAGTAGAAACATATAAGGATAAAACGATGAACGAAAGCTAAATCACGATCATACTCTTCCTTCCTAGTAACTGACAACAACTTAATTCTATGTAAAAGGCGGAGAAATTCATACCGGTGGCAGAGATGATTTAGTTCGTACGGTAGAGAAAGTTCTGGGTCTCTCCGGATACAACCTTCCGTTCTCCATGTCCGCTTCCATCATGGCTGAATAAGAGTTCACCCTCCTTGTCACAGGAAAAGGAGCGATCTCCCCACTCTGGGGCAGGTCGCCCCGGATCCCTGTCGCTGAATTCTGGACGGTCTATATCCAGACAGCTTTGGACAATCAGCAACTCCAAAGAGCCAAGAATATGTGTGAAACTTCACTTCGCTAGAACACACAACCTTCTCCCTTGCAATGCCACAAGATCAGATTAGTATTAAGGTTTAAGACAAGGAGAAAAAAACCAAACCTAGCTTCCAGATCTAGAAGAGAAGATAGAGGTTGAGGCGGAATTCGAAAGGAAGAGAGAGGATACGCGTGCGCCGGCGCGGTTGTGCTCACCGGAGGCGGAAGCAGCAGGACTACGTGCACGGCCACCTACTGCTGCCCCCGTCGCGAGATGGATGGAAGTCGGCCACGCGCGGCGGGCGCGGCGGGAGAACTAGCGAGGAGACCTCCGGGAGTCGACTCGAGGCCGAGAAGACGACTTGGGCTGGCGCAAGAGGAGTAGGAGGGGGAGTATGCGGCGGAAGCAGCAGGACGCCGGCGCCGCTGCTCGCAGTCGGCGGCGATGGAGATCGCCGCGGCGGCGCAGGCAGGAGACGGATGGAGTCGACGGGGAGATCTCCGATCCCGCGAGCGCAAGGACCAAATTAACCTTCGCGTGTTTTTAGCCTAATAACACCATAACACACGATATAGTAGAATATTCCGTGGTCACTCCTGTATAACTACCGTGCAAAAATAATAACCCGATTAAATTATTTACCAATTTAATTTAAAACGAGATACCAGTCATATCCGAACTTAGTGTTCTATCGTGCATGCGATTAACAAAATACATCGTTACGCGCTACACTCTTATTTTATTACGTAATCTTATAACTACTTAAAAAAATTTACTAATTTTCTGTTCGTCACTTGCATCTTTCATCTATCAGTCGTGTCTTTCATGGTTTCGTCCATCGAACATCGAACAAGTTCGTATTCTTCCATGCTTTATGTTTTTTTCTTTGTCACTTGCCCTCTTCGATTCGATCCTTCAATTGTTGCAATCTCATACATGAGCCCGCGAACAGGAGGAGTAGCATGCCAGAAGCGTCTATACGCTTTCACCTGTCGTCGCCTTTGTACGCGTCACACACGTGGGAGCGCATCATGTCGAACTTTCTCGTCGGAGCATATCGAAGTCATCCGACAGCTGGCCGAGTTCTTCCTACCTAAGACCACCTCATCCTTTCCTAAGCACACCTCGACCCCCGACTCCTGGGTTTCTCTTCTATACCGAGCTCCCGCTCCCTCTCCTCCTCGACTCCCGCTACCCTCTCCTCCTCCGCTCCTACCGATCTATCAAGAAAGCTCTCTACTCCGGTGTGTGTTCAATTGCCTCCTCGATCAGCCACCCGCTTATCATAGTGATCAGAACAGGTGATCCACAATCCACGTACCTTTTACCAGCCACGCCTCGTCATCGTCGTCATCCATGCTCGACGACACCGTCGGCAACAACTCCGGTGATCGGCTGTCGTCCCACGGTGACGGTTTGTGATGATATAGCTCGCTGCACATAAGAGGCAGGCGTCCATGTGGGAGGCTGCGTTGGCATCGCTCGAGGGCTTGCTCGCTCATTGATGCTCAACTAGATAGCATGGTGCTCTGCGCGTGGAAGTGTTCAACCACCTGATGTTCTGGTTCTGGTGCGCAAGGGGTGGTGGCAGGGCTACAACTGCATCTAGAGCTCGCCTCCCTCACCGTGTCGCTCTGGGTCACCACACTCATCAACCTACTTGTCTAGGCCTGGCACCTACGTTGGGATGTTGCGTTGTCGATGACCAAGACCACATGTCGTCGATGAACGTACTCATTTACATGGAAATGACTTTGAGTTGTGGCCACCACTGGGAAGATGCACGTCCTTCATCATCATCGTTGGAGGAGGGCTAGGACGAGAAGGGGTTGCACCGGTGTTGATGCGAAAACATGACGGCTTGGAAGATTTGCTTAACGTGCATGTTCAAAGCTTCGGGTTCAAGGCATGTCGGTTGGTTTGATCCCGTAACCAACAAGATAGACAATAAAACAAGGCGAAGTCGATAGTCGATCGACCGATAATTTGATGTCGTATCGTGATAACCTAGCCGATGCAAACAAGTCAAATCGGTGTAAGGTAGAAGATGTTGCTCATAGATTTAGATTAGATATAATCATAAACAACTTTTCCTTAACAAAACCAATATTATAGGTCGAACCCAATCGATACAAAGATAAGATTGAGATTATTAAAGTCAATTGTTATATAATTATATGTCCTAAATAAGTAGCCAATGGACAAATATTTGTAGATTAGACCCAAAACAATCATGATCGGTTGTATATATAAATAACATGCAATTACTAATTTAATCTTTTTAGCTACAAGCAATTGCGATATATCGACCTAACCGAGACAAGATACTTGCTTATAACTAAAATTAGATAAATTAATAATTATATGGACTTATGTCATAGCCGATGAAATAGCTTAGGTGTTTTTAGATAACATACAAGCTATAACTCCAATATAGCCTTATACAAAAATATCGCTTTAATTAAATCTACTAAGGGTCATAATCTCAATAGATCAGATTTAACCGAGACAGTGCGAGACTAATAACAACCTTAATGGATTTAAAGAATTGATAAACTTGTATAAGATGATAGATATAATAGATTAAGCAAAAGAAAGCATGTAACTTAAAGCAAAACATTTATACCATGTAAGATCGGCTGAAACTCTGATACTATCCTTATCAGCAACCAAAGAGCAAGTTAGTTCTTACAATTTCAATCACGACTTAGTAGGTCAAATCCAATTGATGCAGCACTAAGTATGAAAGAAAGAATAAGGTCTAAACAAGTCTTCGATTGTTTTTCACGGTGGTAGATACACTAAACAATCTAAGTCATCAAGAGCAGTTTAGCTGATACCAACAAACTCTAGATGAATCAACCGATATGAGTAAACAGTACTAGTGACTTAGATTAGATAATGTATGTGATAACTTAGCGATTATATTAACCGGAATAGAGTGTCGAACTCAACCGATGGAAGCCCTAGCCCCACCGATACAAGCAACTATAGATAGAACTCACCTCTTGTTGGAGATCGAACCTAACCCATGCAGCCCAACTCGAAACAACAACTTGTCAAGATGAAAAACCAAGAAAACTAGGGTGACGATGCGCCAAAAGTGTGTATTGAACTGTTGTTCCTCTTACAAGACGCTGGGTGTACATTACTTATAACCATGAGCATAAACTAGTCCATATCGGACACGATTCAAACTTTCCTAAAGATAAAGCAAAAATTATAAGTCCAAACTGGACTCCAGCAATCTTTCCTAAAGGAATAAAACCGACTCTACCTAATTAATAAATAAATTTTGATGTCGCATCCTTCTTGGACCCGAATCTTTTTTGGTATTGTCTCAAATCTCCTCATCCGAGTTTGACAAGAACTCAACTTCATGTCATCAACTGTTTTCTATTGGCAACCTCCAACCGATACCACTTCGTTGATACTTTTCTGCAGAATGCCCTCAGCCGATGCAATTTCCTTGTTTTTGGCAACTAAAATTACACCGTCAATCCCGCTTCGCACTCGTTCCTTATTTAACAGAATATGCCAAATTTTTTGCCGTTAACAACCAGCTCAGGGGATTTTGGGTTTGAGGAATATTTGGAAAAATTGAAGTATAGATCTAATGTTTATCGTAAGTTTAGTTTCTCTCGTTGCAACGTAAGGGCATTTTTTAGTAGTAATTGAAATTCATAATTATTATACCAGTTCAATTTTGTACCATAGTGTATAAAACTAAAATTTTGTCCATTATTTTCCTTTTTGCCAGGGGAAGCACTGCCCATGCCCTATCTGGTTGGGTCCATTAGTGCCATGGCCAACAAAGCCGCAGATGCCATGCCTAGTAGTATGATGTTTTTATGCCCAGCCCTCCAACCTCTTTAGGCATACAGATCTTATCCCATGCCACGAGGCAATTTCCCCATTGATCTCTTTTTCCTTTCCATAGAAAAGCATGGCGCCGACACTTGATCGGTTTGATCGCCCATTGGGGTAGCTCGAACACGGTCATAAGGTAGACCGACAGGGCCATTAGGATTATGTTGATGAGAAACTAAGCAATCTTAGCCTCTTCTTCCCGCCTCATCTGCATTATTTCATTCTTTCTGCGAGTTTAAACCAGGATACACCGCTCCCGTGCCGAACCAAAAGGGGTCCTCCAGGATCTCTGCGTGTCGATCTACGACATCGACATAGGCATAATCGAAAATTAAATTTTGGATTACATCTACTTATAATTTTTACATAGGCCAATCGGTCAAATATAATCAGATTCGCAAAAGTTTGGGTACCCAAACCACAAGCAACCGACTAGGGTTTGTTAGTGATATGCCCTAGAGGCAACATGGAGTTGTTGGATATCACGTCAATGTTTATGTATAAATGAATAAAGTGTTATTCAGTTCTATGAAATAGACATCTTGTATTGATCAATAAGTACGTGACATATTTATGAGACTCGATATGTATATGAATCTATTTCTAAACGATCCTCGATCATATGTCATATTGTTGGAACAAATATGATTCTAAGATCGACATGTTTATTGATTGATGATCATGTCTCATAGATCATGGGTATGGAGATACCAAATCAATAAACATGGACATATGTATTAGAGAACATATTGTTGGATAGACCCACCATGAGACACTACAGAATTAATGTGTCATTAGTTGGTCTCAGGTAGTGTTGGTACAAAGTCCTTAGACCTGAGATCACCATGGATTCCAACATGTGTAGTAGTCTACTTTGGGACTACCAAACGCTATTCCGTAATCGGGTAGTTATAAAGGTAGTTTTCGGGTTTGCTATGAAACATGTAGTGGGATGTGAGTGATCAAGATGGAATTTGCCCCTCCTTTGGAGAGATATCTCGGCCCCTCGAGGTAATGGATTATGGAAATGCATGGCCATGTTAAGTTGATTGAGGTGTCAATCAACGGACGGATAATCCAATACGGTTCGAGTGAATGGTTAAGCTATTGAAGGGATGGCACACATCTTGCCCGTAGCTTAACCGGTATCGTGAGGCAAAGGGATTTGTGTACACATTACAGGTTCGAGCCGATATTATATTCTTGTATACTATGGTGTCAATATGTGCCGCTAGGCGCCGGCTGCGTGGACAGTCGGCTGAGTTGGACTCGAGCCGACGATCGGCTAAGTTAGACTATAGCCGAAACCGAGTATACCCGAACCTGTGGTCGCACGCTTAAGGGGATAAGAACGGGCATTCGAGTTGGACTCGGATACGGCTCGATCGGATAGGGATCCGATCGGATAGAGTCCTATGGGCTTACGACGTATGGGCGGCCAACTCTGTGAGATTCGGATAGGATCCGATTCAAAATAGAGTCCCGATCGGCCACTAGTCCTACTCGGCCAACTCTATATAAAGGAGGGAGGGGTGGAGAGCTGCGACACGTCAATTGCATCGCATGCAACGAAGTCGCCGAGATCAATCTCCACGGAAACCCTCCCCACTTTCGAGCCAAACCCTAGCCTTGCATCGCGTGCTAGCACACGGGTGTTGGTGTCCCGGACGTGTGGATACGGTAGAGGCGCCGCTACGTTGCGCGCCGTTGATCGGCCGGATCGGCCGCAATCGAGCGATCGGATGTGGTGGAATCGGCTGCGGTCGGGCGCATCGAGCGAGGCGTGAGAACACGGCCGGACGACTCGAATCGGCGATTGGCGATCGTGTCTCCGGAATCGCCACACGCTCCATTGGATTGTCCGATTGGCTATTTCTCCGCACTCTACTCCAATCGGTAACGATCTATCGGCCCTTACTTGCAAGTGTTCCTTGTTTGCGCGGTAAAAGTTTTTGTTTTCGGCTAGCGTAGCCTCCGCGTAACCCTTCGGTGGTATCGAGCTAATCTTGCTTAGTTCGAGTTTTAGATTGGATGTGGAACAAGTTTTGCGCACGGGTTGATTAGATCAATCGGTTTTACGGATCTGTTGAGGAGAGTAGATGGTAATTGCGTTCCTTGATAGTGTATCGGAACGGCGTAATGTGATTACGTCGAAGCAATTTCCAAATAACTCGGTTTGAGTTGGGTTCGAGATAGCGTTCCTTGATAGTGTATCGGAACGGTATAATGTGATTATATCGAAGCTATCTCATAGTCCGACTTTGTTGCTGCCTCGCGCCTACGCAAACCATCTCCCTTGATAGTGTATCGGGACGACATAATATGATTATGCCGATATGGTTTCCGTAAGCGATTTCATAGATTGGATCTATGAATTTCGTGTGGTGTTCCGGCGCCGCTCGGAAGCCCGCGAGGGACCGCCGTGTGCACCCCCTTGTAGGTTGTCTCGATGTCGTTTCTCGCGATAGGTAGAAAACGTTTCTACGCCTAACTCGTTTTTGCAAAGAATGCTTTGAGATGGTATGGCCCTATTGTATGTATGAGATGTATGAGATGTATGAGATGCATGTGATGCATGTAATATTCTTTCATATGTGCAATCCCTGTAATATTCTTTCATACGTGCAATGCTTGTAATATTCTTTCACGACTGCGAGTCGATGTAATCTTCAATTAGAGCTTCTATAGTAGTAGCTTAGTTTGAAGAAATCAAGCATTCGACACTCGGAAGAACAGTGATGAAGATGGAGATCCTCTACACCGGCATGGAGATGGAGATCACCATGTGAAGGGGGCCATACTATTTCATGCTATTCTACCCGCTTTCATATATGTGATATGTTTGTTTGATAGGATAGCATCCCTCACAAAATTAAGTAATAATGATGCCCTTCCAAATGTTGCACCCGTCACCGTTATGCTCGTCAATGGTGGGTCTCGCAAGCAGAGTGTCATTCTCTATCATAACACGAGGGGTATATGTCGGACATATACAAGCAGAGCATTTAGTTTACTTAACAAGGCTATCGAAACAGTTTTGGGCCTTGGGGCATAGGTTGGGGCCGGGGCATGGAGATGCCACACCAACAACAAGAGTCACATAGAGATGTGATTAGCAAGAAGTTGCTTATCGATGTTACTAATTTTCTAGCAGTGATGCCAAAGCTCACTAGAAAATTAACTAACATGTGGATCTTGACCCAATACGTAACCTAGAGGGAAGGTGTAAAATACGTAACGGGAGTCTAATGTTAAATTGTTTAACAATAGACATAGCATAAACATTGTGCTAAACTTTGCTTTTTTCGTTGTAGAATAAATGACGGCTAATACAACACCCGTACCTTTAATTTGCGATCTATTCTCGAAAAGGAAAAATTAAATGGAACAAACTTTATGGATTGGTATCGCAACTTGAGAATTGTTCTCAAGCAAGAGCGTAAGGAGTACGTTCTTGAAGTACCCTATCCCGAGGATTTGCCAAATAATGCCACCGCAACGCACGGAGGGCTTATGAGAAGCACACTAATGATGCCCTAGACATAAGCTGTCTCATGCTACCTACAATGTCCCCCGAGCTTCGAAGCAATATGAGAGCGCGATGCTCACACTATTATTCGGGACTGCGTGGTATGTTTGAGAACCAAGCACGGGCCGAGAGGTTCAATACCTCAAAGTCCTTGTTTGCGTGCAGGCTTGTTGAGGGGAATCCCGTCATCCGCATGTGATAAAGATGATTGGCTATATCGAGAGTCCGGAAAACTAGGTTTTCCCCTTAGCCAAGAGTTGGCTACGATGTGATTCTCCGCCGCTCCCTCCGAGCTTCGAGCCATTCATATTGAATTATCACATGAACAATATGGATAGAACCTTGGTGAATTGCATGGGATGCTAAAGACACCGAGGAGAGTATCCGAAAATGGTCATCATGTGATGATGATGCGAAGGCTAAGCGCAAACCACTCGTCAAGAAACTTTGCACCAAGAGGAAGTTAACTCCCGATGAGATCGCGAGTGCCTTTAATGCAAAGAAGGGCAAGAAGGGTCGACGGCATCGATGCCGTTTGCTTCTACCGCAAGGAGACAGCCACTGGAAAAGGAACTGCAAGAAGTACATAGAGGATCTCAAGAAGAAGCAAAGTACGACTTCGCTCGGTATTAATGTTATAGACATTAATCTTGCTTACTTCACCACGACTCTTGGGTATTTGATACCGAATCGTAGCTCATATTTGCAAATCGTTGCGGGAATGAGAAGAAGTAGAGGATTAAGAAGGGCGAGGTGAACTGCGCGTCGGCAATGGAGCAAGCGTTACTACGCTTGCCGTCGGCAAGTACCACTTCATCTACCTTCGGGATTAGTTTTGGAATTAAATAATTGTTATTGTGTTCCAACACTATGTCAAAACGTTATTTCCGCTTCATGTTTGCAAGCGGAAGGATATGATTTTAGATCAATGAACAATGGTTGTTCAATATATCTTAGAGATATGTTCTATTTTCATGCTCCATTGGTGAATGGATTATACGTTTTGAATCTTGAAGCGTCTCCCATCTATAACATTAATACGTGAAAGACAACTCTCTAATGATATAAACCCCACGTTTATCCGGCATTGTCGCTTAGGCCATATAAATAAGAAACGCATGGAGAAGCTCCATAAGGATGGATCGCTTCACTCTTTTGATTTTGAATCATTTGAGACATGTGAGTCTTGTTTACTTGGTAAGATGACAAAGGCACCTTTCACGGGACACGTGAAAGAGCAAGTGACTTGTTGGCACTCATACATACCGATGTATGTGGACCAATGAGCTCAACGGCCGAGGTGGTTATCGTACTTCATTACCTTTACGATGACTTTAGTAGATATGGTTATATCTACTTAATGAGGCATAAGTCCGAATCCTTTGAAAAGTTCAAAGAATTCCGAATGAAGTACAGAATCATTTAGGGAAAACAATCAAGTTTCTATGATCGATCGTGGAGGGAATACTTGAGCCAAGAGTTTGGTAATCATCGAAAGATTGTGGAATTGTTCCACGTTGACTCCGCCAAGAACTCCACAATGGAACGGAGTGTCCGAACGGAGAAATCGCACCTTGTTGGACATGGTGCGGTCGATGATGAGCCAAAGTGATCTTCCGTTGTCCTTCGGGGATATGCTCTTGAAACAATTGCGCTCACACTAAATAGAGTTCCATCTAAGTCGGTTGAAAAGACACCATATGAGATATGGACGGGCAACCCCCTAGTTTATCTTTTCTCAAAATTTGGGGATGTGAGGCTTATGTAAAACGTTTACGGTCGACAAGCTCACACCCAAATCGACAAGTGCTTCTTTGTGGGATATCCTAAGGAAACTAAGGGATATTACTTTTATAATCGGGAACAAGGCAAAGTGTTAGTCGCCCGACACGGTGTCTTCTTGGAGAAAGAGTTTCTTTCAAGAAGGGTTAGTGGGAGCAGGGTGCATCTTGAAGAAGTTCAAAAACACCGAAAACGTTTCATGACCACGTAACCACAACGGAGGAGCAAAGTGTTGCGCCACCGCTTGTAGATACACCACCCACGGAGGTCGAAAGATCACGTCGTGCACCGACAGTACACAAAGTGCGGAACAACGTGATATATTGTTGTTGGACAACGATGAACCTAAGACCTATGAGGAAGCGATGGTGGGACCCGATTCCAACAAGTGGCTTGGAGCCATGAAATCCAAAATAGAATCCATGTACGACAATCAAGTTTGGAACTTGGTTGATCCACCTGATGGTTTCAAAACCATTGAGTGTAAATGGGTTTTTAAGAAAAGGCCGATATGGATGGAAATGTTCACATCTATAAGGCGCGATTGGTGGCAAAAAGTTTTAAACAGATTCAAGGAGTTGATTATGATGAAACATTCTCGCCCGTCGTAATGCTTAAATCTATTCGGATTATCCTAGCGATTGCTGCATATTTCGATTATGAGATATGGCGGATGGATGTCAAAACGGCTTTCCTAAATGGAAACCTGCGAGGATGTATACATGATACAACCTCGGGTTTTGTCGATCCAGAATCGCTCGGAAAGATATGCAAGCTACGAAATCCATTTATGGATTGAAGCAAGCATCTCGGAGTTGGAATATTCGTTTTGATGAAGTAATCAAAGGGTTTGGTTTCATCAAAAACGAAGAAGAGGCCTGTGTTTACAAAAAGGTCGTGGGAGCGCAATTGTATTTCTAATCTTATATGTGGATGACATATTACTGATTGGAAATGATATCCCTATGCTAGAATCCGTCAAGTCTTCATTGAAAAATAGTTTTTCCATGAAAGACTTAGGGAGGCAGCATACATATTGGGCATTCGGATCTATAGAGATAGATCCAAGAGGCTAATTGGATTAAGCCAAAGTACATACATTGACAAGGTGTTGAAAAGGTTCAACATGCATGATTCCAAGAAAGGTTTCTTGCCCATGTCACATGGCATTAATCTTAGCAAGAATCGTGTCCTCGGACACATGATGAGCAGAATAAGATGGGTATGGTTCCATATGCTTCGGCAATTGGATCCATCATGTATGCCATGCTTTGTACACGCCCAGCATGTCTCGTACGCTTTGAGTGCTACGAGCAGATACTCGTCCGATCCAGTGAAGGTCACTGGATCGCCGTAAAGAATATCCTTAAGTACTTGAGAAGAACTAAGGATATGTTCCTAGTCTATGGAGGTGAAGAAGAGCTCGTTGTAAGTGGTTACACCGATGCTAGCTTCCAAACGGACAAGGATGATTATAGATCGCAATCGGGTTCGTGTTTCGCTCGAACGGAGGCGCCACTGGAAGAGTTCCAAGCGGGATACCGTTGCCGATTCTACAACGGAGGCCGAGTACATTGCCGCTTGGAAGCGTAGCGAGGCCGTTTGGATCAAGTAATTCGTTTCGAGCTTGGTGTGATGACTAGTACAACCGGTCCAATGTATCTCTATTGTGATAATAGTGGAGCCATTGCGCAAGCCAAGGAGCCGAGGTCACATCGAAGTCCAAACACATACTTCGGCGATATCATCTCATCCGCGAGATAGTGGACGAGGTGATGTCAAGATATGCAAAGTGCACACGGATCTCAACATAGCCGATCCGCCGACAAAACCTCTCCTCACCGAAGCATGAGGCGCACACAAGAGCAATGGGTATTAGATACTTACATGATTGACTCTAGTGCAAGTGGGAGATTGTTAGTGATATGCCCTAGAGGCAACATGGAGATGTTGGATATCACGTCAATGTTTATGTATAAATGAATAAAGTGTTATTCCGTTCCATAAGATAGACATCTTGTATTGATCAATAAGTACGTGACTTATTTATGAGACTCTATATGTATGAATCTATTTCTAAACGATCCTCGATCATATGTCATATTGTTGGAACAAATATGATTCTAAGATCAGCATGTTTATTGATTGATGATCATGTCTCATAGATCATGGGTATGAAGATACCAAATCAATAAACATGGACACATGTGTTGGAGAATACATTGTTGGATAGACCCACCATGAGACACTACAGAATTAATGTGCCATTAGTTGGTCTCGTGTAGTGTTGGTACAAAGTCCTTAAACCCGAGATCACCATGGATTCCAACATGTGTAGTAGCCTACTTTGGGACTACCAAACGCTATTCCAGTAATCGGGTAGTTATAAAGGTAGTTTTCGGGTTTGCTATGAAACATGGAGTGGGATGTGAGTGATCAAGATGGAATTTGCCCCTCCTTTGGAGAGATATCTCTGGCCCCTCGAGGTAATGGATTATGGAAATGCATGGCCATGCTAAGTTGATTGAGGAGTCAATCAACGCATGATAATCCAATACGGTTCGAGTGAATGGTTAAGCTATTGAAGGGATGGCACACATCTTGCCCGTAGCTTAACCGATATCGTGAGGCAAAGGGATTTGTGTACACATTACAGTTCGAGCCGATATTATATTCTTGTATACTATGGTGTCAATATGTGCCTGCTAGACGCCGTCGTTGATGTGCCGGCTGAGTTGGACTCGAGCCGACGATCGGCTAAGTTAGACTATAGCCGAAACCGAGTATACCCGAACCCTGTGGTCGCACGCTTAAGGGGATAAGAACAAGCATTCGAGTTGGACTCGGATACGGCTCGATCGGATAGGGATCCGATCGGATAGAGTCCTATGGGCTTACGACGTATGGGCGGCCAACTCTCGTGAGATTCGGATAGGATCGATTCAAAATAGAGTCCTAATCGGCCACTAGTCCTACTCGGCCAACTCTATATAAAGGAAGGAGGGGTGGAGAGCCGCGACACGTCAATTGCATCGCGTGCAAATAAGTCGCCGAGATCAATCTCCACGGAAACCCTCCCCACTTTCGAGCCAAACCCTAGCCTTGCATCGCGTGCTAGCACACGGGTGTTCGGCGTTCGTCCCCGGACGTGT
Source organism: Oryza australiensis (assembly GCA_019925245.2). NCBI lineage: Eukaryota > Viridiplantae > Streptophyta > Magnoliopsida > Poales > Poaceae > Oryza > Oryza australiensis. The sequence continues at coordinate 271,633 of JAIFGZ020000104.1, forward strand.
GGATACCTGGCAGAGGCGCCGCTACGTTGCGCGCCGTTGATCGGCTTCGGATCGGCCGCAATCGAGCGATCGGCTGTGGTGGAATCGGCATGCGGTCGGCGCATCGGAGCGAGGCGTGAGAATACGCCGGACGACTCGAATCGCTGATTGGCGAATCGGCTGTCTCCGGGAATCGGCTACACAGTTTCAGATCGGATTGCCCTGATTTGCTATTCTGCTGCACTCTACTCCAATCGGTAACGATCTATCGGCCCTTACTTGCAAGTGTTCCTTGTTTGCGCGGTAAAAGTTTTTGTTTTCGGCTAGCGTAGCCTCCGCGTAACCCTTCAGGTAGATCCCTAATGAACCAAGTCCTAAAAGAAGCAGGCGCTTCCTAAATCACTCAAAATAAACTAAATCAAATATCTGCAAAATAAAGTTAGACATATATTGCAAGAGTTAGTACATTAAACAAGTTAAGTTAAAGTTAATGTATTGACAAACACAAATCAAACCTAACATACTACATACAAGGGAAGGCTTTGTTTAGCTTATTTTTAGCATAAAGGCAAATTTTGGATCACAATCATTTGGAAGGGAGTTGACAATTCAATTAACAAAAGTATGTACATAGATATAACATAATATTCATCATAGCATCATCATAATCATACCTTGCTACCCTCCTCGGCAACCAAGCATATGTCCATCATCATAATCATTTCACCAAATACGCTTCAACATTTTCAAACTCATGTTTTACAAAAACACAACTCAAAACATAAAAACCATACTCATGACACTTTACCAAGTCGTTCATGACCACGAACACGACTAATCGATTAGTTTTAGACTCTAAAAAGTTTGTACATCTTTACCCACATGATATGAACACTCTAGTTTATTTTGCTCACGAAGCACCACCACATTCTATACGCTAAATGTTGTCTATATGTCATAACAAAGCCTTTACATTATCTAATGCCTAGCCTTGCATCAGCGATGACAAGTTTGACTCGTCCTAGGAATGACCTAGAGCAAGTTAGGTAGCGGGCCCACGTCTTAAACCTAACACCGTGGCGTGAACACATCCGTTCTCCCATGAGGCACCTGCACGTTGGGAATTGGACAGACTTATACGCCTAAACTACCTCGATAAAACACGAGTAAATAGGTAATTCCTATGAATCATCACTCAAAATATTTCATTCTACTTCGGCCTACTATATGCAAGGCTTGGCATCACATAACTTAATTGGCTAAGACCACCCCATAAATAACGTATGTGGATGTATGTATACTATAGTCGGTGACATGAAATTCGTCCTTAATTGACTCAGCGACACTCCGCCTATCGGTGTGCAACTATCACCATATGCACACCACTTGCCGCCCCAAGTCTAAAACCTTTTTATTCTTATTTTAGTTCACAAATACTTAGTATTTTTATTTCTGTTCATCAATAAACAAATACCAAAAATTTCATTTATAAAGTAAGAGGAATGGCTATTTGCTTAATTTAGGCATGGCTAAGCAAATAGTAGCATAATAGGTGTTTATAACCACAAATGACCACAACGAATGCCATATACAGATGTACAAATGGAGAGGTGTACAATAATTCAAGGGAGTTTATGCAGCAAGTTAGTAACTACCATTTACCAAGTTTTAGATATTGTTAATACATAATAGACATGCAACTTTACAAACAACACTTTTCATCTTCCAAAGCATGGGTTTCAATGTGATCAAAGAAAGGAAAGAGGAAGGACATGCCTTGTTTTTTAACAATATGGAAAACACATAAGCCACTCCTTCATGTCGATGTAATAATCTATATAATCAACACGGTATGCAAACAAATACCAAGATATACGAAAAATCAAAAATGCTCTACAATATGATTTGTGCACAATGAGTTGGCTCTGTCATTAGATGAATTTAGATGAAAGAATTTATATTTTCTCTCTTTAGATGAATTTAGATGAAAGGATTTCTATTTTTATCTCTTTTTATTTGTGAGTTATGAATTTTTAAGTTTTGAATTAATATATGGTATCGTTTACTTACGTGAGGTTGTAATATATTTTTAACATGGGTTTTGTTAGAGTTAACCTTATAGGGGAAGAGGTTTTTTAAGTATAATCCAATTGGTTTCATATTTTTAAAAAATTATATGAATTTCTTATGTATTTTACAAATTGTAATGTGATGCATGTTGATAATTTCCTATATAATTTTTAGAGATTTATTTTGTACAAAATATATTACTTCTTGTTTTTAATAAATGAATAATATATTTTTATTAACCTAAAAACTGAGTTCACAATTTTTATTCTAAAATGAATTTCTTGTAAATTTTAGAAGTTAAAATACATGTGTGGAGTTTATTTTGTTATTACAAATTTTTAGTGATGATTCTGGTACAGAATGTATCAAGTTTTATTTTAGTAAATTAAATTTAATTTCACACTTTGATGAATCTACGGAGATTTGGTTCATCCCATTTGAAGTTAAATTGAATTTCCTATGGATTTTTAAAGTTTAAGCAAGCTCTATGTCAACTATTTCTTAAATGGAATTTTTAGAGATAATTATCATACTTTAAGTGCAGATTTTTACTTTACAACATTAAATATATTCATATTTTGAACCTACAGAAATTGGATTCATATCAAAATGAGTTATATTTATTTTTATATGGATTTTACAAGTTTGCATAAATTTTTAGTTGATTAATAAAGGTTTTAGCTATTTTCCTTTATCGAATTTAAATGAATGGGGTCCACTAGTCAGTCATTGGTTACTTTGCAGAAAATCCCTCGGAGTTCCTGGATTAGAACCCGAGGTCCTCAGCACGTGGTGAAAGGGATTTTCCTTAAGAGTCTCGCAAGTTTCATGTTATTTACAATTACGTCCCGGTCCCACATGTAAGTGATTGTGATCTTTGCTAAACAACCTAACACATTTTAATTTACTTATAATTAGGTCCACGGCGCCCTAATGATGTGGGCCCTACATGTCGGCGAGGCAACGAGAGAGCAGGGCGGGCGCCCGGCGAACTTATCGTCGGCGCCGGCGACGAACAGCGGCCGATCTTGGTGGGCGGATAAAAGAGAAAATGTAGAGCGTCTCTTTGCGAACCTAGAGATGGTCGGATTGTTGGCGCAGTGGTCGGAGCAAGATCGGGCGAGTCCGAGCGGCGGGTGCTAGGCCGGGAGGCATGATAAGTTATAGGCGAGTGCTAGGCATGATAAGTTACAGCGGAGGCAATGGAGAGAAACGGCTCGGCGGTGGCGGAGAGCTTCAGGACGACGACGCCGGTTTGATCTGGCGCATGTGAGGCAAATGTGAGGCATGCAAGAGATAGAGAACCCCCTAAGCAGTGACTGAACCAGCAAAATAAAAAAGGAGAGACCAGTATGACTAGATAAAATACAAGGACCAGCAAAGTAAGTATGTGTATATATATGTATATATCACATAGAAATGACTTTTTTTTGTAAAAGAGGATAAAAAAATTATTTCTTTTTTCATTTGAGCCTTACTTTGCGCACCTTCATAGCATAAAAATCATCTATAATGACATTCGTTATGAATTGTATTTTCAGTTCCTTCTCAATATATATTACTAAACAATCTCTCAAAAATACATTTTTTATTTTATTTTGAAAACATTGTGTTGACAAGCTTCATTGCAGAAAATACTCGTTCTGAGGTTGCAGTTGAAATCAGAAGAGTAAAGACAAAGTAAGAATTCATATTGTTATTCATAAAAAACAAAATAATAAATAATAAGAAATATACAAATAGTATAGGGTCTAAAAACTATATGTGTGTGTGTGGGCAGGGGGCTCTGGCCCCAGCTAGCCCCCATGTTTCCGTTTTTGCTCCTAAGGATGCTACATGCACGACGAATTGGATCGTGGCTCACCGGGTGTGAAGGGATCGACAATGGCGACGACGGATGGGGTTGAGGGGAGGAGGAGGCCGATCCCTCGATGTATGGTTTCTTGGCTCGATTCCTTCGGGAAGGCGGCTCCTAGTGTCATGGCGACGACGTTGGCGCGGTGGTTCTGCCGAGTTTGGTCCACGGTGGCGGCGCGACGATGGAGACGCGGCGGCGTGCTTGGTGCGTGCTCCAGACACTGTGGGCATAGTCGGCGTTCCCGACGACTCGGCTGCACTGATGGAACCACGACTTAGAGGAATGAAACCGGCATTGGGAGGAGGATGGAACACATATTGGTTGGAGTTGACCGTGGCTCCTTGGCGATGACGACCGTTGTCATCCTCACAGCCGGCGATGAAAAAGAGAGGGAGTAGAGGAGTTGGAGCTCCCTTCCTCGGTTGGATCGGCTCTAGGATGAAGAGTGAAGAGAGGCGACATAGTTGGGAGGAGATAGAGGGCTAGCTCGGGATCGCCATGTCACGGCCACGCGTCGAACACGACCGGCGCGCTGTCACCCTTGGCCTCTCTCTTTCTCACGTTCTTGGTCGGTTGGAGATGATGCACAAAGTGAAATCAAGCAATGGTGGCTGCCAAGCGAGTCCAGGGCATGTTAGGAAATCAGTGCACACACTGTTCGAGTAATTTTCAGAATTTTCTCCATTTCTTTCTTTCTCTCTTCTTTGTAATTTAATAGTTTAATATAGGAAGTTGAAAAATCAAGGTGAATTTTTTGGCGGTAGATAAAATAATCTAGTTTCTATTTTTTTCAATTTTAACTCAAAAATTCATTTTATTTTATTCTCAGCAAAATAGATAAGAATGGTTTAGTTGAATTTGGTTTGAATTTTTAGAAGGTTACGACCAGTGGGGTAAATTCTGAAAAAAATTATTGTTGCATGATAAATAAATTAGTATTTGAATAAATTATGTTCCATATACACTCTTATGTGATTTAATGCATATTTGAGTGATGTATTGATTTTGCTAATTAGGGTTTAGAAATAATCTATAGTTTGACTGCTTTGACCGATTTATTTGAGGTATCAAATGTAAAGATAAAATTATGCCAAAATTTCAGTGAGTTGAATGTATTGGGTAGCATTTACATGAATTTTTCTATGATTTTATCCTACTCCAAATTATTTTTAGAATTTCACTTAGCTTATCTTTATATATAAGTTCTTTATTATAACAATATGATTAAATGATTGTAAAATTATATTTGATTTATATTTGATTTTAGGTGGTGTTTTAAATCTGATTCTCATGCTCCCACAATTACTTTCCAAAGTTATTTTGTAAGTTTGTATGCATGTAGGTATGTGTTTTATTAAGTAAAGCTTAAGGTAGGATTTTTAATATGATTGAGTTAGTGGTTTTATCCATCTTTTAAATTCATGAGACCTATTATGAGATGCAACCAAGGTCAAAAACACTTAAAAGGACTTCAAATCACACATCACTCATTGTCTTGATGCAAGCATGCAATGTTTTACATTTCATATTAAGTTAGAAGGAAAAAATATTAATTTGTCCTCAAATTTTTCATATGGGTTGAGCTCATCTAGGGCTTGGGTACAAAAATTTTTAGGATTTCTATTTATGAAAAACTCTTTTCAATATTATAGATGTAAAATTTGAAATTTAAATTTTTGGGTTTGTTGGGACGAACTAGAAACACTAATAATTGACCGGGGTATTACATGATCCACAACTATCATCTATCGGCACACAGGGTTTCATTGAACCGACTAATTACTTAGCCGCGAGCATCCCACTCCATACATATGTTTGAATAGCTATATTTGAATAGAATTTCCTAATGAATCAGTTCCTACGTGCGAATTCAAAGACAGGCCCCAAAGGAAAAAGGTCTTCACCGGTATTAGATACCCAGGCAAGCACCTCTACCTTTGGAAATAATTATGACCTGGTGGAAATAGTATCTGAGCCTCCCTAATGCACATTAAAATATTGGAAATTTGTTAGTTTGAAAAATACGGTGATGGCAATTATGCACAAAATTGTTTGATCTGCTCTTCCAGACCTCAGTTGCTAACTTCTTCTATAGCACAGCTGCTATATCGTGTATGTGCACAAGATCTAAATACTCTACAATATCAACTGCTCTTTAGCATATTTAAGTGTTCATAGTGAAGAAGATTTGTTCGCAATAGCAGGTTGGATTCTGCTAACGAATTCATCCACAGGCATAGTACCAATCTCCCGTTATGCCTGGACCTGATAGTGAGGGTCCTGGCTTGAACTTCTTTAGGCCCAACGACCGCCATGAGCGGCACTTTCTTTGTTTCGGCGTTCCGTATTAGCTTTGGTAGACGCTCGCCATGACATACCTCAGCTCGAATGCCTTTTGATTTCAGTTCTGAAGCCACCTCGTTACAGTATTGCAACTGCAAATGGGAAACAAGATGCAGCTGGTTTACATTAAATACATATGTGACCTGCAAATATCTCCTGAATGGAGCCAAAAGTAAAGTACAAAAAAGATACTAGCAATTCTTATAATGCAAGACAAGGTTGAAGTCTTAAACGGATTTAATCTACACCAATAAATCAACCAAGGATCCAGATGCAGAAGAACACCGATACCCTGACTTCGGTTGTTCAGATAAATGATGCTGAGTTGGGTGCTTTAAATTTAATAGCACATGTAGTCATGCATCTAGATGATCAAAGTAAATGAAACAAACCTCATTGTCTGTCACAGGTAGAATACGAGCTTGGGTTGGTGCAAGCCAAAGTGGAAAATCGCCAGCATAGTGTTCAATGAGGACACCAAAAAATCGTTCCAAAGACCCAAGGACAGCTCTATGAATCATGATAGGTCGTCTCTTCTCGCTATTTGAATCAACATAAGTAATGTCAAACCGCTCGGGTAAATTGAAATCAACCTGTAGCGTAGTAAAATGTTAACACAGTCCATTTTGTTCAAATATTTTCGATAAATATACAACTGACCTGCACAGTGGAACATTGCCATTTTCTTCCAAGAGCATCCTCAATTTTCAAATCAATTTTTGGACCATAGAAAGCACCTCCACCTTCATCAACCTTGTATTCCCAACCTTTATCCTCTAGTGCATCTTTTAGTGCAAGTGTTGCTTTTTCCCATATGTCATCACTGCCAACAGATTTTTCTGGCCTCGTTGAAAGGTTTATCTCATAATACCGAAAGCCAAATTGGCCCAGTATTTGCTCAGTCAGATCAAGAACACCTCTAATTTCATCTTTTATCTGGTCCTCCAGACAAAATATGTGGGCATCATCCTGCACAAATAGACCTATTTTATAGCAATAGCAAGAAAGGTTATGAAATCAAAAGGTAGTTGTACTTAATGAAACTAGCAGGTAGTAGCATTCAGTGCATTACTTGTTAGTACAAAATGCCAGATAGTAGACATAACTTATGCATATAATATCATATAAAGATTTTTTTAAAAAAGGACAGGGTGGCAGTGCCTCCATTTTTTCAAAAACAAGAAAAGGTCTCCCTATGGATTGTTGTTTCCTGACCGATGGCATTATAAGAAACCATACTAGATGAATAACAAAAGATTCAGAAGTAGTTGAGAGATAAAAGGAGGAAAAATACATAGGATGCCTTACTAGAAAAACATGCCATAACGATTCAAATCACAATGTACAATATATATTTGAATTCAGTGACTGCAGAATGAATGAACCGGCATGATGCCATAAGAAAGAAAATAGAAGCAGAATTCCGAAGTATGGAGCACCTGTGTAAATCCTCTGACACGGAACAGCCCATGCAAACTACCAGACAGCTCATATCTGTAGACAGTTCCAAGCTCTGCCACTCGAATGGGAAAATCCCTGTACGAATGTAGCTTTCTCTTGTATACTAAAATGTGGTAAGGGCAATTCATGGGCCGAAGTTGATATAGCTCATCTTCAACATCCATTTGATTGTACATGTTCTCTTTGTAGAAATCGATATGCCCACTAACCTTCCAAAGTTCAGCCTTTGCAACATGGGGAGTGTATAATAGATCATAACCATGTTGCAAGTGAATCTGTTTCCATGAGTCTTCTAAAACGTGTCTGATAATAGCACCTTTTGGATGCCAGAATACTAAACCGCCACCAGCATCTTCCTGTTAAAAATTCATATTCTACAGTTACTATAAATAAAAAGTAAAAAAGGTTGGATATGCATGTATCAGGCCTGAACTGAAGTGTCATAGGGTTGTAAAGCTAAGCCAATGGGACATGGATGATACGGTGCCGTAATTGGTGGTCTGTAGCAAATTTGTGTGAAGCATCAGCAGATGTTGGTGGTAGCAGACTAATAGCAAAACAATCTATGATTCGAATGAAGGTGCCACTTTAAGTTTTTAACAGTCATATCCTGTAGTGTAACAAGTAACAAGTAACAACTAACAACTAACAAGGCGTTCTAATACTTGGGAGTTGATTCCATTACTTTAAGAAATAGATTCTATCTATATCAAAATAACTATTGCATTAAAGTAGAAAGGATTGACTGCCTTGCACTCTATAACCATATAAAGAGGCTATGGCACACTGTAATGCTAAAATTATATAACCAAATATCATGGAGGGGACAAAAATCAACAAGATGATACGTTGTATATGAAGGTTGAGGCTTAGCGCTACTAACAAATTACCGCCATATGGTTCTCAAGTCAATTAGTTGCAGAATTAAGATTATACCTGTATAGAGAATAGATCAAGGTCCAGACCTAATCGCCGATGATCTCGGCGCTTGGCCTCTTCCTTGAAGTGGATGTAAGCCTTCAATTGGTCTTCAGTTTCCCATGCAGTCCCGTATATTCTTTGTAGCATTTGATTATTTTCGTCACCTCTCCAGTAAGCACCAGCTACAGACTCAAGCTCAACTGCTCTCCTGTTGATTTTCCCAGTAGACTCAACATGAGGTCCGGCACAGAGATCCCACCACTCTTCTCCTGCAGTATACAGTGAACTCACCAACATGAGCATAGACTCCACCGATCAACCCCCCCAAAAAAAAATGCACCAGAAAAGGTAATGCTCAAAATAAAACGAGATAGCAGTACAAACCAATGTGATAGATTGTGATAGGTTCTTCCTTGATGCCCTCCAAAATTTCCAACTTGTAAGGTTCATTAAGCGCTTCGATCCTCTTTTGAGCCTCTTCCCTTGACACCTCCTCCCTCACCAATGGGAGATTCTTCCGGATGATCCGATCCTGCCACCACAGCATGTTAAGCAACTCAAAATTCACCCGTTCGTTCTGGGAATTAAAAAATCACGTATTAATCAATTCGGTTCAGACATGCTCGGATACATAAATACCATCTCTTTCTTGATCCTCTTGAGGTCCTTGTCCGTCAGGGGCTCCATGTCGAAGTCGTAGTAGAAGCCGTTGTCTATCCAGGGCCCAATGGTCACTTTGGAGTTGGGGAACAGCTTCTGCACGGCCATGGCCATCACATGCGCGCACTAGAGCAGCAACCACGACGCGAATAAACCAACAATATAGCAAATTGAGGCAGTAATCGATTGGCGAAATCAACACGAACTGAAAAGGCAGTACGGTGTGGCGGATGCGGAGCAGGCGGTCGGAGGACTCGTTGGTGGGGAGCACGACGCGCTCCTCCTTCCCCTTGCCGTCGGATTCCGCCTTGGCGGACGCCGCATCCGTGGCTTCGGCCGTCGCCGCCGCCGGTGCCGAGGGCGAGGCGGTGGAGCGCGCGGCGGTGGTGCGCGGGAGCCCGAGCGAGATGGAACTGAGCCCACGCGGGGAGCCGGCTGAGTAGCGGCGCGCCGAGGAGGAGTGGGGGAGGAGGTGACGGCGGCGGCCGCGGTGGTGGTGGTGGTGGAAACGGAGCAGGGGAGCGGAGACGGCGGCCGCCATGGTGGCGCGCGCCGAGAGCGAGCTCGGTGGGCGCGTGGTGGCCGCTGCTGCTGGATATCGTTTGGTCTCTGGTTCGAGCCTCTAGCGTAGTACAGATTTTTCGCAAATACCTATGTATTTAAATTTATAATATCGATAATTTTGTTTTATTTGTTGTACAACCTTGATCATACTATTTTTCTATTAGATAGTAAGACTTTTTTTCTAGTTATTTTTTTACGTTTCATTACATATATAGAAAAAAATAGTAATATCTATAACATTAAAATAGTTTCATTATATCAAGCATTGAATATATTTTAATAGTTCATTTGTTTAAAATATTGTTATATTTTTTATAAATTTAGATGACTTAGGTCTTATAATATAATATGGAACAGAAAAATTATAACAATAATATCTAACAAAATTATAGTATTGTAAAAGTATTTATAAAGAAAACTTATATATATGGCCTGTGGCGGGCCCGAGGCCCAGCGACTCGGCCCTCGCGCAGCTCGGGAGCGACTCCCAACGGAGAAGAGCGGTCGTCCGGCAGACGACCGCCCTCGCCCTTGCGTCCGCCGCCATCTCGCCGCCTCGCCCTCGCCTCGCCCTCACCCCCCGCCGCCGCCGCCTCCCCTCACACCGCCCGATCCCCTCGCGGGAGAAGAAGATGGCATCGACGGGATGGCGCTCGCTTGTAGATCCTCCCGTCGAGGCCTTCCGCGTCCCTTCCTCCCGTAAGACGGCGAGCTCATTGATCGCCCTCCTTCGCGGCTCCACCCCAAGATCGCATGCGGTCGCGTCGACTCCCGCTACGCGTCGCTCGTGCACGACTTCGCCGACGTGATCCCTCCCGGGCCAGCTGGTGGCGATGCATGAGGGCGCACCCAGCGCCGACGGTGGCAAGGTATGGCACTTTAGCACATGCGTCGTTGCGGGAGCGCGAGTGGCGGCGGCGGAAGGAGGCGTGTGTTCGATCGGCGGCGACGGCGCGACGGTGGTGCTCCGGTCGTACACGAGGCGACCCGGACGAGAAGGAGAGCCTGTTCGGCTACGAGCAGCAGGCGGAGCTCGACGAGGTGTGAAACGATACGATAGCGGCAAGCTCAAATTCTCCTTTGCTTGCTCGACTTCCAGTGCGGCATGACCACGATGTATTGTCAAGCACAGTCCGGATACTGAAAGTGTGGTTGAAAGGGAAGAACTGGGGAAGGTTGGGTAGGGAGAAATCTTCGTGGACAAGCTGCTGGGAAATCCAGACAACATTTGGCTAGGCCCTATTTTGTAAATAATTTTTGGTACCTATAAATTTCAGAATTAATTTGACATATCATTATTAGTTTGTCACTATTAATTTGGTTCACTCATGCTATTAAAAATTCCTCCTGAGCATTATGCTTTTGAACTGAACATTTTGGGAGCTTATAGATGGTCAACTTTGAAGAATTTTTTTTGCTATGTATTTAAATACAGAAGGAGTGCTTGACATACTAAGATTAAAATATTGGAACTCCTTCAGTTCAAGGGAGTTCGGACAAAAATTCATACAGCTCACGCGGAACTCCAAATTGCTCGGTAAAACAAGTGAATGCAAATTTGAAACCCTTACAGTCATGTGCTACCTTTGTTTTTATAAATAGTTGTCATTTTAAAGTATGTGCAATCAAACATTAAATTTTTTTTATCCTGGCCTTAGCTGTAGGGGGAGCTAATTTCTTCCTTTTTATAATAGAAATGTTTTGAATCCAGGCCTTTAGCGCCACAATTATAAGTTTTGTGGTTGAAAGAGAAAAACTTAGTGATAGGACAAATCTCAGCTGCATTAAAAATCTATGAAAATTATTATGAATCTTAGTTTTGAATTCAGGTCCTGTTTGATTCAGCTTAAGATTTAAATATAGCTGATAAATAATATAGCTGAGATTATTATAATGATTATTATAATCTAGATTATTAGGATTTGTGATGTTTGATTTAGCTTAAAATTATTATAATCTAGATTATTAGGAGTAATTTGAAACTAAAATATAGATTATTACAATAGATTATTATAATCTAAAACTCAGATTGTATAATATAGTAATCTCCTCTAAAAATGACTTTTCAGATTATTGGGTGGCTCCCACTGTACTTACCCTTAGATACTTCAAAGAAATTACCTACCTCTATCATTCATACCTCTTAGCTCTCACCGTATCTTTTTGCTCATCTATTGCTGATATGTTTTATTTGATTGGAGATAATAATTTGATATTCAACCTTTTATACAAACAAAATATTCATGAACATTTTATTTATTAATATATAACAATATTTTTAGCTACTTTAAATTATGTATTTATGTTATATAGTGAAAAAGGCAAGACATCCAAAATAGTTGAGGACATTATATAATTTAGCCTTTCAAACCCATTTATGCATGACTCTAATAATCCAGATAAACAAACAGCTAACGACTTATTGTACTCTAACTTAATATAATCCGGCTTATATGATCCAGCTTATAGTAATCTGCTCAATAATCTAGATTACAATAATCCAGCTTATAATAATCCAGCTTATAGTAATTTGCCTCAATAATCTAAATTACAATCATCTTAGGCTGAAACCTAAGGCTGTATTCTAGTACAGGAACGGACAGATAGAAAAGATTTCTTTTTTTTTCACGCATGTTTTCTAAACTAATAAACGATGTGATTTTTTTAAAAAGTCTATAGAAAAATTGTTTTAGAAATCATATTAATCTATTTATTAAGTTTAAAATAATTAATTAATTAATCATGTGCTAATAACTCGTCTCATTTTGCATATCTTCTTAATCTTTTCTTTTTCCCTTCTCTCTAACGTAGCAATGATCATATACTAACTCGAATTGAGACCAAAGGAATGAAAACTAAGAGCGGATTTTTATTTATATATTTATTTTAAAAAACTAGAAAATCTATAATTTTGTTTATAAAATTTACATAAATATATTCCTAACACCATATTCCTAACACCCGATTTTTAAATCCATCCTTTCAAGGGCGGTAAGGGTGTAAATTTTATATTTACATTTAGACCCTTCTAGCTGGTTTTAATTACTATAGAAACTATTAATGTTTATTTGACATTTCAAATAACTTTAAATGAAAAGGCAATAAATTATAAAGTTGTAGACCTTATCGAGATGTTTGTTTTTATTGGAGGTCGTTTGAAATGGAGATATGAGATTTTGTAAAAATAGATTTTTGATTTTGTAATGAATATTTAGTCTCCTTAATGATCTTAAATGCAAAAGTTGTTAACTGAAAAGAAAGTTAAGTTGTTAAGTTGTAGATCTCCTCAATCTCTATAATTTATATATAAAGTTTAATTACAAACATATAAGGTTGGCTAGCAAAATTTTGCATTTAAGTTCCTTCTCGCTCTCTCGGAGGACGTTTTTAAAAATAAGAAAACCCTTCCAAATAACGTTAGTAATATATTTATGTAATTCTTAAAAACAAAAATATATCTCTATAAAATTAAAAATAAATAAATATGTCTTTACCTATATATATCTGTAATTTTCCGATGGTCACACGGGTTTTTGTCCGTTGTGGCGTCGTCGCGTGCGACATCCGACAACCACAGGACGCGCCGCTGCATGCTCGTCCGTCGCAAGATCGTTTATGTTTCTGCTTCTTTCATATGGGCCCACGTGGTTTTCATCCATTCGCCCGATATCGATTCCATATTTCCCTTTTCCATCCGTCGCAAGATCAATTTCAGACTCTGGATCAGGCGATGGCTCGACACGAGCAACGTGTATTTGCTTGGAGCACATTGCAGCAGGAGGCGCATGCAGCTCACCGGAAAGTGCGCTTCATCACCCGCATGCACCGCGGTCACGGAGCACACCATCATCGATCGAGACAAACGGCTTCTTAGACCCGGGGCGCCTTTCACTGTGACGTGGTGCCGTATGAGTCGGTACGCACACACTGCGCAACATGTTCAATCCGTTGGTGTGCGACCGTGGCTTCGGCTTCATCAAAGGTGAGGACTGCGTCCGCTTCTCCCTAAGCCACAGATATATATTATTACCTGTGTGGCACATATATGCTACATGTATTATGTTTAAAAAAAATCCATACAGCTCGAGTGAAATTCAAATTTTCTGGTGAGAAAAACAATTCGAATTTGAAATCCATTCGGTCATCTACTGCTACTTCCTCCATTTTAAAATAGTTCCCATTTAAAAATGTGTGCAATTAAACACCACAATTTTAACTTACTAATAATGTATATTAATATACATAATTATTAAAGTTTAATACATGTAAACTTGAGAACAAAATTCAACCGATTCCACAATAAAATTTGGCTACAAAATATGCACTCCGGTCGTCCTAAGTAAAAAATTTCTAACTTTGACCATCAATTTTTAAAAAATTATATAGTTTAACAACGTGAAAGCTATATGTCATGAAAACATTTCTCATGATGAATATAAAAATATACTCCAAATTTTATGATGTTAAATATATAAGTTTTTAGAAATTGATAATCAAATTTAATAATGTTTGATTTAGGACGAAGCTACCAATGAGTAATTTGAAACGGATGAAGTATCATTTTCATTGTCTAAAAAACAGAGGAGTAAAAAACTTTGGTCAAAAGCCCAACACATGTATATGGGCCTAACAAACCAGTGACTATCATTTATATAAAGAAAAAGTCCATTTGGACTCTCTCAAGTACTATAGGCCAAGTGACTCTCAACTATTACTATCGGATCAATTTAACTCTATGGAGTCTTTTGGGAGTTAATCTGGCTGCCACAGTTGCGGTGCTCCTCTTCAATGTCACTCATACGCCTTTGTTGTTCATCAATTTCCCGCAGCACTTCCTCGTAGCAATCATCCGCAGCCTTCGGTCCATCGGGACGGGTTACCATCGGGTTGTAGCAAACAGGGTGTGGCCTCCACGGTGCAAACGAGTTGCCTTCCTCTCGATAAGGGTGGTGCACAAACTCGGTCATCGTTAGCTCTGCCCGGTGGATGGCATTAAGGCGTAAGAACGCCTCACGGGCAACATCCTGAAGTGCGGCTTCCATAAAATCTCGCCGGTAGCAGGTCTGGAAGCAGTATGATGGCTCACTACCGACAAGAGCCTCAATCGATACGGCGGCTTCCCACTCAGGGTGATTCTCGGTACCGTGTCTCCTGCTCCGATAAATGGGTGTGTCCGGGTACCTTAAGCATCGCATCAGCTGCCTAAGTTGCACAACATATCATTCCTCCAGAGGGATCTCAAGCTCCCACGCTCCGATCTGATCATGGCTTGCCATCTGCTTTGAAACTATCTTAGAGTTAGAGAGAGGTAATATCAAAACAATTTTAGTAGAGAAATGGGGACAAGAGTATAAGGGAAAACACATTCTGTTTTGTAGACATAGTTTGTACTTGAAATAATCCTAAGTAGGGATAGTTCCCTTTAACCAGCTTGACAGCGGGTGGGGCACCATTTGGTCTTATCCTATAGTCGCACTGCTATGATACCAGCTCTGTAGACCCCCGTTTTTAGAACGGGAATCATTCGTGTTCATAGCATCATTTCCCCTGGATCGAGTAGTTTGGTATCCACGAATACGATCGAATTATCGGGTGCAAAATGCACGAATAGTCTTACACCAAAAGTATTACAATAATAGGCCCGAAGGCAATATCATTACATGCAGGACCTACTGGTCCGGATACAACCAAAAACAGAAATTAGATAAGGCAGCAGAATTTGAAGGCAGTGGCTCGTCGATTGCCATAGGCAACGATCGGGGACTAAGACCTAGTAGGCGCCTTCTCCTTCTTCGTCCACCTGGCAGTAAGCATAGGGGTCCTCTAGTTCTTCGTTTCCACCATCTGAAGGTTTGTGCGTATAGCAAGGGTGAGTACCCAACGTACTCAGCAAGCCAACACGGAAATGATGCACATGATAGGGTCATTCAAAGGATGGCTGCGGTTTATTTGCGCAAAGCCAATTTTCATAAATCATTTCACAAGCCTAACATCTAGCCAAGTCAAATTTTAGTTCCAGAGTATATTAAGTCGGCGATGGTTCTGTCTACCATCCATCGTGATACCAAGGATGGCTTCCCGTCTCCGATTCATCATGGTTTTCTGGGGAGTCTTCCCCTTCTCGCGTCTCGAGAAGTTGAGTCCACCAGCACACAAAATCAATATGCATACCAACCCATCATTTTAAAACTTATGAGTCTAGCCACAAGAGAAACTTGTCACGCCGCTCATTATCCGTGAGCACGGCTATTCGAATAGATTGATTTACTCACACCGCGGTGGATGTACACTTTACCCGTACTCCGCAATTGCCCATTGAATGAGCCTACATCCCTCTATATGGGACGGTCACGACAAAGCCTTTCGATAACCTTACTTTGGTAGTACCCGCTCCATGAACTTAACTCCTCTTGCACTCTAGCTGTCCTTTCCTAGCAGTGAGAGGAGTTCTGGCGCTCCCGGGGTAAGGAAAACTCACCAAATTCTCATTCATTACTCAACACGTAGGTCGCAGCCTTATCTCAACCACCAGAACCACATCTCCACACAAGAACCACTATGCAGGGATACTGCCTCCGCTCGGCTATCTACTCCGCTAGGTCTATACCCGTTTGAGAAGTACAATTGTACTGGCTCGTTCCAGGTTATAAGTCTCATGGCTTGGTCCTTAATCGACCAGGGACGACACTTGCCTTTGCCAGAATCCACCCAAATCCATCCATCCATCCCAGTCAAAAAAAACATTGGTTTTGTACTTTCATTTTTCCATCAAAACTATTTTCATCATGTTCAAGGCAATGTGGCGCTCATATCTCCACATGTTATATCTCAACTACCTTCCCTAAGGTAGTTGCCCAAGCATAAAGCTTCTTTGTAAGGTCATGGGTATGAATGAATCTAATATAAGCATAACTAAGCATTTTACCAAAGATATCCTTCGGTTATATCACATCGTGGGTTACAAAGATTATATCTAAAGGTAAACAATGTCAAGGCATGGCATATCAAGCATAGGTACTAGTTTGTGTATATAGCATGCATATTTGAAGTTTCAAACAATATCATTTCGCAATTGGGATCAATATATTCGAAGAGGTTTGATGACTTGCCTTGCTCGCACGCTTGTTTGACGGGGTCTTCGTGTAGTCGTGCTCGCTTCCTGGATGCTATTCATACGTGCGAAAATTAATTGAATTCAATTAGAATTAAATAAAATTACCAAGAGATCGAAAAAGAACCAAAAAGCGACTCCAAAAATTAGTCCAAGATTTTAATTAAGTTTGGGTGTGAGTTTGATGAAATCCGAATTAAGGTGTGGGTTGTAGAAATTACGGTTTTTGCGATATACTGATTTAATTTACTAAGGTGACAAATGTCCAAATTGATGTTATCTCAAAAATATTTGAATTTTAAATTTCAGAAGATCCAAATGTTAAAATAATATTTAAGGGCAAGCTAAGCATGAATAAGCTCCTAGATGAATAAATTATGCGACGATGAAATATCTCCGAATTCCTATTTTGAAATCCACTTTTGTTTCGAGAATATATATATATTTTTGTCTAGAAATTTTCCCAAATAATCTCCAAAAACTTTTCCTAAATTTTCTAAAAAATTTCTAAATTTTTCCCAATTTTTTCTTTTTTTCTCTTTTTCTCTTTTTCTTTTTCTTGCTCTTCCTTTTTTCTACCCCTCCCTGTTCACTCTCTCTCCTCTCTACCCCTTCCCGTCTACCCCCTTCCTTTTCCCTGTCCGCCGGACGGCGGCGCGCGGGCGGCGGCTGGGAGCTTACTCGTGGACGGTGGCGACGGCGAGGGAGGCGGCGGGACTTCGGGCGCGCGGTGGACGACGGCGGCGGCTCGGCGCACTGGCGGAAGACGGCTTTGCGAGGTGCGAAACGGCGGTGGCTAGCGACGGCGAGGGCGAGAGAGAATGAGAGAGGCGGCGAGCGTGGAGTGGGGAAAGAGAGGAGGGCTTGCCCCTATTTATAGCCGGCCGGAGAGGAGAGAGAAGAGAGGAGGGTCGACGCGGTGAGGCGACACGGCGGCGACACGCGTCAACATGCGGAGGCGGGGCTGGGGAGGACGTGCGCGGCGCGAACGGGCGTGTGGCGCGGCGACGTGTGGCGTGCGGGGGGGCCGGGCGACACGGCGACGCGTGGCGTGAGGGCGCGAGGGACGCGCGTGGTGGCGCGCAGCGTGGCCGACGCGGCGAGCGGGCCGCGCCGCGCGGCGGCGTGCGCAAGGTGGGTGGCGTGCGCGGCAGTCGCGGCGTGACACGCGGCGCGGGTGGCGAGCGGCGACGGACGGCTTGGCGCGGGCGCGCGGACGGCGCGACGCGTGCGCACGAACAGGTAGTGGACGGGCACGATGCGCGCGCGAGGCGGTCCGGCCCTGGGTACGGCGTCGAACATTGGTGACGGATGAAAAAGTGACATTTCGCATTTTTCCGATTTAATTTCTATTTTCTCCCATTTGTTTTTCCTTCACATTTAAAATTAAAATATGAACTAACTCATTCAAAAATTAAATTTTAACCTACATTTCCAACCTTTTTGCCCATTTTTATTAGATTATATTATAATATATATTTTATTTAATTCCTTTCCATTTTCCAAAAATGTTTTTTATTCAAAATAAATTCTCATCACCTTCCCGATATATCTTTTATAATTTTTATTTTCAAACCTTTATTTTGAAATTTCCTTTCCTTTGGGATTTTTAAATTATTCGGTTTTTCTTAATCTTTTAGATAAATTTCTCTTTATTAATTTGGCGCAATAAAGTGGCAAATAAGAGGTAATAAACACGGCGAGATGCAAAAATACCAAAAGTTTTTGTAAGCTCGACTTTTAATTTTTGATTTTAAATTCTCCGATTTTCAGGATGTTACACATAGTTTTTAGTTTAATAGAAAATCATTTAATCTTTTCCTTTTAATTTAACATATTTCAAATTGACTATTTTACGACAAGAAACCTAGCGTTTTCTGGAAATCAACCTGTGGTCCAAGGACTGCTCTTTGTGAGAGGGATTTATTGCAGATAGGACCCTAGAGTTCATCTAATTTTTCTTAAAATATTATTCTAAAAATCACTTTCAAAAATTTAGTGGTGATTTTGTAAGTTATTTAGACGATGTCTCAGTAAGACGAACCAATGTCGGCGACAACTAGTGGGTCCATAAGGACACGAACTCCTAGGAGTGGAAATAAAATCCCTAAGAAACGTTACACCATAACAGAGGTGGACCACCTAGAAGTGCCGACCGCTCCCCTGAATGTTTGCATGAAGTTTAGGTCGATCTGCGGGGTGATAGGGAGGCAGAACTTCACAATTTTGCACGATGACATCAAGCAGGTGCCAAAAGTAGAGAAGAACACTGCTTGGCTAAAGTTCAAGGACAGCTTCGACTATCCTGCAGCCGCCGAGGACAGGCTCAAGCGGGCAGCTTTCAAGATGATGGAAAGTGCTTGGAAAAACTTTAAGTCCAAGCTGGTCGGCGAGTACGTCTTCAACCCGAGCACTCCGGAGCCATTTGGGAACTTCCCATTCATCACTTCAACCGTGTGAGAGCAGTTCTACGAGAAGAAATCAACCCCCGAATCCCGGGCCAGAAGCGAGGCTTATCGGGCACTCCAGGATAGGATCTTCCACTCGCACCGGCTTGGCACCAGAGGATATACCGGGAAGCAAGTGCAATGGCAGAAGGAGGATGAAGCGACAGAGGCATCAAAACATGCTACCGCCATTTGGCGATATCCCGCACACACGTGTAAGGAACTGAGCAAGGGCAAGGGGTGTTAAGAACAACGATGGCACAATTGCATTGCCAAATGCCCAAGATCAAGTAGTGTACGAAAATATAGTAAGTGTCTCATCTCAATATGTTTAATTTGTTTCCATCATAGTCTTGATTTAACCTGAACTCAATTGTACGCATAAGGAGTTGGTTGCCGAGAGACAACCTCGCAAGAGGCCTTTCGCATAGACGCGAGGACGACATCCTCACTCAAGTGTTGGGCGCCAACGAACACCGTGGACGGACAAGGGCGTTGGCTCCACCATTCCATGGAAATATGGCTTTCCGAATACGCGTGCGTATTAGAAGCGAACTCTCAAGAAGGTAGAGAAAGATGCATGCCTTGCCGAGAGGATTCGGGAGCAAGTTAGAGCCGAGCCGAGCTCGATTCGACGAGAAGCGGTGCAGGTGGAGGCATGGATCAAGCAAGAGATCCGAGCTAAGAAACAGTAACGCCGAGCCTACGCCGTCGCTCCGCAATGAGAAAGTCCCACGCAAAGGTGCAACAGTTGCGCATCAACTGAGGCGACAAAAAATCCACCACCGGTCCTTGCCGCCGTCAACCATATAACGGTAAAACTCTCGGCCGCAATATGTAACAGTCTTAACAAAACCATATATTATATAATATTCTAAAATATGGATGAATCTATCTAGGAACCAACAAACTTCATCCTAATAGTTAGGGTGATGCCGACCTTCATGGTTTCCGGCTGAGGGACTTGCTTTTAAGCCGACTCCATATACAAGAGTGCATGGGGCGCAACTAATGGCCGGCCAGGTGAAAGTGCAAGTTAACACGGTGAAGAACGAATGGGCCCATTTGTCACTGCAACATCCACCAAACGACGTAATCCTAACCCTAGGAGTTGCACGTGGTACCTTTATCCAATGGCCCAAGAACCTCATTGAGATAAAGGTGATTTCGATGTCAACCACTGTACCGAGCATTCGTTCGCCGCTAAGACTTGCTCCTACTCCCTCAGCCCCTCTAGCTCCCGCTCGTGATGAACAAGTAGAAAATTTTGAGTTATAATATGATACAGATTTTGGGGACGATCATATGGAGGCCGACAGCATGTCGATCCCTAAACCCCACCCATGAAAAAGAGCAAGAAGGCACATTCTTCTTCTCTGCAAATAACTAGCAAAAAAACTGCTGCAAAGGGGAGAGGAAGAGGAAAAGAAAAGGTGCAGGCCTCACTTCTGGCTCCAAAGAAACTAGATATGGGCAAGGGGTAGGAAGTACCTAAGAAGGTTGCTCCGGCGTCTTCCAACTAGGCATGCCATTGGTTGGAGACGACGCGCTAGGGATGATGGGCAACACTTGCAAGGAGCTTCACCGATACTACATGGAGAAATCCAACGCGAGGAGGACGAACAGGGAGAGCGATATAATAGGCCATCGCGATCGACAACCATTTCTTGGGCCAACAAATTATATTGTGATCAACTTCAAGGATCTATTTGACCTCTACAGGCTCCAAGCGGTGGACACAAGTCTCCTTAAGTGCTACTCCTTTTAAGTGTTGTTGTGTACAAAATTTGGTAATAACAATCCATATAACACGTTTATAAGAGCGTTTATAAGAGCATTTGTCTTGCGTGTAAGCTTAGTTGGAAGTGGTGTCTGAAGAATGCACCGGAAGTTGCCTTCCTAGATCCACAAATAGTCACTGTCACAAATCTCCAAGGCGACCGTCAGGGAATGATAAGCTATATCTTTGACACCTTGTGGGACCGCCAAGACAAGGAGTAAATTATGTGCGCCTATAATCAATAGTAAGTATGTATCCAAATATATGCAATTGCATGACATGTAGAGCTTTAGTATTCAACTTTCACTATTTTAATGCCTCAGTGTCCATTGGATTCTTCTGGTCTTAATGCCTAAGTGGAGTACATGTCACTACATGAACTCCAAAATCAATAAGGACTATGATTGGACCCAGATTCAAGAAGTGATAGATGAAGCGTGGGCCACATATGTGGAGAAAGGAGGCCTGTATAAGAAAGGACAAAAACAACCTCATCCACAAAAAGAACTTTCCGGTCAAACAACAAGTTGGCGATCAGTGCGGATTCCACGTGTGCCACACCATGCAAATTCTGTACAACAAAAAGGTGAAGACTTTGGTCGAATTTAAGATTTGTGATCTCAATTATGATATACACTAACTACTTCGAAGTATGTACACACACATATATATACACACACTTCGAAGTAGTTAGTATATAGATCGACTAATTTTGAAGTATGTACATGTAGGAAAAAATATCCAAGTCTCCGCCTAGGAGCTTCGAGGAGATTTGAGAGGAGATAGCCGGCTTCATCCTCCGCGACATACTTCACCCCAAAGAAATGTTTAAAATACGGGCGTCAAGTTAAATGATGAACATTGTTGAACATTTTAAAATTAATGTCAAAGACTCATCAGTGATTATATAACACTTATGTTTATATTGTAAATTACAATCCAGTTAAATGTTATGTATATACTTGCAATGCTAAATATATATTTGTTTCGATTTACAACTCGGTTTTATAGGTTTTGATGCTTAGCACTTGAAGATGTTATTGTGAAATATGTGAATAATGGATGTGTATGTGAATAGATGTGTGAAATATGTGAATGGCATATGTGATTTCTGAATGGGGTTTCCTGTGAATAATTGTATATATGAATGGAAATGCTGGGAAATGGAATATATATATATATATATATGTGTGTGTGTGTCTCTGTCATTTTGCAGCGGGCATGGCTAGCAAAGGCCTAAGGCTAGCCAAAAAACTGAATTTATTTTTTTGGGGGAAAACACTCATCGGTGAGGGCTTTAACTTAAGCCCGATGGATATGACATCATTCATGATGGGCTTAAGTGAAGCCCGATTGAGTTGTTAGTCATCCATGACAGGCATTAATTGAGGCTCAATTAAGATTATATCATCGGTGACGGGCTTAAGTTAAAGCCTGATTGAGTTGTTGGTCATCCGTGATGGGCTTATGTTAAAGACCAATTGAGTTATTAGTCATCCGTGACGGGCGTTAATTGGGGCTCGATTGAGATTATATCATCGGTGAGGGGTCCTTGTTTGACTGGTCTTCTGGATCAAACATATCGGTGACGGGCTTTGATTTATGCCCGACAAAGATAAATGCATCCGTGACGGTCGTTTATTCGATAAAAATGACTTCTCACATCAGTAACCTTTGCGTCGTAACGGACGTCATGTCCGAAATAGATAAAGGTTGTCGTCCGATTGAGATGAGGATAACCGTTGTAATATACCCAATTGATGCATACATATTAGATTCGAACAATAATTGAGGGGTTAAAATGGACCATTTCCATTATATCGTCGTGCAGTGACCTATAAATTTGATTTCCTATTTTTTGATTTCTAGTTCTATAACTCGAATCATCATCTGTGTGAGAATTTAAAATATTTAGGAAGCCAGAGATTCTTGAAAAAAAAGCTGCCGCTGTCCAAATCTCCAAACAAACCCTTACCTGTCACCATAAGTAAACTGTCGGTCGTTTTTCGACAGCTTAAGCACTTTTTTGAAGCTAAGGTGTGATATTTGACCTAACAGAGTTAACACTTAACACTACTCTGTTTTACGTATGTTCTATTGTTATCTAAAACGTGATTTATCTATACATTTAGCTATACCATACAGCAGTGAGCCAGTGAGAGCAGGTGCTAGCTAAGCTAGGCATACTATGGTAGTACTACGGAATGATGTGACGCGTCGCCTAATGCCACTTTGGTTTAATCTAAAGTACGTGCGCTGTTGGGTGGTTGCCTCCCATCACTCCATCAGCGACCTATCTCGTCGGTACTTGCTCTTCTCTCTACTTCATCAATTCATCCATTTCATCAAGAACTATAGTTAATTTTTCGAGAAATTAATATTACGTGAATAGTATTAACATTAATTCTAAAGTTACAGCAACGAAATTATAGTACACTTCATAGGAAATTAAACGTGTTGCAATGGTATACATATGAACGTATATAAGTTTATTCCCTCACATGCATGAGGAGCTACATGAACACAAAAAAGAAATTAACAGCTTGCGGGTTTACGCGACCGAAGAACGTAATTAATTACCAGATTGCCACTGGCCGCTACTTAAATTTGCAACCTGTGTCACGTCGCATCACACTCGACGCTGCACCCTGTCGGCTGCGTGAACCTGAGCGACGCGACGGCGCCGGTGCCGTTCATCGCGGCGGCGCCACCGAGGGCATGGGCCCGGCGCCGCCGGGGCCGGCGGAGGCGAGCATGGCGGGGCAGCTGACGAAGAGGTGGTAGCTGCCGGAGACCCAGCTGCCGACCTTCCACTTGACGCGGCCGTCGACCTTGACCTGTAGCGCGACGTACCCGGCAGCGATGTCCTGCCTGAGGGCGTCGGCGACGAACCCCGCCACGGGGACGGACTCTCCGGAGAGCACCGGCGACCAGATGGTGACGTCCCGGTGGCCCTGGTACGTGGGTGGGAGGGAGACGGGCACGGTGACGGGCTCGTCGCGGTAGGTGACGAAGACGTCGAGGCGGCGGTAGTGGATTCCGACGTGGTCGTTGGGGTTGCGGGAGGCGAGGGTGACCTGCGCGGTGGCGGAGAGGGACGGGTCGCCGAGGTCGATGGAGCGGAGCTGGAGGTCCTGCAGGTAGAAGGCCGGCTTGGAGGGGCGGAGCGCGAGGTAGACGACGAGCGCGACGAAGCCGACGACGACGACCAGCGCCAGGATGCACGCCGCCAGCCCGCCGCAGCACCGCCGGAGGTGGTGCTCCCGCTTGTGGTGCTTCTCCTTGCTCATGGCGGCGACTAGCTAATTAAGCTAGCTACGACTGCTAGAGTGAGAGAGTGAGTGGGCTGTTGCTGATGCAGTGAGAGAGGGAGAGGCGTTCGTTTAGATATGAAAGCGAGTAAGAGAGTAATGGCTTTTAAGATTAGGAGTCCGTGCTGAAAGAAAGAAAGAAAGGGTGTAATTTGCCTTTGAATTTTTGAAGGGAAGCTAGAGAGGATGATCGAGAGCTATGGAAGGGAAAGCTACGTCTCAACCGAAGAAGATTCTTTCGATCATTGTGCTTGGGGTTGTTCATGCGATGCTAGGTAAATTAACCTCCTATCGATGGTCTGATGGGCCATCAGTTACTGGTTGGGAAGGGGATTTTCTGCATGATCAAATCTGCCTTTAGATTCGTGCCCCACTGCATGTGTTTCCCTGCTCTTAGGATGGACCGAGGCTCGATCATGTGACGAGCTCGTGTGCTAATTCGGTGCTTAAGTACGTTCAACGTTAGGACGGCAATGGAATTATGCTATTATTCCACCTTTTTGGGTTGGTGATCTCAAGACATGCACGCGCGCCCGCCACTTATCTGAAACTCAATAATCTTCAGGAGGAAGATGAGAGAACTAAAATTTTCACGCATCTCGTATAGGAGGACATATCCGGTGGAAACAAATCAAATATTAAAAAAACTTATGAAATCATATCTAATGTAAATTTAAAAAATTAGTAAAGATAGGTGTATATAAAATACATTTTCGTTGAGTTTTATTTGGAAGTAAAAAAATAAATTTCAGATGAATAATAACATAACACTTTTTACCTAAAATTTGAAGTTGAGTTAATTTAAACTTGAGAAAATCTTTATATATGATTTTTATGAGTTTTTAAGACATGTCGGTTAAAGAGTCCAATTTTGCCGAGAACTGATCCTTTCTTCGTAGGTGAACCAGGACGGCTCCCCCCTGACGGACTTCACAGGCAATTGCGAAGTTGTTCATTCGGTCCGTCTGTGCGGTAAAATGGAGTGACGGTAAAAATCCGTTTTATAAATAGAGTGCGGTTTTCTTCTTCCCCGCTAGGTAAGGGTAGAGTAGTTGGAGGAAGGAGGTAGCAGGGGGTAGGAAGGCGCGCAGGCACAAGAGTGATGGCATCGCATGGACCGGCCGGCGGTTGCGACGTCGCCTCCGGCACAAAACGCCGCGGAAGCAGATGGGCAGATGATCGATCGATCGATCGATATACATATATAGGCCAGACGTTGCCTGGATGCGCATGCGTATGCCCTTATATCCTTTTAATTCCCACCGACTGCTCCATCTCTTCTCCGGCCGCACGCGCGTGGGCGCATTGTGCCCTACGCACTGCCTACGGCTCCCATCAAATTGCAAGCCAGATGAAGCAAAGTATATATGAGTACTGTCTGCACATAACAAGTGCACATGCCTAACTGTGACTTTGTAGCTTTCCTTCTCCTTTAATTCTCTCTCTCTCTCTCTCTCCCTCCCCCTCTCTCTCTCTATATATAATACAGTAGTACAACGTACTAGTATATGTTTGTGGTATATAACTAAGAGCATTTGTAGTGTTTGGTTCGACGACCAGTCTGATCGAAGAGCCGAACAAACTAATTTCAGTTCGGTAGCTGTAGCGTTAAAATCGTTTTGGCACCCGCAAAAAAGGAATCAGCTAATCACTAGCTTGCCTTTCATGCATGCATGCGCAGTAAAAATATTTTTTTATTCCTTCCGTTTTGACTCCAATATGGAGTTCGATTTGTTCTCTGACAACTATCGTTCGACAACTATAGCTTGTATGGTTCGGTACTTCTACCGTAAAATTGATATTTCCGTTTACACTGCAGATGCTCTAACTATATCTTAGATGCATCTCGTATGGTACCACATGCACCGTCTTTTTTTCTATAGAAAAAAGTTAACTGTTTATTGGACATCTCGAATGACTTTAAGATTCATAGGGTAGCTAAAGCTGTCTCTTCTCATGAAACAACATCTTGGCCTCCCCATGCTGCTAGAAAAACTTAACACAGTTCCACCTCTCCCTTGTGTTACCTCCTTTTGTATCAGTGATGATGCTCTCTTCTTCGATGCTCGAGCAGTACACATTCATCCTTGTGCGATCTTTGTCCTTCCTTTTTCTCCTTTTCTACGAGGTGAAATGTTTTTTTTGCATCTCTCACAATCCACAGTTCATGTTGCCGTTCTACTTCTGATTAGAACCATTAGGCATGTTGTTACATCTGCCAACCATCACTCACAACCTTTCTGTGGCTCCGGTAGCTATAGGCACACCTATGCATATGCACCACATCTGTTTAGCCTAGCCACCGTGTATAATTAGCTCTATGACAAAAACGACTAATAGAGAGAAGGAGACCATTGTGATTCAACAAATTTACAAAGCGACTATACATTCAAAAGATTCTTGATTTATTTAAAATTGTATGCCACTGTTGTATGAGTTAGAAGCACTTGAATTTAAAATTGTGTGCCACTGACGTATAGGTAAGAGGCTTACCATAGAACATCCATACCAGCATACCAAAATTATATAGCCTGATTATGGTTTTTTTTACAGAATTTAAAATGTAACGGTGCAAAAGTACTTCCAACGGTCTTCTAAGAAAAAGGAACACATACCCAAATGACGTACTCTTGGACATGCATATGTCACCTACCGATACGGTTTTTCTTTTGAAGTTTCGTCCTTTTTCATGACCAAAGCTAGCGTCAGTACCTGCTAATATAAGCGTGATGAACCATTCGACCTACCAATTAAGCATTTAGTACGTGCCCATTTCCGTATGATCTTTCCTCCGTATACGTAAGTGCTGCAACTAAACTGGCACATCCAGTGTTATTCGGTCAAGTAATTTTATGAACACTTATTCTAATACCTTCAGTTTGTATCTTGAATTATAAAATTACTCTATTCACTACAGTACAGTGTCGACGAAAAATTTGACTTCAAGATTACAGATTTACAGAGTGATCGAATACCCAAATATATACATGACTTGTTGATTCATGTGCATATAGTGCTGATCAAACTTAGACAACAAAATGCTCTAAATCGTACTCACTGATTCTATTTACATGCATAATTAATCACATCTGTTGCACCAAACAGTTTAATTACTACTACAACATGTACATGAGATTGTGGTATATTACTCCCATCCAATGAGGCCCTGTTTACTTCATCCCAAAATCTGTAAATTTTTAGGATTTTGATCACTTTTTTGGATTTTGAAACTAAACACCATGTGTAAAGTTAAGTGTAAAGATTTTGGTTTTGAGAGTTTTGGCCATAAAGGTGTATTTTTTTCTTGGAACTGCTAGACATCTCTCTCCTCTCTCTCTCCTCACGCCTATCCACCTCAACAGCGCACCCCAAAAGCAGCAGCTAGCAACAGCTTAGCAGTAGCAACATCGTATGTCTTTTATTCCCTAAGAACAGCAGCAACAGTTAGAATTGGTTTTTTATGAGACATATATCGTTAAGATTAGTTTTTATGAGACATGATGCTTCATGATGTTAGACATCTCTCTCCTCTTCTCTCTCTCCTCACGCCCATCCATCTCAACAGCGCAACCCAAAAGCAGCAGCTAGCAACAGCGTATTTGTCTTTTACAGCGTATTTGTCTTTTATTCTCTAAAAACAGCAGCAACAGTTAAATTGGTTTTTTAAGATCACATATATTGTTTAGATTAGTTTTTGAGACATGATGCTTCATGATGTTAACAGGACACATTTGTCTTTTTACAATAGATAAAAAACTTTATACAGAAAACTAAACACCTTATTTTATGTAAAGTTTATACCCAAAAATTTTGGGGTATAAAGTTTATATCCAAAAGCAGAAACTAAACCGGGCCTAACTAGGAAAGGATGATGTCTTGGCTAGACTGTCTGTTGTTAATTTGTGAACTTAATAATTAACACATGGAAATGGGTACAACTAGATTTTGTGTGGAAAACAGTACCTGCATTTATTCAAAATTCTTGTCATTTCGATCGTGTATAAGACGGTCAAACTTTTAAAACCATTATCATAATATTATGACAAAACTTCACAATCAAAATATAGCATACTTTTTTTTAGTTTTTAAACCAAGTAATATTTGATAACTTAATAATGAATAAAGTTTTAAAAGTAAGACTGAATCTATGATCAGTATAGTAGTAGAATATCTGCCATCTGGTTTGTTGTCTTTGAAAAGTAAAAACAGAAAAATATACGTCATTGTCTTGTGAGTTATGAGTAGAGGTCAAGATGGAGTATCTTAGTTAGTCGCTAAATAATGTACCAGCTTTTGTAACAATATAACGATTAGGTTTTCGATCCATTCAAAAGTTGCTAGAGTTGTTAAATTTAAAAATGTGAGGCGATCGGATCCGTTAATTAACTTGTTAACACTCCTGACCGATAGACTGTGTGCTATATGGCAGGTGTGGCGAAAAGTCGAATTTTTAGGATTTTTAATTTTTATTTTTAAAGATTTAGTTTGAAAATATTGTAAAACTAATCGCTCATTGTTCTTTGGGAGGACAAGATTTAAAAATCGCCCTCCTAAAAGACGATTTTGCGACGTGTGACGGCGTTGGTCAGTCGTATCTGCCGTGCGCGTGTAATTTTGCATTTTACTTCCTTATCGCCTTTGCAAAGGACGATTTTTAAATCTCGCTATCTGAAAGAGCGATTAGTTTTACAATATTTTCAAACCAAAAATTATTTTTACAAATCATTTAATAAAAAAATTCAAAATCCAAAAAAATCCCGAAAAGTCAGACAATTCCGAAATCAATTGTGCCCACCTTGTGCACATAAATTTTATTTGGCCCACTAAGGGCCCACCACTAGAACGTCGGACTAAGCAATGCCAGTTATATTTAAGCTGAAGATGCATGGCCCAAGTTGGCCCCGGGAATAGTTCATTGCCGTGCAATGCATGATTGATTTTAGTGAAGAAAAAAGAAATTTTTTTCTTCTGATTTTTATGAATATAGCACTTTGAAATTTTTATGTCATAAATATTCCGACGCCATGTCGTAGAAAGGTAGTTCGCATCCGACGTGTGCGACGTCGCGCAAATACAGCGGCACGCTGTCACGTGCTCCGTTGCGTCCCCTCGCACGAGTTCGTTTTTCCCGCGTGAAGTCGCACGCTGATCGTGACGAGTCCACGTACTCGCGTTGTGCGAATTCATGACGACATCACGAAAACATTACGAGTTTATACGTACTAACCGTGCGAACTCGTCGACGATCGTATACTTCTGTCAATTGCTTCGAAATATATTCATGTAAACGGTAAAAAAATATTTTGGAAAAAAATCTTTTAGGGAATAGCTAATTTAGTCTAAAGTTTCACCAGAGGCTCAATTTAATTTTATTTTATCCACAGATCCTCTAAGTATTTATTTTTGCTTAAAATCAACCTTATATGTCTCATGGCTAATCCTAGTCAATATTTGTATTAGAAATATCCCTTTTACCCTTAATTTACATACGCTATAAGAAAAAGAAAATAAATATATAAGTAGCATTGTACATGTACTTCCCATTAATTTTAGCTGGTGCACACGTGGGTTGAGCTTTAGTGGCTACCGTATACATAATTATTTTCATTGTATATAAATTACTATGCCTCGCATATAAGAAAATTCACCGGACGTAAATTTTTGGAAAAAGTCTATTTTTAGCCATCGAATTGTTGTCAGTGTTTAAATTTGACATTCGAACTAAAAACCAGATATCACAGCCATTCAAATATGAAAACCGAACAAGTTTAACCATCATGAGCAAACCACCTTGGTTTTATCCGACTCATCCCGCCACGTCGGCACATGGATGGCGAGTCACCTCGGCACGTCCAACGCGTGGACCGCATCAGCGCTCTACCCGACGACCTGCTCCTCGAGGTCCTCGTCCGCCTCCGCTGCGCCAGCGTCGCCACCCGGACCAGCCTGCTCGGGCGCCGCTGGCGCGGCCTCTGGCCCGCCTCCCCGAGCTCGCCTTCCACGTCGAATCCATCGACGCCACGCCCGCCCGGGCCGAGCTGCTCCGCCCGGGCACCTCGCCGAGCACATCCTCTGACACGGCGCCGGCCACGGCGAAGGTACGGTGAACCTCGGTCATCGCCTTGTGCATAACCGTCGAGGATTTTGAACGCCGTGTTGTGGCACTCCTCGGCGTGACGCACGACACCGCTCAGCCGACCGGCGATGCGTGGCGACCTCTTCCTCGTAGATGGAGTGGTAGGAGTTGACGCGACGCACGGTGAGGAGCTTCGTCACGGCGATCTTTCGGATCTAGCGACGAGCCAGGTCGTGCATTGCGTGGTGTCTCGCGTCGAGCTCCGCCGTGTGCTCGAGTCCTTCCGCCTCCTCAACGATGCCGGGTTCGGCTCTGTCGAGCCGGCGCCGCTCC
The DNA here is from genome assembly GCA_019925245.2 of Oryza australiensis. NCBI lineage: Eukaryota > Viridiplantae > Streptophyta > Magnoliopsida > Poales > Poaceae > Oryza > Oryza australiensis. The sequence continues at coordinate 302,547 of JAIFGZ020000104.1, forward strand.
CCGCCGAGGTCTCCGTCCTCAATGACTCCGTCTTCGAGCAGTTCGACGCCGACCACGCGGCGCCGTCGACCACGCCGAGTTCCGTGACCGAGACGCGCCGCATCATGCTCGCCGTCGCCGACGGCCTCGGTTCACAGCCGCTCCAGGTCGCCGTCGATGACAAAGGGGGGAGCTTCCTCCTCGAGGCCGCCGAGCACAAGGCCACCGTCATCGCCTCCAAGATCGAGGCCCAGCGCGTCATCGATGCGGCCGCCGTTGCCAAGTGACACCGGCCACATCGTCACTGTCGCTCCCGTTGCAAAGAAGGAAAGGAGAAGAGGAGAAAAGAAAAGGAAACAGAGAAAGAAGGGAAAATAAGGAAAGAAAAAAATGTTGACTCAGCCCTCGGTGCGTCACGTGGCAACGGAAACACGTAAAACCGCCTAGACTGTCCGAACGAAACCGGTTTGAACAGTTGAGGGTGTCCAATACCTGGTTTTACACTTGGATGGTCAAAATTAAACTTTGGTAATAGTTAGATAGTCAAATATAGACTTTTTCATAAAAATTTAAAAAACAACATCATATAGTTATTGGATGTTGGTCTAATAGCAAGTTAGGTGTGCCACAATGTTTAATCGTCTTGATAGTATAGTATTTTTTTCATTCTTTTCCTATACATGGGAATGAGGGGGTGCAAGAGTCGTTTATTAAAAGAGACGTTGATTATGTATAAAGTGGGTATAAGGACAAGTTTTAACTAAAATAAAAACTTGAATAAATAAGGTGGATGGATTGAAACAGTCGAAGACTAAGTCGAAGACTAAGACCGTATTTATTTGAGCTTCTTTCAGCTTTTCTAAAAAGCTAGCTTATGATCTTTTACTATTAACTTTGTAATAATTTTTTATTTTCTTAATAAACTAAAAGCCAACAAAAGCTTATTTCAACCAACTTTCCAGTTAGAAACTAGCTTTTCAGCTTTTCGAAAGTTATCTCGAGAAGCTGACTGTTTGTTTTAGCTTTTTTTTAGCTTTTCAGCTTCTGAAAAACAGAAGCTGAAAAACTACAAAAACTGAAACACAGAACCTAAATTAAGCCTTTGACAAAACTTAGAGAACCAATATAGCTATTCACCCTTTTCTTTATCATTTGGCAGATTTGTAACCTATTGTTTTGCTTATACTTATTATAAACAAAACGAAATTAAAAAATAATTTATGGATACAACTTGTATATAAATATTTTCCTAGTGATTTGTAAACAAATGCTGAAAAATACACTACAATAAAAACAATCCAAAATCAACTTAAAACTAAGTTTTAAAATTTAAATTTCTGCATATTCTTATCAAGTCTAATAATATATCCAACTGCTAACTGGACTAATAGTTTATCCATATAATAGTTTTAAATACTAGTTTTAAATACTATGTCACCTATCGTCACCTATCTTAAAACCCGTGTTGTAGCTACACGCTTTTTCTTAAATCTTCTCTCATCTCTCACATATAGTTGTAGTTAGCTTATTGTACTTACTGTTGTACTTACTGTAAACTGAAGGCAAAGATGGAAGCATTACATACTAAAACGAAAACGAATTATTGTCTGCTGACTCTTAATTACTAATTGAAAAATCATAAAGAATATATTTGTGACAAGCAAAAGTAAAACTTTAGGGCCAAGAGTGACCAAAACACAAGGATAATAGGAGGATCATGGCTAGCGATCATTGGAGCTTCAACTGCAGAGAGTTACACCAAAGCACAAGGCTGCAAACGCTGACGCTAAACACAGCAATTTAAGCAATGCAAGATTGCTTCATCTCATGTGTTCTGATGAACTGATGGGAAGTCATTGCAGAATTTTACAAAAGGATAAAACTTGCATGATAACCTCAGCAAATATTCCGCGATAACGACTGATGTTCTCTCTCACTCTGTCTCTCTCCCTCTCTTAAACTCCTTCCTAAAAGATGGACCCATAAACCTATGATTGGTCAGGTTAGTGAACTGTTAACCACAAACTGATGATATTGCAGCAATTTTGTCACAGGTGAAGATCAGTGCAGGCTGTTGGTTGTTGTCAAATTGTCACATGCCGTACCCGCCCCTAGGAGGAACACCGCCGTTCAAGCTGAGCTTGGACATGTCCAGCATCTGCCAGTTGATGGCAGATGGGTCTCCTCCAAAGGAGTTGGCCTCAAAGCAAGAGGTGACGCTTCTGCTCCTGCGGTGACGCACTGAGATCTGCTTCAACCTCTCGGTTTCCTTCTTCAGCATCTGCGTTTGACCTGAGAATTTCGTCGAAAACCATTCATTGTGGTGCGCAAAGATAAGAACATGATTTAACACAATTAACATATGGTTCGAGTGAAGCATAAAACTTGGCATTCTCACATTCATTTACAAATAGGGTTATATTAGGAAAACCAAACATTGAAGATCAAACCTATGGCATGAATAGTGCAAACTAATGCTTTTGCAACTATTGACACAACTGAAAGCTTTTGAAGTAAAGATATCAAACTGACACAAACTTCCAAGTATTTATGAATACAAACTCCAAATTTTATTCTATGTTAATTGTATCATAATGATTTAATTGGCACCCGAACTGAAACATGCTGATCGTCTCTTTGTAAAGAGTACATCCAACAAAATCCAGATAGATGGAAGGTTATAACAAGGCTTTGCCGTAACAATTTGTTCAAGTGTGTTAGGCCACCAAATAACTTAGAAGCAACAATAGAATACCTCCAGAATCAAAGAAACCTAGTAAAGCATGGGAATACAAAATCTGGTGGCTGTTATAACATTGACTATCAAACTAGCATTGCATGAAGCCAGATGCACAAGAATTACCTTCATGGCAGGATGAGCAAACCACTATTATATTTCTGCTAGGCAATTATCAGAAGGTAAACTTTCTTTCTGTACGCTTCAGTTTTTTTCTGTGACACAAAGGGAGCTTGTGCACATAGTTTGGCAGCTATATCTACGAAACAGATTAATCATTCAAATAGCCCGCATTCAACATCTGAGCATAGCTTGCGTGACAGCAAAAGCGCAAAGCATATTATATAGACCAACAAAAAATAATCACAACATCTTTGCTACCAACTGAATTCACCTGTCATCTTATTGAACAGAACTAGAATTTATAATCAAACGATAGGTGTTGTTTCTGCATTGTACTTACGTGTTGATTAAAGAGCACGCAAAATCTATGCAACTAAACAAGGATGCATACTCGAAAAGGTTTAATTCGTGCTGGAGGGTAAACAGTTTGACATACCATCCTTAATTAGTTTTGCCTGCTGAAGACTAGTGATCTGCCTCCTCAGTTGCTTGTTTTCCATTGATAGAGCATTACGAAGCTGGAAAAGAGATGCCACCCTCACAGCCAAATCAGCCCCTATGTTCTGAAAATCAGAATAAATTTATGCCATTAAAGAGTTAAGCACTACTTAACCCAAAATGGAGTAATAAATGGATTTAGGATTAACAGCACTACCTGAAGTGAGTCAACAGTTCTCTCAAGATCAGCAATGTATTGAAGTTTTCTGACCCTTGATCTTTGGCCTGAGCGCCTGCACAAATGGTTAAATGTCATCTCAATATTCTGACACGTTCTATTATTCTTAATGTCTAGATCAGAATTTTCAACACTTAATGAAATTCAGTTTCATGTATAAAATATGACAATAGTACATGAAAAGAATATACAGAGCTAAGATCACCATCTTGACTTGGTACCATCATGCTCCATAGAATTAAAAACTTAGTAATGGATTTTCATGAGCAGAAGTGTGGGCATCAAGATGGTCATACTATCAGCTCCTGAACCACATATAGCATCTAAGATCTGTCAGTGTTCCAACAGATACAGTGGGATGCCCTTGATAACAGGGTTCTTGCATGATTCACTTGTCACAGTTAAAAAGCCTTAGTGTGAGGACTAGATCCCATTTTTTATTACGAGAACTAGATCCCAATTAACAATCTTTGAAGAATAGAAATGTCACAGTCCTCATTTCCAGATTTGCTGCAGTGCTGTTTCGGTTTCATGACTGCAAGTTCAATGAAATTTGTCACAGCATTAACACAAGGGCACTCTTTTAAATGAATTTCTTATCAGAGTCAATAGCTGACACCCAAAGTTATCTTTAGTAAGCCGACTAGTGCCACTAAACAAATAAACAGTGAACTAGTACCAGACCAAATTTCTTTTAACTTTCTGGAACTTTGTGAGAAATGGTTCAAAAATAATCCTAAGATAGATCTTTGAAAATCCAGGATGGAACTTCCCGCTTACACATGAGTGTCCAATGAGCCCAAAGTAGAGAATTTCGGTTAAGCTCCAAACTGAATATTTGTGCAAATAAATATTATACCAACAAGTTCACATAAAATTAAAGGACATGGGTAGCCACATCGTATGCCCAATGCGTCCCTGGATCTTGTCACTGACCGCTACTCCTCCCATCCAGCTGTCCCTCAGAACCTCCTCCCGATGCTCCTTCCAATGTGAACCCGACTAACTTCAGGTGCCTCACTCACAACTTCAGGTGCAGGTGTCAAGCTCTCATCCCCATCTCTTTGCTATCACCTCCTGCAGTACAGAACCACCCTCACCATCCTCGTACTGCCTCCTAGTCCCACCAAACCTAACCCCATGAGTTTCCCCAATTTCTTCCTCATGTTCAGTGGCTAAGGCCTCCGCATCCTGCCTAGTAACTGCTTCACTGTCATCGTCACTTCCTGCGACTAGCAGCACCTCACTGCCTCCCCCTAACCAGTAACCACACCCAACCTAACTCTAGCAAGTTTTGTCCCCAACACTACCCATCTTCCTCATCTTGCTTTTCCCATCCCTCTATACTCCAGAATAACAGAGAGCTCCCCACCCCATCTTGAACTTAACTCGGCCACAGGAGGCAGAGGGTGCATATACCCAATGTGCTATAGACTAAGCCAAAAATATCTTATATCTGGAATTGTTACTGCTGATGATAGAAACCTAGTTAGTGGCAAAGACAAAAGGCAAACAAAAGTCATTAGGATTAGCATTCAAGCCTATCCTCCCATGCAGAATGCTACAGAGTATCATATATCTGACATACGGGTACATTCTGTCAGCATTTGCCAAAACAGCCAAGTCTACTGATTCTTTCTTTGATATACTACTACCTAGCAATACATTCTTTTCACTTGGACTTTCACTTATATATGTCAATAGTTAGAGCTCGTTACTTGGTTACTGTTGAATTTTAATTCAGGGGAAATGATTGAAAAGACTTGGAATCACAAAAGGTATGAATGATGCACACTGGTAAAGAATCATAAATATAAAGTGTTGTACCTTTTAAGTGTCTTCTCTTGATCAGCATGACATGCATCACCTGTGTCTCCAGTTCCATTGGCCGCACCCACATTACAGTTCACACCACTTGTGGCATCAATCATCAGGTACTGCAAGGGGTTGCTAGGGACATTCTCCAGGACAGCATTGACCATGGAACTCTCTGAACTGGTCAGTCTAGTCTTCTGTCTCGGAGAATTTGGCCCATAAACACAGCTACCTTCAATGCCAGCAACACTTCCACCCCCTTCCGCCACAGCATTGAACGAGTCCCCAGCTTCGCAAACCGGCTGCAGATCCGCTTCCTCGATAGGGTATGTTGGGCTTTGGAAAGTCGATAGCACATCCAAGATAGCATCAGAATCGCTGCAGGCTCTCCTGAGAGGAGGAAGATTGTGGCTCTTCCCAGAGTCTGCGAGGAGATCATCGAGCCAACACGGTGGCTCACCAACGAACGGATCCTCCGACGGAAACCTGCAGCTCTGCGTGAACAAGCTGTCGTCCCTCCTTGTGATCTGAGGACCCAGCGGCGGGCAACGGGGAGGGAGGTGTGGCGACCGAGACATGGCGAGAACACACTCACAGGCCACTCCGACGCTGTTCACCTCTCTTGTGCTGCTTAACTACAGCCCCTCCAACATCATCTCCTTTATCCCGTTCATCTGCAAAACCAGAATTGCATAACACATAAAACATGTGACAAGAAACAGCAAAAACATTCAGCAAGTAGAAATCAAGCATCCTGGTAAACTACATTGCTACAGAAATATTTCCTGTTGCAAAAAACATCGATCTTTTGTGCGATCAGAACTGAGAAGTGAGAACAAACATAAAAAAGGCGTAACCTCAAAAACAATTGCAAATTAATCTTGCAGGGCAAACTAGACGAGCAAGTGCAGAGGAAGACCTAACGTGTGGAGGTAATGGGGATTCAGGTGTAGGTTCAGATCAGATGTACCCAAAATTTTTCCCTTTTTTGGAAACACAAGCAGCTAGTATTAGTACTAAACCACGCGATGAAAGAAATCCAGAAGAAACCGGGCTGGTTAATTGCAGCGAAAGAAAACCAATCCCAAGTCCGGATGGATTCCCCAACCTGCTACCACGCCGGATCAACACCGGCGCCTAAGAGGAGTAGAGCAGTTCTACGAGATAGAGATAGAGATAGAGAAAAGAGAACCTTCGATTCGGTTCGGTTCCAAGCGAGACGGCGGCGTCAGGTAGGTGGTGGGAGGAGGTCGGCCCCTGCTCGCCGGCAGCGAACGCGCGTGGAGGAGGCTACTACGATGAGTAGAGGCCGGCCGCCAGCACCTGCGGAGCACGGCCTTGTCGCCGGCGGCGAGAGGGAGAGGATTTGGGCGGCGGCACAGGGTGGCGGAGGAGGAGGGAGAGGAGGGGTTCTAGTAGTTCTAGGAGGAGGAAAGGAGAAAAAAAATTGATTTTTTGTCCGAAAAAGGAGGGGACTCGAACGCGGGATGGGCCAGGCCCAGCAACCACGCCCCATGCGTGTTTACTTCCTCCCCCATATTTGGCAACCAAATATCTCGCGTCGCTTTGGGCAGAGAGAACAAAACAAAAAAGAAAAAGAAAGAGATCTCGTATTGATTTCGGATCTCTTACCAAACGAAGTAAAATGAATTCACGTCAGGTTTGGCGTGAAATTACCATGTTCTGATGAGCGGAACGGGTTGCTTGCGAATTGCAATCGAATATGTGGAGCGGGTTTTTACTGCAAAAGAACCACGCGCTGAGTGGAGGCGACGCAAAGCTTCTAGAAGTTTCCGTTGCTGCACTCCTCCTCAGACTGGTCACTGCTCACGTGCCAATCCTTTGGGGTTTGGGGTCCTCTCCTCTAGAGTGCACGGCACACAAGATAACTGCTATTGAGAAAAGAAAAGCACGAAAAATTTGAGAATATACTGTTATTTAAAAAGTGGGGTTCGCTAGACACTATTATGGGTTTCACAAAATTGTCACTATCAAACGGTGGCTACACGCTACGGTACCATCTTAGAACGAAACTACCCTTGGCTTCTCCTTTCATAGCTTTTCTTTTAAGTTTCAGCTCTAGCTTACTTTGCGAGCGACGATGATGGGAACGGGAGGCCAACGGCTGTCCTTTTATGGTTGCCCTGCTAGGTGGGGCATGAGTACAATGGACTAGCAGTCAGCAGTGAAGCAGGATGGCCACCATCTGTCGACCCCTACTCGGGCCCGGTTCTGAGTTTTCGATGGCCCAATGCAAAACTAAAAACAGTGGTCCTTAGTATAATATGTAGCACTTACGTTCCATCCAAAATAATACATATTACTTCAAAATTTGTTAGAACATTTTTAGATAGGAAGTCATTGGCGGTGGTATCGATATTAATTAAAAAGCCTCAAAGAAATAACATCGCAAAGGCACAAATCTAAATGTAAATCTTACCAATTAGTTGATGGCGAGTGTGCACGAGCACAACAAGTAAGTCGGTAGCAGGAGCTTACACAGCGGCTTCAAGCTCAGTCTCTAAACTCTAAAAAAGAGATAAATACATAACAAAACCAATGGTGTTCTTTTCTGTTACTGCACTAAGGGTGTGTTCGTTTGGAATTGGTTAGAAGATGGAGCGACTCATTACCGTACCATATGATTAGCTAAGTATTAGCTTAAAAAATTAAAAAACGGAGGCCACACCGCTCTCCTTCCTGCAAAGGCTGGGCCTACCCCTGTTCGTCGACGTCCTGCATGGCTCTCCTAAGCCCTAGCTAATAGTGATGATGGCAGGGGCTAGGGCTTTAGCGACACTGATGAGGCCTACCGTCATGACCTCGTTGAGTTCGGAGCTAGAGCTGGATTAAGCCACCACGATGGAGCTGGAAGAGGTCGCTGTCCACTCCTTATGATGCTCCCACCATAGCCAGCGTGTCGGAGCTAGAAGAGGCCACCGTCCACTCCTCATGGGCAGATCTGTAGGGTGGTCCGGGTGGTCCCCGGACCACCCAAAAGAATGGCGATCGACCCATATATATCGGATTTCAAAAAAAAAGAAAAACATGATCGCAATCATTACACATAACTGTAATTTGGAAACCGAAGCGTTGCAACTCACACGCAGCATTGTGTGATCAAACCGAGTAGCGTCGTCACGTCTCCTCGACTCCTTGTTTTTCATCGCCCCTACCACCCGCAATAGCGTAGCAAAGCAAGTCTGCAACGACGCGACTCCTCGAACGTTGCTCGCGCTCGCCGCTGACCGCGAGACAAGACAATGAGTCAACTGTCCGCCGTCCACGCCACGTGCCCACGTCTCTAATTCTCCTGCCGTCTCTCGGTCTCTGATCTCTCCGAGTCTCGGACGGTGTGGCTTCGACTCAGCGCCTCAGTGGCGACCGACACGACCATGACTCCTCTCGTCATTGTTGTCGACAAATGAGTCATAACCGTCGAGCGACAACGTCTCAGCCTCAACGACCAAGAAGCGGCCGTCATCGACACTCGATGTCTAGTTGCCGACGCCGCTTCAGACCAGCGATCAGCGATCAGCGATCAATGGCTCGACGTGGTGGATGGCATGGCATTGTGGATCGGCGGCCAGCTTCTATTTTAGGTCTTCTACTTGTGTAGCTTTTTCAATTTTTAGTTTTTAATTTTAACTCTTGTGCATTGTGATATTAAATTGTAGTACTATAGTGTAGATTGTTGATTGTTGAAACATGAAGAAACATGGAGATATTGCATCTCTTTTTCAAAACATGCACTAAATTGCCTTCTTCCATGGTTGTGGTAGAGGAGCACACTCAAGAACAAGACGTTGAGGAAGATGTCTCACCACCAGCACCACCACCACTGCCTTCGCCACCTTCGTCGCCGCCACTGCCACCACCTCCGTCGCCACAGCTGCCGGTTTATGACATTGATCGCCTTCCACATGATCCAGGGGAAAGACTACCCATTGTAAGTTATCCTGCCAATTATCAAGATGAAGTTTGGAGAACATATATTCTTAAAAGGTCCATTTAAACCTTATTCGCATGATTTTAAGAAAATAAACATTGGAAATAGAGATCGGTAATTCAATGTTTTATGGCTTTATAAATAGCATTGGCTTGAATATAATATCAAGAATAAATCTACATTTTGCTTTGTATGCTACTTGTTTAAAAGGGAAAAAGGCAAGGGCAGTAGAACCAATGCATTTACTAATGATGCATTTACTATAGCAATTGATGATAAAATTCAGAATTGGGGTAGCGAGGAATTACGTCTCTACGAGATCAGATTGACTTATTCACTAATAGTGGACTAAATCAAAATATGGGATTATTCACTAATAGTGGACTAAATCAAAATATGGGATTATCTAGACACGGTGAGACTATAGACTCGTTGTCAATATTATTGCTATGTATCCTGTAATCCATGATGTACTTATAAACCTTGGACAAGATACTTTACAAAGGGTTGATTGGGCAAAAATACACGTTATGGTTGGAGTTTTTGAGTCATTTGTTTTTATTTTCAGGGCACACTTAATGCTTGTCATTCTTTGATACACAAATGATTTGTCTAAGTGTTTGCAAAGAAAAGAGCAATATATTTTTAACGCATTGACACTCGGTTCGTTTGGCAAAGAGTAGAGAAAGAGTTGAGGTCTGATGGGTGGGTTGCATTTCTTTAAAGGGTCACTTGCTTCTTAAATTGATATTGATTCTATCCATTGCGACGACGATAAGTGTTAAAAAAATATTTTTTACTATAAATTTTAAGCATAAGTTAAGAAATAAGATGGATGATGGTCTTTTGGATGATTGTCTTGTCATATTCTATTTTATAAAGTGAATAAAAAAATATAATGAACACTTTCATGATAAGTACAAGACGTAGAAAAAAATAGTATATTAATTTTCTTCAACCTTTATTTACTATATAAGGTTCTTTTAAGTTAAAAGTTTACTCAAATACTAATTTTATGTTTTAAGATGCCTTATTAATATATCATGATATAATTTTGGTCTATTCTATATTTTATATATTAACATCGTTATATTTATGGTGTTTGAAATTTTTTGTCAGATCATCCATATTTTAGCCCTTCGACTACTGCGCTTCACTGTTGTCGCTATTTCCTCGTCGCGTCGAAGGTGAAAGAAAAGTATAGGTCTCGACGTTCTTATCCGTTCAGAGAACAATAGCATTCTAGCGTTGATGTATCTTTTGAGAATAGCATTTAGATAAGCCCATTTACGGTTTGCCATTTAGACCAAACCATTTTTACAATAGCACAATCCTAAATTTCTTGAAAAGCACACCCCGTGGCCCTTGGCCTCGAAACGCTTTCTGCTGATTCCAATTCACTGTATTTTTAACTGAAGTTTAGGCGCTTTAACAACTCTATAGTCTACGCTTTACGAGCTTAATCGCGGGATTGGATTATTATCAAGATGCTATACTATACTAGCTGACAGCCTGATTCATACTACTAATAATAATTAACTCCAAATGGTTGAGCAGATCGACGACGCTGGTGGAGTAAAGAAACGAAAGGGAGCAATATTTCCGTCGGATTCCGGGCAGCGCTCTCCGGATTCAGGCGTTGCTGCTACTGCAGAGTTGCAGATTATTCCAGACTTGTGTTCTGCGTGTGCCGACGTGGGTTTACATTGGTCTTTGTATTTACTTGGAGTCTTCGATCACTCAAAACTTTTATATCCCCGGTGGTTAAAAAGGATCGGTGAACCCATTAGCCAGGCCAAGTTTGGTTTTCGAGGAGGTAATAATAGTCCCAACTAGTTGATATCTCCCATGCTTTGCTACGAGATATGCAGATGAATGTATGTTACGTATTATAGAAATAATAAATATACATTTAAATAATAAAAAATGATGTGAAGATAATAATTTGACATTATTTGTATATTGAGTTTTAAAAATATAACAAAATTATAAATGATATGTCATATTTGCATGATACTTAAAATATATTTGTTAGTGGGTGATGATTTGACACATTTATATGTGATTTAAAATACTCTAGATAATAATTACTAATAATAATAAGTGATGATGTGACATACTTGTATATTGAGCTTTAGAGTCCGTAAACATCAACGATATAGATAGTATAGATAATGTTTAAGCCACCTAAGGCTGAGTAATGCAATATAGCAGGTAGTGTTACTTTGGTTGGGATAATAACATGGTTTGATATATGTTTGACCATGTTTTTTGTTATAAGATATATGATTACTACTTTTAAAACATATATATATATATATATATTGTGTTTTAATATTTTTAAATTAAATATTTTTAAGTTATTGATAGTTGAATCTGCAATTTTATCTAATAGCTCGTGCGGTCATTTAAGTGGACCGCACGGAATAATGCATTATCCTATGCGGGCCAATTGTCGGCCCCTCGAGAACGGTTTTTCCAGGCGTGGGCTCTTATGACCTGCCTGAAACCTATTGGGGGCCTCATCCAAAAAAAATCGTTTCTCTAGTGCTAAAAATTTTAAAATTAAGGAAGGAGGTAGTACTTGGAACTCAATTTTGATGGTTGCAAATCAGAGTACTGATCGACATAGAGGTGTTCATTAAATCATTCATACGGAGTGGAGTACTAGTGCTTCGTAGTTCACACCTTTTTGATAGGAATAACTTGTTGTGTCATGGTTGTATATAATCGGTGGTCGTCAAGCCAAAATATATAACATGTAGTAGACTGTAGTGTAATGACATACACATTTTCTTCAGAAAAGAAAAAAATCTTTTTTATTCCTCTATATTTAGAGCATTTATAGTTAAAACAACTGTGAAGGGTTATCTCAATATACCATAGAATGGAGTCCCTGAACGAAAACTACCTATATTGATGCGTGCGGATCATTTCCATATTTACTGTATGAAGTCACCATGAGATTAGGCTGTCCTGTATCATATACATGTATTGTTAAAGTAAACCCACTTCAGCGCTTCCTCTCTAAAGCAACAGAACTTCGGGCTCTATCGAAGCTAAGGGGTAGAGGAACCGACATGAGGATCTCGATGTATGCAGAAGATGCGGTGATTTTCGTTAATCCAAAGCGTCGCGACGTCAGAACTTTCACAGAAATCCTCAACCGCTTTGGCGCGGCCTCTGGGCTTGTCACTAACTTCCAAAAATCACAAGTTGCGGCTATCAGGTGTGACAACATAGATTTAGAAGAGGTCATCCACGATGTTCCGGCAGTAAGAGCACAGTTCCCCTTGAAGTATTTAGGGCTGCCAATTGTTTTGGGAAGAATGTCAATTGTTTTGCCGGTGTTCGATAAAATCTCAGGGAAGGTGGTTGGTTGGAGAGGAAAGCATATGGGACTGGCCGAGAGAACTACACTGGTCAAATCAGTAATATCAACGCAACCAATATACCTCCTGACAGCCCTTAAGGTCACAAAGGGATCTCCGGAGTAGCTAGGCAAACAACGAAGACATTTTTGTGGGCAGGGACAGAACAGGTCACTTGAGGGAAATGTAAAGTTAATTGGGCCAAAACGTGCTTGCCCACCGGACAAGGAGGGCTGGGAGTTTTGAACTTGGATAAATTCACACGGGCACTCCGGCTGCGCTGGCTATGGCATGAGTGAAAGGACCCGGACAAACCTTGGGTGGGTTTGAAAATACCCTGCGATGAGGCAGACAGAGCCCTTTTTGCAGCTTGCACAAAAATAACATTGGGGGATGGTAATACAGTGCGTTTTTGGGAATCGCCATGGCTACATGGGCAGAGGCCTAGGGACCTCATGCCGCTTGCCTTCAACATTTCAAGGAACAGAGACAAATCCCTACGACAGGGCAAACATGATGACAGTTGGCTAAGAGACCTCAGCATTGATGCAACCACACGCTGGTTAGTAGACCTGGTGAACCAGCTAATAACCCTATGGGGGGCTGTGCGGGAAACCGAATTGAATGACGCAGAGCCAGATCAGATCACATGGAAATTCACCAGTCACGGGTGTTACACGGCCTCATTGGCCTACCGAGCACAATGTTGCGGCGTGACTAGCACAATCTACAGACAACTGATTTGGAAAGTGTGGGCGTCCCCAAAATGCAAACATCACGGATGGCTAATAATCCAAAATAGAGTCTGGACGTCAGACCGCTTAGTAGCGAGAGGGTGGAGAAACAACGGGCAATGCCCCCTATGTCGCAAGGCAAATGAGAATGCACTACATCTGGTGGCTACGTGCAGATACACCAGGCGAATTTGGGGCCAGGTGGCCAGCTGGGTAGGGTACCATCAACTACAGCCGACAGAGTGGGATGAGGCCGGGTCGGTGCAACAATGGTGGAAAAATATGGCATACACGCCTCCGAAAAAGGGTCTACGTTCTCTAATCCTCCTAGTGGGGTGGGAAATATGGAAGGAACGAAATCGAAGAATTTTCGAGCAGAAGGAGTCGGCGCCACACATTCTTCTAATCATGATCAAAGAGGAAGCCAATTTCTGGGGCATGGCGGTGCAAAGCACCTAAAAGAGTTAACGCACAACATAGTGTAATGTTCCTTGTATAGTTTTCCTTGTATTCACCCCCTCGGGGTTTGTTTTTCTCCTCTATTCAATGAAAAGGCACAATCATGCCAGTTTTTCCATTCAAAAAAAGGTTTCTTATGTCTTTCATATGTATCTGGTTCGGTTTTCTCGGTCATGAGACATCGATCTGTACCAACTACTCTCAAATTGATGTTGTTGCCAAAAATCCAATCGGTTTCAAGAAAAGATTGATCATGGCGCTGTGTACGGATGGAGACGTTGTTCTACGACACGATATCAGACATATACTACTTGACGCCTATTTACCAAGCATCTTTGGCCTAGTTGTCCCTGCGCCTCACAACAGGCACGCAGAGCAAACTCGTGATCGGACATGGCTGACCACCGGTTGGCTGGCTGACACACATGAGTACTCGCCATGCAAAACCGCGGGGCAAGTGTTCTATATGTTACAACTGCATATTAATCTCATCCAAAATCCCACAAGCAGTTGCCATTCCCTGTTCATTTGGACACTTATTGCCTAAATCATGTATATATACCCAATGATCAATGAATGAGAAGACAGGGGATTCATTTGCTTCATTTCCATTCTCTCAATTCCTTCCACATTGTAAAACGTTATCAGCACTTTGTTCTTCACAGAGAGAAACACAAGAGAGTGAAGAACAGAGAAGTAGTTTATGTTCGCACTGGGAAACAGAGGAGGAAGAAGAAGGTAAACATGTTGCGCTATTTACCTCCGGCCATCTTCTTTGTTGATTTGGTTCACTTGATCTTTCACCGCGGCAATCAGTACAATGCCCGTGCCGAACTCCTCGCCATGTTCCGCTACATCCTTGGTGAATGCCATGGTGGTGAACATCGCGGGAGAAGGAACTTGAGGAGGCGCCATGGTGGTCGTCATGGTCGCCACAACGCTCCGGTGTTTGCTACAGCACCACCGGCACCGCCTTCACCAGATGCCGCTGGTCCCTCGACTTGGGCAGCCCCGGTGGCGATGGAGGTAGAGCTGGCCGTCTCCGCGCTGTTGATGAGAAAATTTTCCACATACTGGCCTGAGAGATCTGCTTAACTCTAGTGTAAGTCCAAATTGGATTGTCTTCAGTGTTTAGGACGTGCCAGTTGGTTTGATCTTGTAACTAACAAGAAGACAAAGAATAGACAATTTAATTTTGATTAGATCCTACTCGATCGGCTATAGATATCCATAATACATAATTACTATTCCAAAGCACATTTAGACTAAGTGATTGGGATAGATCGGTAGTATACCGAGACAGTATAAATCACTTATGTCTAAAAGCATATTAGAATAATTATATATATATATATTTATATCTTAGCCGATGTCGTAGATCTAATGTGAATCGGCTAGTACTCTGATACAGTTTTATACTAAGATATTATTCCAAGCTAAAATACTAAACAAGGATCAATCGGCTGTTAAGACGACTTAACGAATTGATACCGGGCTTAGCAGATTTAAATAGAGTAAGATCTTAATATAAAAGGCGACTTTAACACATCTGGCAGTAATGAAACATATAAGATGGCTAAAACAAGTAAGATCGGCTGAAACATCAATACTATCTCTAATAGTCATTAAACCAAATAGATCTATATGATTCTAAGAGCGACTTAATAGATCAAACTGATGCAACATTAAGTACAAAAAAGCATGAGATCTATATAGGCTAATGAAAACCTTTCAAGATGGTAGATACGTCATATAACCCAAATCAACCCCAAGATCTAATCCTGCCGACTGTTATCTTCGAGAAGACGCTAGCCGATCGTGAGTTAGATCTAGGCATTGAACTAGATTATATGACATATATGATAAATTAAGCAATTCGTAATAACGAGATCAGAGTGTCATAACGATGGAAGCACTAACCTCGATAGCACAAACCGCTTCTAATAAGGAGTTACCTTGCTCGGAGATCGAAACCCGGTGCAGCCCAATGCGAGGCAAGAACTTGTCAAGATTGCAAATAAAAGTAAAAAGTGGCGATGCGCCGAGATTGTATTGGTTGATTTGATTTTTTAAATTACATGGTATCGGGTCATATTTATACCCTAGATACAAAACGTAGTCCTTATCGGACACGACTATTATCTCTAACTACTATTTAAAATACGACAATATCTCTAACAGACTCCTGTACACATTATCCGCAAGGAAACTATACAAATATCCTAATTAATAGATACAATTGCCTTTTCAGGACTTTATCCGTAGATGGTAATATCTCTGAAGCACTGGAAGCCAAATCCAACAATGATCTTTAAGATTTCCTTCCAGAATGAGTCTCATCTGCTTTTCCAAATTGGAACCGGCTATCGGCTATCCTGTCCGACTCGGACTCAGTCGACTGGCTCCTTAGCCGATCCGGACTCAGCCGATGCGGCCTCTGTTTTCGGGACTCAAGCGCTCCCTTGATTCCGCTTCAATCCTTACTTCAAACTCGAGGATTTGCTTACCAAATTTGGTCGTTAACACGCGCCGGCTCCCTCCCTCACCGTTTCTACCTTGACGAGGAACGGGAGCCGTTCTCCCCCAACGTTTGTGGCACACATCTCCGCTCCAACTCGTCTTCCTCGGCTTGCGCTTGATGAAGTCCTGCAGGACCGCATCGGCGACGTCGAGGTGCCCGCTGCTCCGCCTCTGCCATATCCGCTCCTCACACGTCGTGTTCACGTTGGCGAGGCCGCCAACCGTCGCCTGGGCCTCCGCCCGACGTGGCTTCGGGTTCCCCATGGTGCTTCCGCTCGCGCTCTATCCAATGGTAGTGGTGGCACGGGGTCCTCCTCCAACGGAGTTGAGGACTACGCCTCGTCGCTGGCCTAAATCGGCACAGGGGGGAGTGGGGGCGGCTAGGTGACGTCCTCAAGCGTGGCTCGACAGCGCCGGTCTCCACGTGTGCATGGCGTCGGCGGCCTCCCCATGTGTTGGATTCCCGGCGTCTGGTGGAGGGACGGCAGCCCCCGGCGTCGTGGCGCCCTCCTCGAGGAGCGCCATGCGGGTGGTGGCGGCGGCCTCCCTGCGCGCCCGGCCGACGGCGGCCTTCCCGCGCTGGCGGCTTCCTGCGGCGGCGACAGCCCCCTGGCGGCGGCGACCTCCCGACGATGGGGGCGCGGCATTGGCGTCGGGGCGGTGCCTCCTCCCCTCAATCCAAACGGCGGCGACGGCTGGGAGATGGGACGGTTAGGGTCGCCCCCTTTTATCATTGGGCTAGTTGGGCCGGTTTGACTTAGTGGGCCGCAACCCATTAGGTCCACAGTCCATTTAATTTAGTTTTTTTATTTTCCTATTTAGAATTAGAAATTTACAGTTTAGTCCTTCACTTATCTGTAAATTGCATTTCAGTCCTAGCAAGCATATTTACATATTAGTTCTCAGTTTCATGTAAATTGCAATTCAGTCCATAGGCTGTCGATGTACATATTTATCAATCTTTAATGCAATTTGCTCAATGCACTTTATATATATATATTTAGTTTTCAGCTTTCATACAAGCAATTAAAATTACTTGCAAATGCTTTGGGTTGATTTTCTCATTTTTTGGAATAACGATTTATTTCTTAAATTTGATATTGACCATACACAAGGTAGTACCTTAGTACTACTGTGGGATTTTTATCCTCAACGTGCATACCCAATATTTTGAAGTTTTGAAATTTTGGTCTACACTTTGGGTGACTAATTTTATTTATTTTCACATTAGCCATATACAAGGTAGTACCTTAGTACTACTGCGGGATTTTCATCCTCAACATGCGTACCTAATTTGATTATGAATAATTAAAGTCCACACCCAAGTGATTACCATATAATTCTTTTTCATGTTGATTATACACAAGGTAGTATCATATACTACTACGGGATTTTTATCCTCAAAGTGTGTATCCGATGTTGAAAATGAATTAAAAACAAAGTTAACACCGTTGGTGCTTGACTATGTTATTCCATAAATAGAGAATATCCCTATTCTTTTAACTATACCTTGATTACCTGCATTTCGCATGGCTTATTCAACGTTGTCATAGAATTTTAACACATCTATGGCCCTACATATGTAAGCACAATGGCTAGCAAAGAGTTCGAGGCACTCACTCTTGATGGTCATAACTTCCCCACATGGGCGATGGATCTCAAAGTTAGTCTATCATTGCATGGACTATATGCGGCCATTGGCACCACATCTCAAATACAATGCCTTATTTATAATAAGGAACCACATCCATCCAGATCTCAAGGCTGAGTATCTAATGGAGGAAGACCCACGTACTCTGTGGCTTGTGCTACAAACACGGTATGAACAGCAAAAGACAGTTATCCTGCCAGAGGCAACAAATGAGTGGAATCATCTCCGTCTCCAAGGTTTTAAATCTGTTGGAGAATTCAACCATGTTGTTGATTCAAATTAATTGCAACCCTAGGACTTGTCGGCTCGTTAAATTGAAAATAAAATTTGAATTAACCACTTCTTTTGTCGGTATAATATTTTTCTAATTATCGATCGATATCTCTTTTTCAAAATTATAATAGACTAACTCGAAATGACATCACCTTATAATTAATTAAATCAATAAAACGCGAGATTTCAAATAATTGTATCTCGTTCATTTTAACTCGGATTCTACCGAAACTCGAACCTAAATTCATCTAAAATCGTAGCCTAGTGTTAGAAGCCGCTTTTGTGATTTATTTGGCTTTTGGTGATTCTTATTTGAATTCTAAATCAAATTCAATTGGATTTCTTGCACGTATAATAGAGCCCGAGGGAACCGTTGAGAACGTCGAAGACTCAAGCCAACAAGGTCACGAGCAAGGCAAGTCATAACTCCCTTTGAACATATTGGTCCTATTTGCGAACTTGTGTTGATTCTAAAACTAAAATATGCATGCTCTATATAAAAGAATACCTATTCTTGTTATGCCATGCCTTGATGTTGATTACCTTTAGTTTTATTCTTTGTAACCCTCGACATGATGTAACCGAAGGAAATCTTCGGTAAAATGCTTAGCCATGCTATTATTAGATTTATGCATACTCATGCTTTTGCAAATAGCTATATGCTTGGGCAACTACCTTTGGGAAAGGTAGTTGAGATACGACATGTGGAGACATGAGCGCCACATTGCCATGAGAATGATCAAATAAGTTTTGATGAAAACTAGAAATACCAAACAAATGTTCTAGACCGGGGCGGCTGGATGATTTGGATGGATTCTGAAAAAGGCAAGCGCCGACCCTGGTCAATTAAGGACCGAGCCATGAGATAGCCGGGAAACGAGCCAGTACAACCGTACTTCTCGAATGGGTATAGACCTAGCGGAGTAAATAGCCGAGCGAAGGCGGTACCCCTGCATAGTGGTTCTTATGTATGAGATGAGACTGAGAATGGATGATTAAAAATCGAAATTAATTATAACTTAAAGAATGAAGTTTTCCCTTACCCCGGGAGCGCCAGAACTCCTCACTCTGCTAGGAAAGGATGACTAGAGTGCAAGAGGATTTAAGTTCATAGAGCGGGTACTGCCAAAGTGAGGTTATTGAAAGGCTTTGCCGTGACACGTCTCATGTGTTGGGACGTAGGCTCATTTGTTGGGCAGTCGCGGAGTACGGGTAAAGTGTACATCCACTGCAGTGTGAATGAATCGATCTATTTGAATAGTCGTGCTCACGGATATAAAGCATCGTGACAAGACTTTCGCTTGGCTAGACTATAAATTTTAAAAAAATGATGGGATGAGTTTACATGATGATTCTTATTCACTGATGGATCAACTTCTCGAAAGACGAGAAGGGGTAGACTCCCCAGATAACCATGACGATCCGGAGGCGAGAAGCCATCCTTGAAATCACTATGGATGGTAGACAGAACAGTCGCCAACTTAATAAACTATGGAACTAAAACTTGACTTGGCTAGATGCTAGGTTTGTGAAAAGATTTGCAAAGTTGGCTTTATGCAAATAAACCACAGCATTTCCTTGAGAATCCCCTATCATGTGCATCTTTTCGTGTTGGCTTGCTGGATACAGTTGGTACTCACCTTTGCTATACGCACAAACCTTCAGATGGTGAGAATAAAGACTTGGATGATCCATATGCCTACTACCAGGAGGGCGAAGAAGACGATGGCGCCTGCTAAGTCTTAGACTCCGGTCGTTGCCTGTGGCAATCGACAGGCCGCTGCCTTCATTCCGCTGCCTTACCTAATTTCTACTTTTGATTGTATCTGGACCATGAGGTCCTATATGTTGGATATTGCCTTCGGGCTTATCTTGTAATACTTTTGGTATAAGACTATTCGTGCATTTGCACCTGATAATTCAGTACTGTATTTTGTGAGTACCAAACTACTCAATCCAGGGAAATGGTACTATAAACACGAAAGTGTTCCAAAAATGAGGGTCTACAATTAGTCTTACATATGAATTCGGATGCCATCTTGGGATACATTTTACGTTATTTCATCAAATTTCTTATTAGCTCCTGCTTATTTTGCAATTGATAAGTAAAACTAAATTTTAACACTAAATCTATACACTCTATGTAGTCTTTGTTGCCTATTTGGCAACAACACAATGGCAAGCCATCAACCCCATCTAATTTAGGTAGCAAATAGTTTGCCCTAACTAACAACAAATTTTGTAGGGTTTTTCGATAATCAGCGGTGGCGCACAACAATGTTAAATCTAGCATCCACTCTATCACCCTTGGAGAAGGCTAGTTCCACTCTTAAAGCAATATGTTCTAGGCTAACAAATCTAACAACACATGGATTGGATTGTAGATTTTGTGATCTACTAATTCATAATATGTTAAGATTATAGATCACCCTAATGCAAAAACTTAAGCTCACTGCTAACTGTTATTGGAAGCCATGGATGTCGTAGTCGCCCTGAGGTTGTCGATGGCCGGAGTGGAAGTAGAGTACGAAGTCCCTCGAACTGCTCTGGTGATCGTTGACGTAGGGGAAGTAGTCGTTTGGACGAAGTCGTCGACTTGATCCAAAGGGTTCGCCGGCGATCAGCAGTGGGGTGGCAGTGGCTTTTTGGTTGTCACCTACACTGTCCTAGGACATCCGCACGTTCTCCCTCCTGCACTTAGCTGATCGGATAGGGTTTTCGCGGAGAAGATGAACGAGAGAGATCGTCATCCATCCATGATACCGGTCTTCCCTATATGGCGCTGAGGGAGATCGGGGGCGATCCAAAAATATGAAAGGTTTTGACGTTACCTATCAATGCGCGTGATTAAGGAAATTAATCATGATTTGGAATGAGCAGATTACACGAGCCACAGGTGAAAATTAAACACGCGTGATCTTCTCCCGGTTTTCTTGCCGAAAGGTCAAATTTTCTCCTAGTCACAAAACTTAGAATCTGCATGACTTCAATTATTGTGTCCGATCATAGCTGTCACCCTCATCTATGTGCCAATACATGAGCATATACCATTCTATTATATCGTTTGTACCTTTTTACTCCAACCAAACACTATCTAAAAACATTATGTATGCACAAAGTTTATCTAAAAACATTGATGGATGTACAATTTGATAACATTCGACCTAGCAAAGTCTGTATAGATCGGTAAAAAAAGGTATCAAGGTTTTACTTACAATTAATTATTATAGCAATTGAGTTTACCACCAGAGTACGAGATACGATAATGACCAGTTAATAAATTTTATTTAGTTTTTTACGTTTTACTATGCGCATGGTTATAGGGCTTATTGTTGAGGCACTGCAAGTCGGTAACCGGCAGGGTTTACCTTTTCGCCACGCTTTGCCGTGCCACCCTTCGCGGTAGCGTGGTTTTCACGCGAAAACCGCGGGAGAGTGAACAGTAATTTTCACGACGGTTAGTTATGTCGTGTTTTCGTGAAAACCGCGCCAAAAACCACGAAAACCGCGAAAAACCACAATTTAAATTTGAACCAAATTCAAATCTGTGTCGTATCGCGGTTTTCGCTCAAACCACGCAAAAACCACCTACATATCATGGTTTTCGCGGCAAACCGCGCGAAATTTATTTTTCTAAAAAATAATATATATTTTTGATAAAATAATTTTTTTTAAATTTTTTGAATTCACACGAAGTTATTCAAACAAAACCACGGGGATGCCGTGCCACCCTTCCACGGTATACGCGAAAACCACGACGGTTTTCGCTAACCGGTAACCCCCTCCACCCTGTAGCCTTGAGGGCCCCTTTGCCATGAAGCTTCCAAGCTCTAAGGAAGAAACTCAGAATGGGTGAGAAGCCTCGTTTTTTTTTTTGGGAGGAAAAGACAGAAGAATATGATGGACGAGAGCAAGAAGGAAACCTCAGCCGTCCATTTGTCTCGCAGCCATCCATCGAGCATCGCATCACACAAGTCACGCACAAAGCATATTCCCCCGCGAGTCGTCCACGTCAGCACACTCCGCCGCCCACCTCACCACAAAGTACAAACACGTGATCCCCATTGGTCCCGGCGGATCCAAACCTCGCCGCTCCACACCACTGACACCCACGGCCCCACCTGCCAGCTCCCACCAACCGCCACGTCGGCGTGTTTCATGGCGTGACGTCGTCGTCTTCGTCTTCTCCTCTCGTCTCCTTCCCCGCAAATTCGCGTGTTGTGTGTTGCTGCCTCTCTTTCTCTCTCTCTCCAAATCTCACTCGACTCGCCCAAGAACTCGGAGGTGTTCGTCGCCGCCGCAGCAGCCATGGAGGCGACGGCGTCGTCGCCGCCGCCGCCTCCTACGTCGATCGGTAGAGGCGGAGGGGACGCGCGAGCGCGGCGCTGTCGTTCATCTCCAAGGGGTGGAGGGAGGTGCGGGACTCGGCGAGCGCCGACCTGCGGCTGATGCGGGCGCGGGCGGACTCGCTGCGCACGCTCGCCGACAGGGAGCTGGAGCACCTCCTCGTGTCGGCCTCCACCACGGTGGCCGCCCCGGCGCCGCCCGTCGCCGCGGGGGCCCCCATCGCGGAGGTGGAGTTCGTGCGCAACCGGATCCAGCCCAAGATCTCCGAGCTGAGGCGCCAGTACGCGGCGTCCGGGGACCGGGACCTCGGCCTCGGCAGGAGGGTGCTCGAGGGCTGGGTGCCGCCGCCGCCACCGCCCGGGGCCGCCACCACCGCCCGCGTCAACCTCTCCGGGATCACCGCCATACGCAACGCTCTCGTCTCCGAGGTCGCCGGCGGCGGCGGCGCGCGCACCGCCGCGTGGAGCGGGGATGCGGCGGCGGAGGAGGAGGAGTGGGAGGTGGTGAGGATGATTCGCGGCGGCCTCAAGGAATTGGAGCGCCGCAGCCAGGGCAGCGAGATTTTGGGCGGACTCCCTGGCCCCGGCGAGCTCGTCGAGAAATTCAAGTCCAGCCTGGTAATTCCGCCCAAACCTAATTGTTTTTCTTGTGCAAGTTCTTTGTCAATTATGAAAGAAAAGAAACTCATCCACTTAAAGAAAAAAAGAATTCGAGACTTGTACTTGCATGACCTGTATACAAAGTAATAACAGCAGAACAATCTGGTATGAGTGGTGATTGCTGAAAAGGACATGCTCGCGTTACGAGCTCACTCTCATGCCAATCTCAGATGCTGGCCGAATGTAAAAATTAATTCTAAAATGTGAGGGAAAATTGTAGTTCCAAGTCCTAGTAAGAAAATGTCTGCAACAATTTGTGATTTCTATCTTCATTTTAGTTCATTCTTACAAAAGAATGAGCATGATTTTTAGTTCTTTGTGTACCATGTATATGTTTCCTAACTTGATTACTATATGTCTTCATTGAATGATTATGTCATATGGTTCATCGAATGAGAAAAAAAGAGGTGGTGTTGTCACAAGTGTTTGTTTTAAGAGCAAAAGGTACTATCTGGTTTTAATCACATTCTCACCTATATTTGTTTCCTTGGTGCAGAAATCATTTAACATGGAGCCTCTTGGATCTAAGGTAACTCCACAAACCATAAAATTAAGACTATAACTATACTGTTTACTGATAGAAAATTCATTTACCATCTGAAGACATCCCTTTGCATTATATGATTACGTTATTTCAAAATAATTCTGGGGAAATCGACATTCGGGATTTTTTCCCTCTATGATATGATGAACTGCAGTAATCTGATTTCCCTTGATATCTTTTGGTTGGTTCTTCTCTTTCTTCAAGGGAAATCAGAGGAACATGTCATATCAAGGAACATGTCATGAGAAGAGAACTAGCCTTTAAATCTGTATAGACACTGTTAGATGATAAATGGCTTTTCACCCCAGTGCTTCATTTCTCCTGAAAAGTGCCTAGTCTTAAACTCTATAGTTACATACTGCTCTGTTGTGCCTTAATATGGAATGATAGTGTGAATAAGTACGGATGTTTCATAAAAGAAAGCAACCAACAGTCCTATCGAAAGACACTCTATAGCCAAATTTTTGTTCTGAACTTCTGTTGCTTGGTTAACATTGTTGCATGTGTAATCTTTGAGTGTAATAATGCAGGAAGTTCCTCCTCTTGATCTGACTGAAATTATGGCAAATCTAGTCAGGCAATCTGGGCCCTTTTTGGATCAACTTGGTGTAAGGAGAGGTATGCATAAAAAGCAACACTGTTGTATTTCATTCCATTTATTAGGTGATGACCCTCTTATATATTGTTGGTCCTATGGTGCAGAACTACGTGACAAACTAGTGGAGACATTGTATAGCAGACAAAATCATTCCCTTTCAGCAGATTCATCCTTGCTCGGAGATGATAACTCAATGGATGAACTTGATTTAAGAATTGCTAGTGTGCTACAGAGTACGGGCTATCACACAGATAATGGTTTATGGAACGAACCTTCAAAATATGAGATTTCAGACAATAAAAGGCATGTTGCAATAGTCACCACAGCAAGCCTACCATGGATGACAGGAACAGCAGTTAATCCATTGTTCCGGGCAGCATATTTGGCAAGAAGCTCAAAACAAGATGTCACGCTGGTGGTGCCTTGGCTTTGTAAGTCAGATCAAGAACTTGTGTATCCAAATAGCATGACTTTCAGTTCGCCAGAAGAGCAGGAAACATATATAAAGAAGTGGCTGGAGGAAAGACTTGGGTTTGAATCAAATTTCAAGATATCCTTTTATCCTGGCAAGGTGATTATCTCATACATCTTATATCAAGATCTATCTCTTGGATAAATACATTAATTTGTTGTATGCCCTGCAGTTCTCTAAAGAGCGTCGTAGCATCATTCCTGCTGGGGATACATCACAGTTCATTTCATCTAGAGAAGCTGATATAGCAATATTGGAAGAACCAGAGCATCTGAACTGGTATCATCATGGGAATCGTTGGACTGACAAGTTCAATCATGTAGTTGGTGTAGTTCATACGAATTACCTAGAATATATCAAGAGAGAGAAGAATGGTGCTCTTCAAGCTTTCCTGGTCAAACACATCAACAATTGGGTGACCAGAGCATACTGTGACAAGGTGCTTTATCTAGCTCAACTTGTTCGGGTATCATCTGGATGCACTTCAGTTTCAGTATTGCTAATGAATGGCTTATGCAGGTTTTACGTCTGTCTGCAGCAACTCAGGATCTTCCTAAGTCTATTGTTTGCAACGTTCATGGTGTAAATCCAAAGTTCCTTAAGATTGGAGATAAAATAATGGCTGATAGGGAGAATGGGCAGCAATCATTTTCCAAGGGAGCATATTTTCTGGGGAAAATGGTATGGGCCAAAGGTTACAGGGAACTGTTAGATTTGTTGGATAAACGCAAAAGTGACCTGCAAGGATTCAAGTTGGACGTGTATGGTAGTGGTGAGGACTCACAAGAAGTCCAATCTACTGCCAAGAAACTGAACCTGAATCTCAACTTTTTTAAGGGAAGGGACCATGCAGATGACTCACTCCATGGGTATGTATCACTCAAGAAAACAGTGTGCTCTCAGGTTTCATATCATTTCATCATCTGTGTTTACCTTTTGGTGATCACTGATCCAGCTGCCTTTCTTTTGTGTTATTTTCAGGTACAAGGTATTCATCAACCCAAGCATCAGTGATGTCCTGTGCACGGCAACAGCAGAAGCTCTCGCGATGGGGAAGTTCGTCATCTGCGCGGAACATCCATCGAACGAATTCTTCATGTCGTTCCCGAACTGCTTGACGTACAGAACCCCGGAGGAATTCGTCGCCAGGGTGAACGAGGCCATGGCCAGGGAACCCCAACCTCTCACCCCTGAGCAAAGGTACAACCTATCATGGGAGGCAGCAACCGAGAGATTCATGGAGTATTCAGATCTCGACAAGGTTCTCAGCCAGCCTGTGGAAGGCGTGCACAGAAGCAAGACGAGAAGAACACTTCAGACTAACTTGTCGGACATCATGGATGGAGGATTGGCGTTTGCTCACCACTGCCTAACTGGTAGCGAGGTTCTCAGATTGGCCACGGGAGCGATTCCTGGTACACGCGACTACGACAAGCAACACTGCGTGGACATGGGCCTCTTGCCGCCTCAAGTACAGCACCCTGTATATGGTTGGTGATGTAAAACCTGCATCTGCATGCACTAAGTTACTGGATAGTTGTAGGTACATATATGTACATGACACGCCATGTAGATCTTTGTAAAGTCTCGTACTTGTACATGGGTAACTAAGCTATTGTTGTCATTGTATTGTACTGCTTGTAGTAATATTGTTTTTGTCAGTAAAATTGGAGCTTCAAGTATATGGTACGTTGGTACTAGGTTCCTTGTAAGCTTTCCTTTGTGCAGACAGCAAGTTAATGGTATATACCTTTTTTAAAGGGTGGGAGAAAACCTAACTTTGTAAATAGAACATGTGAAAACAAGGTGTGGTACTGTGGTTGGATGCCTGAAAAGATCCGTTAGCACTTAATAGTTATATGGTAGGTATTCTAAGAAATATTAAGGTCAGATTTAAACCGCATTATGTTGTAAAATACTTATCGTTTTAGATTTATCGTTTTAGATTTGTGCTAAGTCAAACAATACAATATACAATATGTATCTTTAAAAGAAATTCATATACTTTAGCATCATAAGTTTTGTGTTTTTTAATTTATTATGAGAAATGCTTTCATAATATATATATATATATATATATATATATATATACTTCACATATTATTAAACTACCAAAACTTTTAAAAATTAGTAGTGAAAGATTTAAACATGTTTGACTTAAGACAAAACGTATTACATATGGAAAAGGGGGTCTGCGATCTGCACAGTCTGATTAGTTTGACATTGTTCTTGCTGAATTTGCATGTTGTAGTCAACCATAGCGTATACAATTAAGCATTTCTACGTCAATGCATCTCCACATTAGATGGTTCTGCAGATTCTACACGGACTCAATGATTGCATACTCACCACCGCCACCCAACTATAAGTGATGATCGATTAATTAACATTAACGTATCGCCGACCCACTCAATGATGCCTGAAAGTCTGAGGAATTAATGGAGAGAAGATTCAGTAGCTAGCCTAGCACTGACGATATCACCTTATCATCAGTCTCACTCTGCGAATTAATCAACAAATTAAGCAACTAAGCTCTAGACCTGGCCTGGTCATCAGTCTCATCAGGAACAGCGTGTCCACTGCAGATTACTACTACTACTGCTGCTGCTGATCTGCAGTAGCATTTTGCATCACTGATGTTTTTAATAATTTTGCATCACTGATGAATTAATCCAACATGGAAACTACAACTTGCAAGCAGCATCTCCCAAGCTTGTGCATGTGCATATTGAAAATTCTGCATTGAAATTTCATAAGATTTGCATTTCTTTTCCGACTTGGTTTTGAGGCCGGATCATGTCAACATGTGCGGTTGCGGCGCGCCGGCGCCTGCATCAAGTGTGTGTATCCAGCTGAACGTTACAAGATCTGAGCAGCTAGTTAGCTTTGGAGCCTTGAACTTGGTTTACTTTTCAGAGTGCATATATCTGCCAAGATAGGAGTCAGAGAACGTGAAGGCAAAATAAAAAGGGATAATATGTAACGTGGTACAAGCTGAATTGTCGTTCTCTACTTATCCTGGTTGAATAACTTAACAAGGATAAACATCTGACTATTTTACCATGTCCATCGCCTGGTGATTGAACAGATCTTAACTCCAAATACATCCGAGTTTTTAACAGGTCCTTCGGCACAGAATCAATAATTGGTTTCTACCGTTCAAGTCAGGTTTGATTTGTTCATATGTCATTAATTGATCTCTTCGATAAAAAAAAATCTCGTTTTGGACACTGATACAGTCTTCGAGATATAACTTTGGCTACAGATTTATATATATTATGCAACATTAAAAAACTCAATAAAACTATAGCATTACGGAAATCAAATGACACATGTTGTTTTCATGCATCCAATCCAAATATTTAATCAAAAATTTAAAGTTTGACTTGAAACATATCCAAAACAACATGCCTTCATGACCGCAGGGAGTATGAAACTTAGAATTACCTTGCTAAACTAGCACCTTGAACCGCTGTCCATGCATGCAGATGCAGGTTATACACTCGAGTCAGAAACCATCGGAGCAGAGGAGAGGCCTGAGATAAGCATTTGACGTGGAGGTTTATTTTAGGTTTGACAAATTGACATACAAACAATCAGGAATAGCATATTTGTTGTTTCATTCAAACCATCAGATGTAACATTATAGTGTAGTTTTTATCGCCTCTTTTGAGGACTTTTTGGTTATGTATGAGAGAACTAAACAAAGAAGAAAATGTCATCTAAAAAAAGAAAACTATACACAAAGTGAACAGCTGATAGATTCGGCTGTATGATTTTTTTGTCCCCTCCAAATATGAAGAAAAGGTCTTCTAAAAAAGAAGAAAACTACACGAAGTGAACGGGTGACAGATTCGGTTGTGTAATTTTTTGGCTCCAAATTAAATATGAAGAAAAGGTCATGGCCGGTTGAGCCAAATGTGACTAACTACGCACTCTAAACTTCATTTTAGTTTGTTCTCTCTGATTCAGTAACTCCAATTTCCTATTAACACTAATTTTTACTTGGCTACTTCAAGTGATCTAGAAGCAATCAATCAAGAATGATGGAGAGAAAAATTCAGATGCAGAAAAGGTATATATATGCTAATTTCTTCAGGTGGCGTTACGGTCAGAACCAAAAGTAACCGGCACACCACATTCTTCTAAAATCCAATATAGTACTATCAGTCTAATTAATTGATAGAAGATGATGCCACTGTTCAATTAATGAACAGTTCAATTAGATTACTCCATGCATGTTGAATAAGAAAATAAATGAAGGACAAGGAATCAGTGTCTTTGTACATATACTAATAAATACAAAAATAAAAATATGATATATTAGGTTAATCTTAATGGGAATTTCGTAGAGTTTATGAGCATTAAATATACTAATATGATACTATATTAATAAAGAGAAATGTGATAAGAGTTTTATTGGAGTAGAGATAGTTTCATGGAGATAAAACTCTTCTGCACTGTTTTCAAAATCTGAATGGGTTAAAAACTGGGATAACAAACTTCCATTGAGAGTAGCCTAATAATCTAGAGTTGATATCTTCTCTCTCTCTTTTTTCTTTAAGTTCATTTATATGCAAGCTTAAATACAGAGGCATTCATCAACTTCTGGATATCTGGGATCATTTTTGAACCAAACATTTCTCTGTTCATGTTGAACAAAGTTGTTGAGACATGCCTCTATAGTTATCATAAATCACCTTGAGCCCTTGAGGAATTCTGCAGTAGCAATGTTGGGCCTTTGGTGTGCCCCAAAAAACAATACACATGTTGATAACTCTTGATTCTTGAGGTGATAAAACATGCTAGTACTAATATGAGTCACTAACTTATGGGAGATGCCTATCAAATCCCAAGTTAAGAGCAAAAGGTAGGATTTTTCATATTTGAGCTACATACGAAAAAAATGCCTGAGCAAGATTATGCATGAAGTACAAGTACTTTAAAACGAAAGGACATGTAACAAAGCACAACTTATCAGCTCTATATCATGTTAGTTTTTTTAAAAAAAATCATAATTACGTCAGATTAGTCAGTGAATAGTGAGACAGGACCAAATAAAAGAAAAAATACACACTTTAAGTCTCTAACTTAGCTAGATGAATTAAGTCCAAAATTAATGCAAGAATGCATCCTTCCCTACGTACAGTGGCTCTGTGGTCCTATCTGAAACTCCACATAATGACACATGAATATCTTTTTGGTACAAATCTACATGATCGACCTAATAATGTATCAAGCTCTCTATCTAATAGGCTTTCGCATGAATGCTACGGGCCTAAAAATGGTGTCTTTAATTAGATGTTTTCTCTTCTTATACCGCTTTCTACATGCATTATTCTTGCTTGGTGTAAGAAGATGTATATTGTATCTTAAGCAAACATACAAACTCCCCTCTTCAATTCCCCCCTCCAAATAACCTCGAATCATATATTTGATGCATCTTAATAATTAGATAGGAGTAACTATAAGATTGTTGATAATGCCCATATATATGAAGCACATCCCAAAATTTGAAGTTTATGAATAATTATCTTTTTTTGCGACCATCTATATACTGGTATTGTTCTGTCTAGTGTAGTTTTACACAATCCTTTTGTGTTCACGGAGAAAAGGTGTGATGACAGACATAACATCTCAAATTAATTAAACACTTCTGAGCAGGAAAAGCATGACCTATTACAAATAAACCAACAATTAATTTCCCCTTTAGTGAGCACACTAATTTGATACATGTAATCTAAGGTACAATGAAAGATTAACAGTGTATTTTGTACAGAATTAATGAAAGATTTACAATGTATTTTGTACATTCAGATACGCGAAAGAACTAAAAGTAATCACAAATCTAATTACTAAGAGGAGTGCAAATTAAAGCATGTGCTCCTCTTAGCAATTAATGGATCGGTCGATGTGATGTGATGAAATTATCAGCAGGGGTAAGATGCCTTGAGGTGAGCTTGCAAGCATGGCGAGTCTTTCCAAACCCTAGCGTTCGCCTTGAGCATCTCCCTCGCCCTCACCCTGGCGCGCTCGCCGCCGTCCACCTGCAGCACCAGCAGCAGCTTCGCCACCACCCCGACGGCGAGCATCTCCTGCAGCACGGCCGGCGTCGCCGAGTTCCTCGCGACGGCGTGGAGCGCGCGCACGGCGCTCTCGGTGGTTGCCGGCGACACCCGCATCGCCTTCTTGGACACGACGGCGAGCCCCGCCGGGTGCGCCACCAGCTCCGACCTCCCCTCCGCGCACCCGCAGAGGTGGTCGATCGCCACCACCGCCAGCTCCGCCGTGCGCCGCCCGCCCTCGTCGAGGAGCAGCTCCACCAAGGTTGTCAACGCGCCGGCCTCCACGGCCTTCACGCGGTTCCGCCCCCACGGGCACAGCCGGCACAGCACGTGCAGCGCCGCCTTCACTGCCTTGGACGACACGCCGTCGGACACCACCCGGACCACCTCCTGCACCAGCTCGGAGCTCACCGCCATCAGCCGCTCCGGTGACATCGCCGACGTCATCGCCTTGAGGAGGAGGATGGCGTAAGCGCGCGACCGGTAGCTCGGGCGCCGGAGCACGGACGCGAGGGTGTCGAGGAAGTCTCCATTATTCTTCTCGAGGATGCGGCGCAGGGTGGTCTCCGACGGCTTGAGCGAGCAGAGGACGCCCAGGGCCTCCTCCTCCGGCGAGCTCGTCGACATGGGAGAATCGATCACCGAGTCGAAGAGGTCATCGGCCGACCTGGACGTGGAGGTGGCGGCGTGGCTCTGGACGACGACGGAGACGAGGAACTCGACGGCGCCGGGCGTGGCCTCGACGCAGCGCTTGTTGCGATCGCTCTCGGCGGCGATGGCCTTGATCTCCCGGAGCGCGGCGAGCTGCCGCTGCCTGCCACCTCCGCCGCCGCCGCCCCCGGTCATCGTCCCCTCGTCGACGAGCGCCGCGACGCGGCAGGAGTCGACGGGCGGGCGAGGGGTCGGGAACCGCTCGACGGCGTGCGCCGCGCACCACGCCTGGATGAGCCGCCGCAGCGTGTGGTTGGGCGTCGCCTCCCGCTCCGCCGGCGCCAGCTGCCGCCGCGTGACAGGGCACGTCCCCTTCCCTCCGTCCCCGCCGCCGAACAGCCACCGCTCGATGCTGCTCCGGTCGTAGGTTATCCCCGTCGCCAGCGTCACCGGGTCCCTCATCATCTCCAGCGAGATCGGGCACAGGAAGTAGGACGGCACCTCCGCCGCCGCCGCCGCCGCCTCCATGCGAGTTGATCGAATTAGCAGGGAGATAGAGATCGATGGGAAGAAGAAGAAGAAGGAGAAGAAGAGGAGGAGTTTGAGTTGAAGGGAATGAATGGGCGGGAGAGGGTAAGCGCGTTGGTTTTATAGGGGGAGAAAGAAGCGAGGCGCGAAGAAGTCCACGCACGCGCGGGTTAAAAAGGAGGGAGACGAACAGGGTTGGTATTAATCAATTTAATTTAATTACGGCGATCAACGGTGAGCGTTAATTTAATTAATCTCGTGTTTTTTCCCTCGCTTCACCGTGCCGTGTTGGTGTGAAATGTGCCGACACGTGCCGTGGGAAAGTGGTTGGCTGGTGCGAGTTAATAATTAATTAATTAATTAATTACTAGCCCGATCTATAATTAGCAGTTAAATTAATGTTGGTAATTAAATTGGGAGGTAAAAACGGGTGGTTGTGTCGGGTCGGCGTCGGGGGTCGGCGACGGACGGCTCGCCCCGCGCTGACCGAGTGACCGGACAGCGGCTCCACGGTTTGACTTTTAATTGATCCCTTCCTCTCTTCTTCTTCTTCTTCTTGTGTCTTTTTGCTTGGTCTTTTCTTTTCTTCTACTGGCTTACCATTGAAAGATTCGGTTCCTAGCCGATCGAATTGGCTCTAATTTGAAACTTCTGCCCTGTTTAATAGTATTCATTTCTTTCACAAATTAGTAATTCACCTTTAGTTAATTCGGTAACTTTTGTGTGGTGGAGAGAACAACCGCTGCCACTACGAGTAATTATTTCATACTTATAGTTGATCAGAATTGACTAATAAGCTTGAGAAACGCGTACTACCACTCGAGGAGGTGCTGTACGTAGAAAGTATTTTTTATGATATATTATGATATAAGTAGTAAACTATTTTTATGAAAACAATTGACAACCAAATATGATGATATCTCTGTAACAATAAATTATTTTAAATAGAAAAAGTTAAAAATTGTGAAATGACATGATGTTTTATTTCACGATAAATCTATCTAGTAACATGCATTAATCTTACACAGTTAATCTTTCTTTTTGCTATTAACGGTCAAGGTTACAAAGATTCGACAATATATTATTTAAGACAAAGAAATAGCACACAAACACTAAATTAATTTGACCTATGTTTAAAGAAAAAATAGCAAACCTACAAGCTAGTGTTTTCTATAGGTGCAAATCAAATCAAATTTAGGCTATAAACTCATCATCCAATCTATCCGAAAATGCATGTAAGTAATAATAGGTGTAATTGTATTTTTCTACAATCTAAAAGGTGGGTAATTTTTCTTTCATCTTCTACTGTCATTGCGCAGCGTGTATGTAAGCTCGCATGAGCAACCATCGAATTTAATTTAATTTTTTATCCTTGGTTATAAGGTATACGGATACGTTACTGGTAAGCGTAGAAAATTTATATAAGTCCGTGTCGTTGTTATTGAGAGAATTAATAAGTGAAACCGCTCTCGTGGGACAGCGTGAAAACACACAGATGTACGTGAATGAATTACCGGAATGAACAGAGAACAGTATTGCACTCCGTATCTTCTTCCCCTGCTCAACAACTAGCTGCAATACTAACAGCCGTACTCCATGTGTAGCACGTGCGGTATATGGAACAGTACACACAATAACTTTCACGTGTCACTGTCACAAACAACGATTAGCGGCTTAGCCTGCGGCCTGCGCGCGGGTATATGACCTGCAGCGAAGTAAGGTGTCCTTTGAAACTTATGAACATAATGATTTTTATAAAAATTAAATTGATACAGCATATAAAAAGACATTATATATATTACTGTTTAATTATTATAAATTTATCAATGGATATATTCAATATAGAAAATGAAAAGTTTTTACATAAAATATTGTTTAACAGTTTTTAAAAAATGCTAACAAAATTTGAAAAAAATTTAAATCTTAATTAGAAAAAAACTGACCTTAAGACGCATATGTTAGATAATTACGATGTATGTACATGCATAAATAGCTATATCCTTAAGAGAGCTGTTGATTTTTAAACATAAATATACCAATTCGTTTTATTAAATATTATATAAATGTATAACATATCAATCAATTATCGATAAAAAACTACTCATAATGAAGTAAATAATAATTACGTATTTTTTAAAAATAAAACGATAGGTAAAAATTTGTCGCCATCACGAGACGAGCTTACTTAAGCTATACCAGCTAGCCTAACCCATGCATGCATGCATGCATGCATCAGAATCGTCAAATGAATCACCGCTACGAAGTAGGAAACCAAAGCGAAGGTGCCAAGCCACGCACGTTCGGTTTTAAGCCAGTGGATTAGGACGCGAGTGACTGCAGCAGTGCGGCGGGGGTGAGGGGGCCCACATGTCGGCGTCATTTGACCGGACCGACAGGCCGGCGTTTTTTTCAACGCATGCGATGCGATTATTTATGGGAAATAATCGGATAGAGCTGCATTTGCTGGAGTGCGCGCGGCTACTACTATTCGTCACGTGCGTGCCGTCGCTGACCGTTTACCAAGGGTTTTGAAAAAATCGTGGGTTACAGTCGATTTTTTCTACCCGTTGGATGCATCACGTGTCACCCATCCCTTGCCTGTCTTCCCCTCACGCGCGCACCTCCCGTGCGTATATCACTCGCCTCTGACCGTTTTGCTCGGCCCAGCAGCCGTCCGACCATCTGAGTTCTGGCACACGCTAAGTTATCATTATCCCGATTCGTATTTCAGTATCTCATCATACCACGTTTATAACAAGTTGAAATCGAAATAATATCGATCTGATATTTTAATTTTATAGTATCTCGATATTATTATTTATTTTTATATCATCCAATGATCTCAAGCAGTATCTCCATTTTATATGATCTTATAAAATATTATTCCAAAATTGAAACTAATACAAATAAATATGCTCAATGCTCAAGTTTACATAAAAACCGATTAAATTTATCAAAATTAATATTTATGGTGGTGCCACCACCACCCGTAACTACCATGGGAGACATGTGAAAAGTGAAGAAAGACTTTACATTGTTCCTATCCACACAAACAGAACCCCACGTAAAAAATGTTAATCAAATATCATTATTATGAAAATTTTTATCGTTGTATGATATATTAAATAATAGAAATAAATGCTTTAAAATATATGCACTGAATTATTTTAAATCTATTGTAGCGTCATGGGTATTAGGCTAATATGCTATAATTTATAAAATATATTATAATTTTATATAAAAATATGTATTTTCATCCTGATTTTATAATACTACAAATAAAAAATTTTCTATTTAATATATCGATACTGATTATCTTGGACCCAGCAAGTTGCTTGTTCGTATCTGGGCTTCACGCCTATTTTGTTCGGCTGACAAAAGGAGGATTAAAAATATACTTAAAAGAACGCATCGCAACACAACAAAAAGAAAACATAATATAGCTTGTACGGTCAAAGATTAGCAAACAAAAAAGAAAAAAAAGACAATATCGATCTAAGAGAGCAGCTAGTCCATGGAGACTCCAAAGATGAACCAGGATGAGAGAGGGGATCAAAGAGAGATGGAGGATTGTCCGACCTATAGAAATAAACCAAAAGCGTCAGCAGTTTGGTTGTATTGCATGTACAAATATTCATAAGATGTGCAATCAGTTCAGAAAAATAGCAAAGCAGCGAAATGATCAACACTATGGAATAAGCAAATGGCATAGACCTTAGCTGTATATATGTTTTTTCTTAATTATTAGTGCAAGATCTGTTAATTAACAAACCTTACTGGCTAAGGCCTCTTGTAAAATTAACAAAACATTATGTAACAAAATATTTCTCACAGAACTATATCTGACAAAAAGGATAGTTTCTCGGGTTAATTAATATATATGATACTCAAATAGATGATGTATGATGTTTCTAACATTTCTGACAATACTCATATATACACGCTGACAAAACTAACAAAAACAGAACAATAGCCAAGAATGACCGGCCACGGCAAACCTAAAGAAACCCATGCTCGGCGTATAGGTTTCAGATAAGAGGTAATATGCATACACACACTACTAAAAACATGCATAGGTATCGATCTAATAGGTGTCGGTTCAAAACCGACACCTATTAAACAATAGGTACCGGCTCTCAAGAAAAACCGACATCTATATTTTAGGTGTCGGATTTTTTAAAAAAATCGGCACCTATAATATATTATAGGTGTCGGGTCTAATAAAAAACCGACACATATACATGCCGCTTTTTTAAAAAAGCCGATACGCATAATCTATTATAGGCGGCACCTAACAAAATGAGCCGAGCCCCTCTCATCCTTATCTATGCGTCAGAGCCGGTCATCCTTATCCTCTTTCTCTTTCTTCTTCCTCCTTTCTTGTGTTTCTTCCTTCTTCCGTCCGCGGCATCCTCTATTCTTGTTGTGTACGCCGGCGTCCGCAGCACCTCGCGGGGAGATGGGGGCCTTGGCGAAGACGGCCACGATGGCATCATCGAAGAAGTCGTCCATCTCGTCGAGCGCGTCCTGCAGCGTGGGGCACTCCTTGCGGGCGTCGAGGACGTTGCGCGGGGAGTAGGTGTGCTCGTCGATGATGGCGCCGGCCAGCTCCGTCGTCACCTTGCGGTCATCGGAGGGCTTGTGGCACCGGCGTCCGCATGTGAAGATCTATCTCCGCAGGCGAGCCTCTTAAGACTACTGCATGCGAAAATGGATCTTTGCCTACGAAAGCGTTAAGAGGCCCGCCTGCGAAGATAGATCTTCGCATGCGACCAATAAGAGCTAGCCATTTGGTAAGGTCTCGTCCCCTATGTATTACAATATTCCCCACTATTAATAATCAATTTTTCGAATGGTATGTATATGAGCTAACCGAGGTGTCGTTATTCGTACATAGTACAATCTTGCAGGGGGTCGACCAGCAGGGGCTTGCCTTGGGCTGCAAACTTTTGTTCCATTTCTCGCCATTGATCTACGTGGCCATCGTACCCGGTCGACCCTAATCGGTGTTGATATTTTTTTCTTGGCTAGGTCTGACATCTTTTTTCTCCTTGCCAACGCTTCTGGTGTTGTCATCTTCGCGACAAACTTATCCCATTCGGTTGGCGATATATTGTCATAATCCTTGAATGGTGACTTGTTCTGCTGAACGTAGTATGTGTTCATATCTGACTTCCATTGTCTCCAGCGAGCTCTCATTGTTTTCAGCGCACACTCCCTCCCCATAAACTCATAACCAGGTGGATAAACTAGGTATTTTTGCAGCTCATCCCATAGCAGGTCTTAACATTGTCTTCTACCTTCTCCCAGAGCTCTACATTTAATGCCCCATGAGTTCTGGCCAAAGTTCTGCATGCGTTGCTAAACTTGGACATCACCGCCTTTGGCTCGACGGGCTGCCCATCCCGGTTGAGAGCAGTTAGGTAATATGTTTCCTTCGACAACTGGTTCTTACTTCTCTCACCGCGTCTTTTTTTGCACGTCCTCTTGCACTTGTCGACGTGTCCGTAGGCTTTGAGGCTAAAGTGTCCATCTCTATGTCAGGTATGGCGGCAGTCTTAGGCCGCCTTTCGTTTTCAGCGACGCCATGTAGCCATCTGCACAAATACATGATTAAGAACCATTAGACGCCTACAATCTCAACACCGACTAGTTACAAAATGGGATAACAAAGTTTTAGACTTATTGCCTGCTCGATAGGTATATAGTTGGGGTCATCCTCGGGAGGGGCCACTTGCGTTATTTCTATCGGAAAAGGTCGCTAGGGGTGCGCCATGTTTCTTCGCTAGACGCCGCCTCTCTTCCATTAGATGCTACGGGTGCCTAGAGGGAACTTTGTCATTCGGCATTTATTGTATGGTCGTTCTTCATACGTGAAAATTTTGATTCTCAAATTTAGCACATCACAAGTTCGTTACATCATCAAAATTAAATTACGACATGTTTTTATATAATCATTAAATATAGCACAACTCATCTAGAAATTAAATTTTTCACATGTCATCTCCAATTTTCACATCTATAATTTTCACACCTCTAATTTTCACACCTATTATTTTAACATCTCTATTTTAGCACATCTCTAATTTTGACATCTATTAGTTAATTTTGAATCTCTAATTTTCACATCAACAATTTTCGTATCTCGAATTTTAGCACAACACAAAATTTAACATCTCACCGTCTCAAATGTAAAGACTAATTTTCCACATCTCACCATCTTACAATCCACTAATTTCGCATCAACAGATATCACATCTCAAACAAATATCACATCTCACGATCACTAATTATCACATCACACATATGCACATC
Source organism: Oryza australiensis (assembly GCA_019925245.2). Classification (NCBI taxonomy): domain Eukaryota; kingdom Viridiplantae; phylum Streptophyta; class Magnoliopsida; order Poales; family Poaceae; genus Oryza; species Oryza australiensis. The sequence goes on from JAIFGZ020000104.1 coordinate 341,013, forward strand.
ACAAAATTTCACAAAAGATAACTTCGACAATAATCAAAGTATCGAGGTGGTGAGGAGGTGGAAGGCGCGGACTCAGTGAGGAGGGGGTCGGCGTAGGCTCGGTGAGGAGGTGGTCGGTGCGGGCTCGGGGAGGACGTGACCGGCATGGAGGAGGGCGACTCCGAGGTGGCAGCCGGCGTGGAGGAGGGCGGCGGTCGGCGTGGAGGACTTGGACAGGTTGCGGCGGTGGCGGCATGTGAAATTTGGGCAGCTTGGCGGCGCTAGGGTTCGCGAGCTTCGCGACTTGAAATTTCCAAGTCCCACACCCACCTTATATAGCGCTAGATCATCGCGTGTGAGCAGCTTAAGAGCCCACACGCAAAAATGATCTTTGCGTGCGGGCTTCTTAAGTGGTTGGTAGGGGAAGATCATTTTCGTGTGCAGGCCGCTAAGACGACCGCATGCGAAAACTATCTTTGCATGCGGGATGAAGCCATCCGCACACAGAGATAATTTTCAAATGTTTATTAATTTTGTTAAATGCATAACTAATTGGTTGTTCTCCAAAAATAATGAAAAATGGTCTAAAAATTTGTAAACCCATACAATTGTAAATCTCATATAAAATTAGTAAATTCAACTGATTTGTCTACAAAATAACAGAAACAGACATGTCCCTCCAATATTCATCTCATTAAGTAGAAACCACATTCATTACACATTCAGTACATAAACTCTTAACTATAATACATGCATTTCAAAAACAACTTCATTACAAAAACAAAATATCATTTAATATTTTTGCAACACCATGGGCCTGCACATACAAAATCTTCTCTTCGTCAAGGGTTCATTATATGCGCTTGATCTGAGTTGGAAGATCAGTGAATAATGGTAGGTCGTCGTATTAGTTGTAATCAGCCGCATCTTCAATGTTGATGATAGCCTACGACTTGTTATTTTCTAGATATAGCAATGTCCATCTTCTCATCCGAAGGGTCCTTCACATAGAAAATCTAGGCAACACGCTCAGCGAGGACCCACGGATCATCCTTGTGGCCTATTTTATTGTGTTCCACCACCGTTTGGTCGTAGTTATCTAGGGAAACACCTATCGTGTCTTTCATCCATTGGCATCGAAGCACAGGGATCTGGATGTTAAGTCTGTAGTTAAGTTCTCATATTTCTTGTATGATCTCGTAGTATGATTTCTTCTGGTCTGTTGTGTCGAAAGCTTCGACACGAACTCCACTATTCTAGGATGTGCTTTTCTTGTCCTTTGTTATCATGAAAAATGTATATGCATTGATGTCGTACCCTAGCCATGAGGTCACTAGACTTGATGGGCTAGATGCCAGCCTTTGTAAAGTTTTTTCCTCCAAGGATCACCAACGGGAAGGTTTTGATCCTTCAACCATTTGGGAAATCTATGCTTCTGTTCTTTTGAGACCCAATCAATGGACCATCCGGCATGCAAGCTCTAATCTCATTCTTGTGCTGTTCAATATAGGGCTTAACGATGACGAGCTGTTGCAGACTTGCAGTACGATGTTGTGTGCCTCCGCTATAGCTTTGTAATCGTTATCATAGAAGCGTTTTTGTCCTACGGTTCCCTTCCCAGTTAACCTTCCCTCGTGTCTAGTCAGGGGTATCTCAATGGAATTGACATCCTTTATGTAATCTATACAACACTCAACCACCTCTTCAGTTGTGTACCCATCTATCATCGATCCCTCTGGGTGAGCCCGATTATGGACATACCCTTTCAGAATCGACATGTACCGCTCGTTTGCCCACATTTGATGCAGGTATGGCAGACTAAGTTCAATGATTTGAGGGACAACGTGAACACTCAGATGCTCCATCATATCCCAAAAAGACAGAGGAAAATACATCTCAAGCTGGCAAGCTGTCTCGATTATGAATGTTTGGAGTGGTCCTAATTCCAAAGGATCAAATACCTTCTGTGAAATTCGATTAAAAAAGTAACACAACTTGGTTATCATTATCTTAGTATGCACTGGTTTGGATGCCCTTATAGCAATAGGGAGGAAGACCATTAGCATCATATGATAGTCATGAGCATTGTATCCAAATATGGTCAAATATTTCATTAAGACTAGCTTCCTGATGTTCGATAAGAAACTAGTTGGCACTCTCACCTCATGCAAGCATCTACAGAAAGCCTTTTTCTCTTCTAGTGCCATCATGTAGCAAGCAGGGGGAATCTCGATTTTTCCATTGGCCATTTCTTTTGGGTGAAGGTCCTTCCTTATATCCAAATTTACCAGGTCATTTCGTGACTTAAGTCCATCCTCCGTCTTACTTGGGATGTCTAGTAAGGTGCCGACAGTGCTGTCGAGCACATTCTTCTCAAGGTGCATGACATCAATGACATGACAAATCTTCAGGTTCTTCTAGTTCGATAAGTACTTGAAGAAGATTGAGTGCTTGTTGAAAGGCAGCGTATTTTCCTCCACTGCTTTCTTCCTCTTGCACGCCTTCTTCTTTCCCTTCCCGAACACGACTTAATAGTCTTTGTCATGTCAAAGACAGCAGTACCACTTTGTTTTGTAGGGGTAGTCTTGTTCTCTACTTTTGTCGAGAAATTTGGCCATCTTATGGTACTTGTGTTTTTGGGGTAAGAACCGACGATGCTGCATGTAAACTATCTTGCTTGAGGATGTCAAATATCTGTACAACGCATTGTCAAGTCAGATAAGAAATCTGATCTTCCCTTTGATCTAGAGAGCATCGGCGGGGTGTCAAATCATACCATCTGTCTTCCATTTTTCCTGATGTCATGTCATCAACTCAACGTCATTAGGGTTTGATAACAAGAGCTTCATGCGATCTTTCGCTCGCAGGTACCACATCACCAATGGCCGAAATGTTTTTCTTTGTATGCACCGATGAATCTGGTTCGACAACCTCACTATCACAAGACCCATTACCCGTTTTGTACCAACTTGTCCCACAAGTTGGGCAACTGTGCAAGTCAACATATTCCTTGCTATACAGTATATAGTGATTTACACATGCATGTATCTTTTGAAAACCTAAAGATAATGGACATATGAGTTTCTTCGCTTGATACTCGTTGGATGGCAACAAGTTAGGCTTAGGAAGCAAAACTCTCAAGAGACCCATCAAATCGTTGAAGTTGTTATAGGACCATCCATGCATAGCATTCAATCTGAGAAGTTCAAGCACCGAACGTAACGTCGTATAATCCTTGTCACATACCTTGGATTTGTCGTTAATAAGATCCTTCGCTGATTTCTATGATGCCTCCCAATTGTCTAACCCTCTTGTTGACCATTAGCACCTCTGGTTCACCGTGGCGCAAGATATACTCCAGATCAAAATCAGCCTCTAAATCGATATCATCACTACCAGAGCAACCAAATTTGTCTGTCGTATCATGGGTCATGTCCTCAATTATAAAATCTTCTGCCGCATCTAAGGAAAAACAAGCATCTTCAGGAAACGGTGATTTCTTCAGGAAAGGCGATTTCCCCATGATAGGTCCAAACCTTGTAATCATCCTTAAATCTACGCTCCACTATGTGCCTCAAAATTTTAGTGGGATCTAATTTCTAATTCTTGCAATCAAAGCATGGACAAAAAATGTCCCTCCTATTCTCCCTCAAAGCATGTTCCTTAGCCTTATCAACAAATTTTAATGCTTCCTTTATGAACGTCGGATAAGTTCTCCGTGTCTCGTACATCCATGCCCGATTTATCTATACATAATTACAGTATGAATAAAATTAGAGTGCAGGTGTTTTCCACAAAACATGAAAAAACAAATATCTCCTAAAAATTAAACCAACATTACATTGAAGTAGTATTCACTAGTGATTACAAATAAAATTTGGTCATATAAACATTATATTTAAGCTAAAATTTACAAAAAACAGCTCAAAAAGTTCATTTCCAAAACTGCAAAAATTCGTCGCATTGCACCAACGAAATTTGAAATAAATAGAGGCAAATGAAAGAGGAAATCAAGTATGAAACCTTCAATATGGAGCTCAAGCAAAGATTTCAATTTAAAAACCTCCCCCCTCCTATCTGTTGATTCGTTTTGGAGAGAGAAACGTTGGGTTCAAATGGCTGCAGCTCGGGCTTGGAGAGAGATATATGGCCACCTGCGATAATGTATTATCGTATGCGGTCCATCAAGCGGCTCCTGGGGGACCAGTTTTTTGCAGACGCAAACACTTACCCGCCTATAAACTTCTAGGAGTCTCATCTAGAAAAATAAAATCTGTAGTAGTGACCATGGGATTGAGATCCTCTAACTTTTCTTTGACATGGTGGCTAACATATAGGTTTGAGAGTGATAGGACACATATATCTGTCACGGTGAACAGTACCGTCAGAGAATCCGTTCCCTGTCATGTAGGGGTACCTATGTCATCGCTTCCTCTTAGCGATCGTCCTCTAAAAACTTTTTTCATACATCTACAAATTGTTCACTTACCAATTAATGCATCTTAGAATCTTGACCTTTCGTAAATATTGCTTGTAGCTAGCCCAGTGTCTAGCCCAGTCCAACACTGTGTAGGAGTAGTTGATTAACTTTTTCATGTTAGATTCAATCAAAGAATTACCTGGATTCTCACTACAATACTTGTTTAGGTTTGTTTTGGTTTGCACAACGTAGTGTTTCATAACTCTGTTTTGAATAACGACACGGTTTCCAAAATATATTATTAACTATGTTTTTCTATTAGCGCTGAGGTCACAAGACAAAAAGGCCCACGCTTAGCGAGGCCACGGAGTGTGGTGATCATCGAGGAGAGCAGCGACGATGTCCGAATGGCACCGACCGGACGGGCAGGTGGACGTGTCGTGCGGGTGTTGCATGGTATATGTGGGGGTGGAGCCGGCGGTTCATGGGTTCGTGGTGCGGACAATGTACCTGCGCGTGCCGGTATTTCGTTGGCTGCTGGAGAAAACAGAAGAGCTTCGGCTTCATGTGTAGCAACAGCGTGCTCACCATCCCTTCTGAAACATAGGACTTCATGTCTATCCTCATGGTCCTTGACAGGCACAACATGTTTTTTTTTCCCCAGAACGGAACCCCAAGGAAGCAGCAGGTCCTGTCATATGCTCCGATATCGTAATTTTTCTATTCCCGTTTCTAGGAAAAAGATCGCTTTCTTTTTCAAAAAAAAAAGCATGTAGAAGAACTTAGCATGGCTGATCGTAATTCTCTATTCCCATTTTTGGAAATTTAAGAACACGTAGAAACTAAGCATCACCGTACTCTTAAAAATAGAAAACATAAAAGCAAACATAAAAAATCGACAGATTGATGGCATTTGATCACCGTCAAAGAGATCAGCTTTGATAAGATGATATATAGGTGCCAAAATACTTTCATAAAACTGGTACAAAATAAAGGAAAAGATAGCGATGAGGGTGCCGACTGCTGCCACCTCCCTTGTTGTTGAATAACCACCATCTCTCCTTTAATGTCGCTGCCTTACTCTAATGTCTATCGAGCATATTTTTCTCTTTTTTAAATTTTCTTGTGTTTCCTTGTTGAAACGCATGTATATAACAAATTTAATGATATAATTAGATCATAGATTAAATAAATAGTTTAGAAAAAATTAAACCATTACGTACATGCATGGATGGATGCATGAATAGGTAAAGTGGAAAAAGATTTTGTAGTTTTGTCTGTCTTATTTTTTTTATGGCGTCGGACGTCCGACACCAAGCATTTTCGCATGTCGTCTTCTCCCCAGCCCATTCATTCATCAATCCAGCGGAGCATGTCTCTGTCGTTCCGCATCCTATCCTCCGCAGCGAACGAGCGCCGCCATCAGCAGCGACGACGTTCCATCACGGCCTTTCTGCCTCCTCACTTCTCCACATCTAATGTTTCCCCTTCCTGAAACCGTCAGCTACCAGATTAGCTCGACCAACATCGATCTATAAATACCGACGATGGCCATCCGCACCCACAAACCGATGCCGGAATTGATGGGGCGTCACTCAGTGGCCTAACTTCATTCGTGAGTGAGGCGTTGTTTAGGTGCAGCTGAAATCTGAAAAGATTTTGGATTTTGGTCACTTTTTGGCTTTTTTAACTAAACAGGAGGATGAGGATGAAAAGTTAGAATGAAATAATTTCAAATTTGAAAGGGATTTGGTAAAAAAAGCTGAAATTTTCTCTTGGGAGATGTGCATGAGAGTTGTATGCATCATATATTTATTACAATCCAAAAAATTTTCATATGCAACTGAAAAGTTTTCACCCAAAATTTTTTGGCTAAAAAATTTTTATCAAAATTTTTAACTAAACAGGCCCTGAGTCTGCATGGAGCGTTGCGTTTGTTCGATCACTGACTCTCTCTAATACTTTAGTCGATCAGTTTACTTTTATCTTTTTTTATCTTTTATGAAGGATGCTTTTTGTTTGATCACTTCGAAGTTTCTTGCAGATCGTTAGTTTGTTTTTCACTGCTTGCAGCAATTGATTTTGCAACAGCCGATTGAATTTTTTTTCTCTAATTGATTTTTGCTTTGTAGGCCTCGGTTAAAGCAAAATGCATATCCCAGTTCATGGATCAGGACACCATCACCACCTGCCGGTTCATTGGATGGATTTATATGACTTCAAATGAGACAATCAGCGATCTGTGTTTCGACTTTCCAGCAACTGATGCAAATATCAGAATGATCTGCTTCGTGTCCACTTAGTCTTTGCTTCTGTTCTTTTTATTACATGTTAATATTATGTGCACAAAATTCACTTTTTGTTCTTTATGATGGTAACAGTATTCTGAAATTTCTGAATGCATATATATTATCATTTAGTTTGTTCTTACGGCGGTCGCTTATCTTTATGCAATTCTCTCTTTCAGGTCTGCATTAAACACAAAGAATTAGAGGTTTGGAGTAGTGAAAGACTGCAAGCAGATTGCCAGAACCTTTTGAGGCGTCCCTAAATCTTGAAAAAAATGGGTTTTAATTGAATGGGAGTAAGATAAAATGGGTTTTAATTGGCTAACGATCACTGAATAATATAAATTGTCCCTCGCTCCATATATTATATTGCAATTTGAAACCTTCAACAGTGTAAGCTACATTGTGACAGCATTTGAATGAACAATACACTACATTGTATGTTAGCCCATGAGCTCACATCCTTCTAAAGTTTTAGATAATTATTGTTACCTAAATTAATTTTGGAATTTGGGTTTCTCTATTCACCAAAAATAATAATCCAAAAAGTCCATATGTTTCTTTCTTTCTTTGTAGCATGAGAATGTCATATTACCAGCAACTCAACTTTAAGTATGTCACGCAATGGTCTGTGGACCTGGTAAGCCACATAATCAACTTGTGGGGGGCAGTGCGGGGAATTCAGCTAACCAATACAGGACCAAATGAAATTGTCTAAAAATTCATTAATCATGGATGCTACAAGCTTTGTCGCCCTACCGAGTGCAATGTTATGGTGCACCAAACACAAGCTATAATCACCTAATTTGGAAAGTTTGGGTGCTAGCAAAATGCAAGCATCATGCATGGCTAATAATCCAAAATAGAGTTTAGACTTCCGATCATCTGGCAGCGAGGAGATGAAGGAACAATGGGCAGTGTCCCCTATATTGCACTGCGCCTGAGACGGTGCTTCACTTGATGGCTACATGTAGATACTCCAGAAGAATTTGGAATATCGTAGCAATTGGACAGGTTATCAACAGCTGCAGCCGTCCGAGTGGGAAGAAGCTGACGCAGTACAACATTGGTGGGAAAACCTAGCAACCACACCCGGTGTCCCGAATAAGGGATTGCGATCCCTAATCCTCCTATAGTGGGGTGGGAAATCTGGAAGGAGGAAGGAGAAAACAGAAGGATCTTCGATAAAAGGAGACGGCAACAAACGACCTTCTAATGGCAATCAAAGAGGAGGTCTGGCTATGGGGCTTAGCAAGATAATTTGTAATTAGCAACGTTCCATGTTTATTGCTTGATGTTTTTTCTTTTTCCTTTCGGAATGTATTTTCTCCTTCTATATTTAATGAAAAGGTATAAACATATCATTTTTCGTTAATAAAGTATGTCACGCAACAACACGTGAGGGATCCTCTAATGTTTTTTTAAGATGTAAGATCATTTTAGTACTGATCGGCGGCTTTGGGAGAAAGCCAACAGACATGTACACAGATCGAGTTCAGTGTTCATCACAGACTCGGGTCCTTTTCAGTCGACGAGACAACTCAGCTTCAGACCAAAGCAACACTCAACCAAAAAATTTCTTTGACCGAGTGCTTTTGGCGCCGAGTGATTCCATCATCTCTGCCTGAATCTTCCCGAGTGGCTCCAAAGACTGTGAAGGGCTGGAAAAATATATATAAAAATTTCTCAAAAAAAATAAATATCTAGGTGCATCTCCTGATGCACCTAATTAGGTGTAGCCCCCGACTATGTGGTTAGTCAAAAATAGGCTAAGCATATAGTCAAGAACTATAAAAAATCATATTCATGCAGATGCCTAGCTCATGCTAAAGCAATCATAGAAATCTCTTTACTCGGCAAGTTCATACTTATCCGAATGAATTTGCCCGAGTCATCTCAGAACAAATAATTCAATCAACCCTCATGGGTAAAAAGCACTCGGTAAGCTCTTGCTCCTCCGAGTGGATTTGCCCGAGTAATCCCGGAATAAATATTTCATTCATCCCTCATGGGAAAACAAGTTTTTTTCAATCATATGAAAAATATGACCAAGTTATTAAATAGCTCTTGCCATAATACTGGTCTCAATCTATAAAGATCTTCACCAAGGTGGAAAACAAACAGCACTGGTAAGATTACCCGACCAAATGCCAAAAAACCAAACAGCCCTTGTTCACCAAGGCAGCTATAAAAACTCAGCTGTTGGTCACCTTCCAAATTGCATCGTGCCAGCTTCTCATGAAGTTAGGCAAACCGTGGTATGGAAGGATCTTTAAAGGTATAGGGCACTCGGACACGCGCATATTGCCAGGGCAAATCTGCTTAAGCTTATCCGCTTAAGTCCCTAAGGACACATATCAGACCACACCTTAGCTGGGCCGTAGATTTTCTTATGGGCTCGGCCCACTCACCAGAAAACCTAGCGCTACCCTCAAATCTTTCTATAAAGATGCGAGGTCGTCCCCGCCTCTTCGTCTTCCAAACGATTCCCCTTCTCACAGCCTTTGTTCAACAGTTCACCGCGGAGAACCCTAGACTCGTGCGCTCCCAAATCCATCCATCTAAGAGCTCGCTCTGCAACAACCAGCCTCCACAGCCAAATCTCCCACGTTCCATCGCCAAAGATCCAACTTTTCTCAGCCAGATCCACTTCCCATCAACCCATTCTCATGGCGGAGGAAAAAAGGATTCCCTTCGACCAATGGGCCGCTTCGGAAGTAAGGGAATCTACCCTCAAGGAGATGGTGAAGCACGGCGTGCTTCCGCCAAATGAACTTGTGGGATGGCGCCGGCGGTGGGGAGGACTTCCCGACCCCAAACACCGGTGAGCTCGTTGTCTTCACTTCCTTTTTCTATGCGGGTTCGGCCTTCCCACCTCCGAGTTCTTCCGGGGCTTCTTGACTATTATGGACTTCATCTCTATCATCTGAACCCCAACTCAATGCTTCACATAGCCCTCTTTATTCATGTGTGTGAAGCTTTTCTCGGCATTCTTCCTCACTTCAATCTATTCCGTCGCATGTTCTATCTGAAACCCCATCCGAACAAGGACCAACCTTGCGTTGTTGGCGGGGCAGGCTTCCAGCTTCGCGGATCTCTCCGCAAAGACTACTTTTCTCTCCCTTTGAAATCTTCCAACAAGGGCTGGCACGCGGGCTGGTTCTACATTAACAATCTCGAACCCAGTCTGCCCGCCTTTATCGGTCTTCCTCCTGTCCCCAAGCCGTCTTGGAGCACCGTACCGGTAGCCCAAGATTGGGATGAGGCCAACGATCTGCTCGCAAAGATCCTGGCGATGAAGCAAAGGAATCTTCGCGGGGAACAAATCACTCGGCACTTCATCAGGTGCCGACTGGCGCCGATCAAGGAGCGGTCGAAGCCGGCCTTCGAGTATGAAGGCGGGACGGACCCCAATCGGGAAGACCCAGATCCACTCACATATGAGATCCTGAAGATTCGGATGTACAAACTCTTCTCATCCGGGATTGCAGTTGAGCGGGCCCTCATACTGCCAGTCCTTCCCTTCAGCATCCACCGACCTCCTCCTCCGGTAAGCCGACTGGTTGCTTCATAGCATCTTTCAATCTTGACATCTTGTCTCTTAATGTTGCACTTTCTTTCTTCTGCAGGAAAACGCCTCTATCACCTCCAAGCCATACAAGGTGGCTCATGACGACGCGCCGCATCGCCCCGCTAAGAAGCCGGCTGGCGGGATCAAAATCCAGGCTGATCCAGTCGGGAAGCGGGCAGCGCCGAGTGAGGACTCGAACAAGCGCGCGAGCAAGAGGAGGCTGATCATCGAGGATTCGGATGACGACGTCCCGGCTCCTCCGGTCGAGACCCCGCCTCTAAGGCGGTCGCCGCGGACGGCACCGAAGATCCGCCGATCATCCAGGTATGCTCTGAAACCGAAGTCCTGAGCTCTTTCACGGAAAACTTTTCTTTATTTTCGCTGTATTCACTTTCACAGGAGGCCCCAGGACATAGATCCTGCAGGAGGGGGTGAAGGGCCGACTCCGGCCGCTACTCCCGAAGTGCCAAGGCCAGTAGAGCCAAAACCCCAGAGCCCGCAACCGAGTGCGAGCGTTCCGGAGAAACAAACTTCGCCTCCGAAGGAGGACGCCCCTAGGGAGGAGCCCCCGACTGCCAGTCGGGATATCCCGGCTGGAAAGCAGTCATCAGCTGGGAAACCTGAGGCTGCAGCTCAAGCACCCCCGACTGGGGGTCACTCGGCGCCGAGCCCGAAGAAGAAGAAAACCAGCCCGGCCGCTCCACCTAGGCAGGCAGCCACTGAAACCGGTAAGACTTGCTTGAAGCATTTCTTCGTTCTTTCAATCTTGAATCTTTCATGTCTTCATTTGTATTTCTTGCTTGCCGGCCACGGTAGAAGAGATCCTCAGGTTGCAGTTTTCTGAGACCTGGGTTCCCCCGATCAGAATCGAGTGGCGGGATTCGGAAGGCGAGAGACAGGGCATCATCCTAGACCGGCAAGCCAAAAAGGATGAAAGGGATGCCCTTGTCGAGAGCCTGAATGAGGCGACCCGACTGCTCAACGTAAGTCTTTTGTCTTTCTCTTTGATTATATCATCGTTATCTTTCAGTCGGTCACTCCACTGCTTTCGCGTGCAGAAGGAATATTGCCGCTCAATGGCAAAATCTGAAGTGCTGGAGAAGCTAGTCCCCCACTTAAACTCCTTGGAGGACGTTCAACGACAGCTGAAGGCCACTCGGGAGGAGGCCGCATCAAGAGAGGCGGCTTTAAGGAGGGAGATCGCGGAGCTCCGGGAAGCGAACCTCGACCTCCGCGGATCAATCGGGAGTAAGCCTGCCTCTCCCAGCTTCATCATAATTCTCATGCTGATTTTGGCTATTGATAATCTTCTTTCGTTGTAGAAAATTCTTCGGAGGTCCACTCGCTTCAAGTCCAGCTGGAAGCGGTCAGCCTTGACAAGGCCGAAATGGAGGCCGAATTTGAAGGTAATCCTCTTTGAAGTCAAATTCCGTGTGCTGCTTTATATCCGAGTGCTTTGACTGATCTGGGACTTTTGGCAGCTTATAAGATGAAGACCCGAGCCCAATACGACGTCTTGCTTGGGCGGATCAAATCCAGCGACGAGATACGGGAAGAAGTCGCCAACGCCGCCACGCCGATCTTGCTGTCCTTGTTCGATCAAGGAGTTGGGGCCAGCTCGCTGGAGCCAATCGAGATCTTCGACAAGCTTCGGCTGGCTCCCGAACGATATCTGAAGAATATCACCGAAGCGGCCAACATGGGGGCTGGTGCGGCTCTTGCACAGACCAAGTCCCTCTACCCCAGTGGATATCCATTCGGTCGGGAGGGCTTCGCGAGGGAACAACGAGACGAGCGAGGCCTTAGATATGCTTGAGTGAGGCGCAAGAGGCGGCGAAGAAGATATCTCTGGACGTAGTAAACAACTTCAAGCTCTGATCTGTATTCTGACTTTGCTTTGTAAATATCATGTAACCGTAACATTCTGATGTGGAACTTTGTGACTATTTTTGGTTTATTTATGTCAATGCCTTGATTCGAGCTTTTGCGTGAAATTTCTTAAGTAGTTTTCGTATGTCATCAAGCCTAGGCTCGATTAGGTCATCGAAAAACTCTCAGTCCTTAGATACTGAGCTCGAGTCAAAGGACATTAAACAATGATAAACCAAATTATGCACAAAAGTTGATGAGGAAAACTTGAGCTTTATTGACATGTGTACGCTCCCGATCGCTAGCTCAAGAAGTCATCTTGCTTGAGGTTGGCAGTCAAGGAAAACATGAGGCCTTAGCCGATTAGACATAAAATCGTCGAAGATGTTCGATGTTCAGGGAGTTCTCCACCATGGACCCGTCTTCGCGCTTTAGCCGGTATGCACCGGCCGAGTCACTTCAGCGATTATATACGGTCCTTCCCATGAGGGAGATAACTTGTGTCGGTCCTTGGTGGTCTGGATCTTGCGTAGGACCAGGTCGCCAACAATGAAAGCTCGTGCTCGCACGTTGCGACCGTGGTATCTTCGAGCCCTTGAAGGTATTTGGCCGATGGATGAGGGGCGCCTCGCGGGCCTCTTCCAATCGGGTGAGGTCATCCACTCGGTCGGGGTCGTAGCGTTCATCGTTGAAGCTGCGGACCGGAGGACTCGTACTCCATCTCGTTTGGCAACATGGCTTGCGCCATAAACCAAAAAGAAAGGAGTTTGGCCGGTGGCCCGGCGGGTGTGGTTCGCGCGACCATAGAACCGAGGGAAGTTCTTGGACCCACTTGCCGGCGTAAGGGCTTAGCCGGTCAAAAACACGAGCCTTGATGCCTTGAAGGACCATGCCGTTTGCTCGCTCGACTTGCCCATTGCTTTTAGGGTGAGCTGCGATGCATAACGATTTTGATTCCGAAGTCCTCACGAAATCTTTGAAGATGCCTCCTGTGAATTGAGTCCCGTTGTCGGTTATGATTCTGTTTGGGACGCCAAAACGGTTCACGATGTTAAGGAAGAAGTCTCGTGCTTTGTCAACAGTGCTTGTGGCGACCGGCTTGGCTTCAATCCACTTGGAGAACTTGTCGATTGCGACGAAGAGGTGTGTGAAACCTCCTGGAGCTTTCTTGAAAGGGCCAACCATGTCCGCCCCATACCGCGAACGGCCGGGAAAGTGGGATTGTTTGAAGCTTCGGGCCGGGACATGGCTTTGTCGGGCAAAAGCGGCAGCCTTCGCGGTTCTTACGACTTTATCCGCGTCGGAGACCGCGGTGAGCCGAAGAATCCTTGCCTGTAAGCTTTGCCTACTAGAGTGCGTGCCGCCGCATGGCTTCCGCATATGCCCGAGTGGATATCTTGGAGTAATTGTTTCCCTTCTTCGGGTGTGATACATCTCATTAGAATTCCGGAGGGGCTTCTCTTGTATAGATCGGAGTCGACCATGACGTACGCTTGGCGCGATGCCGGATGCGTTACGCTTCATCCCGGTCATCCGCGGCTCTTCTTTGGGTTAAGAATTTGATGAGCGGCGTCCTCCGGTCGGTGTCGGTCATGGCGACTTCGTTCGTGGTTTGCTCGGTGAGAGCTGTTTTTGCGGTGACGGTTGGTTCATAGAGATGCTCGACGAAGACGTCGTTGGAGCGGCTTCGCGCTTAGATCCGAACGTGCTAGCTCATGCGGCTTCGTTGTTATGTCTCGGGACATGTGAGAGTTCTAGCCCATCAAACTTGTCCTCAAGCTTGCGGACCTCTTGTCGATAGGCCTCCATAGTGTCATTTAGGCAGGACCAGTCCTTCATCACTTGATTGACGACCAGCTGGGAGTCGCCTTTCACAATAAGCCGACGAATCCCGAGTGAGACTGCGAGACGCAGTCCATGTAAAAGAGCTTCGTACTCGGCGACGTTGTGTGAGGCGGAGAAGTGAAGGTGAAGGACATATCTTAGCCTTTCCCCGTCGGGAGATCAGCACGACTCCTGCTCCCAAGCCGGTGATCCTCTTGGATCCGTCGAAGTGCATGGTCCAGTGTTGGAGGTCTTCCCGAGGCACGTGTTCTTCTTGTTCGTCCACTCGGCCGGGAAGTCCGCTAAGGCTTGTGACTTAATGGACGTCTGGGCTTAAAGGTTAAGTCCGCGCATCGGTTCTAGGGCCCACTTGGCGATACGCCCGGTTGCCTCGCGGTTGTGGATGACGTCGCCGAGTGGGAAAGAGGTGATGACGGTGACCGAGTGACCCGAAAGTAGTGTGCCAATTTCCTCGCGGTTATTAGAACACCATAAAGCAATTTTTGTACACGAGGGTATCGGATTTTGGCTCCGCCAATACTTCGCGACAAAGTAAATTGGCCTTTGAATCTTCGGCCCGTCCTTCTTCTTCGCGTTCAACCACAAGGACCGTACTAACCACTTGGTGAGTGGTGAGACGTACAGCAACGGGGTTCTGGGGTTGAGGCGAAGCCGGACGGTGGCGTGGTAAGGAATTCTTTGAAATCTTCAAAGGCCTTGTCGGCTTCTGTGGTCCACTGGAAGTCGTCTGTCTTCTTCAGCAGCCTGAAGAAGGGCATGCCTCGTTCGTCGAGTCGGGATATGAAACGGCTTAGTGCCGCCATGCAGCCAGTGAGCTTTTGGACGTCTTTCTGATTACTCGGGGGCTTCATGTTTAAGATAGCGTTGATCTTCTCTGGATTTGCCTCAATGCCGCGATGTGACACCATAAAGCCAAGCAGCTTGCCTGATGGAACGCCGAAGGTGCACTTCTCCGGTTTAATTTTATTCGAAGGCCCGGATGTTTGCAAAGGTTTCTTCTAAGTCGGTGATCGAGTCTTCTTTTTGCTTGGTCTTGATGACGACATCGTTGACATAAGCTTCGACGTTCTTGCCGATCTGCGTCCTGGAAACATCTTTGGATCATGCGTTGGTATGTAGCTCCGGCGTTCTTCGGGCCGAAAGGCATGGTGATGTAGCATAAGCCCCAAACGGCGTGATGAACGATGTTTTCAAGCGGTCGGATTCTTTCAAGCTGATCGGTGATAGCCCGAGTAACAATCCAAGAAGCTCGGGAGTTCGCAGCATCTGTTGAGTCGACGACTTGGTCGATGCGAGGCAGCCCGAACGGATCCTTGGGGCGGGCTTTGTTGAGGTCGGTGTAGTCAACGCACATGCGCCATTGCCCCGTTTTCTTGCGGACCGGGGACGGGTTGGCTAACCGTCGGGATGAAGGACTTCTTTAATGAAGCCGGCCAAGAGCTTTGCGAGTTCTTCTTTGATCGCGTCTTTTCGATCCTGTGCAAACTGCGTAATCGTTGTTTTATTGGTTTGGCGTCATCTTTGACGTTCAAAGAGTGCTCGATCACCTCCCTAGGAATTCCAAGCATATCAGATGGTTTCCAAGCAAAAACATCTTTATTACTTTGGAGGAAGGTGACGAGCGCGCTTTCCTATTTGGGATCTAGGTCGGCGCCGATTACAGCAGTTTTGGAGGGATCAGACGAATCAAGGGAGATCTTCTTGGTCTTGGCGTCGCCGGATCCTGATTTGGCTATCTTCTTCGCGGGGACTTCGCCCTCTGCCGAAGTCGATGCAGCCAATCGGACTTCTTGTTGGCCACGTAATCTCTCGCGAGATTGGGCCATGTCGCAGCTCTCCTTGTCGCAGTGAAGGCTTGCTTTACGTCGCTGCGAAGAGTGATGACGTCGTTGGGACCCGGCATCTTCATGCAGAGGTAAGTGTAGTGAGGGATCGCCATGAACTTGGCAAGCGCAGCCTTCCGATGATGGCATGATATGTGTTCAAGTCGGCCACCTCGAAGGTGACGTTCTCCGTTCGGAAGTTCTCTCGGGCTCCGAAGGTGACTGGGAGGGAGATGTGCCCGAGTGGTGTTGAAGACGACCACGGATAACTCCGTGGAAGGGGCTGAGCTTGCTTTCGGTTCGGCCCTCGGGATCGCATCTCATCCATGGTCTTGGCAAATAGGATGTTGAGGGCGATGCCCCCATCGATGAGGACGCGCTTAAGCCTGATGTTGCGGACCACGGGGTCCAGGACGAGTGGATAGCGTCCTGGGTGAACCACTCGGTCGGGATGATCCGAGCGGTCAAAGGTGATGGCCACTTCCGACCATCGCAGATATTGAGGGACTTCGGGTTGAGCCGCATTGACCTCCCGGTCGGTTAGCTTTTGTTTCTCTTGGACTCATAGGCTAGCGGACCCCGAAGATATGGTTGAGCTCCCCACCGGGTCTTGAAAAGGTTCGGCATTTTCAGCGCGTTGTTCTTCTTGGCGCCGGACGGGCCGGCCTCGTCGATCGGCTTCTTGTTGAGTTGCGCCGCAGCTGCTTTGGACCGCTTGTAGATAAAGCAGTCCTTCGCCGCGTGCTTGTGATTCGGATGGTGGGTGCATTGGGCGTTCATGATGGCGTCGTAGGCGGCGACTCGGGGACGGCGTTGAGTATTGGAGGTCGCGGCCACTAGGTCTTCGGATCGGCGCTTGCGATCTTTCTGGCCCTGGTTGCCGTTGTTGCCGCCATCCTTCTTAGGATTTCGGCTTCCTCTCGCTTGCTTGTCCTCCCTTCGTCGGGCCGGTCTTGACGGGCGGCTTTAATGGCGTCGTTGGATTTGGCGTATGAGTTCGTCGTCTCAAACATTTGTTTCTCCGTCTTCGGTGGTTTGCGCCCGAACTTGCCGATAAGCAGCTCATCACGGACTCCCTTCTGGAAGGCGGCGATGATGATGTCATCGGTGATGTTCGGGATCTTGTTGCGCTTCTCGGAGAAACGCCGAATATAATCCTTCAGGGGCTCGTCCGGCTTCTGGATGACGTTGTAGAGGTCGAAGTGTGTGCCGGGCCTCTCGAAGGTGCCTTGGAAGTTGGCGATGAAGTGGTCCCTCAGCTCGCTCCACGAGCCGATTGAGCCTCTTGGCAGGCTCGTGAGCCAATTTCTGGCCGAGTTCGCGAGGGCCACGGGCAGGTAATTGGCCATGGCTTTGTTGTCGCCACCTGCAGCTCGGATGGCAAGGGTGTATACAGTTAACCAAGATTCAGGGTCGGTCTTGCCATCGTACCTTTCAATCCCTGTAGGCTTAAAGCCACTCGGCCAATGCACTCGGCGGAGCTCGCGAGTGAAGGCCGGTACTCCATCGTCGCCGCTATCGGGTGATCCCTTTCGATCTTCCCGAGTGCGTTGGTCGCGCTCCTGGTAGCGGCGATCGAGGACTTCCCGCAGATCACTCGGCGGGGTCTTCGGTTGGCTGGTTGGGTAGCTGGAACTGTTGCGGCGGACTCGGTGGTGGACGGGTGGACGTCCATGTCGTTTGTCGCGGGAGTCGGCCGTCTGCTCTTGGTGCCTCAGCGTGGACTCGCGAGGTGGGCCTCTTGGCCTGGTTGTCGACCGAGTCGGCTTGGGCCTCCTGTAGTCTCCTGACTTTAGAGGTGGGAGCCGGCTTTTGTCTGGCGTTTCGGCCACTGATTCAGTCGGCCTTCGTGCCGAAGTGGTAGGATGGCCGTTAGCCGTGGCAGCGACGATGGTCTTGATTTTATCCAGTATAGGAGTCACGTTGGCCGGAGTCGTCTCCATGACGGTGTCCAAGAGCGTGAGCGCGGCGCGCGCGTTACGGCGTGGCGTCCGGAAGATGTTGGTGTTGCGAACCCGTGTTTGGAGGATGGCCTCCGGGCGAGCCGTCTGCGCACGTAGATCCTGCTTTCTTTTGTCAGCCTCGTCCTTGCGTTGTTTCTCCTCCTCGGCTGTCTTGCGCTCAAGCTCCACTCTGGCTCGCTCCTCTTCGGCAAGCCTTCGGCCATGGCTGAGTCGGACTCGTCGGCTCACCATGAGGACGTCAAGCACTTCGGCTCGCGATCCATGTGGCGTCGGAGTTGTCGGCTTCGTCGGAAGGGATGCCGTAGAGATTGTCAAAGCCGGCGGAGCCGAGGTATCCATTGAGCTCAGAAGACGAGCAGGAGCCGAATGAGGGGAGGATGACAGCGACCTCCCTTGATCCTGGGAAATCCGGATCTGGATCGTTCCAGTCCGAGTCAGATCTTGGGGGACTAGGCTCCTCCGAGTGGATTGCCGCCAACTCGGGGGAGAGAAGTGGACTGTAGATCTTGGCGGCGTTTGGTAACCCAAACGGCACCGAGAGGTCTTCATCGAGTAGATCGCTTCCGTCGGGGAGGCGAGAAGATTGGCGCAGATCTCGGCGGTATTCGTGTAATCGAATGGTGCCGAGTGAAGTCCGTCGTCGGAGAAGGTGGATCGCATCTTGGTCTTCAAGATGTTGTCGAAGATCTCGGCGCTGTTGGGGAGCCCGAATGGCGCCGAGTAGGTCTTTCCCTCCGACTGGTTCGAATCCGAGTTGAAGGAGGAGTCGTCGGCGAAGTTGGCGGCGAAGTCGCCGAGTCTAGAGGGGGATCCCATCACGCTTGTCGGCGAGATTGTTGAAGAAATCTCGGCGCGGCCCCTACCTACAGCGCGCCAACCGTCGAAACTTGGTTTCGGCAATATATTTTTCGGGTCGCAGTCGAGATCGCCAAGCACAATGGGTTAGGAGAAGAAGAAGATTTAGACGAGTTCGAGCCCTCTCGTGAGGTAATACCCTACTTCTGTTTCGGTGGATTCGATCCGTCGAGTGTCTTTATTGATCTCGTGATCTAAAGCTCTTGCTTATGAAGTCGTATCTCAGATCTAGTGTTGAAATATCCCTCAAGGGACGCCCCTTACCCCCCTTATATAGTCTTGGGAGGAAGGGTTTACAAATCGGAAACCCTATCTTACTCTAAGTTGGTTTCCTCAATCTTACCAAACCGTGACTATAGGCCGATTGCCTTATCTCTATCGGCAATCGTAACACCTAAGTCAAGTTCGGCTTACAGATATAGCAGGCGCAATCTATCCCTACCTCCAGTCGGATAAGCTTGCCATATAGATACCCGATTGCCACAATCTCCACACATAGCTTCTTATAAAGTTTATAAACTTGAAACTTAAAGTTTATTTTAGATGAAATTAACACAGAATAGCTCCCACTGCACATATAATACAGTTTGTACGTGTGTAACAAGTTTTTACGCGCATTGTTCCCGTTTTGTCCTCTAACTCGGAGTCGGTTTTTAAAATGACAATAACTTTCACATACGGACTCCGATCGAGACATTCCATATATGAAAATCAATCAGAAAAAATTTTGGATACGTTCGTCCGCCGCTTTGCCCCGTTTTGTGATTTTATTTTCCCCAAAAACGCCTCAGAAGGTTGTCTTTTTGAGCCTGAAAGCTTTTTTTCAACTCTGAGCATGGCTTCTAATTTTTCCACAAGCCATGTCTTTCGCTTGTTTAGGCTCAAATTTTCTGTGGTTACCTCTTGTGTGCTCCTAATTCAAAAAATATTAAAAAATACAAAAAAAGGTCAAATTTTTTTCCAAAAAAGGGTTATTACTTAAAAAATAAAAAAAATATTTTTTCACAACACAAGTGACAATATAACTTCATATGTTGTGATAATGAGTTAATGTTAATGTTATGTATAAATTTGAGTAATATATAAGTTCATAGCTTCTTATAAGGTATATAAATTTTAAAACTTAGAATTCATAAACTATAACAGAGATGTAACCATTTATGAACAACATATAGTCTCACTTGATCAAAACTGATTGAATTTTTTATGACAGTGTTATGGACCAAAATTAATTGTCTTGTCAATTTATAGAATTTTCTAACCAAATTTAGATATTATTACATGTTTTGAAGTCCAATTTAGAGATGTAAAGATTATTGCATGCGGGTGTTAACGACCAAATTTGATAAGCAAATCCCCGAGTTTGAAGCAAAGATTAAGGCAAAATCGGAAGAAATGCGCGATCTGAAACAGAGGCCGCGTCGGCTAAGTACGAATCAGCTGCAAAGCCAGTCGGCTGAGTCCGAGTCAAACCAGGACAGCCGATAGCCGATCTCGATTGGAGACAGAGGTGGAGCCAATCCCAGAAGGAAAGCTTGGAGATAACTATTAGGATTTGGTTTCCAAACAACGTTAAAAATATTGTCATCTATGGATAAGGTCCTGTAACTGTAATTGTATCTATAAAATAGGATATTTTGTAGAGTTTCCTTTTTGTAACGCGGCATGGGACTTCGTCCCGGGATATTGTCGTACTGTAAATAGTAGATAAGATAGAAACCGTGATCTACACGGATGTTATTATGACCGGGTATAAATAAGCCCCGAGGGTTTGTTATAATTAATCAGACACACATCAATACAACTTTGGCGCATCGCCAACCTTTCTGTTTTTACTTTTTCTCGACAAGTTCTTGCTTTGTTCTTAGGCTGCATCGATTTCGATCTCCAGGAAAGGTAATTTCTTGTTATAAGCGGCTTGTATCGTTGGGGTTAGTGCTTTCATCGTCATGATACTCTGATTCTGATGTTATGAACTGCTTAATTTATCATATATGACATATAATTTAAATCAATGTCTAAATTTATCTCGCGATCAGCTAATGTTTCTTTGAAGATAGCAGCCGACAAAGCTAGATTTGGAGGTTGATTTAGGTTATATGGCATATCTACCATCTCGAGGAGTTCTCATTAGCCTAAATAGATCTCGTACCTCCTTTGTACTTAATGTTGCATCAAGTTGATCTATTAAGTCGCTTTTAGAGCTATATAGATCTATTCGGTACTTTTAAAGATAGTACCGGGGTCTCAGCCGGTCTTACCTATTTTAATCATCTTTATGTGTTACTACTACTAGATGTATTAGAACTGCCTTTTATATTAAGATCTCAATCTATTTAAATGTGCTAAGCTTGGTATTAATCTGTTAGGTCATACTAACAGCCGACTGATCTTAGTTTAGAGCATTTAGTTCAGATTAATATCTTTCGATAAAATATATCGGAGTACTAGCCGATTTACATTAGATCTGCAACATCGGCTAGGCTATGAGTATGTATAATTATTGTCCTAATGTACTTTTGGATACAAGTGATTTATACTGTCTCGGCATGCTACCGATCTATCCCAATCACTTGGTCTAAGAGTGCTTTGGGATGACAATTATATATTTATTGATATCCATAGCCGATCGAATAGGATCTAACCTTAACCAAATGTCTATCTTTCTGTTTCTTGTTGGTTGCAGGATCAAACCAACTGACACGTCTGTTCAATCATCAAAGGCGATCAATTTTGGACCTGCACTGAAGTTAAGCAGATCTTTCAGGCCAATGCGTGGGAAAAATTCTCATCAACAGCGGGCGGCTTAAGAGCCCGCACGGAAAGATAGTATTTTCATGCGGGCCCTTACGCCGTCTGCACGGAATGATAATCTTTCCGTGCGGGCGACTTAAGCGACCTGCACGGAAAGATAATCTTTCCGTGCAGGCACTTAAGCCACCCGCATGGAAAAATAATCTTTCCGTGCTGGCATTTAAGTCACCCGCACGCGATGATCACCACCGCCTATATAAGTGCGCGCGGGCTCCGAAATTTTCTAACTCTCAACGAAATTTTCTAGCGTCGTGGCTTCCTCCACTGTCGAGGGCCTCCTCCTCCTCCGTCGGCCTCTTCCACCTCCCCTCCTCCTCCGCCGGCCTCTTCCACCTCCTCTCCTCCTCCGTTGGCCTCCTCTACCACCGCCGCCTCCTGCTCCTCCGCCGCCGCCGCCTCCACCAACCTCGACTGGCCTTGTCCACCGCCGCCTCCATCGACCGCGGCTAGCCTTGTCCACCGCCGCCTCCACCGACCGACCGTGGTCGGCCTCGTCTATTGCCGCCTCCACCGACCGCGGCCACCTCCTCCACCGCCGCCACCACCGACCACGGACGCCTCCTCCACCGCCGGCCTCTACCGTCGCCTTCTCCGACCGCGGCCGCCTCCTCCACTGCGGCTCCACCGCCGTCGGCAACACCGACCGCCGCCTCTACCGCCGCCGTCGTTGCATTGCCATCGTCATTGTAAAATTTGTTGTAAAACATGTGAAATTTATGGTAATAAAATTGTGATGATGTGAAATTATTTTTGTACAATTTGTGACGTGATATTAGTTGTTGATTTAATTCAGTAATTTAACAATTCAACAATTCACTAATTTAATATGTAATATAGGACAGATGTATCTTTCCATGCGGGCCACTTAATTTGTCCGCACAAGAAGATCTATTATCCCGTACGGACGGCTTAGGTGGCCCGCACGGGATAATAGATTTCCCCGTGCGGCCTTTTAAGCCGTCCGCACGGGATAATAGATTTTCTCGTGCAGTTAGGCCGCCCGCACGCGAAAATTTATTTTTTCAGACCATCTTGCACGTGCGGGGTAGAACTTTCATACGAAAAGATGCTTTTTGATCCGTACGCAAAAATTGATTCTAATGTGTGCTGCTGTGCATGTTGGTGCGCCCAATTACAGGGCCATCAATATCTTTGTTGATCCTCCGATTTTTTTCCGACGAGATCCTTCTATTACTGATTGGATTTTGTCTAATCTCTTCTAAATACTTATAAAATGAGTGGAGAGTAAACAATGGTCATGCCCAACCAAGAATAATGCTGGTTACAGCCATCCAAACTAAGTGTGAAAATGGTGTCGTAATTCCCGACCTGCAGGCTACTGTTCTTGATATTTTATCCATTTTTACCAACTTAACCATAAAAAACGATTATCATCAAAAACAGAAATGGAAAACGGTAAGCGAAAATATAGAAATGGAAATGATTTTGCTATTCTACCAACCGTTTCTTGTTTCATGATATTTTCATGGAAATTACCATTCTTTAATATAGTAAATTAAGATCAATTCCTGTGGCCCGTGTTTCTAAATGGCACATGTCCTACAGAGGCCAATCAATTGTGTCACTAAACTTTGAGTACATAGTTAAAGGGGAATCACTTCACAATTTAGATAATGCATGTATGAACTAATGTCAATGTGGTCATATTATATATATAGTCATACTAAAGCTATAGATGCAATTTAATAGTTCAGAATGTCTAACATAAATTATTTGTTTTCGATCAGCACTAGTATAGTACTGACATATTGTTTCTGTTAGAATAGCATGTATATGTTAGAATAGTTCAATTTCCGATTTTTCAGATATTGTTTTTTCAGCTCTATTTATTTCTGAGAAAAAAATATGATTATGAAATTGGTTGAGGCTGTCATATTTATTGTTTTTATTCATCCGAACGGATGTTCAAAGCGGGTGTACGAGCTGAAACATAACGTGTAATTGAACAAATGGAAAGTATGAGGTAGCCGATAGATATACAAAAGTTGAAAAGTACCGATACATGGATGCATGCACATGCATCCACCCTTTTGGGGGTTTCTACTAACGGTAGGCTCTAGATGTAGTAGTATACGTGTACGTATACAGCCCGCCAAAATTTTAACAATTTAACTCTTTTAAAAAAATTATTTAAAAAATAGACCTCATCAAAAATTATTAAAAAATAGATCAAAACCTCAGCATCGTGGGTCCTCTAACCTCTCGTCTTCTTAGTTCTCAGCGCCCGGGAAAAAACGACGTTCGGGAATAGAAGGAAAACTTATGCGCGGCGGGAGGAAAAAACGACGTGAAGAAAAAGAAAAGAAGAGGAAAAAACGTAAACGAGGAGAATAAAAAGGACGTGGCCGATGAGGTTAAAACCAGGTCGCTGCCTCGCTGGCCTCTTAGGCCTCGTCTGTTCTGGGCTGATCAGCCTGTGGGTATGTAGTAAATGATTAATTAAATATAAATTATTAAAACTAAAAACTAGATTTGTTTAGATTTTTGAAAAGATATTTATATAGAAAATTATTTTAAAACACACCGGTTAACGTTATAAAAAAAGTGTATGCAAAAATCCAATAGCCAAAATCTAAAAAGAAAGGATTCTTAGTTTGTATTACTTGTCACCGTGCTATACTTTGGTTTGATACATGACCTAACCATCTTGATATGTCATATATTCACTCGACTGTAATCCCTGTCTAGCAAATATGTTTATATATTGATTGTGATAGCTAGTTTAAATTTGTAATAACAATTAACAATACGAATTAGTATTTGTAAAACATGTTTTGCATGAAGTGTAGCTATAACATAACCTGTTTGAGACATGTATAAAAGCCATGTCTATATAAGCAGTAACAATGAGATTCTACTTTACATTTGATTTTCTTTTACAAAATTATGGAATATTATAATCAATTTGTTAGAACTATAGATCTTGATGAACCTTTGTGTTTACACCCAAATTTGGCATCTAGAATTAAAATAGGAAAAATTGTCAAGATTTGAAAAGTTTGTCGGTTTTCTCCAGAGGGCCAGTCGGTCTGCCATGTATGGGCCGGTCAGACCGGGCCCATGGGCCGGTCAGACCGGCGGCATGTGGTCGGTCTGACCGGCAGAGTCCGAAACCTAGACGATTTCGTCGGTACTCGGGTTTCCTTCTTCCATACGGTATATCTCGGGTTTCCAAACATGTTTATCCCAAATTGGACGTGGCGAAGGGCCTGTGGAGGGCAAGACCAACCCCTATATAAGGGCCAATACCGGTTCAATTGTAAAAAAAAACCAATACACAGCATACAATCAATCTACTTGAATCATTTTTCTATATTCTTCTTTTAGCCATGTTTTCTACTTTTATCCTAGTTTAGTCCATCTTTGTCGATTTGCGCCGTAAATCGTTCGCCGCCGCTGCGAGAGTGCGACACTTCTTTGTAGGTTTGTCCTGAAAACCTTCCGTTCGCCCACGAGACGGGTGTTTATCTATCGTTCTACTTAAATCGGTTCCAATAGCCGGTTTAATCTATAAAACCCATCTTGTTTTAGTTCTTGCTAGATCAAGGTGGTTGGCGACTCTAATTTCACCGCAAGACGTTTAGGTGTCCCGATCGTGATTGTCTTCTTGCCAAAAAAGTTGCCAACATGATTTTTGACGACTTCACTGGGGACGAATTTCGGTCTATCCAATTTGGCCGAAATCAATTGCGCATCTTGCCGAATTAATTTATTCGGCGGATCGTGGTCTAATTAACAGGAGAATCAATCTACTACTGTTGGCCACATTGGTACGTGTCCTGTTCAGTTACGTTCTCCAATTCTTCATCTACACGGTGCAGGCATAGTATTTTCGGGTTTACTTATATCAAGGCAAGCAGCAATACGGGCCGCTATTTACAGATACGATTCTTTGTTGCATGCGGTGAGTAAGGAAACAACAGCAACATTGACACGTCGTCGTGCACAAACCAAGCCGGTGCAGCTTGGCCCCTTCCTGCTTCGGTGTCTGCCTGAAAGAAAAAAAAAGAATCAAGCAGCAACACGCCAAGCTACACCGTATTGTGCGGCAGCAGCTTGCTGTGTACAATCTGAAATCAGGAACCAATCTAATGCAGTTTGCTGTCCATACGTCTTCTAAAAAAGTTTTTATCACGTATCAGTTATCTATATATCAAGCCAGGTACGGGCAGCAGCAGTACTGGTATTTGTTAATCAACTACTGTACACGTGTTTAAAAAAGGCTACCCAAGTCGATTTACTGTTCACATAGAACTGTATCGGCTATTTTCGTGAAACTTCGATTTCTCCAAGTTTTTTCTACGTACACATAGTGACATACCAAGATATTTCAAGACCGTATATTAATTTATTCGGTCAATTTTCGGCTACGAGCTCTATGGCTGAAATTAATCAAAGAATTTCTTCATCAACCATGGCGAGCAGGAACGAGGTCAACGAAATTGCATCGGAGGAGATGTTGGCAAGATCACTACTCAGGACCAATCAAGGTAGGTTCTCGAGACTGGGTCTCTTCCTAAATTTGAGGTAACCTCCAATCCGCTTGATCCATCTATTGCTATTCGAAAACATATTGATCAATGTATAGATGCATCTTTGAGCGCTTATATTGATAAAAATTATGATATGATAGAAAATGCTTTTAGAACTAATTTTGATAAGGCTGTTGAGAAAGTTGGCTCTAAAATAGCCAGTTATCAACAGTACAATGCTACTTCTAGTTTTGCATACAACATACCTATAATGCTATAGATAGATCCACGGGCATTTACACAGCCGACTTCCCAGGAATCGGTTATACAAAAGATTTAGCCAACGGTCAGACCACGCATGACATCGGTCGGACCGCACTCTATGCCGGTCAGACCATGCCTACCATAGCCGGTCGACCGTGCCCTATTTCGGCCAGATCGTGCCTCCCGTGGCCGGTCGACCGCACCACGACCACCGGTCGACCGGGTTATGGGCCGGTCGACTGGTGCTTTGCCGGCGACCGTGCACATAGCCGGCCGATCGTGCCTCCGCAGCCGGTCCGACCGCACCTCGACCACCGGTTAGACCGGGTGCTTGGCCGGTCAGACCGAGTGCTTGGCCGGTCACACCGGGCTATTTATAGCCAGTCAGACCGGTTCCCTGGAAATTTCGTCAGGTTTCCATACCACGACTGGCAGTACTGATTTTAATTATTATTCATCACCTGTTAATACTGTTAATCATGTTATTCCACATACCCGTGCTATTTGTGCCAACAGTTGCTATGAGCCAGTGCAAAATCATCAAATAAATGGATTAGCACAAAACACGCATTATGGTCAGTATAATCATATTGTGCCGCAACAACCATCTATTCTTAGGCCGCCAAATCCACAACCAAGGCCTGAGAATATGGGAGAGCAATTTAGGAACATCATTAGAGAATCATTTGGAATTGAGCCAAGGAATCATGCTGAGGTTTACCAAAAGCCGTATCCTAAATATTTTGATAATATCCCATATCCTCGGGGTTATAGAGTTCCTGAGTTCACTAAATTTAGTGGTGAGGACGATAGGGATACATGGGAACACATAGGCCAATTTCTTGCACAATGTGATGAAGCTAGTACTAATGATGTTCTCAAATTGCGTTTCTTTTCTTTGTCTTTGTCTGGTACTGCTTTTACATGGTTTACTCTTCTTTAGCAAATTCTATTCATACTTGGGATCAATTAGAGCAACAATTTCATGATCACTTTTATATCCGTGAAACTAAGTTTAAGTTGTCCGATTTAACATCGGTTAGGCAAAAACATGATGAGTTGGTCATTGATTATATCAAAAGGTTTAGGGATGCTAGAAACCGATATTTTAATTTGAACATAACTCAGAAAAATTTGGCTAACATTGCATATAATGGATTACTTGATTCTATTAAGGAGAAATTGAATGGCCAAATATTTCTTGATATTGATCATGTGTTGAATGAAGCTCTGGCTCACGAGAGCCGAGTGGATGATAATAGCTTAAATGCTAGTTTGGATGATAATGTAATAACCAATATAGCCGAGCCAAGCGTTGGTTCAGATTGTGTTTCTATTTTGATCGATGATGAAATAACATGCATAACCGAACCAAGTGATGGTTTGGATTGTGTCACTAGTTTGGATAACGATGCATGTATAGCTGAATCAAGTATTGGTTCAGATTGTTTTGCTATCTTAGATAATAGCATCATTGAAAATATAGCCGAACTAAATGACGGTTCGGATTGTATCATAGGCGATAGTGAGATTGTATTGTCACCTAAGACCGAGTCACAGATCGGTCATGTGAATGTTGAAAAGGATGGTGACAGTGTCTTGCAGGATGGTGATGGAATAAAGTTTAAAGCAACATTGTATACATGTGAAGGGTCGTATCCTGAACATATAGATTCGGTTCCATACCCACAAGGATTTGAGGTGCCCAACTTCACAAAATTCACAGGTGAGGATGCTAGAACAACAAAGGAGCATATCGGCTAATTTATTGATCAATGTGGTAAGGCCGGTGTTGATGATTTGCTTAAGTTAAAATTGTTCCCTCTTTCTTTGTCAAACTATGCATCTATATGGTTTAGTGTACTTGCTCCTAATTCAATTTCTACATGGTCACAAATGGAGCGTGAGTTTCACGATTATTTTAAAGATGCAAGCTTAATGGAGCAAAGACCGATTGATAATTCATCGGTCAATTGTGATAATATTTCGGTTACGTCTATTGCTAAGACCGGAATTATTCATGATTCTTCTCCTACTGTTTCTATTGATTTTGACGACAAGAAAGTGTTGATTCGGCCTAGCCAAGCCGAATCTACAAAGGGAAAAGTATTATTATTAGGGATCCTCGGCTCGGAATAATTAGGATCAATAATGCTAAGGCCGAAGATCGTGAAGTTAAAAAAGATGAGTCATCTAGTTTTGTAAAGACTAAAAAGCCAAAGCTCACTTTTGAGATGCTTATGGCTAAATACAAGAAGGGATTAGCTGGTCAACGGCTTGATAATCGTACTAGTGATGCAAAAGGACCAAGATCACTTTCTAGAAAGAGATTTGGTCAAACGCCAAAGCAATCAGAACCATCAACAATATCAACTCTGTATGAACCTCCGGTTGCGGTGCCATGGTATCCATATCCAATATCACTATACGGTTATCCTGTTATGTATTATATGCCATGGATGCTTCAACCACCTATGTCGTTTCATCAAGAATGGAAAGAATCGCCTAGGTCAGTACCAAAATATTCATACAACTCAAGACAAGACCGTTTCTCACAAAAGAATCGGTCTGATAGATCAAAGGCAAACAAGATGAAGAAGGTGTGGGTGAGAAAAGAAGTCAAAGCTCCGGAGGTTAGTACCATTAAGGAGGAATCTCAAGATGTTCAAGTACCTACCAGAGATGTGACGAAGGAGCTACAAGCGAGAAGATCGAAGCCGACATCGTGATCGCCAACAATGGTGGTCTCGACCGGGCGCTTGAGCGGTCTAACCGCGCCTACGACCGGTCCGACCGCGCCATCGTGCATGTCTCGACCGACAAGATGACGCGGCCTCGACCGGGCCTAGAGGCCGGTCTAACCGAGGGGCATTTGAGATGAATAAGAAAATTGAGGGCAACACAGGAGCTTCTACTTCGACCACAAATATCAAAAATCATTGCTTGGCTCCTAGAAAACAACCACAGCCGAAGTGGATGCCTTCCGGCTTATCTCGCTCTCAAAAGAGGAGGCTACAACGTCTTCGAGCCATAGGTCAAAAGGAAAAGAAGGCCGAAGATGCAAAGAACAAGACATGTGATACTTCTAAGCCTCGAAGAATATACAAGCAAATGTGGAGACCCAAGGAAGAAAATGTTAAGAAACCGGTGATTTCCCAGAGTAGTGATAAATCAAATTCGATGAGAGAAGAATTATCGGTCATTAGAGGTAAGTCTCCTCCACATATTGCTATGGATGTTACTACGGTGTTTATCTTGCCTTCGAAATCGTGCGATCAAGAAAGCCGATTTTGCTCGGGGGGCAAGACATTAATATGCTCATGAAGAAATCAAGAAAAATGAACGGTGATGGATACAACATCGTATCTTTGAGCCGTCGTTTGTTGGATGCTAAGGCGAGGTATGGGTTTATCATGCTCATCATTATAGTATGCCTATGCCATGTTAGAACATTGCTTGCTATCTAGCACATGTGTGTCTTGCTTATCAAATTGATATTATGCATACATGTTGCAAATGCCAATTCTGAGTAGTGGAATTGGCAAGTTGGCATATAGTTTATTTAAAAGTATGATTTGGCTCGTTGGTCTATGATATTTATTAAAAGCCAAATCATGCATGTTTTGACGAATCACCATAGAAAATATAGATTTCATAATTATTGCATCATGAAATTTTGCTTCTTGGTAATCCGGCTAATGTCAATGATCAATGTGATGATTCGTTCTAGAGTTGTTTTCTTTGGGAACATTGGCATTGTTATAATATTTTGCATATATGTTTAAGCCGATTACTTACACTTGTAGTTTATTGGAATTCATGCATGTGAGCATATGACTATGGTGATTTATTATTGATCATACTTCAAGTGGCTAAGTGTTCTTGTTGCCTTGATAATTATTGTTTCAAGAGCCACTTGAATTAGTATTCGTCTAGGCATATTAATTATATGTTATAATTTTTATATGTCTAGAAAGAGTGAATTTTGGTCCAATAATTTGATGTAACAAGCATTTGGCTATGATATCAAAAAGGGAGTATTTTTAATACTGGAAAAGCTGGTGCTCTATTTTAATTCTTTGAGCAAAATTGGCGAAGTCACATACTGCGGGCGGTCTGACCGGCGCATCACTGCCGATCTGACCGCAGGTGGCCGGTGGTCTGACCGGCTTTGTATGGCCGGTTTGACCGATGAGAGGTGGCAGTCTGACCGGCATTGTATGGCCGGTCAGACCAGGTTTGAACAAGGAGCTGGGGGGCACGATACACTTGATTCAGAGGCCGAATTAATTGTAAATTCGGACATTTGTGCCCAGGAGACAGAAGAAGACTAGAGATTTCCTTTGATTCAATATGTGAAAGATCCTAGTCTTAAGTTCGATCGAAAATCCCGGCAAGTATTCAAATACACTTTGCTTGATGGAGACTTATATCGCCGAAATATGGGTGTAGTGCTATTAAAGTGTTTAGATAATGATCAATTTAAAGTTGCTTGACATGAGGCGCTTTCTAAAGCGTTATGGGTTCACAGGATATCTAAACATAGTGCTACCAAGGTTATTCCTTTTGAGTAGGTCTATGCACAAGAAGCCGTTTTGCCGGTAGAGGTGAATCTTGGCTCTCTTCGATATATAAAGCGAGATGATTTGTCGATTGAAGACTACAAGATCTTGATGAGGTGATCGACAAGTATTTGAAGGCTTTGGAAAAAAGAGAAGAAAAGGGTGGATAAGGCTTACAATAAAAGGGTGAAAACAAGATACTTGAAGAGATACTTCTCAAGTGTTTGGCAAAATGCTTAGGAGGTACTATGGCCGGTAATGTTGGTTATCGTCCTAAGGCAACATGTTCTATGCTTTTAGATTCACGATGTTCATCATAAAAGGCAGGGGGCATGTGTTTACACCCAAATTTGACACCTAGAGTTAAAATAGGGAAAATTGCCAAGATTTGGAAAGTTTGCCGGTTTCCTCCAGAGGGCCGGTCTGACTGCCATGTATGGGCCGGTCAGACCAGGCCCATGGGCCGGTCAGACCGGCGGCATGTGGTCGGTCTGACCGGCAGAGTCCGAAACCTAGACGATTTCGTCGGTACTCGGGTTTCCTTCTTCCATACGGTATATCTCGGGTTTCCAAACATGTTTATCCCGAATTGGACGTGGAGAAGGACCTGTGGAGGGCAAGACCAACCCCTATATAAGGGCCAAGGCCGGTTCAATTGTAAAAAAAAACCAATACACAACATACAATCAATCTACTTGAATCGTTTTTCTATATTCTTCTTTTAGCCATGTTTTTTACTTTTATCCTAGTTTAGTCCATCTTTGTCGATTTGTGCCATAAATCGTCCGCCGTCGCTGCGAGAGTGCGACACTTCTTTGTAGGTTTGTCCTGAAAACCTTTCGTTCGCCCACGAGACGGGTGTTTATCTATCGTTCTACTTAAATCGGTTCCAATAGCCGGTTTAATCTACAAAACCCATCTTGTTTTAGTTCTTGCTAGATCAAGGTGGTTGGCGACTCCAATTTCACCGCAAGGCGTTTAAGTGTCCCGATCGTGATTGTCTTCTTGTCAAAAAAATTGCCAACACTATGTTTTCAATATTTTAAGACCAACCTTTTGCTTTTGGTGTCCAAAGTTCATATACTCAAAAGATTTTAGACGCACGTTTCATCTAGCGGGTACGTAGTATCTGGTCATTCACAATCCGTTGAAATTGCAGCAGTAGAAGAGGCGTAAACGAAACAGCGATCTTGTGCCATTTGTTTTAAGAGCATCAACTTGTGCGATTGAACACGTCTTTGTTCACAACATACAGATGGAACCACCAGTTGGGTATCTTTTGGTAGCAAAGGATTCATACAGATACCATCTTAATAATTTTAATTATTAAATAGCTTGATCAAAATGTATTTGGTCCATCTAACCACAGTTGCAAGCTTGCAGCTCATAGGGAATGATAAAGGCCGATGGAGTTATGAACTCAGTACCCCCTCACTTTTGTTAATTGAAAGTGAAATTTCTACACCTACAATAGTGAGAATTAAAAACCCAAACAACAACGAAATTAACTTGTGACACAGGGTGTGGAGATTGTGGCAATCGGGTATCTACATGGCAAGCTTATCCGACTGGATGTAGGGATAGATTGCGCCTGCTATATCTGTAAGCCGAACTTGACTTGGGTGTTACGGTTGCCGATAGAGATAAGGCAATCGGCCTATAGTCACGGTTTGGTAAGATTGAGAAAACCAACTTAGAATAAGATAGGGTTTCCGACTTGTAAACCCTTCCTCCCAAGACTATATAAGGGGGGTAAGGGGCGTCCCTTGAGGGGTATCAGATTCTAGATCAGAAATTCCGATAGGAGATCAGCTTTTAGCTTTCAGCCTTAGATCACGAGATCAATAAAGACACTCGGCGGATCGAATCCACCGAAACAGGAGTAGGGTATTACCTCTCGAGAGGGCCTGAACCTGTCTAAATCTTCTTCTTCTTCTAACCCATTGTGCTTGGCGATCTCGACTGCGACCCCAGAAAATATATTGCCGAAACCAAGTTTCGACAGTTGGCGCGCCAGGTAGGGGACACGCGTCGATACTTCTTCAACAATCTCGCCGACAAGCGTGATGGGATCTCCCTCAATACTCGGCGACTTCGCCGCCAACTTCGCCGACTCCTCCTCCTTCGACTCGGATTCGAACCAGTCGGAGGGAAAGACCCACTCGGCGCCATTCGGGCTCTCCAACAGCGCCGAGATCTTCGACAACATCTTGAAGACCAAGATGCGATCCACCTTCTCCGACGACGGACTTCACTCGGCACCATTCGGATTACCGAATACCGCCGAAATCTGCGCCAATCTTCTCGCCTCCCGACGGAAGCAACCTATTCTCGACGAAGACCTCTCGGTGCCGTTTGGGTTACCAAATGCCGCCGAGATCTACAAGAAACTCCTCTCCCCGAGTTGGTGCAATCCACTCGGAGGAGCCTACTCCCCAAGCTCGACTCGGACGGAACGATCCGCATCCGGGTTACCCAGGATCAAGGGAGGTCGCTGTCATCCTCCCGTCATTCGGCTCCTGCTCATATTCAGAGCTCAATGGATACCTCAGCTCCGCCGGCTTCGACAATCTCTACGGCATCCCTTCTGACGAAGCCGACAACTCTGACTGCCGCATGGACTGTGAGTCGAAGTGCTTCGACGTCCTCATGGCCGAGCCGATGAGTCCGACTCAGCCATGGCCGAAGGCTTGCCGAAGAGGAGCGAGCCAGGGTGGAGCTTGAGCGCAAGACAGCCGAGGAGGAGAAACAGCGCAAGGACGAGGCCGACAAAGGAAGCGGGATCTACGTGCAGCGGACGATCGGCCCAAGAGGCCATCCTCCAAACACGGGTTCGCAACACCAACATCTTCCGACGCCACGCGTAACGCGTTGCCGCACTCACGCTCTTGGACACCGTCATGGAGACGGCTCCGGCCAACGTGACTCCTATACTCGACAAGATCAAGACAATCGTCGTCGCCACGGCTAACGGCCATCCCACCACTTCGGCACGAAGGCCGACTGAATCCGTGGCCGAAACGCCAGACAAAAGCCGGCTTCCACCTCTAAAGTCAGGAGACTACAGGAGGCCCGAGCCGGCTCGGTCTTATTAGTAGTCTTATAGTAGTCTTAGATTTTGCATTTTGATGAGCCTCGTTTTGAGGAATTCATGGGATAATCCATTTTCATGGAATAATGAATTAAGGAAGAAAGGATATGAGTCTACCGCTTACAAGAAAAGATCTCATTATAGTCAATATGGGCCGAGTCCACACTGAAGTACCAGGAGCAGACGGCCGACTCCCGCGACAA
The DNA here is from genome assembly GCA_019925245.2 of Oryza australiensis. Classification (NCBI taxonomy): domain Eukaryota; kingdom Viridiplantae; phylum Streptophyta; class Magnoliopsida; order Poales; family Poaceae; genus Oryza; species Oryza australiensis. The sequence continues at coordinate 375,054 of JAIFGZ020000104.1, forward strand.
ACGACACGGACGTCCACCCGTCCACCACCGAGTCCGCCGCAACAGTTCCAGCTACCCAACCAGCCAACCGAAGACCCCGCCGAGTGATCTGCGGGAAGTCCTCGATCGCCGCTACCAGGAGCGCGACCGACGCACTCGGGAGGATCGAAGGGGATCACCCGATAGCGGCGACGATGGAGTACCGGCCTTCACTCGGGAGCTCCGCCGAGTGCATTGGCCGAGTGGCTTTAAGCCTACAGGATTGAAAGGTACGATGGCAAAACCGACCCCGAATCTTGGTTACGTATATACCCTTGCCATCCGAGCTGCAGGTGGCGACAATAAAGCCATGGCCAATTACCTGCGCGTGGCCCTCGCAAACTCAGCCAGAAATTGGCTCACGAGCCTGCCAAGAGGCTCAATCGGCTCCTGGAGCGAGCTGAGGGACCACTTCATCGCCAACTTCCAAGGCACCTTCGAGAGGCCCGGCACACACTTCGACCTTTACAACGTCATCCAGAAGCCGGACGAGCCCCTGAAGGATTATATTCGTCGTTTCTCCGAGAAGCGCAACAAGATCCCGAACATTACCGATGACATCATCATCGCCGCCTTCCAGAAGGGAGTCCGTGATGAGCTTCTCATCGGCAAGTTCGGGCGCAAACCACCGAAGACGGTGAAACAAATGTTCGAAACGGCGAACTCATACGCCAAATCCAATGACACCATTAAAGCCGCCCGCCAAGACCGACCCGACAGAAGGGAGGACAAGCAAGCAGGAGGAAGCCGAAATCCTAAGAAGGATGGCGGCAACAACGGCAACCAGGGCCAGAAAGATCGCAAGCGCCGATCTGAAGACCTAGTGGCCGCAACCTCCAATACTCAACGCCGTCCCCGAGTCGCCGCCTACGACGCCATCATGAACGCCCAGTGCACCCACCATCCGAATCATAAGCACGCGGCGAAGGATCGCTTTATCTACAAGCGCTCGCGAGCAGCACAGCGCAGCTCAACAAGAAGCCGACGAGGCTGGCCCGTCTCGGCGCCAAAAAGAACAATGCGGCTGAAAACACCGAACCTTTTCAAGACCCAGTGGGGGAGCTCAACCATATCTTCGGAGGGCCTCTAGCCTATGAGTCCAAGAGGAAACAAAAGCTAACCGACCGGGAGGTCAATGCGGCTCAACCCGAAGTCCTCGATCTGCGATGGTCGGAAGTGGCCATCACCTTTGACCGCTCGGATCATCCCGACCGAGTGGTCCACCCGGGCGCTATCCACTCGTCCTGGACCCCGTGGTCCGCAACATCGCTTAAGCGCGTCCTCATCGATGGGGGCGCGCCTCAACATCCCGTTTGCCAAGACCATGGATGAGATGCGATCCCAAGGGTCGAACTAAAAGCAAGCTCAGCTCCCTTCCACGGAGTTATCCTTGGGCTATCTTCAACACCACTCGGGCACATCTCCCTCCCAGTCACCTTCGGAGCCCGAGAGAACTTCCGAACGGAGAACGTCACCATCGAGGTGGCCGACTTCGAGACAGCATATCATGCCATCATCGGAAGGCCTGCGCTTGCCAAGTTTATGGCGATCCCCCACTACACTTACCTCTGCATGAAGATGCCGGGTCCCAACAGCGTCATCACTCTTCGCAGCGACGTGAAGCAAGCCTTCACCTGCGACAAGGAGAGCTGCGACATGGCCCAATCTCGCGAGAGATTACGTGGCCAACAAGAAGTCCGATTGGCTGCATCGACTTCGGCAGAGGGCGAAGTCCCCGCGAAGAAGATAGCCAAATCAGGATCCGGCGACGCCAAGACCAAGAAGATCTCCCTTGATTCGTCCGATCCCACCAAAACCGCTGTAATCGGCGCCGACCTAGATCCAAAATAGGAAAGCGCGCTCGTCACCTTCCTCCAAAATAATAAAGATGTTTTTGCTTGGAAACCATCTGATATGCCTGGAATTCCTAGGGAGGTGATCGAGCACTCTTTGAACGTCAAAGATGACGCCAAACCAATAAAGCAACGATTACGCAGATTCGCGCAGGATCGAAAAGACGCGATCAAAGAAGAACTTGCAAAGCTCTTGGCTGCCGGCTTCATTAAAGAAGTCCTTCATCCCGACTGGTTAGCCAACCCAGTCCTGGTCCGCAAGAAAACGGGGCAATGGCGCATGTGCGTTGACTACACCGACCTCAACAAAGCTCGCCCCAAAGATCCGTTCGGGCTGCCTCGCATCGACCAAGTCGTCGACTCAACACCGGCCGCGAACTCCCGAGTTTCTTGGATTGTTACTCGGGCTATCATCGATCAGCTTGAAAGAATCCGACTGCTTGAAAACATCGTTCATCACGCCGTTTGGGGCTTACTGCTACATCACCATGCCTTTTGGCCTAAAAAACGCCGGGGCCACATACCAACGCATGATCCAAAGGTGTTTCCAGACGCAGATCGGCAAGAACGTTGAAGCCTACGTTGACGATGTTGTCATCAAGACCAAGCAGAAAGAAGACTTGATCGCCGACTTAGAAGAAACCTTTGCAAACATCCGGGCCTTCAGAATGAAATTAAACCCGGAGAAGTGCACCTTCGGCGTCCCATCAGGCAAGCTGCTTGGCTTTATGGTGTCACATCGCGGCATTGAGGCAAATCCGAGAGAAGATCAACGCCATCTTAAACATGAAGCCCCGAGTAATCGAAAGACGTCCAAAAGCTCACGGCTGCATGGCGGCACTAAGCCGTTTCATATCCCGACTCGGCGAACGAGGCATGCCCTTCTTCGATCGCTAAAGAAGACAGACGACTTCTAGTGGACCACGTAAGCCGACAAGGCCTTTGAAGATTTCAAAGAATTCCTTACCACGCCGCCCGTCCTGGCTTCGCCTCAGCCCCAGGAACCCCTGCTGCTGTACGTTTCAGCCACCCACCAAGTGGTTAGTACGGTCCTTGTGGTTGAACGCGAAGAAGAAGGACGGGCCCAGAAGATTCAAAGGCCAATCTGCTTTGTTAGCGAAGTATTGGCAGGAGCTAAAATCCGCTACCCTCAGGTACAAAAATTGCTCTATGGTGTTCTAATAACCGCGAGAAAATTGGCGCACTACTTTCAGGGTCACTCGGTCACCGTCGTCACCTCTTTCCCACTCGGCGACGTCATCCACAACCGACTGGAGGACGCCGCTCATCAAATTCTTAACCCAGCAAGAGCTGCCGGATGACCGGGATGAAGCAGAACGCGTCCGGCGTCGTTGCCAAGCGTACGTCATGGTCGACTCCGATCTATACAAGAGAAGCCCCTCTGGAATTCTAATGAGATGCATCACACCCGAAGAAGGGAAACAACTACTCCAAGATATCCACTCGGGCATATGCGGAAGCCACGCAGCAGCACGCACTCTAGTTGGCAAAGCTTACAGGCAAGGATTCTTCTGGCTTACCGCGGTCTCCGACGCGGATAAAGTCGTAAGAACCTGTGAAGGCTGCCAGTTTTTCGCCCGACAAAGCCATGTCCCGGCCCAGGAGCTTCAAACAATCCCACTTTCATGGCCGTTCGCGGTATGGGGGCTGGACATGGTTGGCCCTTTCAAGAAAGCCCCGGAGGTTTCACACACCTCTTCGTCGCAATCGACAAGTTCTCCAAGTGGATTGAAGCCAAGCCGGTCGCCACAATCACCGCCGACAAAGCACGAGACTTTTTCCTCAACATCGTGCACCGCTTCGGCGTCCCAAACAGAATCATAACTGATAATGGGACTCAATTCACGGGAGGCATCTTCAAGGAATTCTGCGAAGACTTCGGAATCAAAATCTGCTATGCATCAGTAGCTCACCCTAAAAGCAATGGGCAAGTCGAGCGAGCCAACGGCATGGTCCTTCAAGGCATCAAGGCTCGCGTTTTCGACCGACTAAGCCCTTACGCCGGCAAGTGGGTCCAAGAACTTCCCTCGGTTCTATGGTCGCTACGAACCACACCCAGTCGGGCCACCGGCCAAACTCCTTTCTTTTTGGTTTATGGCGCAGAAGCCATGTTGCCAAACGAGATGGAGTATGAGTCCCTCCGGGTCCGCAGCTTCAACGATGAACGCTACGACCCTGACCGAGTGGATGACCTCACCCGATTGGAAGAGGCCCGCGAGGCAGCTCTCATCCAGTCGGCCAAATGCCTTCAAGGGCTCAGAAGATACCACAGTCACAACGTGCGAGCACGAGCTTTCATTGTCGGCGATTTGGTCCTACGCAAGATCCAGACCACCAAAGACCGACACAAGTTATCTCCCTTATGGGAAGGACCATACATAATCGCTGAAGTGACTCGGCCAGGTGCATACCGGCTAAAGCGTGAAGACGGGTCTATGGTGGAGAACTCCTGGAACATCGAGCATCTTCGACGCTTTTATGCCTAATTTGGCTAAGGCCTCGTGTTTTCCTTGACTGCTAACCTCAAGCAAGATAACTTCTTGAGCTAGCAGTCGGGGGCTGTACACATGTCAATAAAGTTCAAGTTTTCCTCGTCAACTCTTGTGCATAATTTGGTTTATCATTGTTTAATGTCCTTTGACTCGAGCTCAGTGTCTAAGGACTGAGAGTTTTCCGATGACCTAATCGAGCCTAGGCTTGATGACAGCAGACGAAAGCTACTTAAGAAATTTTACGCAAAAGCTCGAATCAAGGCACTGACATAAATAAACTAAAAGAGTCACAAAGTTCCACATCAGGATGTTACGTTACGTGACATTTACAAAGCAAAGTCAGAATACAAATCAAATCCTGAAGTTGTTTACTACATCAAGAGATATCTTCTTCGCCGCATCTTGCGCCTCACTTAGCATGTCCAAGGCCTGCTCGTCCGTTGTTCCGTCAGCGAAGCCCTCCCCGACTGAATGGATGTCCACTCGGGGGTAAAGGGACTTGGTCTGAGCAAGAGCCAGACCAGCCCCCATGCTGGCTGCTTCAGTATATTGGCCAGATATCGGTCGGGAGCCAGCCGCAGCTTGTCAAATATCTCGATCGGCTCCAGCGAGCTGGTCCCAACTCCTTGATTGAACAAGGACAGCAAGATCGGCGTGGCGGCGTTGGCGACCTCTTCTCGTATCTCGTCGCTGGATTTGATCCGCCCAAGCAAGACGTCGTATTGGGCTCGGGTCTTCATCTTGTAAGCTGTCGAAAGTCCCAGATCATTCAAAGCACTCGGATATAAAGCAGCACACGAAATTCGACTTCAAAGAAGATTACCTTCAAACTCGGCCTCCACCTCGGCCTTATCAAGGTGACCGCTTCAACCGGACTTGAAGCGAGTGGACCTCCGAAGAATTTTCTACAATGAAAGAAGATCATCAACAGACCAAGATCACATGAGAATCATGATGAAGCTGGGAGGGGCGGGCTTACTCCCGATTGATCCGCGGAGGTCGAGGTTCGCTTCCCGAAGCTCCACAATCTCCCTCCTTAAAGCCGCCTCCCTCGAAGCGGCCTCCTCCCAGTGGCCTTCACTGTCGCCGAACGTCCTCCAAGGAGTTTAAGTGGGGGACCAGCTTCTCCAAGACCTCAGATTTTGCCATTGAGCGGCAATACTCTTTCTGCACGCGAAAGCAGAAGAATGATCGACTGAAAGATAACGACGATATAATCAAAGAGAAAGACAAAGGCTTACGTTGAGCAGTCGGGTCGCCTCATTCAGGCTCTCGACAAGGGCATCCCTTTCATCTTTTTCAGCTTGCCGATCTAGGATGATGCCTTGCCTCTCGCCTTCCGAATCCCGCCACTCGATCCTGATCGGGGATCCAGTCTCGAAGGCGGCAAGCAAGAAAGACAAGTGAAGACATGAAAGATTCAAAGTTGAAAGAGCGAAGGAATGCTTCAAGCAAGTCTAACCGGTTTCGCGCCGCCTGCCTAGGTGGAGCGGCGGGTGTCCTTCTTCTTCGGGCTCACGAGTGACCCCGATCGGGGTGCTTGAGCCGCAGCCTCGGGTTTCCCAGCCGATGACTGGTTTCCAGTCGGGATATCCCGACTGGCAGTCGGGGGCTCCTTCCTAGGGGCGTCCTCCTTCGGAGGCGAAGGTTGTTTCTCCGGAACGCTCGCACTCGGTTGCGGGCTCCGGGGTTTTGGCTCTGCTGGCCTTGGCACTTCGGGAGCAGCGGCCGGAGTCGGTCCTTCACCCCCTCCGGCAGGATCTATGTCCTGAGGCCTCCTGCGAAAGTGAATACGGCAAAGATAAAGAAAAGTTTTCAGCGAAAGAGTTCATACTTCGGCTTCAGAGCATACCTGGATGACCGGCGGATCTTCGGCGCCGTCCGCGGCGATCGTCTCAAAGGTGGGGTCTCGGTGGGAGGAGCCGGGACGTCGTCATCCGAGTCCTCTATAATCAGCCTCCTCTTGCTCGCGCGCTTGTTCGAGTCATTACTCGCGCCGCTCGCTTCCCGACCGGTCACTCGAATCTTGATCCCACCGGTCGGTTTCTTGGCGGGCGATGCGGCGCGTCGTCATGAGCCACCTTGTATGGCTTGGAGATGATAGAGGCGTTTTCCTGCAGAAGGAAGAAGGCGCAACATTAAGAGACAAGATGTCAAGATCGAAAGATGCTATGAAGCAACCAGTCGGCTTACCGGAGGAGGAGGTCGGTGGATGCTGAAGGGAAGGACTGGCAGAATGAGGGCCCGCTCGACTGCAATCCCGGATGAGAAGAGTTTGTACATCCGAATCTTCAGGATCTCGTATGTGAGTGGATCTGGGTCTTCCCGATTGGGGTCCGTCCCGCCTTCATATTCGAAGGCCGGTTTCGACCGCTCCTTGATCGGCGCCAGTCGGCACCTGATGAAGTGCTGAGTGATTTGTTCCCCGCGAAGACCCCTCTGCTTCATCGCCAGGATCTTCGCGAGCAGATCGTTGGCCTCGTCCCAATCTTAGGCTACCGGGACGGTGCTCCAAGATGGTTTGGGGACAGGGGGAAGACCAACGAAGGATGGCAAGCTCGGTTCAAGGTTGCTGATGTAGAACCAGCCTGCGTGCCAGCCCTTGTTGGAAGATTTCAAAGGGAGAGAAAAGTAGTCTTTGCGGAGAAATCCGCGAAGCTGGAAACCTGCTCCGCCAACGACGCAAGGTTGATCCTTGTTTGGATGAGGTTTCAGATAGAACATACGACGGAAGAGATTGAAGTGGGGAAGAATGCCAAGGAAAGCTTCACACACATGAATGAAGAGTGCTATGTGAAGTATTGAGTTGGGGTTCAGATGGTAGAGGTGAAGCCCATAGTAGTCCAGAAGCCCCCGAAAGAACTCGGAGGTGGGAAGGCTGAACCCGCAATAGAAAAAGGAAGTGAAGACAACAAGCTCACCGGTGTTTGGGGTCGGGAGTCCTCCCCGCCGCCGGCGCCATCCCACAAGTTCCTTTGGCGGAAGCACGCCGTGCTTCACCATCTCCTTGAGGGTAGATTCCCTCACATCCGAAGCGGCCCATTGGTCGAAGGGAATCCTTTTTTCCTCCGCCATGAGAATGGGTTGATGGGAAGTGGATCTGGCTGGAAAAAGTTGGATCTTTGGTGATGGAACGTGGGAGTTTTGGTTGCGGAGGCTAGTTGTTGCAGAGAGTGAGCTCCTAGGTGGATGGATTTGGGAGTGCGCGAGTCTAGGGTTCTCCGCGGTGAGCTGATGAACAGTGCCGCGAAAAGGGGAATTGTTTGGAAGACGAAGAGGCGGGGACGACCTCGCATCTTTATAGAAAGATTTGAGGGTTGCGCTAGGTTTTGTGGTGAGTGGGCCGAGCCCATAAGAAAATCTACGGCCCAGCTAAGGTGTGGTCCGATACGTGTCCTTAGGGACTTAAGCGGATGAGCTTAAGCAGATTTGCCCTGGCAATATGCGCGTATCCGAGTGCCCTATACCTTTAAAAATCCTTCCATACCGCGGTTTGCTTGACTTCATGAGAAGCTAGCACGATGCAACTTGGAAGGTGACCGACAGCTAAGTTTTTATAACTGCCTTGGTGAACAAGAGCTGTTTGTTTTTTTTGGCATTTGATCAAGTAATCTTATCAATGCTATTTATTTTTCCACCTTGGTGAAGATCTTTTATAGATTGAGACCAGTATTATGGCAAAAGCTATTTAATAACTTGGTCGTATTTTTCATATGAATGAAAGAACTTGTTTCCCATGAGGGATGAATGAAATATTTATTCCGAGATTACTCGGGGAAATCCACTCGGATAAGCAAGAGCTTGCCGAGTGCTTTTTTCCCATGAGGGATGATTGGATTGTTTGTTCTGAGATGACTTGGACAAATTCACTCGGATGAGTATGAACTTGCCGAGTAACGAGATTTCAATGATTGCTTTAGCATGAGCTAAGCATCTACATGAGAATGATTTTTATATAGTTCTTGACTATATGCTTAGCCTATTTTTGACTAACCACATAGTCGGGGCTACACCTAATTAGGTGCGGCGGAGATGCACCTAGATATTTATTTTTGGAGAAATTTTTCCAGCCCTTCACAGTCTTTGGAGCCACTCGGGAAGATTCGACAGAGATGATGGAATCATTCGGCGCCAAAAGCACTCGGTCAAAGAGATTTTTGGCCGAGTGCCGCTTTGGTCTGAGCCGAGTTGTCTCGTCGACGAAAAGGACTCGGGGCTACTGTGGAGATTGTGGCATCGGGTATCTACATGGCAAGCTTATCCGACCGGAGGTAGGGATAGATTGCGCCGCTATATCTGAAGCCGAACTTGACTTGGGTGTTACGGTTGCCGATAGAGATAAGGCAATCGGCCTATAGTCACGGTTTGGTAAGATTGAGGAAACCAACTTAGAATAAGATAGGGTTTTCGACTTGTAAACCCTTCCTCCCAAGACTATATAAGGGGGTAAGGGGCGTCCCTTGAGGGGTATCAGATTCTAGATCAGAAATTCCGATAGGAGATCAGCTTTTAGCTTTCAGCCTTAGATCACGAGATCAATAAAGACACTCGGCGGATCGAATCCACCGAAACAGGAGTAGGGTATTACCTCTCGAGAGGGCCTGAACCTGTCTAAATCTTCTTCTTCTTCTAACCCATTGTGCTTGGCGATCTCGACTGCGACCCCAGAAAATATATTGCCGAAACCAAGTTTCGACACAGGGAAAGAATTATACAAAGTATTTAAGGATTCTCCTCTTCCTTCTTGACTAGGAGAAGGTTTCATCTTTCACTTATTTTCTTCCGCTATAAGGTCAGCGCCAGGTCTATTTGTAGAGTAAGATTTGTAAAAGAGTCAGGATGTTAAAATTGTTGTACAGCCTGGGTACGCACATGGCGGCCTCTCACCTCACATGCGCATGGGCCCGGCCTAGATTACGCAAGCAAACCGCGCATGTATTTTCGGCCCGGCCCGTACAGACGAATTTAACCGTCCCTGTCCGACTCCCGCGAGCATGATCAAGTATCACAGCACTATTCGGAGCCATCCACCGCCGTTGCTGATTGCATTCTTCCACCCAACAGTGCTATTGCACCGGATACATCCTCAGTCAGTTGGATTAGGCTCCAGCTGGGAACAAGTTCACTTTAGATTTTTACAATTTAAAGTTGAGTCTAAAATTTGTTCTTTGAACCAAAATATCAAGTATAACCTATCCTTTAACTCATAATTGTTTGAAGTTTGGATCCTCGACGATATAGTGACCAGTATATGTGAGCGGTCAACTCTTTCTCCCTCCTTTCACTCTCCCTCTTCCCTTTCTTCCCCTATCCTACATCTGCGCCTGGAGTCCTCGCCATCACCCTCGTGCTTGGCTTCATGCACCACATTGCCAGCTCTCACGCCGGAGTCAGCCGTCAAAGGAAACTCAAGCACCCGCACCACGTCGTCCATGACCTCATGTCCCCAGGAGCGCACCACGGCGGGAGGCAGCGTGGGCACCGTGATCGAGAGGAACGCGACGATCGCGCCAGAGACGTGCCGGCCCGCGGCCTCGACCCCTTAGTGTGCCAGGGGCATGAGCGCCGAAGGCCGCAGCCACCACGGCGAAGTACGCGACGGGGGTGGCGGTGACACCCTGGTCCCTCACGGCCTTCGCCATGGCGGCGGCAGTGGCGCAGAGGTGCTGGTCGTCCTCCCGCGGCGAGGTCGGCCTCGCCCTCCATGAGGGAGAGCTTGTCGTCGTCGGCCGCCGAGCATGGCGTCTGGGGGAGCTCGCCCATGTCAACATCGGCCATGGCGGGTGGGGGAATTAGGTGGCTGGTGGTGGGGAGGAGTCGTTCTTTGCATAAAAACTGAAACAAAACGTGAGCTAGATGTCTCTTCTTTGCGTGATGTCTATCGATCATCAGAACTTAATATCACAAATCACCCACTAAAAATCAAGAATGAACCAGCACATATCACAAATCACCAATCAGATCCTTGCTCTCGTTAGCTTGTAGGCACGGAGCCGCCGCCTGTGACGTCGTACCAAGCATGCACGCAACGTCGCCTCTCTGAAGTCGCAGCAAGCAAGTTCACGGCCGCCGCCCACCTACCCGCCCGGCCGCGTCGACGTGCCGCCCGCCGCCTGTCACCTCGTTTCCTAGAGGGGTCTGGGGAGGGAGAAGAAGAAGGGGGCGGCCTCTGGCCGCATCTGGGGAGTTGGCCTGCTCGAGCTTGACGACACTGGCACGCGTGGTTACGGTCCCCGTGGAATGTGATGTCGAGGCGGTCATGCGCCAGCGCCGTCGCGTGCTCATATGGGAAGGCGCAGACGAGGCGGATTGCTCGTCTTGGCGGGGTCGACCACGCTTGAGAATCTGAACAATGGGGAAGAGAGGGAAAAGAGAGAGGAGAGAGAAGAGTTGACTGTTGATGTTGATACGTGAGGTTTATGTGGGTCCTATTCATCACGTCAGCCAAAATTGATAAAAGTTAACATGGTATTTATGGTGTTATGAGTTTAGAGGTGAACTATACCTTATATTTCGATTTAAGAACGAATTTTAGACTCGACAACAAATTAAAAAAATCTAAAGTGAACTTATTCCGCCAGGTCGGTCCATGCATGGTTGAGGCTTGCCCCTCTCTCTCATTGATCCAGTGGCCTAATCCTGATGGACCACCAATTTGCCACTACCCCACTGTTCCCATGTCACACTAACATCGATCTCGTTACTCCAAGAGAATGCTTTGCAGTGGTAGCACTAGCATTTCTAGCCCCTACTGCGACTATTCTAGCACTACCATTTCTAGTACTCTGATATGTGTGTAGCCCACTATTCGAGAAGTAGTAAAATAGCTAATGCCTTTGTTTTAAAATATAACAATCTAGTACTTAGATAGAAGGATGAGGTAAATCATAGTACTACTATTGACGGTCCTTAAATACCAAATTCGACCGTCAATTCTTGCATAAAAGCAATCGAAATAAAACATCAAACTTAGTGATAGTGGTTATTACTAATCATTTCTACAAGTATTGGTAAAATATTTGAATGCAGGGATTTTATATGAAACCACCCGTCATACGAAGAAATACACTTCCGGCCAATCATGAGAGAGCACAAGGATTGAAGGACCCATATGTCAATCAAAACTGACTATAAATAAGCCAATCCACGGTGCAACATGTAGAGGACCCACCAGTCAGCCTCTCAGCCAAAGGAGTGGTCGAGAGGTGGGACCAAGGGGTCGGTCAAACCGCCTTTGGCCCTTCTCATCCTGGCCCTTCACATGGCAACTTCTCATTGGATGCCAATGACGGTTAGGGTGTTAACCGACTTCACAACCATTATAGGATGGCTATAAAAGAAGGAGAAACTCTCACTCTCAAATGGCAAAAACAAAGTGGAATACAAATCACTTTCATATTTAGACTACTCTATAGTAAAGTTAGAATGTAGAAAGAGAGAGAGGGGAAGCTCCGAAAGGAGTACCCCAAATGTCGATTTTCTCTCTGCGGATGTTTCGGAGGTGTTGGCCTATCTCCGGAGGAGTCTAGGAGGAACGCCGGAGTTATCCGTCCTCTTTCTCCGATATTGTACCTCGACGGATGCTTCTTTTTATATAAGTAAGTAGTCGTGATTTCTTTTGGTATTTACTTTTCTTATTTAAGTAAGATAGGTTCTCATCATTGCGCGTTCATCGCTTAGTATTTTATACAGAGTGCTCTGGTACTAAGACTTTGGATAAAGATGAAAGTTCTTGGCCGAGGCTAGAGTAGTAATCGATAACGTAGACGTAGCGTCTAGGTTAGAGGTTTTCTTCGTTTGTTGTGTGTCCCATAGAAATGTAGAGGTAGGCAGCAGATGATAACAGCTATGTCCGGGTAATCCTCCATGTTCGAGTATATTATAGAGATACAGGCCAAAGTTTCGGATGACAAGACCAGAAAGGATGAACCGGTACCCAAAGAAATTGATAGAGTTTTATCTAACTTAATTAAGATTAATACATATAGGAATCATCTCTATCCTAAGCCTACCATTTAGTTTTTGTCCTTGAATGAATCTTGTTATTAGAATATACACACATGTTCCTTGTGGCTCGATACTCTTGGAATACTTTGAGGTGAAATGCTACATCGATATCCATGCGCTCGTGGATTATCTGTGACCGTAACAAATACCAACAATGACGAATCTAAACAAGGGCTATTCAGATTTGTAATATTATGACGTATCATGTTGTGTACTAGGTTGTTAGGTTGTTATATTTCAGAACAAAAGAAGTAAGACTATACTAGGGTTAAGATGATTTAGGCCCTGTTCTAATGTGAAGTTTGAGCTGCTACTTTCTCGATTACCACATATACGATTTTCAAACGGTTAAACGGTATAATTTTTACAACCTTTTTATATAAAAGTTTCTTTAAAAATCAAATTAAATCTATTTTTGATAATCTAATATTGAAAACTTGATTAATCTTTCTCAAATAATGTACCTCGTTTTAGGTGCGGATATTAGCTGAGATGCTCGTTCACAAAGAACAGGGGCCTTAGTTGACCAATCTCAGAGGTGGTCCTAGGGGTGCCGGCCGGGTATGCATCGGCATACCTAAAAATTCCAAAAATGAATTAGTAATTAGTAGGGGTTACGGAAACTAGTGACATACTCGTATAGTGACATACTCGTATTAACGTTAGAGTAATATAATCGATCATTTCTTTTTAAATCTAAGCATACATGCAAGTCAGAAAAAATAAGCAAGTCTCGGATAATATGCATGCATGCAAGCAAAAAAAAGAAGCAAATCTTGAATGACCTCTCGCAATTAAATCCATGCGTGCACGCACATAATAAAAATAAAAAAATATGAAACAAATAAGTGAACTTTGATTTTCGTCCATTGGATTACGAGTGAGTAAAAAAATGTTAGATCTGAACCGTTGATAAGATGCATTATAAGTGGTAGAGAGTAAAAATCGATTCAGCATGCTTAAACGTTTGATGAAAGGTTTCTCGGGCTGCAATACACCAAGGCCCAATAAGCCCAGTTGAACAACCCGCACTAGATTTCAAACGTTATCTTCAAAAAAACCTCTATTATTCACCTAAATAAATTTTCATCCGTCTATTACAGGTCAACGAAATAGTTATAAAAATATAAAAAAATTTAACAAGATAGATTAATGGGTAACATATCACTTCATAAATATGTAAATTTAGATTTGACTTCTATTATAAAAAAACAAATTTAGTATATGAATATTTTCAGTAAAATTTATTATTTACGTTACAATTTATAAAAGTGAACTTACATATGTTATATATTAATTTAGCTTTGTCAAAGTTTTAAATTTTTTTTATTATTTAATTGACATGCGATAAGCGAATTGACATACGTCCGAAAGATTAAAATCCATCTCCCGTTATCTCCGTCTCGAGTCTCTGGCCTCGACAGTTCCTTGTTGGCAGCGCAGAGTGAAAGCGACGAGCGACCAGATCAGCTGATTACCAGGTACTAGTATTTCACCTTTTTACTTCCTCCGAATCTTTGATCCTCTTTCTCCAGATGACTACATTTGATGATTTGATTGAAAAATGAAATGTGATGCCACTGAAGGCGTGTTTCGTGATTGGTAAATTGAATCCGTCAATTATGATTAGGAACATGGACATTTTTCTTTATTCAGCAAGTCACCGGAAACTTATGATTTTACTCGTTCTACATTATCCATGCTATGTCCAGCGCTTCATTTTTGTGATAGTGAATTAGTGATACTCGTTCTACATTATCCATGGCTTCACTCTTGTCATAGTGATGAGGAAATTCAGAACAGGTAGGAATAATAACTAAAGAAAACAGGAATTAGTTGTAATTTGTGCCGTTCCATTCTTCTTCTATTCCATCTCAGGATGCATTACCGGTCCAACGCCAATATACTATTTGTAGTAATACTTTTGATAAACTGATGTCTTAATTGCATTAGCATATGGGGTCTTAATTGCATAAAGGATTTGATTTGGCTTGTGACATATGGGGTGTTTGGACTGAGTGACTAAATGTTCGTGTCACGTCGTGTCACATTGAATGTTTGATATTAATTTAAAATATTAAATATCAATTAATAAAAAATTATAAAATTGATGGTTAATTTGTGAGACAAATCTATTAAGCATAATAAATCCATAATTAATAAATATTTACTGTAGCATTATATTATCACATAATTAGACCATTAGGTTTAATTAGACCATTAGGTTTGTTTCGTCAATTAGCGATTATAATAAGTTTGGTAAATAAGTCCACGTTTAATATTGTAATCTTTATATACATGCGTAAATCTGTCCGCAAATGGATCTAGAGAATGTGTTGCATATTTTTGGTGAGGATCGCGTTTTGGTACCTACACGAGGCGCGCAGAGCAGAGGGTGTATTCATTCGTGATGACCACATCGATCGAGATCGATCCTAAGTTATTGCTGTGGAATTTGTGCGATCGGCGACTAGCTAGAGGAGAAAAACACTGCAGTGGCAGTGCTATAAGTAATTAAAAGCGAGAAACGCAACTAATTTCGTACGCTTAAATAGTGTTTAGTCCCATTGAGGTTGTGTTTAATTGAAGATGACGATGAAGGTAGAGCTATGTAAAATAAAAAACATTAACGAATAATTATTAATTGAATTTTAATCATTATATATTTAAAAATAGATTCATTTGATATTTTAAAGTAAATTGCATATAGAAAGTTTTTAATGAAAAATATTGTATAGCATTTTAAAAAACGTGTTTATGAAAATTGGGATGAAATTGAGGTGAAAATTGAGATGAAAAGAACACCACTTGAACCACCGGTATATATGCGACGCACCAACATCGTGGTGATTTCAGCAAATAAGAAAAGAACACGATAAAATTAATTTCCATGCTCCTGCGGCTGGTCTATTATAGCAGGGAACATCGTTCGTTGGATACAGTTGTTGTGTACATGACTTTTCTCAGTTTGTCTCATGCTGTGATCATATTCTTTTGCTAGGGCATGACTCTGCTACCATTCATTGAATTCTAAATAAAATTTGAGGTTATCTGAGTCACTTTAATTGGTTGACTCTTTTTCATAATTGCTAAAATTATAAGTAAAAGGATCTATGTAAATTATTAAAAACCAAAAACTAAAATTCAATACTTTTGGATTATATTCTGCAACAAATTAAAAGCCATATATGCAAATTCATATATCTTTGCTTCTGTGAAAAAAAAAGTATAAGCATCATTTGGGAGTGTCAATATTTCCAAAAGTTTCGCTCGCTTTTCTCATTCCTTTGTTGGCAATCCAATAATTGACATCCCTTCTCCCTTTTTTTCTTATATAAAAGGTCGAACAACATATTTAAATATTTACAAATTATAAAATTACATAAAATAAATTTACAAAACCACATGAAAAATATTCAAACTTAGATAAAAATAAAGTAAAGCCATATATAACAATAAAACTACAGAGAAGTATAATTGTACATTGCTACTACTATGATTTTAGCCTTAGCCTTAAGAATATACAATTTTAGGTGACTGGAAATCTATGTACACGCCTTAGATTTTGAAAAATAACATGAGAGGTATGTAAATTGGACAGGGAGTAGTGACCTTTAATAATTCATAATTGCTATATATTCTCTCCTTTAATTAACCAATAGCAATTTCACATAAACAGTGCGTTAGGCTAGCATTTTACAGCAATGAAACGTGATAGCAGCACGTGTTGCTTGCTGTCAGTGCACTCACAGTGCCTTCCAAATTCCACCCATATGAGAGGCCTCGGAGTACGGTTTAAAATTTGAGTTCTTTACAGCACAGCACAAGTTGTTATAGAAATGACTTTAATTTTATATTTTAGTCAATGATATTTTTTAGTTCTTATATTTTTTTTCTAATCTACTATCAAATTTACATTGCATAACCTAAAATCCAGAAAAAAAATCAAATCCTTTCCCCGTCCTCTCTCTCCCTTATCCCCTCCCTCCCTCTCGGTTCTCAAGGCGCACAACGATAACACCCGCTCCTCTCCGTCACCTCTGACGTATCACACTCCTCTCCTCCAACCCAGACCCTCGGCCCTCCTCCCTTGGTCGGCACGCTGACGAGCTCGATAGCATGGACTCAACACGGGAGTAAGGGAATGCGAGGTTGGCGCTGCGGATTTGGTGGGGGCCGACAAGCCCAACGGCATGGACTCGACGCGGGAGCGAGGAACGGCGGGAGCGAGGTGGCGGGGATATAGCAGTAGGAGCTCCCGTCCTACCTGCCGCTATATGGGGTGGATTTGGCGGCATAGGTCCACGTCTCTCCCCTTCTCACTGGCGGCGGCTCGGGTCGACAAGGTCTAGGCGGCGGATGGTGTCCCGTCGACAGTGACGGGCTTGGTCAACCGCGACGGCGCCGACAGACACCCCGCGCTTCTCCTCGTAAGTGACGAGAACGACCTCATGGTGGCCGTCCTTTCCGGACCTCGGTGAATCTCTCCGCCACCACCTAGCTTTGATTTGACGCCTTCGGCTGGCTACGACGAAGCAGCATCTTGTCGACGGTGTCATTGGGGCCGCGAGGGCCTCTCCTCCCTTCGCCTTCTGCCTTTTAGGTCCAAGCGTCTATGGTATGGCGCAACAACTCCCCCCTCCCCCCCCCCCCCCACCCCAGGCACACGAGCTCAATAAACTCGAAGAACACGTGATCAGTTTGTGTTAAAACCCGATGGATCACTAGGCACCGATGCAATTAGGGTTTGTGCGGGTAGATCAATAGGGGCGCAATCGGACGAGAGAGAGGGAGAAATAGGGTTACCGGTGGAGTGAGAACCCGATGCTTGTCCGTCGGCCATGGAGGTCGTGGGGCGTGGTGGTGGCGTTTCCCGTCGCTACTGTGCCCCCGCTGTGGATCGGCTAGGGTTTTGTGGGTGAGGTTTGGCGGCGGCAGCGATCCTCGTGTCGTGTGCCGCCCGGCCCTCACCCTTTTATATGGCGCGAGCGACAGGGCCCACCACCACAACGGCCGGGCGCCCGATCAGCGCGGTCAAGGATCCCGTTGGGCCGTTGGGCCCAACGGGAGAGATCAATTCTAACATTCTCCCCCTTGATCTCTTTACTATTACTTTTAACCTTTTTCTGTTTCATCACAAATTAACGCATAGAGCATATCTCATCATCACGGTCAATCGCCGATAGATTCAATAGCCACTATACACATCTCGTTCGAAACGGATACTTTATACTTTAACTTTTGGGCCCCGAGTCCGAATCATAAGGCTTCCCTTAAACCCATGCGGCTACATGTTCCTTGAACAAATTGGGTGGTAGGCCTTTCGTTAGCGGATCCGCGAGCATCTTTTCGTCTTTATATGCTCGAGACTTATTGTTTGATCCCGGACTTTATCCTTCACAACATAGTACTTTATGTCAATGTGTTTGGCACCACTTGACCGATTGTTGTGAGAATACGATCTGCGAGTTCATTGTCGCAGTATAACTTTAGTGGTTTCTCAATACGTCAACCACTCTCAAACCGGGTATGAACTTCTTTAGCCGTTCACTGCCCCGTGGCCTCATAACATGCTATAAATTCGGCATACATTGTAGACCCTGCGGTGATGGTCGTTTAGAGCTTTTCCATGAAATAGCTCCCCTGCAAGAGTGAACACGTATCCGGATGTTGACTTTGTTTTGTCTCGTGGCAAAATCGAGTCCGAATAACCCACTATTTGGAGTGAGTCGGATCTTACGTATGTCAACATAAGGCCTTTCGTTCCTTGCGCATATCGCAGGACTTTCTTTACCAATTTCCAGTGCTCTGGGCCTGAATTGTTTTGAAATCTGCCAAGTAACCCGGTGACAAAAGATAAGTCAGGGCGTGTGCATACTTGTGCATACTGTAGGCTTCCTACAGCCGAAGTATATGGCTTTGACTTCATTTCATCGAGCTCGAATTTATTTCGGGGCATTGCCATTCCCCATATCTTTCGCCCTTCACTATAGGAGCGGCGTAGCACCGCATTTCGACATGTTGAATTTCTTCAATACCTTTTCTATATATCCCTTTTGAGACAATCCCAGTGCATACTTTCTTCTATCTCGGTGAATTTCTATGCCCAAAACATATGATGCTTCACCAAGGTCTTTCATATCAAAGTTCGAGGACAAGAACTCTTTTGTTCCCTGTAGAAGACTAACATCACTACTTGCCAGTAGAATGTCATCCACATACAGAATCAAGAATATGAATTTTCCATTCTTGAACTTTGTATAAATGCAGTTGTCCTCAACGTTTTCTTGGAAACCAAATTTCTTTATCGTTCTATCAAACTTCAAGTACCACTGTCTCAAAGCTTGCTTTAATCCATAAATGGATCTCTTTAATCGACATCCCATATTCTCTTTTCCTTTCATGACAAAACCTTTTGGTTGTGCCATATAGACTCTTTCTTCTAAATCTCCATTTAGAAATGCCGTTTTACATCCATTTGATGTAATTCCAAATCGTAATGTGCCACTAGTGCCATTATTATCTGAAAGAATCTTTACAATAGACTGGAGAAAACGTCTCATTGTAATCAATTTCTTCTCTTTGTGTGAATCCTTTTGCCACAAGTCGCGCCTTAAACTTTTCTATATTCCCTCTGGAGTCACATTTTGTTTTGTAGACCCATTTACAGCCTACTGTTTTGGCTCCTTTAGGAATTTCCTCCAAATCCCAAACGTCATTTAATTTCATGGATTTCATTTCATCTTCCATGGCTTCCACCATTTGGATGAGCGGGCGCTTCTCATGGCCTCTTCATATGAGGCGGGATCATCCTCTATATGAGACTCTTCGTGTTATACACCGATAATCATCGGTATAGTTTTTCTTCTTACTCTTTCAGACCTTCTAGGGGCCTCAACATTTGGCACATTTTCTGTTTGAGACTCTTGTGGAGTCTCCTGATTTGGCACATCTTCTATTTGAGGCTGTTGATGCTCCTCCTCATGTGTGGTAGTGTTTTCTGATGGACCCTGAAGGACAGGTTCCTCATTTCTATTTATTTCCCCCACGGGAGAGCGAACAACAGGTGTTGGAGCCGCAACGTCAGGCATTGCAGGCGCAACATCAACAGGTAGTGAGAAGAAAGGTTCCCGAATCGTCGAAGTGGGTATAGATTCCCGCTTCTCATCAAGATCAATCACTCGAGCTACCGTGCTCCCTCTTATCACTTCGTCTTCCAAGAAGACAGCATGTCTCGTTTCCACAAACTTTGTATAACTGTTCGGACAGTAGAAACGATAACCTTTCGATCTGTCAGGATAGCCAATGAAATGACAACCGTCTGTTTTGGGATCCAATTTCCCAATGTTTGGGTTAAATACTTTAGCCTCCGCATGGCTCCCCAAACACGGAGGTGAGCAAGCGAGGGTACTTTTCCGGTCCACGGCTCGTACGGTGTTTTGGGCACCGATTTGCTAGGTACTGTTGAGAATATGAATGGCGGTTTTTAACGCCTCCATCCATAAACCCAATGGTAGGGTGGAGTAGCTCATCATGCTGCGCACCATATCCATTAAAGTACGGTTACGCCGTTCAGCCACCCCATTCTGTAGAGGCTCGCCCGGTGTAGAATATTGGGCGACTATGCCATTTTTCATTAGAAACTTTGCAAAAGGTCTTGGGACTTGTCCATAAGGGGTATGCCGACCGTAGTACTCCCCCCCACGATCGGATCTTACTATTTTAATCCTTTTATCGTGTTGATTTTCAACTTCAGCTTTAAATACTTTGAATTTATCCAATGTTTCCGATCTTTCTTTAATTGGATAAATATAACCATATCGGGAGTAATCATTTGTGAATGTTATGAAAGAGTCATAACCATCCACACTTTTAACAGGAAATGGACCACAAATATCTGTGTGAATGATCTCTAATGTTCCTGCGCTTCTATTTGCACCTTTTTTAATGTGCTTTGTATATTTTCCTTTGATGCATTCTATACATTGTTCTAAATCTGAGAACTCCAGTGGAGGTAGAATATCATTCTTAACTAGTCTCTCTATTCTCCCCTCGAAATGTGGCCTAAACGACGGTGCCACAATTTCGATGAGACATTAGGAGTTCTCTTTCTTTTCTTATTTTCTTTTGTCAACGAGGACCCATCATTCACATCATTTGTATCATTGCATAGAACATTCACACTTTCATGCATAGGCAGCATATAAAGTTTGTCTCGTCGGAAGGCGAGACCCACACATTCATTATTATGAATTATGCGACATTGTACTTTGTCAAAATAACAATAATAGTCATCTTCGCCAAACATGGCACACTAATCAAGTTTCTATGCAAAGATGGGACATAAAAAACATCTCGGAGTGGAAGGATAAAGCCGTTATCAAGTTTGAGATTGAGATTTCCGACGGCTTCAACTTTCACTTCAACTCCATTTGCGACTTTAACGTTGCTTTCACTTCTTTGCGTAGTCCTCGTCAAATGGAATCCCTGTAAGGAGTTGGAGGCATGAATAGTTGCTCCAGAATCGATCCACCATGTGGATTTCGAATAACTAGCATACAAGGATTCATTTACAAAAGTGATAAAATTCTCACCTTTCTTTGCCATTATCATCTTTAAAAATCGGACAATCTTTCTTGAAATGTCCTTCCTTCTTACAGTACTGACCTTGGTTTGTCCCCACTTGTGAATTGTTTTTGTTGGGGTTGGTGCGACCTTGGGGCTTTTGAGGCTGTTTGTCCTTTGATTGGGACGGTCTATAGTTTCTTTTCTTTGGGCTACCAACGTAGTTGATAACACCACCATTTTTGGGCCTAATCCTCTCCTCTTCTTGTACACATTGTGCAAGAAGAGTATCAAAGGTCCAGTTCTGGGTGCACATTGTAGTTGAGAATGAAAGGATCAAACTCCTTTGGCAATCGAGACATGATCAGGTGAACCAAAAAGTCCTCCTTTAGATCCAAGTCCCATTGCTTTAGTCTTGCATTTTGTGCACTCTTCGTAGGATAAAATCCCTAATGCCACCTCCGGTGTATCCGTCCGTGACAAGGTCCTTGATGAGTTCGTGGCATGTGTCTTTGAAGAGCCGTGAACTGGGTCTTTATTCTTTCAAGATACTCAGAGACATTGTCAGTCTCTGGAATTGAGCCTACAATAGCCTGCTCAATTGTGTTCTTTACCACAGCCATACATTTCTTGTTGGCTGAGGCCCACTTTGCCTTTTCAACTATATATAGTTGTCTAAGGTCAGCGTTTTCTTTTTCCCTTTTTTTCAAAGTCAGCGTTTGACTCTGTGTTGCCTCTGACTAATGCAGCAGGCTCTATAGGACAGGGTGTGGTTAGCACCCAGTCCACCTCTCCCAAGATGAAAGCAAGGTCCAGCTTCCTTTTCCATTCACTGTAGTTATCTCCTTGTAGGGTCGGGATATCTTTTATGCATCCCATCAAGGAGTAACCTCCTGAAAATTGATCATGAAAAGTGAGAAACAAGATATCACATAACCTTCTTATGCATTAAGCCTATATCACCGTTGGGCGAAATTAGGCATAATACATAGCATGATATTGCAATTAACAACGTTGGTCGAAAATAGCAACATCATATACCATAAATGAAATTCCTAAAATTAAAATTCTCCGTTGGTTCGAAATTCAATTTTAGAAACGTCAATTTCAACAATATTTGTCAATTTGCCGGAAACATTAAACTAAATTAACATTTAACTATACAAAAATAATAAAACAATAAACTTTTCCTTTTCCCCCCTTTTTTTTCTCTCTCTTTTTTCTTTTTCTCTTTTTTTCCTTTTCGGCCCAATTGCTTTTGGCCTAGTCGGCCGTACGCGCGCATGGGCTCGGGGCCCGGCAACCAGCAGGCTGGGCCGCCGAATCGGCCCAAAGCGCGCACGCCCGCGCCTCGATCTCGGCGCGTCGGATGGATCAGACGCCGAGTGCCATTTTCGGGGTTAATAAGGGAAGCACGCGCGGCCGAAACCCCTAATTAGGGTTAGGGTTTTCCGCCGCAAATGCCGCCGTAACCTAGGGTTAGGGTTTCCACCCGAATCCCGGGCCGGCCGCATCTCTTTCTCTCTCTCCCTCCTTTCGCCGCCGGCCGCGCGGCCGGCGAGCCATCTCTTTCTTGTTTCCTTTTCCCACCGGCGAAAACTCTCGCAAGAGAAACGGTTGATGGAGAAACATTGGCGCCGCCGCGGGCCACATCGCCGCGCGCGCGTGCACCTCCAGTGCGCGCGCGATCGGCAAACTCCGTCGCGGCGCCTCTGCCGGCGGCCAAGAAGGCCGGCGAGGTGAGCATCTTCTTTCCTTTTATTTTATTTTCTTTTCCGATCCGATTGGATCGGTTTACTCTTTGTCGGATTTTCAACCCTAAAAGAATCGATGCACTAGGTAGCTCTGATACCAATGTTAAAACCCGGTGGATCACTAGGCACCGATGCAATTAGGGTTTGTGCGGGTAGATCAATAGGGGCGCAATCGGACGAGAGAGAGAGAGGGAGAAATAGGGTTACCGGTGGAGTGAGAACCCGATGCTTGTCCGTCGGCCATGGAGGTCGTGGGGCGTGGTGGTGGCGTTTCCCGTCGCTACTGCGCCCCCGCTGTGGATCGGCTAGGGTTTTGTGGGTGAGGTTTGGCGGCGGCGGCGATCCTCGTGTCGTGTGCCGCCCGGCCCTCACCCTTTTATATGCCGCAGCGACAGGGCCCACCAGCCACAACGGTGGCGCCCGATCGGCGCGGTCGAGGATCCCGTTGGGCCGTTGGGCCCAACGGGAGGAGATCAATTCTAACAGTTTGTGCTCCGTATTCTTCACTGGACCACGGGCGAGGAGAAGGTGACAACAAATCTTCGATGTGGATGGCTCAAACTCCACCTATGTGTACTGTGAAAGCCCTAGTGGACAAGCGATGGCCCACGGGATGGTTGGGAAGGTTATTAGAATTTATGCATCGGATCGGATGATCCTGGCCTGCAGGATTTTGCATGGAGCAGCCACGGAAACACAGATTGATCCGCTGCAGATGAGTACTACTACGTGCTTAAAGGAGAAACAGAAAAGATATCTAGGACGACTTTTTAAAGCGACTGTTTTTGTCTTATTTGTTCGTTGGTGTTTCAACGACTGCTATTACACAAATCATCCACCCAAATCCTGCTCGGGAGAGCTGATGCTAATTTGTTAATTTATTAAAAAATTATTTTTAGGATTAGTTGTAACTGAATTCTTTTTACATGTTTTGAAGAAACTTACAATATCGAAACACGGTTGACACGAAAGCATGTCTCATGCCAAAACATACCGAGCACGTCGTGTGCAACTCACTTTATTGTATAACGACTTGATTCTAGGGACACACAGAAAACTTTCGGTCAACAAACCACAACTTTCGGTACATATAGATTTCGTCGAACCCTCGACTAGGAGGGACCTTGTCAAGCATGTGCTGGTGTATCCTAAGGACAAAGTCACCCGGCGAAACTTAGAATGTTCTCTTCCGTCGTAGAGATGAACGATAATTTAGGGTTATAAGGGAAAAAGGTAAGAGATAAATAAGTAGGTAAAAGTAATATATCATTATGATGATTGGGTATTAAGGGTTCCAATCAGTCTTTGACTTCTATAAATAACGCTATATATTTATAGAAGGGATGGTCACACATCACACAAGGTCAAAATCACTTAAA
Source organism: Oryza australiensis (assembly GCA_019925245.2). Classification (NCBI taxonomy): domain Eukaryota; kingdom Viridiplantae; phylum Streptophyta; class Magnoliopsida; order Poales; family Poaceae; genus Oryza; species Oryza australiensis. The sequence goes on from JAIFGZ020000104.1 coordinate 399,143, forward strand.
ACTCAGCTTCAAATATATAAAAACAACTTATCCTTTTCAAAAGTCAGTTTCGAGGTCAAAATCCCTTAAAACTCGGCTTCAAATCTATCAAAAACAATTTAAAACCTTTCCAAAAGTTAGAGTCTGATTTCAAATTTCAAAAACAGTCTCTCTGACTTGGATTATTTTAAATCACGAATTTATGATAGCAACAATAGAAGTTCCACTATTACTATTCACCGGAAGTTACTGCTCCCAAAATTACTTGTCATTGCTTTCTCGAAAAAAATACTTATCATTCTAGCAAATCTCTCACAAACCAAGAAGATATAAAAGATTACATGGTTACCCTCATTAAATACATCACAATTATTTTTCAGATCATATGAGCTAATGGGAGTTATGAATGTATTCATATATGACTGCAATGATGAATGCGGAAATGGCAGGACATCATATTTATTAAAATCAACTTCAGTTGAAGAGGCAAAGTTCTCCCAAGTTAGGTTGTTTCCAGAATGATATAATAATAAAGTTAGGTTGTATTTGATTGGAGGGATATCTCTCAACGGGAGATGATAATTCAACTTTTGAGTGTGTTTGGTTGGTGAACAAAGGTGAATGGGATGGCTGAGAGAGGGAGTATTCCAGTAAGATGTTGGATGAATGTATCTGGTCAAATTAGTCAGATGAGGATATTCACCTTTTAATCTTGATCATTAGTAATTGAGTAGCGATAGTTAATGCATTTTTTGTTAATTAATATCTCGACAAAATTAGTGTTGATGAGATATAATTAGCCTATTTAGTTAATTAGTATAGTTTATGACAGGATTATTGATAATTAATATATATTATTACTCTCTTCCCTCTCATCTAATCAAATAAGACACTGGATGATCATATTTATTCAACCAAACCGAAAATTTTGGACCACCATATCGTAAAAGTATTTGGACCACCATATCCTAAACCAAACACACTATAGATGGTCAAATGGGCCGCACGGCACGGCCTAGCCCGAGCACGGCTACGACACGTCCTATTACGGCATGGCTCGTTAGACACGGCATCGTGACGGGCCATGCCGTGTTGGCCCGCGTGCCACGCCCGCCCAAACATGGCCCACGGATGGCCGGGCCGTGCTCGTGGCGGCACGACATGCCAAAGGCCGATGGGCCGAGGACGGCCCGTTCGGCCAAACACACACCCAAACCCTAGTCCAATCGCCGTCCGCATCCCCCTCCACTCCCACCACGCGCGCCGCCGCGGCTGGGCACCGCGCCACGCCGACGTCGATGTAGCGCCGCTCTGACGCTGTCCGTGTCGCCGTCATCCGACGCAGCGACGCCGCGCCGAGCTGCCGACGCCGTTCGTCCTTCATGCCGACACCGTCCGTCCCCTCCCCTCCCCGGCGTCCCCGTCGACGCCGTCGTCCGATGCCGCGCCGATGTCCTCCATCCTCCGCGCTGACACCGTTTGTCCCCTTCCCTCGCTGGCGTCCCCATTGTTGTCCGACGCCGCGCCGACGCCCTTCGTCCTCCATGCCGCGACACCATCTGTCCTCTCCCCTTCCCGGCGTTCTCGCTATCATCCGACGCTGCGCCAACGCCCTCTGCCCTTCGCGCCGACACCATCCGACCCCTTCCCTCCCCGGTGTCCTCGCTGTCGTCCGACGCCGCGCCGAGTGCCAACACCGTTTGTCCGTCCCCTCCCCTCCCCACCATCCTGTGTTGGCCCATGGGTCATGCCGTGCCCGGGCCGGCATAGTACCAGAACCGTGTCGTGCCGTGTCGGCCCACAGGCTCGGGCTGTGACCCAAGCACGGCACGCGCGCACCGAGTCATGCAGGCACGGCCCACCACCTTCCGTGTGTGCCGGGCTGGGCATGTGAACAATGTCGTCGTGTCCGGGCCAGCACGTCTCGGCCCAGCCCATCTGGCCATCTATAAAACACACCCATAGATGAGCGGTAACAAAAATTGTGGTGGTTGTCGAATGGTAAAAGTGATGGTTGAAAAGTTGAACCGATGCAACCGCGGCCCTGTAATTTTGACACTTTAGTCCATCCAAGGAACTTATTTCAAAAATAGATCATGAAAAAACTATAATCAAAACTAAACCTCTACCTTAGCGCCAAGGTCTATGGCGCTGAGACCATCTCAGTGCTAAGGCCGACACTGAGGCCAGTGATATACACTTTGAATATTTAGTATCATAATCCCAATACAAAGATAAATGCTGGTGTAGTGCCGACCAAATGGGGTGGGCCGTGGCATGCCAGCCCAAGCACATCAGTACTGTTTATCGTCACGGCACGGCGGGCACGTGAGGTGATGGGCCATACCGACATGGCCCGGTAAGACGTGTTGTGCATGGGCCGCTGCCCGAGCCCATGGGTCGGCACCACATGGTTACTGTTTTGTGCCAGCCCGGGCACGACACAGCCCACGGGTTGGCACGACACACGCGGCGAGGGCAGCCAGTCAGGCAGCGACGCGTGGCAGAGGGAGCAGGTCGATCGTCAGGGCGCAATTAATGGCTAGCAAACCGACCAATCACATGCTGACATGTGTCCCCTAACGGCTAGTAATGGCTAGTTTTTTTTTAAATTAGCCGTTGCAGCTCAAAAAAAATCCAAAAAAAGTTCCAAAAAGTATGAAATTTCATCCTATAAATAGGGCACCCACCCTAGCCATTTCTCCTCACCCAAAACATCTCATCTTATGCTCTCAAGTGCTCTTTTGTGATGTCTAATGTTTGTTTTTTTTTATTTAGACAAAATTTGCTCAAATTTTGTCAAAAATCAAAAATAGTTTCGGAGTTAAAAATAGTGCAATCGCAGAGGTATGAATACAACACGGTAGGAAAGTATGTAAGTGATATTCATATGTATGTATTATTTGTATTTTTATGTGAAGTGAATAAATAATCTGAAATTTGTTTATTTTGTTTCAATATTTCAGAATGGGTCTGAACTATCCATATCAGTCGCCGTCGTTCACGTTGGGTGATTTTGACCCAAATTACGTGTCGGGGTCATTCCCAACTGGTGATTACGATGCCTCCGGATTGACTCCAACACCACCAGTTGTGAAGGAGGTACCGGTTCAGACGGCGGCGATGACTTTAGAAGGATATTCTGGCACTGTGAGCGGTAGTGCTTCGATGAACACCGGCTCGGAGAGATCGACAACTTTCGGTGTTTGGCAACATTTTGATGAGGTGGTTATGACCAGCCCCGACAGAAGGGAGGTAACAGTAGCTCATTGTAGAATATGTAGGCATAAATTATCTGCAAAATCTTGTGGTGGTACAAGACACTTGAAGCAACATGCGGAGTCTTGTGCGAGGAAACAAGGAATCCAACTCCAGCAGCATCAACTTCTTCTAAATCCTGACGATACGGTACGTAGTTGGGAGTATGATCCTGTGGTAGCTCGTGAATCTCTTGTCCGGTTAATCGCGAGACAAGATTTACCTTTGAAATTTGGTGAAAGTCCTGCTTTCGAACATTACATTCAAACTTCGCATAATCCTAGGTTTAAAGCTGTTAGTAGGCAAACAACAACCCGTGATTTACAAAATGTTTATGAGAAGGGTTGTAGTTCACTTAAAAAATTATTTAGTACATACATATTCTCTGTTAGTGTTACCTCAGACATATGAATTAATAGAGCTATGGAGGATTACCTTAGCGTAGTTATTCATTTTATTGATGATGATTGACAGATGAAAAAGAGTACTAGGCCTTAGGTTAATTGATGTTTCACACACAGATAAAAATATAGCTGAAAGAATTAGGGATGTTATTAATGAATTTAATCTTGCTGATAAAATATTTGCTGTCACCTTAGACAATGCATCTGCTAATTCTAGGGCAATGGAAATTTTCTAGCCTTTATTTTGTGTTTATGTTGAGTCTTGCATCAGCGTTGTGCATGCCATATAATTAATTTAATTGTTAAGTCTGGGTTGAAAAGAGTGAGTGCTCACATCGACGCCATTCGTTAAGCAATCACGTGGTTACTAACCTACGGATTGCTGCATGGAAGAGGTTTTACCATGCATTCAATAAGAAAGCACGTAAGTTTTTAACCGATACGGAACATCACTGGAATGCTACTTATTTAATGTTGAAGACTCTTTTACCTTATAGCAAATTACTAACTATTTTTTTAGTCATGTAATGGCCCAAGAAACAGTGACGGTGGGCCAATACTGACTGAGCAAACCTGGGAAATTGTTCAAAGGTTTTACCAATTTCTTGAAACCTTTTATGAGTGCATTCTTCTTTTGTCACAAGTTTATTATCCAAGCTGCAAATTTAATTTTGCATAAATTTTTTAAAATTGCAACTTTTTTAAAAGAATATGAAAATGATGATCTTCTAATGCAACTTTGTTTTTAACATGAAACAAAAATATCTAAAATATTAGAAAAATATCTCTATGTTGTATGTTTTTGCTTTCATATTTGATCCTAGAGGTAAATTAAGGGGATTCTCCAATATTATATCACTCATTGGAGATACTGTAGGGTAGATTATAATCCCTATTATGAAGAGGTTAGATCTAAATTATATGAGGTATTTGGAAAATATGAACTAAAATTTTACGGAGTTCGCCATCACAGACCCCCACCTGCCCCTGTAGCAGGTAAGAAGAAGCTGCAAGTGGGCAGAATTCGGGGTGGCTCATCTTCAAATCATGGTGGTAGCAGTTCGTCGATGGCAAGTAGAGACGTTGGATCACATGGTCCAGCCGAAGAGTTGTCCAACTATTTGGACAGTGCCACCATCAGGCATGAAGCACAAGACTTCAACGTTTTTGGGTAGTGGAATGATCATAAGATGATATATCCCGTGCTTTCAAAACTAGCACAGAATGTGTTGACGGTGCCCATATCAACGGTGTCCTCCGAATCGGCCTTCAGTCTGTGCGGAAGATTCATCGAAGACAGGAGGACGAGTCTGAGCAGCGACCATGTCGAAATGCTACTAAGCGTTAAAGACTGGGAACTAGCAAAAGAACATGCCTAATACACTGCTAACAACCAAGAATTGACCCGTCCAATTCGAGAACCTCTATATAGATGAAGACCAAACCCAATAGCTTCAGACTTTTTCATAAGTAGTAGTAACTTTTGAGCTGTACTCTTTTCTTTGTCATGATTTTCTTATATTCTCATATGAGTTTTTACATGACAAAATTTTTAACGAGACAACATGTATCATTGTATCATATAATGATATAAAATATCAATAAATTTTATTACTATTTTAAAATATTGTTTTGAAATATTTTGCTAAGCGTGAATGTTTTATTTTTAAAATTTCGGACAATTCATATTTTCAAGATGAGGGATAGTTTATTTTTTGAATTTTCGGATGAGGAATAGGTTTTTAAATTTTCGAAGATGAATAATTTTATTTTCAATTTTTTTTCGGACGAGGAATAGTACTTCAGTTGGTTTTTTTGCATTTTCGGACTTGCACAAGACACGTCGGACCGGCCTTGGCCCGTGGGCTGGTTTCAACATGTGGGCCTTCATCATGCTCATGCCGACACGACACAGCCCGATCACCCATGAGCCGTGCTTGCGTCAGGGGGTCGGCACGTTGACCGACACGACATGACCCGCTACAAGAGCCGTGTCTAACTGGTCATGCCATCAGAGTCGTGTCGATGCCATGCTCGAGCCGTGCCGTGCCGTACGGCCCATTTGGCCGGCATTGTGCTGGTGTAGTGGTAGGTGGCGGCTGCCTCCATGCGAACTGTCTGTATCCCTGTCGTGCAGCATTTTCAGTGAGAAAAGGTAGAAACTTTCCACTGGACGCGCTTCAGATATGTTGTTCATAGCATAGCTCATCCTTTTTTATAGTGTTAGTTGGTCAGCATCAAAACTTATGACGGGCCAGAACTTGTGGCACTGCAGCTCAAAGGCGCTGAGATATTGGGCCTTCCTGTCAAGGTGCATGACGCCCTGTCAAGGTGCATGACCCTAAGATTTGGTCTATTTTCTATTATAGTTTTGTCACGGTTATTTATAGAATAAATTGTTGAGTAATCGGATTTGGCTCATTTAATCAATTCTGAGGCCCACGAAAAATATTAAAAATGGTTTAGTATGGTACGGATAATTTAGGAGAAGTTTCACTGGCTTAAATAGACGGACTCAATGACTACCAATTGAGAAGCCGAGAGAAAATAGAGGAAGACCACACGCGCACATATGTGCTCGCTCGTCTCGTCGAGCCGGCCCAGGGCCTTGGGCCTTGGGGAAGTCTTGGAATGCAAATAACTTTGTCGTTTTGGTTTATTTTCTGGCGCCCTTTCCTCTTCCTCTCCCTGCCTGGTTAATTGAGAAAGATGAATGTGTCTCTTTCTTCCTCCCTAGTTAATGGTGTTTTTATTTCTTCTTCTCCTTGCTTGGTTAATGGAGAAGGATGAATGTGTCTCTTCCTCTCCTTACCTGGTTAATGGTGCACGATGAATGTGTCTCTTCTCCATATTTCTCCTCTTGCTTGTGTCTCTATAAGCAGTGGAGTTTGTGAGAGTGATTACACCAACAAAAATCACTGCTACTGCTGCCTTTCATTTTCATCGCAAGTTTTGCGCGTACAAATCTTGCGAGAGCATGCCTCCAAAACTCCTCTCGTTGAGACACTTGCACGAGTAGATGAAAAATTGAGTTTTGAGGAGCGCAACTCTACGCGACTGCTCTATCTGCTTCGACTACTTCCCGTGGCCAGTCGATCTGCTTATCGATAGTTGGTCATACTGCTTTCACTTTTTCTCCTTTGTGATGGTTGCCTTTGCTTCTACGACTCCGGTGAATAATCCACTACGTGTTCTGTTCCAGTTACACCTACGACTGCTTCCGTTCTAGGGTATGTATTCCTTCTTATATTTATATTTGAATGTGATTTAAATATGAATATTTTTATGATATTTATTGGTGCACTGTATTTGCTTGGATTACTAATTTACTTACAAAGTTCGAAATTAAAATATACCCTAAAATACCTTTTTCTAACATAAATTTTGTGGAATAGCTAAAATGCCAAAATTTCGGACAGCAGCCAGCCAGCCAGAGGTCGTATATGTCATCTTTCGCTGATGACGAGCGTAGCAGCGGGAGTAGTAGTGATCACGGTGACTCAGAAACGCGCCGCACAAAGTCATCGCAAAATCTCATCCAATTTGCTTTGCTTTGGAAAATAAATAAATTATTATTATTTTATAATGAGCAGCGGTGAGTCAGTGACGGCTCAGCTTAGCTTTGCTCAATCCAAGCTAAGCTCGCGTGGACTTTTCCTTCCCTCGTCAACAGCACACACCTCACCTCCGCCGCTCGCCTCGCCTTCCTGACCGCCTCCTCCTCCCCCGTCTTCCACTTTCTTCCTCGTCGAACCATTCGCCCTCTTCGCCTCCGCGAACTACAAAGTCCACTCGCCCGTACTCTCCCGGCCGCTTCTGCCTCCCTCTCCCGGCGCGGTGATCGGTCCAAGGATGGACGCGTCGGACCGCCCGTCGCCGCGGAGCCGGCAGCTGCAGGGCCCGCGCCCGCCGCGGCTGGCCGTCAGCAAGGACTCCCACAAGGTCAGGAAGCCGCCCGTAGTGCCGCAGCCACGCGGGGGCGGGGCGGCTGGGCAATCGCGGCAGCCGCCGCAGCAGCCGCGGGCGCCGGTCATCATCTACGACGCCTCCCCGAAGGTCATCCACACCAGGCCCAGCGAGTTTATGGCACTCGTCCAGCGCCTTACCGGCCCTGGCTCCACCGCCGCTGCTCCCGTGGGCGCTGGCTTCGACGCCGAGGCGTCGTCCGCCTCCGCCGCGCTGCCGCCGCAGTTCCAGCTGCCGCAGGAGTTCATGCTCTCCCCGACCGCCGCGCTCTCCCCGGCCGCGAGGTACGCCGCCATCGAGAGGTCCGTACGGCCTCTTCCCCCACCGTGCCGTCGTCCTCGCACTACTACGCCGACGACGACCCCATCCTGCTGGACGTCGACGGCGACGCCGCCTTCACGGCGGCCCTCGGCCCCGCCCGCCCAGGCATCCTCTCCCCGGTCCCCTCCGCGCTGCCCCCCGCGGCGTCGTCGGGGCTCTTCTCCCCGCTCGACCCGGCCTCCCTCTCCTGGCTCAGCGACCTCAGCCCTTTCCTCCACTCCGCCGGCGCCGCCCCGCCGCCGCCGCCGCCGTTCGCGCCGAGCCCGCGCAGCCTGCTGCTGTCCACGCCCACCATGCCGTCGCCGGCGACCTTCTCCGTCATGGAATTCTTCAGCAGCAACTTCCCGGACCTGTAAACTAATCCAACTCACCTCATTTGATTACTCCATCTCGCGTCCATGTCACTGCCCTAACTGCCCCCCGGGTTAATTTAATCCTTAATTTTACCGCGTGCACCGGCGAGGTTAAAAAGTAAATCACTTTGCCGCGCCGGCGAGGTAACTTCCAGCGAGGCGGGCGAGCCGAAAGGTGGGCGAGATGGCACGGTCATTAGATCTTTTTTTAATGGATTTTCTTGTGAGAAAAAAATACAATATTCTCAGATATTTTCTCGTGTAGGTGAAGGGAAGTTGGCTTGGCTAGCTAGCATTAATTGTTGGAGTAGGTGAATTTCTCTTCTCATGCTTTCGCAGTTTCTCTCCTGCTGTTAATGTGTTGATTATTTTGATATTATAATCAGCTTTAGGTAGGCTAACCTCTCGTTGGCTTTATTTTTCTTCTTCTTTTTTGTTCTGCTGATTGTGTAACTTGTAAACGAAGGAGATGATTGATTGGTTGATTTAATGCTAGTTTCATTTGTTCATTCTTTATTACTCTGAGCCCTTCAGACTTGGTCATGGATGGTTGAGATTATTTAATTGCTAATGTTTTTACTTCTCCTGAACGCTTTACCGCCGGTGTCTACCTCGCTTTTGTCTGGAGAATTCTGTGGTACATACATGTGTATGATCGATGGTTAAATGTTGAAAGTCTTGTTTTGATGGCAACAGAAAATAAAATTAAGCATCATGTTTTAGTACTAGGTTAGTATAAAAGAAAATAAGCTAGACAGATTTCGATTACTACTACTTGCGATTCTCTAGCTTTGAGACAACTAAAATATTTGAAGATATCAATAACTTTTTTTTGTCCATGAATACAAATCTAAACACTCTCACCACTTCTATTTTCTATTTAATCGCCATCCCTAATTTCTCAGATAAAATGTTGAACACCAAATTTTCTAACCTGGACATAAATAAATTTACAATTCATAAACATTGAAAACAATTTAAACATATTTGCATATTAGAATCTAAATAAAAGTTAAACCATATATATAATAACAAAACTATAATAAAAATAAACCAAATTGTAGAATGACGTGATAGATTTTTAGGTGACTGGTCTTTTTTCCAGACAACTTATACTTTCTCGTTTCGTTCGTTTCATATTATAAGTTATTTTTAATTTTTTTATACTCAATATTTCTAATATAAAATAAATATATTATCAAAATAATTTAATATAATATTTAATAAAACTAATTTAATATTGTAGATGTTGCTAAATTTATTTATACACTTGGTCACATATATAAAAAGGTAAAAAATCAAAACAACTTATATATACGTAAAACGGATGGAGTAGCAAATATTGCACTTCGTCCTTCTATATCTTCCTTCAAACTTATTTTTCTTTAAACTTCTGGTAATACGTGTGACATACCACTGTGTGTTGATAGAGGGAAAAGTTCATTTTTTGTTCATGAACTTTTATAAAATTCTAAAATTTATTCCTTAACTTTTAAATCAGACAATATTTATCCCCAAAGTTTCAATACCATTCACTTATCATCATTTGACCATATTAAAAGTGGTTTTGGATGACATGTACAATACATATTATCTTTTGTGAGCTATATAAAGAGTAATTGGCTTCTCTAGTATGTTGTTTGTGATGACCTTTATTTTGGAACATGTCTATTTTATTTCATTTTAATATACAAAATGTCCAATTGAAAATTTTCAAATATATTTTTATGTAAACTATAAAATTTAAAAATCCAAACAAAATTCTAGCTTTTAAATTTGAAAAATAGTAACTAAAATTTTACATTTCTCCAAAAATGTTACAAAATAAAAATAAAACAAAACTTAGGGTACATAAATTTGGTCCAATGTGAATTGATTTTAGTTTTCTCTAAAATATGGTTTCATTAAAATTTTAGCTCTATTTTCTAAAGGAAAAAAATCATATGGTATGTTACTTGTAGGAAAAAACAGTTCGTTTTAAATGCTCCATGCAAGATGAGATCGTTGGGGTCCTGATATGAGATTCCTCATATTTGTATATTAGATTCGACGAGGCTCACTGTATATCAAGTCTCATACGGAATCAACATCTCATAGATGTAAGGTGTTACAGATAAGAAGAAAAACATAGTCTTACTTGAGTACTACAAGTCTACTCGAATCGTATTCATACTTGCATTCCTAATCCTAATTTAGATAAGGAGGCAACGAGGGTATAAATACAAGATCCCAAAAGAAGAAGAAGAGGGGACAATCCAAGGCAAGCCAAGCCAAGCCAAGCCTAGACAAGTCCAATACGAAACCACAAAAGCTGACAAGAGGATCTAGAGCTATCTTCAATATTATCGAGTTTTCATTTGAGGAAGTGAAACTGTAGACCCCCGTTTTTGAGAACGGGAATCAATCGTGTTCATAGTACCTTATCCCTGGATCGAGTAGTTTGGTACCCACGAATACAGTTCTGAATTACCAGGTGCAAAGTGCACGAATAGTCTTACATCGAACTTATTACAATAATAGACCCGAAGACAATATCCATTACATATAGGACCTATTGGTCCGGATACAACCAAAAGCAGAAATTAGATAAGATAGCAGACGAAAGCAACGGCATGTCGATTGCCACAGGCAACGACTGGGGACTAAGACCTATTGCGCTCCATTGACTTCATTCCTCCTGGTAATAAGCATAGGGGTCTTCCTCATCTCCTTCATTTGGAGGTTTGTGCGTATAGCAAGGGTGAGTACCAACCGTACTCAGCAAGCCAACACGGAATGATGCACATGATAAGGTCATTCAAAGGATGGCTATGGTTTATTTACGCAAAGCCAATTTTCACAAATCATTTCACAAACCTAACATCTAACCAGGTCAAGTTTTAGGTCCATAGTATATTAAGTCGGTGATGATTCTGTCCACCATCCATTGTGATCCCAAGGATAGCTTCCCGCCTCCGATTCGTCATGGTTTTAGGGATGTCTTCCACCTTCTCTCGATAGAGAAGTTGGTTTCCCATCACATAAAATCATTATGCAATCCTACCCATCATTTTAAAATTTATGAGTCTAGCCACGGGAGAAACTTGTCACGTCACTCATTTACCGCGAGCACGGCTATTCGAATAGATTGATTGACTCACACTGCAGTGGATGTACACTTTACCCGTACTCCGCAACTACTCATTGAATGAGCTTACATCCTCTAAATGGGATGGTCACGCAAAACCTTTCGATAACCTCACTTTGGCGTCCGCTCCATGAACTTAAGCCCTCATGCACTCTAGCCGTCATTTCCTAGCGGTGAGAGGAGTTCGGCGTTCCTGGGTAAGAGAAAGAATTGCTCTATCCTTGAACTTTCCATCTTCATGTCATTTTCTTCATGTCTTCATTTCTTCATGTTGATCGCATGTCCGATCTCTCGCCCAGTACCAACCAGCGGTACACCCCCGCCGGTAGGCCCTTAACTTTCGTCCGAGGCACCCACCGGTGGTGCACCCCAAACCGGCAAGCCTTTACCTCAACGCCAACACCTGAACCTACTATGCAGGGATACTGCCTCTGCTCGGATATTTACTCCGCTAGGTCTATACCCATTCGAGAAGTACAGTTGTACTGGCTCGTTCTAAGTTGTAGTCTCATGGCTCGGTCCTTAATTGACCAGGGACGGTACTAGCCTTTCCCGGAATCCACCCAAATCATCCATCCGCCCCGGTCTAAAACGTTGGTTTTTTTCCTTTTTGGTTTTCATAAAAACTCATTTCATCATGTTTTAGGCAATGTGGCGCTCATGTTTTCACATGTCGTTTTTCAACTATCTTCCCTAAGGTAACTGCCCAAGCATATAGCTCGTTGTAAAAGTATGAGTATGCAAGATTCTAGTATAAGCATGGCTAAGCATTTTACCGAAGCTATCCTCCGATTATATCACATCGAGGGTTACAAAGATGGTATCTAAAGGTAATCAATATCAAGGCATGGCTTATCAAGCATAGGTATTCATTTTGTGTATAGCATGCATGTTTTGAAGTTTAAATCAACATCATTTCGCAAAATAGGATCAATATGTTCAAAGGAGAGTGTTGACTTGCCTTGCTCGCAACCTGGTTGGCTTGAGTCCTCGGTGTTCTCAATGGCTCCCTCGGACTCTATCATACGTGCGAGAAATCCAATTTGAATTCGATTAGAATTCAAATAAAATCCAACAAGATCCAATAGAAGCCAAGTAAATCGAAAAAGCGGCTTCTAACACGAGGCTACGATTTTACGCAAGCTTAGGTTTGACTTTTGACAAAATAGGAGCTAGAGCAAAAGGGTTATGAGGATTTGAAGTTTGCATTGGACCCGATTTAATATGAAATTATTTTAATATATTTTGATCTTAAGGAATATTACGATTGGTGAGATCAAAGTATGATAGAGAAAAGGAATGGTTCTTCCCAATTTTATCCAAGTTTTTATTGGGCCGATAGGTTCTAGGTTTAAAGTAATTAAATTTGAAAATAATTAATCCTAAAGCTTTGACACACATTATTAAATAATTTAGATTTTAAATTTTAGGAAAACCATATGATAAAATTAGGGTTTAGTATCAATTTTTAGGTGACAATTATATTCCTAATAATTTAGAGCTACATTGGTTACCTAGATTTTGGTAATCAAATGATAAAATCAAATATCAAGGTATAATAACATTCTATGGTAGCTAAGCTAAATAATATGGGTGAATTATCCGAATGGTTAAATGTAATTTGGATTTAAGTTTGTAAATACCCTAGAATAAATATTTAGTTTTTAAATGAACTATCTAATGTTTGAAACTATATTTATTACAATAGGTGACAACATAATATTGGTTATATAATAATATTTTTATTAAAAATACTATTGGTGAATTTCCTAATAACTTAAAGGTTGGATAATAATTTGTATTGATTTATAAATTATTTTCCCAAAGTAACTTATTTTTTTTAAAAAAGAACAATCTTATATTTATCCTCTAAATAACCAATTTTAGAAACCAAATTTTATTATATCACATTAGTCCTAAATTATTTTCAAAATAAATTTATATATTTTTCCTATTCTTTCTTTCTGTTTTTCTTTCTTTTTACTATTTTCTTTTTTCTCTATTTTTCCTTTCATTTTCTTTTTCTTTACTTCCCTTTATTTTTCCTTCCTTCTCTATTCCCCATCCCCGGTGCTCTCTCGACGTGTGGGTCGCCCCGCTCCCTCTCTCTTCCTCCGACATGCGGGCCCGCGAGGAAGAAGGGAAAAGAAAGAAGGCCGAAAAACTAGCGCGCACGGGGTTCGAACGCGCGACCGAGCGAGTGCACGCGGCTCGGCTCAACCACCGCGCTACCAAGCCGATGTCGTTCACTCTCGCTTCTTCTTTGTTTTTGTTTCTCCTCGCATTGTTATTCTTCTTCCTCACGACATCGGCGAAACTTCCGAGCGAATGGCGGCGAGGGTGGCGGCTAGGGTGTTAGGCTTCTTTTACCCATCTAGGAGTTATTCTAGTTGTGTTCCAAGGGTTAGCCGAGGCTATGGGGTGACGAGATGGGCGGGCGACGACGGTTGTTTCACGGCGGCGATGTCACCTCGTCGTCGGCACGCTCCGGTGACGGGACAGCCACGGAGAGGGGTCGCTAAGCACCAGTGAGGTCTAGGGGAGCTAATGGTGGCATTTTCTCGGCAGGGAGCGGTGTAGGCTGGCCGCGATGTGCGGGGTGAGGGTGGTCGGGCAAGTGCCGTGGCGGAGCTCGTCGGCGGTGAGTGCCGGTGAGTGCTAGGCTCGGAAAAACTAGGGAAAAGAACGGGCTGGTTGTGGAACATGTGTTCGTACCTTTAATTTTTCCTGAGCTCGGCCGGAATCGGCTAACTTTGGGAGATCGGCCTCGGCGGCTCGTTGGAGAGCTTGAACAGCCAATCTTCGATTTCTTCCAAAATTCGGGCAACACAATGGGAGGATTTTGGGGGAAAGCTAGGGGAGGGCACGAGAGGGTTGAGGCGAGTACTTTGTGTGTTTGGAGCTCGGCTTGGGAATGGCTCTTATAGGCTGTCGACGGAAAGGGGACAACGCGACGGCGAACGGCCGGCATGGCTTCGAACGTGCGCGGACAGGGGTGATGTTGGCGAGGCGGCATGGTGGGCGGTACAGGCAGGCATGGCGTAGCACGTGCGATGCGACGCGACGGCAACGGCAGCATGGCGAGGGCGTACGGGTGCGGTTACGTGGGTGTACGGCGACGACTCCGGCGAGCGTGTGCGCATGGGCGTGTACGGGCGGCAAAGCGAGGGCTGTGCGCGTGCGTGGCCGACGTTGGCGAGTGATTACTTCGGCGTCGTGCGACGTACGGCTTCTCCTGTGCGTGGGCGAGGCTGACGCCGGCTGGAACGTGCGTGCACGAGCGCCTGGTATGGTGAGCGACGCATGGCTCATGCGTGCGAGCGTGAGAGCACTAACACCTGGTGACGAGTGAATAGTGCACTTTCCCAATGATCCCGATTTAATTTCCTAATTTCCATTTCTATTTCCTCTACCCCTAAAAATCCAAAATAAATTCTTATATTCCTAAAGCAATTTCGAAATTATATTTTCAACTTTTTCCCTATTTTTATTATATAAAAATATATTTTTCATATTTAATTCATTTCCATTTTTGATTTCCGTGGTTTGACCCCTTTGATTTCTAAAAGGATTTTTCTAATTTCATTTTCTCTCTTCAAAATATTTCTTATTATCCAAATCCGAAATTTCAATCATCTTTTCTTCACCCATTTAGGGTTTATGCCAATCTTATATATTTTCCAGGTAACTTCTGTAAATCTACAGATTGTATATCTATTATTTTTATATTACATACTCTAGAGTCTTCTTTCCTGATGGGATTTCAACCTTAGGGTTTTACCCAAATTCACATCAAGGTAAATCCAAAAGAACTCTTATGCAACTGAGCTGGCAAATAAGAACGACAAACACGATAAAAAGCATCGACCACATGTAAGAGCTTTATACCGTTAGGCTGGAGACTAAATTATATCATCCTCCAATATTGTACTTATGTGATATTAATACATAATAGCAACATCGGTTTAGCTAACAGGAATAGGGCTATTACCTGCCAATAGAGGTTCGAACCTGTATAAAAATCATTGTTCCCAGAATTCTTACTATAATATCACATATACCTTAGTACCAACAATTCCCATACTATACAAATACTATTGTCGGGTATAGCCCTTGGACAGAGATAATTTTTTGAGAAGTTTTCTAGGATTTTACTGATTTTTATAATTCAAAGTATGTTTCATCATTGTATCACATTGTGACATCAGGGCAATATCATTCAAAACCACTTTGAATCTAGTCCAAGGATGAAAAGTAAATGGTATGGACAGTTCATGAATGAATAGTATCAGGTTTTAAAGTCTACGGATGAATTTTATACTTTCCTGAAAGTTCAAGGCTGTAAATTTTCTTTTACTAAAAATGCGAGCAAGTTTCACAACTGAAATTGCACCTGAAACAGTTTTGTGCAAATGTCCTGCTTTTTGAATATGAGTGGCACGGGCTATAACAATATTGAAAGCATAAACCACAGGACATTGCACCTCAAGTTACAAGTGCATGATTTTCGGTAAGACTTTATTTTGCATAGGCACAAAGGTAACATCCAGTAGTTCGTTTATAACAAAAGGTTAAAAAAAACCATTTCACACTACTTTCGTGAAAGTATACATGAAAATCATCCATATACTTTAAAACCAACAAGATATTTCGCTCCTAAACTTAATAAACCATGCAAAACACTCCCTAACCCAATACAGCTGATATTACTCCATCTGTTTTGTAAGAGACCACGTCGTTGACTTTTAGATATATGTTTGAACATTTGTCATATTTAAAAACTACATTATTATCATTTATTTTTATTATGAGTTATTTTATCACTAAAACAACATAATTTTTAAATAAGACGAATGTATATTCAAAAATTAACGATATCATCTATTAAAAACAAAAAAAGTAGTAGACATGTCTAACTTTACCCAACCTTTATATTCCACGCATGGTATTAGCCGAATTCCAAAATTACTTTATCCTAACTTTTTTTTATTTCGTAAAACGATATTATGACATTTCAAAAGAACTCTATGTACTATAATACTATGAGGCTGTTCGGCGGGCAAGCATGTGGCTGCACTGCTGCAGCCTGCTACTTGTCTTGCTTTTTTATGTTGGCTGCGGTATAACCCGCTACTTGTCTGCGGTGTAGCCATTACCCCAGTTGTTAAACTTTTATTAAATAGAGTTGAAAACAACTACAAAGCCATGATGCAATGTTTCACTGTATCCTTATCTCCAACATCTAGGAGATCTTCCTTCAAAAGATTTCTTGCCAATCAAAATGATATTGACAGATGCCAACATGTTTAGGGTCCGGTTAGGGATGCTTGTCACAGCTGTATTTTGTATAATCAAAAGCTCTCTAAATAGTTCAGCTTTTTTTTTAAAATTATGAAAATAGTAATTACATAATTCAAAAAATAAACTAGAAGCCAAAAACTGGATTCTCTAACTTTTTTAGGTCTTCACTAGGTGAGCCGTTTCTTAGAATATAAATCTTCACCAAATGTTTCGTGTAATTCCATTATACATACTAGGTGAAACCCCACGTGTGGTTGCGGGTAACAATTATGATAAAAATATTTTCTTAAACATATAAGTAAATAATCAACAATAACTAAGTACTAAACAAGTTAAAAATAAGTTAAAGTGAAGATTTAATATAGGGAATAATAATTGCACACCATATGAATGGTTAAGATTAAGCACGGGAGAGATCTAACGGCTCATCTCATGGCTTCACGCACGTTGAGTTTGTGATTGTAATTTTATCTGTGTGTATTTACTCGTTTGAAACACATAAATTCTAAATAGTTCCTTTGTTTTACCCCGAGCTCATAGAAAAAATCTCATAAAGATTGAAAAAATTTAGAATTCTTTAAAATTTCTTCGATCCAAAAGAGCCATTTACCTTTTCGTTATACCTTTGTCGAAGAACAAATTTGAAACCAAACATCTATATAAAAAAAATAAAAGAGAGGAGGAGATATTTTGGACAGGTTTGGCACTCCGATACAAAACTCGAACTATCCCCTCCGTTATCCCCTTGGCTTTCCTTCCCTCCCTCTGTGTCTCAGCTCGCTCTGGGCCTCTCCCTCCTCTCTCCGCCGCCGCCGTGCGCCATGGTGGCGCTCGCCTCCCTCTCGTCCCTCTCCCCCTGCGGGCTCGCGCCCCGCCGTTCGTCCTCCTCCGCAGCCTCTATCTCATGCTGCGCGGCCCCGCCTCCGCCCTCCGCGAAAGGTAACAATGGCTGCTCTCTCGTTTCGTACTCCATATCGTCGCCGCTGGTTCTCGTGGGAGGAGATGATGTGGAATCGAAAATGGCAGGCCATGGTCTCTTCGTAGTGGAATGGAAGTCCCCGTGACGAACTCGTAGTCCTCATCATCCCAATTTCACTTGCGAGTCTGTGATTGCGGACCTCGCAGGTAGCCGCCGGGTCGTAACCTCCTCCTCCTTGTCCAGCGCGCGAGGGAGGTGGATCTCGGGCGAATCCTAGGACCTATTACCCCTGAACTAGTACCACTCGTTGAGGCGTTTAGTGTCAAATTCTTTTGGGGTTTAGTGTCCAAAATATTCGGAGGTTTAAGTGAATCCCCAAGCCCTGTGTTAGGTTGGTTTTATTAATTTGTGGAATCATGGATTACCCTTTTTTTTATTTGTGTAGTATCAGGTCGCGTACTGCTATTGAGAATCATCTGTCACTGCAAATCGTCTCCATTTTTATTCTGTTAAGGTGATTTTGTTGGATGGAGTCTCCGAAGTCTGTAACACAAAAGCATAAATAAATAGTTAGAACACATGGTTTCAACCAGTGGGGGAAATCCAGTAAAAATTAATGGGTTTCTATGCATATTATAACACGTCTAGTACTCCAATTATCAAGTCGCAAGCTAAAACACCTAAAGATGGAAGTCTCGCCTGGTGTCCTGTGCACCAGGGTGATACTATGTGCTAGATCGTCCCTGTATTCAACTGTTTACAAATCTGCCATATTGATGCGAAATGGAAAATTCTTCTCTGCTTAGACATTCACAAGCGAAGGGCATTTCTTTCTAATGTCTACAGGATCTCAAGAATCTAGAACTCCCCGTAGAAGGGTGAGGAAAACTGAGGGTGCCACTAAGAGCCTGGAAGATTCAGTCAAGCGAAAGATGGAGCAGTTTTATGAAGGGTTGGATGGTCCCCCTCTCCGAGTCCTCCCAATAGGTGGCCTTGGAGAAATCGGCATGAATTGCATGCTCGTGGGGAACTATGACCGTTACATATTGATAGATGCAGGAGTTATGTTTCCAGAGTATGTATTCTGTTCCGGTTGCTTGCTACTGCTTACATTACTGTTTGATTCACATCCCTTTTGTCTTTGCCATTTTCATATGTCTATTTGCAACTCTGCATTTTGTGAATAGAGTTTATTTTGGCAAAACATGTATACAAGTGAGGACTTCAACAGATAACTGCTCGCTTATTCTTTTGCACTGTAGCAAGACGGCTTGGCATTTTCTGCGCACTCTACATATAGACTTGTATAGAGGTCCTGCACAAATTTTCCTGTCTACATGTATGCCAAATTTTGACTGAAGTAAATTCTATTCAAACTTGTGTCAGCTACGATGAGTTTGGTGTGCAAAAGATTATCCCAGACACAACATTCATCAAGAAATGGAGCCACAAAATCGAAGCAGTTATTATAACGCATGGCCATGAAGATCACATCGGTGCGTTGCCCTGGGTAAATGATTCTTCTGTTACTCATACTTCATTCATCATTCTCATTTGGCTATGACTGAGCACAACAAACACCAAAAAGGCTTTGGTCATATCCAACTAACAACCCTCTACAGCTATTTGAGACACAAATCATTGTGGAAGTGCAAAAGAGGGCAGGGGAGCATCCTACTGTACATTTTAGTAACAAGGGTCAACTGCTGCAAAAAAGTCAGAAGAAAAAGAAAGCTAATTTGAAAGACATAGACCTTGTTCCAAAGCTAACATTCTCAAAAACTCAAAACTCTTAGCATATCTAAAATCAGTAACAAGAAACTTTCTTCATCTAAACTTATTGGGGCCCATGGAAGATGCATTCATTTCTCTCTAAAATGATGTGCCAACACCAAGATTAATAATTTCTCCGTAGAAACTTCGACTTTCCTCTAATTCCAGATATCCTGACATTCCAGTGGTGCGCCCCTTGCAATGCTCATCAATGCCCAACAATTCTTGCTGAAGTTACATGAAGACAAGAGATGATACCAGTCATCTAGACAATTTGATTGACAAGGGCACAATTCAGACCCAGAGGACATTGTTCACATTGTGCATATTATTTAACCTCCCTTACATTAGAATCCATAGCTTGATCTTGTAGAATCAAGAAGTATGAAATTGTATTATACTAATAGTTCTATTGGCTTAAAAGCATTGCTGGGAGTTTGAATTATCTCAGCTTTGAAAATATCTGGGTTTAAAGTCATTATTTTGTTAAGCAGTTATTTTATTTTTCCTGGCACTTTAGATGTACTTGTTACTCTGGGTTGGCTTATAGATAGCTCCATGCATTCTACACTTAATTATGCAAAGCTATACCAATGCTTATCATCAATCATAAATAGACATACTCCTGAAAACACAACTTTAAGCACTAAATCGTACTGTAATATAAAACTTGTAGTAAAATTATAGTATCTTGAAGGTTTTTTCCAAGATGAATCCACCCATGTCATCTTTGTGTGCCCAATCTGAATAATCAAATATATTGATAACCAAAGGTTAAAAACTTGACTGCAACATTACTAAACAACACTTGTTTTTTACTCGACAGAGTATACTTTGTACGTGTGTCTTGCTTTTCATTGCCACTGCTTACCATGCCATAACAATGTTAATATCTTAACTATAATTTTTATTCATTTTTAGAAGTGCGATATTCTTATGTTTTCCATTGTATTTGCTGTCACAGGTAATCCCCGCACTGGATTCAAGCACACCGATTTTTGCATCATCTTTTACTATGGAGGTAACAGTCAGTTCTTTTGACTATACATGTTTTGCATTGTTGGGCATTATTATTACATACAATTTCTTTCGTTAAATCTTCAGCAGTACTGTGACATAGCTTTTCATATTTGGCAGCTAATAAAGAGGCGTTTGAAGGAGTTTGGAATTTTTCTCTCATCCAGGCTTAAGGTTTTTAGAGTAAGGAAGAGATTTCAGGCTGGACCATTTGAAGTGGAGCCGCTCCGTGTCACTCATTCAATTCCTGACTGCTGTGGCTTAGTGCTTCGCTGTGCTGATGGCATAATTTTTCATACTGGCGACTGGAAAGTAAGTTATATAAGTTATGATTCCATACTCAACTTTTTTTGTTTGATGTCTTTTTTAACTTATATTTCAATAAAAGATTGACGAATCACCAGTGGATGGAAAAATATTTGATCGGCAAGCATTGGAAGAGCTCTCCAAAGAAGGTGTTACACTTGTAAGTTTATCCAATATCAACCATGCATCTGGACCAGTACTTTTCAATTGTTCAATTCATTGTCCTAGGTTGCACTTATACTCCCCCCATCCACGAATCTTGTCATTCACTTTTGTCCACAAAATACTTGATATTTCACATTTCCCAGTGCATGTTTTTTCGTTTTCTCTTTTCTTTTTCTCCTTGTCCTTTCTTCTCTGTACATATTTGGTGGTTATTGGTTAGTTTGGAAGGGCATTATGGTCATATCATATAAATTCAAATGGTTGCCTATATGTGCCATGGTCAGAAGTGACAAATATATGTGGATGAAGAGAGTACCGTGTAGGATGAGACAAATGATGATAGAGTGTCACATATTGAAAGAAACTATCATCAGATCACTTCTATACTGGCAAGAGAAGCTATTTGTTGATATGTTTCTAACATTATGTTTCTCTTCTCTTTTTGGTTATTTTTAATGCAAGATGATGAGTGATTCTACAAATGTTCTATCCCCTGGAAGGTCCATCAGCGAATCTGTTGTTGCTGGTTCATTGTTGCGACATATTTCAGAAGCAAAAGGAAGAGTAATTACAACACAGTTTGCTTCCAATATACATCGTATTGGGAGCATCAAAGCTGCTGCAGACTTAACTGGTCGAAAGCTGGTAGAGATTGCTTCAACATATAATGCAACTCTACCTTGTCTTGTTCAACTTGGATGATGTTTTTACTAGTTTGTACATTTGATAAACTGGAACAGGTATTTGTTGGAATGTCACTCAGGACTTACCTTGATGCTGCTTTCAGGGATGGAAAGTCACCGATTGATCCATCAACCTTGGTATGCAATAACATTATTAGAGTTATTCAATAGTTCTTTGTGTGGAATTTCTACAGTGTTTTGTTGTTAATGATGCAATATATGACAATGTCTTTTACTGTCCTGGTGATCTATGCAATGATCTTATGTATTGAGATAAGCCAACATCCTTAACAATTTGTTTTCAGTACTATTTTATTAGCTTCAGCCATCGACTTTGCATCCCAACATTTTTATAGCTTCTAAATATTAACTTGTGTGGCTCTCCTGAGTGCTACTTGCATCAGTTCTGACAAACCGTAGAGTAATTTGATGCTTGATTGTATTCTGCCCTGTTTAATTGCCACATGTATGCCTTGACCTATACTTTTTCCTCTTTCTTAATAAATTTATCTGTTGGTTCTGATCTATTTGTCTTGGGCAATGTGCACTTAATAGAGCCTAGGTTCTTGCTGAAAGGACTTGAGTTTACGGAAATAGTAATATATGGTGAAGCAGCTATTATCTCAGAAAATGCTCTGAGTCTTCTTTAGGTGTCTTAACTCTTAATGATTTTGAGTAATGCACTAGTTTGAGAGTTGAGTTATTTTTCCGTATCACTCTGTTGATATGACGTGTGATGATGCCACAGAATGTAGTCTTCCTTATTTCATATTAGTTGTTCTGCAGGTTAAGGTAGAGGACATGGATGCCTACGCCCCAAAAGATCTTCTAGTTGTTACTACAGGTTCACAAGTAAGTCTTACAGCCTAAGAAATCTACAATTTTAGTAGCCCATGCACTACCTTATAATTCTTTCAAATATTTTCAGGCAGAGCCACGTGCAGCTCTAAATCTTGCATCTTTTGGGGGAAGTCATGCCCTTAAACTATCCAAAGAGGATGTCCTTTTGTACTCTGCTAAGGTACTTCATCATTGTCATCATCATCATCTCCTCACTTTATCGTCATTGATACATTATTTTAGAAGCTTTGAGATTAGTCAAATGGGATGGTGCCATTGTATGTTATCTCCCACAGCTTCTTAAATCAAGTCGTCATCTTTTCACTTGCTGCCTTGCTGGCTTCTTCCTACAGCAGAAGTTCCTTATGCTGTAGAGGAAATTGTTTTTTCTTGTATGTGTGTGCTTTTATTGATTAAAATCTCGTTACTTAAAACTATGATATGTGGAATGACGCCCTAATTCATCAGTAAAATTTTTTCATGAAAACATGAAAATAATGCATCCTTCTTGTATTACGTATGCTTAGGTCGATTGGTTTATATTTTGACTGCTAGAATTGCAAATGATCTTGTCATGTATATGCTTTCTTTTCAGGTTATCCCTGGAAACGAGTCACGTGTAATGAAGATGTTAAATCGCCTTACTGAGCTTGGTCCAAAAATTGTGATGGGAAAGGATGCTGGTCTCCATACCTCTGGGCATGCCTATCACGATGAACTTGTAAGTTTTCCTTCGCCTGTACTGGTTTCTGTCCTTTGATGTTAATTAGTTCCTTTTCTGCAGTAGCATTAGCCTTCTATTGTCCTGAATCTTCTTGTTAAATAGCTCTCTACTCTCGCCTGACATGAGCTGACATGGCATGTCTTTTTTCACTATTTCCAGGAGGAAGTCCTACAGATTGTCAAACCACAGCATTTCTTGCCTGTTCATGGAGAGCTCCTGTTTCTTAAAGAACATGAATTACTTGGAAGATCTACTGGCATAAGGCACACTACTGTAAGTACTCTCTTTGCGATGGTTTAGATATCATGGGCAATTGGTTTCTGTAATAAGGGGGAGACTACTTATCAGTTTTGAGTCTTTGAAGGTTATGGTATTTTGAACAAACAGAATTTATGTAGTGTTTGCTTTTCCTCCGTGCCTCTTGTAATCTTGAATTACTTGCATAAACAGAAGTATCTAATTTTTATTCACTTAAAACTGTAAACTGGTTGGAGCTCCATTTTTCTACTCTTTTAGCTTCTTACAATATTTGTTCATGCATTGGAAACGTGGTACCCTTTCTACTGGGTTAAGTGATTAACACTGAACTACTGAAGTATCTATCCGCAAAGGAATTTGTTTTTGCCTTATTGATTTGTGAACATTTGAGCTCTGGTCAGGATGCTAAGTATCAGCATTGCCATCATATGTATTTCTTAGCAAAACTGTAAAAACTATTTTAGTACTTGTTATGGTTCTTAGATTGCTCGCTTCAATCTGTTATGGTTCTTAGATTGCTCGCTTCAATCTCAGGTAATTAAAAATGGAGAGATGCTTGGTGTGTCACATCTAAGAAACAGAAGAGTTTTGTCTAATGGGTTTGTTGCATTAGGGAAGGAGGATTTGCGGGTGAGTCATCTATTTTGTACCATTCCTTTTTTTTTTTGGCTTCACCAACTCTAAATCCAACATGATGCACTGTATATTGTAGCTAATGTATAGTGATGGCGACAAAGCTTTTGGAACATCGACTGATCTCTGCATTGATGAGAGATTAAGGATTGCATCTGATGGCGTTATTTTTGTCAGGTAATATCACACAATTTTGATGCATTTCTTATGGCGTATGTCTTCAGTAAAATTCTCCTCTGGGATCAAATGAGAACAAATTATATTTAACATGCTGCTCTTGTGAAAACGGTAAAATCATATATGGCGATTGTTAACACTTGTTTCTTGCAGCATGGAAATCTTCCGACCTCAGAAGGAACTTGCTTCATCACAGTCAGGATTGAAAGGGAAGTTCAAAATAACAACAAGATGCCTATGGCTTGATAATGGAAGACTATTAGATGCACTTTACAAAGCTGCATATGCTGCATTATCAAGTTGTCCAGTGAACTGTCCACTTAGTCACATGGAGAGGATGGTATCAGAAATCTTGAGGAAAATGGTAAGGAAGTATAGTGGGAAGAGGCCTGATGTCATTGCGGTTGCTACAGAGAACACAACAGTGAGTTTTGTAGAAGACTCAGAAGCTAAATCATCTGGAAAGTTTGGATCTTTCTCAGCTTCTAGGTATTCGAGCAGGAGTTCAAGTAGGAATCTTGAAGAAAGTGATAAATCACTCCCAGACAATCCAGAGGGGGAGGCTAAAGGTAGTATTCACAACTAGTATCTTAATCTTACCTTTGAAAATGTAGGGTCTAACCCTATATTAATATCTGCATTGAGTGTCTCATCATACTGATTTTCTTGTTCACTGTTCAGATTCATGAAATTCTGTGCAGTTGATTCCATGTTTTTTTGTGCTATCTAGTAAGATGTAATCTATTTATCCCAAAATATAAGGTGTAACTACTTTTTCCCGATGTTTTATAATATAAAGCGCGCATGCATGCATGCAATTAACTAGCACCTCCATCTTCCCTAAATTCACCTTTTTCTTTAAATCCTTTACCATCAATTCACCATCAAGATCTCTAATCCCATTGGTGTATGCATTGCATTTATTGGGGTGATCCAAACGAAACGAAGACGTGATAACAATTCTTTCTTGGTCATTGCATTAGTGGTAGTTGTGCCTTATATTTTGGGATGAAGGGAGTATTGACACTGTCGTCACTTTACTTTGTTACACAGAGAACCTTCCTGATGTCCTGAGAACAACACGTGATGATGCAACCACAAGCTCCAATGGCGAAGCATTCTTCTCCTCAGATTTGCATAAGCCTAAAACACTAGAGCATTTTTGGGACTCATTCAAATCCCCAACAGCTGTAAAAATTGCAAGGATCGTCAATGGTTCAGCTCAAGGGAGTCAACCAAAGCTCGGCAAGATCAGCATAACGGGTAAGGACTCTAGCGATTCTTCTGCTGCTCCAGTTAAATCTTCTTCGAAAAAGAACAAGTGGAAGCCTGAGGAAATCAAGAGCTTAATTCAGATGCGTGGCGAAATGAACGAGAAATTTCAGACTGTGAAAGGGAGAATGGTTCTGTGGGAAGAGATATCTTCTAGCATGTTGAGCCAGGGGATAAGTCGTACACCAGCACAGTGCAAGTCTCTATGGACATCATTGGTTCAGAAATATGAGGTACATCATTGGGATCCTTGCATTCTCGGCATAAATCTACTTTATATTTTTTTAATGCGAGGAAATAATTCAGTTTAACTTGTTTTTCCATCTTGTGGTATAGCTTGCCCATAAATCCAGAGGCTTATATGCATACATATCTGGATATCTGTGCATCATATAGCTTCTATATCCGGTTATGTCCGCGATGCACAAACATAGCAACTGACATTGCAATTGTGTATGCTTGTTTGGCAGGAGAGCAAGAAAGATGAAGAAAGCGTAAAGACGTGGCCGTATTTCTTGGATATGGACAGGGTTTTATCAAGCCAAGGGGAAATGGCAACCCAGTGATCCCCAAGACCGTAGTTTAGTGGTTGGTAGTAATTCTGGAGACTGATTGGCATTATCGAGTGGCAGGATGAGATGGCTACAGCGTGTTCTTCTCCGGAGAAAACGTGCCAAAATTCATTCCACGAAAGGGGGGCAGGCACCTGCAAAGGCTAAGCTGTTACGTACGTATTCACAATGAGTGTGCCACACAGCTACAGGGCTCGAGATAGCTGGCATATTATTTGATCAACAACTAGATTAAGTAACTGAATAGCTAAATTTTGTTCTAGTGCTTATTATTTTCGGTGTAAGAAGACATCAAATGCTAACCCGATGGCATAATCCAATGCTCCACATCAGGTGATCATCAGCTACACATGCCGATGCGCGCGTTAACATTTCAATGAGCCTTAATAAGGTTCTCTTTTCACTAACGCTAATTGCAATTGCCTAAATGCAGAAAAGTATTAAACATGGACAGCCTTTACGAGCGAAATATTTCGACTTTATCATATAGTATACTCCTTTAACCAGCAACAACCATCCTTATCCAGGAGTTATTTTCTACCGTTTTTGCTGCTTCTCCACTACCAATCTCCCTATATGTTCCGTTTTGGCACTTTGCCAAAATTACTATTCTTCTGCACGCACACATGCACATGCATTGCATGCCGCTCATCACTAGCTAAGCTAGCTAAGCAGCAGCTGAGAATCAATGGCGAGATCGGCATGTTGCACGGCGGCCTCGCCTTCGCCGGCTTAATTACAGCCTCACCGGCAGGCCGTAGTTGTGGAAGGCCCGGATGGCGCCGGCGCGGCTGCCGGTCACCACCACCATGTTCCACGCCGCCGACACCTGGGAGCGGCAGTCGTCCATCCCGGCGCAGTTCACGTACCTCAGCGACGGCAGCAGCTTCTCCTCCGGCCACGTCGTCGCCGCCGCCATCCCGTCGGGCACGAACCACGTGCCGAACGAGCACCGCTCCCGGTCGTAGCACAGCGTCGGCGCATCCACCGCCGCCGAGCCGCCGGCGCCGCCGCCCATCGCCCTCACCCACGGCGCCACAGCCGTGACGCCCTCGGAGAAGAAGAGCTCGCGCGAGCTCACCACCCTCCGCCGCTTGCCGCCGCCGTCGAAGTTCCAGATGCGAATCTTGGAGTCCCTGCCCGCCGATATCAGGTACCTGCCATCGGGCGTCAGGGACGGAGGCACCAATACCTTGGACCTCCATTGTCCTGGAAATAAAATGTTTGATTTTTCAATCCAAAACATGATGACAGAGAGGGTGGCTACGTAGCACGCAGGGTGCAACGTAGTGCCCCCACCCCTTAACCCTCGCTCTCAGCTTCCACAGTTACTAGGCCTCTTTTGGTTATTTATCTTCCAACTGAGTAAAAAATTTATTTGAAAATCGATTCACACCAATTTTCTTTATTATCTTTGAGTTATTTTATTATTTTTAAGTTATTCCTTCAATTATTTTTAGAACTCTAGCAAATATCTTTTAATAACTTTTTTACTGACACGAATATTTCTCATATCCATCTGTTCAACTATATATTTTTAGAACTCTAGCAAATATTTTTTAATAACTTTTTTACTGACACGAATATTTCTCATATCCATCTGTTCAACGATATTTTTACTATCACGTATAGTAACCATCATTTAGTGATTATTTTACCAACATATATAACTTCTGTATCCATTATTTAATAT
This sequence comes from Oryza australiensis, assembly GCA_019925245.2. NCBI lineage: Eukaryota > Viridiplantae > Streptophyta > Magnoliopsida > Poales > Poaceae > Oryza > Oryza australiensis. The sequence goes on from JAIFGZ020000104.1 coordinate 426,884, forward strand.
TTTTTATAAACATGACACATATTTGTTTGGGTTGAATAAAGATAAATCAACCCTAAACTTTTGACTCCATTTGGATATGTGAATTATAATTCTGTTACTACTTATGATTAATAGGAAGAAGTCTATAGGAGAATACAACATCCAACCCTCATCAACAGGGTAATTTTTTTTACTATCCCAAGAGCTTCCATTCTCCCTGCAAAGCAAAAAAATTACTCCTCGTGTATTGGTCAATCAATTCAATAAAAAAATATTCCTCATATATTGGTCAATCAATCATATAGAAAAGATTGCGGGCTCCGATAGTAAAAAAAATACTATTGGAAGATGTGAGAAGTCATTTAACTAAATGACAAATGACATGTATGGTGTCATATAGGAAACTGCTACATGGCATGTAGCACCCTGCGTGCCATTTAGTTAAATGACTCGTCACGCAGCACCCACCAGTAATTTTTTTATTATCTCGCGGAGCTCACACTCTCTTTTATATGGATTTATTGACTAATATATGAGTAGTTTTTTTACTGAATTGATTGATCAATATATGAGGAGTAATTTTTTAGATACAGGTGAAGAGCGAAATCTCTTGGGATATTAAAAAAATTACACTGTTGAGGGTTGAGTGCTGCATTCTTCTATCGGCTCTTTCCCATTAACCATACAGGGTAACAAAATTATAATTCACATATCAAAGTGGAATCAAAAGTTTAGGGTTGATTATTTTTGTCCAACCCAAACAAATACGTGTTGTGTTTATAAAAAAGATTATTAAATGATGGATACAGAAGTTATATTTGTTGGTAAAATAATCACTAAATGATAGATACTAAAGTTATACGTGTTAGTAAAAAGATTGTTAGATGGATGGATATGAAAATGATTCGTGTCAGTAAAAATTACTAAAAGATATTTACAAAGAGTTCTTAAAAATAACTAAAAAAATAACTTATTATAAAAAATAACTCAAAAAATAACTTATTATAAAATATAACTCAAAGGCACTAAAGTAATTGGTGTGAATTGATTCCTGAGTAATTTTTAATCAAAAGATGGCTTAATAATTTTTTTTACTAAGGAAGATAGGAGCGCTACGTAGCATCCTGCGTGCTACGTAGAGCATATATATAAATCGATTATGAAATTGTGAGGGGATTTGTGTTTTCATACAACAGAATGGTGAAAAGACTGAAATGAAGTCTTCACCTTGAAACTTTTGGGTGATCTTATGACCTTCAGAGACTCGGATTTTGTGATCTTTCGATGTGATTATTATCCTGGATGGATGGCCTTGAGAAAACTGCATGCATGAGAGGTGAAATCAATAGGTCAGCCAGCCAATGGCTTCTCTAAATGACAAGCAGTGCAATCCATATATAATACATGGAATGTACAGAATTAAGCAACTAATTAACCTGAATATTGGTAATCTTGTTGGCAGCACACCTTCTCCGCTTTATGCGCATCAGTTTGTTCCTTTCAATGTTTCGACCTAACGGGAAAAAACCTAATGGAAAAAATAATATACTACAATGCTTAGTTAGTAACAACATTATTCCCTCCTTGTCCTTAAAATTAGCAATAACTGAAGGAACATAAAAATAAAAATAAAATTCAGTCACACCAGATTGATCATAGAAGCGGCATCTCCCTTTGACAGAACCGACAACGAAACCCTGACAAGGGTGGTACAATGCATGAATTAACATCCAGTTAGTGGGAAATAAACTTCAATAACATTTTTATAATCAATTTTAAAAATGCTAGCATTTCGACAAGATATTAACCTTTCCATCTGGTTGGTGACTTATAGCTGTTATGATATAGTTTGTATCATCCCAATCAACTACTCGCTTGTCCGAAACATCCCAAACGCGGACTTTTCCATCTATTGAGCCACTGATGAAGTACCTCTCATCAACCGGATTGAATTGAACACATGTAACTGTTGATGACAAGAAAAGAGTCAGCTCAGCATCATTAAGTTGAATCCACTACAAAATCAAACGAATTAGGAAAGAATATTTTGTGAGTAATTAACTACTGTGGGATGTTTGCACGTACCATAATCTCCATGTCTGAACACTGATAGGCAATCATCACAGCCAACTTTCCACATGCGTATCGTCGCGTCTTTCGATGAACTCAAAAGAAACTGCAGGAGATACTACTAGATCAGTTCATACCAAATTTAACATTACACTTCTCGCCAAAAAAGACTAGCATACACTACAATTATGTGTTATGGTTGAACTATTATCATTTGAAATATCCAAGCTACATGAGACGGAAGACTTACATCTGACTTTGACCATGCCAAATCCAGGACATCACTTGTATGGCCTTGAAACTCATGTAGAGGTTTCTCTGTGATACTGAAAACCTTTCTTGGTATTATCGCAAGGGGCTTAATTTTCACATCCTTCTTTTTGTTCATGTCTTCAGGAACATCTCTGCCGTACAAATCAGGTGAAGATTCAATCTCTATGATCTGCCAAACGCGCACGACGCAATCCTCGCCGCCACTGGCTAAATGCCACCCGGATGAACTGAACTTCATGACCCTGATCAAACCCTTGTGTGCCTGGATCTCCTGGCACATGTAGACGGCAGTGAAATCCATCCACTTCTTGTTCTGCTGATGAACTTTTGTTCTGTACAATGTGCCTGAATTCAATCCACTTGGTTGGACATGTACATCATCCATGGAGATTCTATCTGAAACCTTCTTTCTCATGAAGCTCTCCCACAAGCTCTTGAATTCATTTCTCTTCGGACCGTGACCGAAGCGAATGCGCAAGAGTTTTCGGATAAGTTTAGAGAATCCAGGTACAATCTCAGGCTCATTTGGAGTCACCATTTCATCTGATGATATTCCAACCTCCTCAATAATCTCCGGGAGAACATCGTGCTGGCCTTGATCATGAGCTGTGCTTCTCCTTCCACTGTTATAATCCACATCCCTTGTGCTGTTATTAGCACTATTGCTGTTATTAGCTGTTGCTGCTGCTGCTGCCAAAATACTGTCAGAGAAACATGAACGGAAGGAAGAACAGATGCTACTGATCCTCTCCTCGAAATCGTGAAATGAACGATCCGTTGTTGTGATCTCTGCCAGCCACTGGGGGAAGACCGTCCCGGTAGGACCAGGTTCAAGAAAGCCCATTCCTTTCAGGAATCTGTGTCTCCTCTCTCTGACACTCATCGGCTCGCCTGCCCACAGCTCATACCCACCTTCACTTGTACTAATCTCCGTTGAGCTTCTGATGGTGTCGTCGTCGTCGTCACACGCGTCGAAGAAGACGTCGTCTTGTCCATCATCGGAACAATCTGATCTTGGCATGTTCATCAGCTCTTGCTCTCAACCAAGCAGATGAGATCAGCTGCCAAACGCCGTAGATCGTAGGATGGTCCCTGCAAGTACGTTCGGTATATCTTCAAGAATTCCAAGTTCTTTACTGCTATCACCGCTTCATCTTGTTCTTAGAAAGCCCGTGATAAAGATCCGACGCAACTGACGAAAATTTCAGACGAAGCAAAAGCGTTAAGCATGATCGACTGAACTCCTGGAACTGGAAACGATACACATCAGCACGGACCAGAGTACTGAAGAAGAGAAAAATGAAGAACAGAATAACCCATCAACACTATGAGCTCGTGATGCACTGATGCCTTGAATCAAATGGCAACACTTTGATAGAAAAGAAGCGAAAAATCCAATCTAGATGAGACGAGGTAGTGATGCCAGTTCTGAAGCCCGGAGTTGTTGTACTGCATTGCACAGAGCGTGCCGTGCCGTGCTGTGCTGTACTGCTTATCTCCAGCAGTTGTCAGCCTCACGCTAGCAGTAGCAGGATTCATCAAGGGAAGCAAACAAAGAGTTCCACAATGTGCAGGCGCTGCTAACTGACAAGAAACAAAAACAAAAAAAAACCAAACCCAAGAGAAACAAAACAAAAAGATTGCACTAGAATTCTTCCTTTTTATTGTGACGGTAGTACAGTATTTCAGTAGAAGCGCAGATACGTACTACTATACCATCTCCAGCAATAAAGCGCGTGAATCCAATCATCCCACATCATGGATGGTTGACAGCGAGAGATAGATGATCAGTGGACAAAGAAAATGAACCAATATTAATAAATAATCCCAACCACTAACCTTTGCAAAGCCAAAGCAGCAAATGTACTCTACTGTAAGTCTGTACCGCGATCCTTTTCTGGACTTCAGTTTTCGATGACGACATGGCATGGCATCCGATCCTTGTGCGACCGATCGCGAGAAGAACAACCTTTTTTTCGCAGTTCTTGCCGGCAACCAGGTGTCACGTCGGGAAAACCGGGGAATCCGGCGACAGGAACACACGCCCATGCCACGCGGATCCCGAGAAAAGACAGCTGCAGAGGCCAGCAGATCATCCATGGTACTAGGAGCAGAGCAGACAAGAAGAAGAGAGAGACGGCGGCGGAAAGCCCGTCGCCGTCGGCGGCCGCCGCCGGTGGGGGCGGATGGCCATTAAAGACGCCTTCTTTCCTTCCGCCGCCGCAGCAAAGATCTCGCCGCGACGGTTAACATTGATGTGGCGTGCAGGTACAGCCGTACTGGCAGTAATAAAAAAGAAAAAAAAACGCGATCTTTTTTTTCCTGCTGGTACGGCGCTGGATGGAGGAAATTAACCTCCATTAATGCAAGCGACACAGAATCAAACAAGCTTGAGCCGAAAGATCGATTTTTTTAACGACCCCGACACGCTCATACCATGGAATTCACTTAGTTTTCTACCGCAAGATAGAGAGTGCAGACAGCAAACATGAAGCAGAAATTCTTATCAACGACTGAATTTTCAGAATTTTTCAGAGAAGCAGAGAATACTACTACTACTGTTCCATTCGAACCAAAACGCAGAGGCGAAGATCTCCCAGTGATATCAAAAGCAAAGCACATCATCCATCATTGCGCTATGATATGCTATCATGCCCAGCAAGAAGAAAGTAAAACAATTGAAACAAATTCAGATAGAAAAGCAGAAGAACAAACACCACAGCTAGCTCAAAACCAACAGCAAAGATCGCTCACCGGAGGCAGGCATGACCGATGTCTTCTCACGGCGCCCTCCGGCCGCGCCGCCGCCGTCCCGTCATATCGGAAACCCTCCTCCACTGATGATCAGGAAGATCGCATGCAACTGAAGAAGAAGAAGAAGAATTCAGGTCGGTTTCCCGGTGGTCGGGAGGGTCTGATTGTGTTATTACTGTCAAACTGAAGTGAACTCTGAACTGGTGTGAACTATGAAGAAGAAGAGTCCCACGAATCCGACGCTTAAATACCTCGTCTCCCCCACGCGGCCACGCCCGGTATTGCATATCCTGTGGGCCAATTCCGCCACGGTTTGGACGCCGCTGACACGTGGCACTCGTCTCCTTCCTCCACGTGGACGTGCACGCCCTGGCCCGGTCTGTGGTCTTTTTCTGGACACTGTACTTTCCCATGCATGCAACGCCGTATGCTGCTGCTACATGTGATGTGATGAGGATGTTGCATTTTGAGGCTTTTTTTTGTCACTGACTGAGGCTCTTCAGACGATAAGACATGTAGTGATTTGGGGAATAATGGTCATTCTTATCAATCCGTTCACCAAAAATTATCTTCAGAGTGTGCATTGGAATTTCAAATCTAATTAAGCATCAAATTTAGAGATGTGAAACGAAAAAAACCAGTGGAAAATTCAGAGCAAGCCGACGCCTATGTAGAAACTAAAGAATAGGCATTGCCAATATTCATCGAAGTTTCTTACCGTTAAATCATGTCGTAGTTATGGCAAAGTCAATTCTATACTGATAGTGTTAGGATGATCAATTTTGATTGTTTTGCAATTTTGGTAAAAGAACAGTTCTCTATATACTAGCTATATAAATGCTACTTAAAAAAACACGGGAGCAAATTAAATAGGAGCTTGGCAAGGGCTCAGCGAAGCATTGCCGATATATGCCACAAAATTAAAAAGCAAATTTGGATAGGCCTAAGCACAACACGATGACGGATGCACAATTAAATAGAAGCTTCACAACACTACTAGAGAAACGATCTTTGGTTGAAGCGTTAAAATTCATAATAGTCTCGGTTAAAGTTGTATCCGAGACTTAAAAAATATTTTTAGTCCCGGTTTAAAAGGCAACGGCTCTCTAAGATCGTTAAAATAGTTAGAACTTTCAAAATGATGTATTAATTTTATGTTTACAATTTTAAAAGAACTTTTAAAAATAATTCTAGTTGGATTAGTATATAATTATTGTCTAATTACATATATATATATATAATTATTGTAATAATATTTAAATGGTTTGACTTTCGTGGATTTTTCTTATGATTTTTTCATTTCATGTAAATGGATCGGCAATGGATGTACAACACGGATCCACGGTTGATAGAGTTTATTCAAAGCGTGCATTATTTTTTGAGTGTGACCGATGCCAACAAGCATAAGGGTCTCATACGTTGTTCATGCAAAAGGTGTAAAAACGAGAAGAAGTATTTTACATCAAGAATTATTCATGCCCACTTGTTTCAGTCGGGATTCATGCCTCACTACAATTGCTGGACATCGCACGGAGAGGTGAGGGTTGCAATGGAAGAAGATGAAGAAGACAACAACAACATTCCGGATTGTGCTCAATACGGTGGGTTTGAAAAGAATACAATAGGCAAGACGGGCGGAGATGCTGAAGAAAACGACGGTGCCGATGACGGTGTCGATGGCCTTGGTTAGATGTTGCGCGACGTACAGGGGGATTGCGAAGATGAAAAGGAGGTGCAGAAATTGGAGCGTATGTTGGTGGACCACAAAACGTCCTTGTACCCAGGCTGTGAACAGGGGCACAAAAAGTTGGGTGTCACGCTGGAATTTTTGCCATGGAAGGGCAAAAATGGTGTCAGTGACAAGACATTTGGCGAGTTACTAAAAGTCGTGAAGAACATTCTTCCAGAGGAAAACGAATTGCCAGAATCAACGTACGAGGCTAAGAAGTTAGTCTGCCCTCTAGGACTAGAGGTACAGAAGATACACGCATGTCTTAACGATTGTATCCTTTACCGCGGTGAGGAGTATGAGAACCTAGAATCATGTCCGGTTTGTAAAGCACTTTGATACAAGATCAGACGAGATGATCCAGACGAAGTTGACAGACGGCCTTCGAAGAAAAGGGTTCCTGCTAAGGTGATGTGATATTTTCCTATAATACCATGGCTGAAGCGTCTATTCAGAAACAAAGAGCATGTAAGGATGATGCGCTGGCACGCGGAAGAACACCTAAAAGACGGCATACTGAGACATCTCGTCGATGGGTCGCAGTGGCGAAACATCGACAGAACATTTAAAGACTTCAGCGAGGATACAAGAAACCTAAGGTTCGGCTTAAGTACGGACGACATGAATCCTTTTGGAGAGATGAGCAGCGGGCATAGCACTTGGCTTGTAATGATGTGTATCTACAACCTCCCGCCTTGGCTATGCATGAAGCGAAAGTACATTCAGATGTCAGTTATTATTCAAGGCCCGAAGCAACCTGGTAACGACATCAATGTGTACCTGAGACCGCTGATCGAAGATCTAAAACTGCTGTGGAAGAAAGAAGGTGTCCCCTTGTGGGATGAGGATAAATAGGGACAGTTTAACCTATGAGGGTTGCTGTTTGTTACCATCAACGATTGGCCTGCACTTGACAACCTATCCGGACAATCAAACAAGGGGTACAACGTTTGCACCCATTGTATGGATGAGACTGAATGTACGTACCTGAAACACTATAAGAATGTAGTGTACATGGGCCATCGTTGCTTTCTTGTTGCAAGCCGCCCTGTCTAGAGAAGAGGCAAATATTTTGATCAAAAGGCAGACCATCGTACTAAGCCAAAGCATCGCAATGGAAAGGCTGTGTTTGCCATGGTGAAAGACTTCAAAGTAGTATTTGGAAAGGGACCTGACAGCCAACCTATAGCAAGTGAAGGTGGTCACGCGGTGATGTAAAAGAAGAAGTCAATTTTTTGGGAGTTGCTCTATTGGAAAGTCTTGAACGTCCGCCATACAATCGACGTGATGCACCTCACTAAGAATCTTTGCGTAAACCTGCTGGGCTTTCTAGGTATATATGGAAAATCAAAAGATACTCTTGAGGCACGTAACAATCTGAAACATATGGCACAACGCGACGGCCTTCACCCGCAACCAAAGGAAAAATGATCCCACTACCTAAGTCCAGCCAGCTACACTCTGAGCAAGGCAGAGAAGGAAATGATCTTTGAATGCCTGGAGAGCATCAAGGTACCGTCTGGATACTCCTCGAATATAAAGGGAATAATAAGCACGAAGGATAAGAATTTCACAAATCTAAAGTCCCGTGACTGCCACGTGCTGATGACACAACTGCTTCCCTTTATAATTCGGGGTATCCTACCCGATAATGTCCGAGCAACAATAACAAAGCTATGTGCTTTCCTAAACGCAATTTCACAGAAGATCATCGATCCAGATAGACTAGAAGACTTTCAAAATGATGTGGTCCAATGTCTTGTCAGCTTTGAGATGATCTTTCCGCCTTCCTTCTTCAATATCATGACACATCTCTTATGACACCTTGTCAAAGAGATCCGTATCCTCGGTCCGATATTCCTACACAATATGTTCCCTTTCGAGAGGTATATGGGCGTTCTAAAGAAGTACGTCCGTAATCATTCTCGTTTGGAGGCCATCATCGCCAAGGGATATGGAACAGAGGAGGTGATTGAGTTTTGCGTCGACTTTATTGAAGACCTTCGTCCCATCAGGGTGCCTGAATCAAGCCATGAAGGTAGACTACAGGGGAAGGAAACTCTTGGAAGGAAGGCAATAATGACCATAAACAATGACTTATTCAGGAAAGCACATTGGACCGTGTTGCAACATTTTTTCTTGATGGCTCCTTACATCGAGGAGCACTTGGCGCTTGTTCGCTCCGAAAACATTGGTAAGACGGATGCCTAGATTACACGCCATCATATTGATGCATTTCCTGCTTGGCTGCGACAACGTCTCATGGGCAACACGAGCATTGATCAACAACTAGCCTTCTTGGCGAAGGGACCATCTTGCTCGATCACCATATTCCAGGCATATGAAATCAATGGGTACACATTTTACACACGGGCCCAAGACATAAAGAGCACGAATCAGAACAACGCTGTCCGCATCGATACCGTGGGATACGATGGTATGGCTAGCACATATTACGGCAACATCGATGACATATGGGAGCTGGACTGTGGACCTCTGAAGGTCCCTCTGTTTCGGTGCCAGTGGGTTAGGCTCAGTGGTGGAGGCGTAACCATTGATGCAAGTGGGATTACGACGGTCGACTTGGATACTCAGACGAACCCTTTGTCCTTGCCAATGATGTACGACAAGTTTTCTATGTCAAGGACATGGCTAGCAAAGCAAAGAAGGGGAAAAAGTCCGACGAGCCAAAGCGCCATGTGGTTCTTCGAGGCAAAAGGAAAATCGTGCGAGTCGAGGATAGAACTGATGAAGATTACGATCAGTTTGATGGGCAACCTCCGTTCACGGTGGCGGTTGATCGAACATCCTCCTATCAAATGAGGACACCCCTTACTCACGCAACGATCATAACAAAGGAACAATTGTGTGGAGAAAGTACGTGAGGACAACCATCACTTTGCTAAATTTTTGTATGGATGATGTAAGTTAGATTGAATTATTAAATTTATTGTAACCATTTGAATTTATTGTAAATTATTAAATATTATTGTAAATTATAGATGATTGTTACAATTTAAAATACTTTTAAATAGGACAAATGTTAATTATATATTATTATTTAAATTTAAAATACTTTTGAATAGATCAAATGTTAATTACATATGATTGTTAGAATTTAAAATAGTTTTGAATAAGACAAATGTTAATAACATATTATTATTTAAATTTAAAATATTTTTCAAATAGGCCATATGTTAATTATATATGAATTTAAAATATTTTTGAATAAAGCAAATGTTAATAATTTAAAATGTTATTTTTGAATTTAAAATGTTATTCTTGAATAAGGCAAATGTTATATATGATTGTTAGAATTTAAAATAGTTTTGAAATAGGGCAAATGTTAATTATATATGAATTTAAAATATTTTTGAATAGGACAAATGCTAATTCTATGTGATTATTATAATTTAAAATTCATTATAATAGGGCATTGTTTAAATATTTAATTCTGGTTTTTAACACAAACCGGGGAAAAAGGATTTGGAAAGAGCGAAAAACACCTTTAGTCCCACTTGGTGGTTTCAACCGGGACTAAAGATGCTCACCTACTAGAGGACACGTGGTTGCTCCGCCATCTTTAGTCCCGGTTGGTGGCTTTAATTGGGACAAAAGATAAATCTTTAGTCCCAGTTAGAGCCACCAACCGGGACTAATGTATCTTTAGTCCCGGTTCATGGCTTAAACCGGGACTAAAGAAACCGATGACTATATATAGCATGGGCCGCGGGGGATCCAACACTTAGCCATTTTTCGAATCCGTGCTCTTCGTCTTCGTCGCCGTCGCCGAACCCTAAAGTCGTCGCGTCATCGTTGCCATCTTCACCAGCGCCGTCGTCATCGTCGCCGGGAGCCGCCGTCGCCGTCGCCGGGTTCTGCCGCCGCCCCAATCGGTTAGTCGATCCGGCCCATCTCCCATTTTGCCTCTTTGTGTGTGCCGCCACACGCTTAGGGTTTTGGAACCGGTTGTCGCCATCGCCGCCACTCGTCGTCGTCGTCATCGTCACCGTCGCCCCTTCCTGCCTCCCTTGACACTGCGCGCCTCCTACTGCGAGATCCCTTGGCGCCGCCCCTGTCTCCCCTCGACGCCGCCGCCGCCCTCTGCCACGCAGATCGCCGCCGCCGCAGCCCCCTGCCGTCACCCCTCCCAAATTTGAATTATATATTTGGATTTTGAATGCAAATGTGAATATATATGTAAATGTGAATATATATGCAAATGTGAATATATATATATATATGCAAATGTGAATTATATATATTTGAATTTTGAATGCAAATTTTGAATTTTGAATTAAATGTGAATTTGTATTAAATGGATCGACTTATGTATTAAATGCGAATTTGTATTAAATGTGAATTTTATGTATATATTTGAATGGACTTTGATGGACTATAAATGTGAATGTGAATTTTGTGTATACTTATGTATTAAATGGACTTATGTATTAAATGTGTATTAAATGGACTTATGGACTTTTTATTTAAATTTGAATGCATGAATAGATTTAAATTTGGATGTGAATTTGAACTTGTGAATGTGGCTTGTGAATTTGAATTTTGTATTTACGAACGAACGAGAACGATAAAACGATAGAACGGACGTGAACCGCAACGACCGAACGATACAACGCACGACCGAACGACCGAACGATGTCCGACCACACGATCGACCGACCGAATAAACTCGTTCGTTCGTTCGTTTGTTCGTTCGGTCGTCCGGTCGTTCATTCGGACGTTCGTTCCATCATTCGTTCGGTCGTTACAAGGATTATATAGAATCAACGTACCTCGCCATGCATCCTCCTCTGTTTCCTCGCCATGCATCCTCCTCTCTTTCTCTCCTCTCCTCTCCACTTCCTCTTCTCTCCACCTTGTCTCCCTCACGTCATCCTCCTCTCTTTCTCTCCTCTCCTCTTATCTTCCTCTCCTCTGCATGATAGTACGAACGATGGAACGACTGAACGAACGAATAAACTCGTTCGGTTGGTCGTTCGTTTGTTCGTTCGGTCGTTCGTTCCATAGTTCTTCGGTCGTTACAAGGATTATATAGAATAAACTCGTACATTCGTTCGGTTCGTCAGTCGGTCGGTCGTTTGGTCGGTCGTTCGTTCGTTCGTTCGTTCATTTCGGTCATGTGCTAACAAAGAGAAACAAAGAGATGAAGGAAAATATAGATGAAGTCCGGCACATTTTTTTCCATCTTCTTCTCTTTTTTCATTCTCTATGTTTTTTTCTAGGTAGACATACATGATTTAACTGTCTGAATAATTTTTTCCTTGTCAGAATTCCTTGATTAAGTCCTCAAACTCACAACAATCATATGGCTGATCGTGAGGACGAACAGTTTCTCCTTGACGAGATCGCCGAGGGTAGCAACCAATATTATATTGAGGAGGGGAACGAGGATCCAAATCAATACCTCAACGAGGAGAGGAACGAGGGGGGAACGAGGAGGGGAACGAGGACACCCCAGCCGTTGGAGAGAAGAGGGCACGCAGGCAACGCGGTGTCAGCAAGCGAATTAAGGGTCGACATGTCATAACGAAAGTAGCACCGGACGGTTGACCAAGTGCCCCAGCCGACACCGCAAGAAAGTTTGTGGCACACAGCGGATGGGTGGTGAGGGATCATGTGCCCATCAGCGTTGTGAACTAGAGGCGATCAAGGACAGGAGGAGCTGAGCAGAGCTATCTCCCGGACATAGAGAAAGAGATGTTGTGAACGACAATGCTGCAGACGTTCACCGTCCCAGACTCCGAACAGGCAAAGGTCAAGGAATGGACGTTAAAGAAGATGGTCGAGCTCTTCAGGAACTATAAGAAGGAGTTACACAAGAAATACATCCTGAAGGGCCAGAATCCAGACTTTGACAAGTTCCCAAAGCTCAGAGATCACTGGGAGGCCTTTGTGCAACACAAGACTAGGGAGCAAGCACAAGCTCTCATTGAAAAGAACAAGGCCAACGCAGCCAAGAAGAAATACCATCACAAGCTACAGTCGAGCGGCTATGAAAAGGCCATGCAGAAATGGAGAAGATGAAAGCCGACCTGGAAGCGCGAGATATCGTTCCGGGCACAGCTAACTGGCCGAAACAATCAAAATATTGGTTCTATGCTCACGGCGGATCGCTTAATCCCACAGATGGATTAGTAATCTTCGGCGCTGAAATCCAAGAAGCCGGTAGAAGATTAGAAGAAGCGCTGGAGGCCTCTGCCTCGGGCTCGCTCAAGCCCGATAGAGAGAAGGACGAGCTAACGCTCGCACTCGAACACGAGGAAAAGACGTCGTTCCCTGTAAATACAGGTTTCAAGCGGACATCGACACATATAGGAGCCGCATGAGGAAGCGAGAGACGGATGCGAGGTTCGCAGAAATGAAGATCCATCTCTCGCAGATCGATCAGATAGTGGACCAAAAGGTGTCCAAAAGGGTGGCAGTGGAGCGAAGCCACTGGGTTAGCCAATAGCCAGATCCAACAACAACAACCCAACTACAGCAGTAGCGCAGCAGCTGCGCTTCAACGGAAAATGAAGGAGAATTGGCCCAACAAGCTCCAATGTGTCTACCATGCCCTGTTGATGATATCACGCAGTGAACACCGTGTGAGCTGCATATTCCACTCAAGAACATAACAATCAAGGTATGTTAGTAGTTTTATGTTAGTTATTTCCTTGAATAACTTGACAATCAAGGTTCATTACTAATTAATAAGCTATCTTCTCGAATAGGTGGCGTCGGGCATGACGATTCCAGTAGACCGAAACGACACCTACCACTGCAGGCCCGTTCCACCTGGGTTCTCCAAAGTCGAAATTGAACAGGTGGAACGCGGATATGAAGATCTCGAGCTGGATATCCCTGGAAGAGATGGTGAGACGACGCTAGGAGAAATAACTCACGGGATATTTCTTTGGAGGAAGCCCTTCATCATATTTCCCAGGCAAGAAGCGATGCCTTTCATTCCTCCACCGTCGCCTCCATGTGGACCATATCCTCCGCCTCCTTTGCCTCCTCCGCCTCCTGCGTCGCCTCCACGAGCACCGACTCCTAAACGGCCGTCTCCCACTCCCCAGCCTTCTTCGCCTCCTCCGTCACCACAATGAGCACAGACTACTAAACGGACTGCCTCTCAGCCTCCTCCGCCTCCTCCGTCGCCTCCTAAGAGCAAAGCTCGAGCCACGCGGTCAATGTCAACCAGTGGACCAAGAAGCAAGAGCCCTAAACTTGACCCGCTTCTGCTAGCCCCAAAGAAAACATCGTACGACATGACTCCCGAGGAGTTGCACGAGGCCGTCCGAGCCAAGGTTAAGGCATATTTCAAGAAGAAGTCTCCTGAGAAACCTCCTGAAATTGCCCCGGAGATAAAGGTCTTTCTTAAGGAGACGTACCTAACGCCACAACCTAAACCGCAACCGCAATCGCAGTCCGACTATGACAGGACTATCAGGAAGGCGCAAACAAAGGGCAAAGATGTACCGCAGCTCGGCATGCAGCCTCAAAAACCCCTGGAGTTCAGCATGATTCCAACTGTTCGAACCAATTTAAGACAATTTATGGAATCTGCTGGAATATCAATGGACCAATTATCCGGGCGTGCACCCCTCACAAAGGCTCCGCTGAAGTACAAATTCAAACTTGGAAAGCCTCTTGTAAAGCCGGATCAAGTTAAGCATCTACCTACACAGATGCACCGCTTTCATAGGTGGTACATGCAAGAATCCAGCAGAGGTACAGAGATGGTCGTGGGCAAAAACTCAATGGACTATTTCTTCGATGGAGGTGACCAATTCTTTATCCGATTCGAAGACATATTCGACCTGTACCAGCTGGATGCCCTCGACGTCTCTCTTCTAGCCACGTGTGTTTTGTAAGTATCATTCAGTTATATTTATTTTAGTATTTAGCTAACTAAAATTCTTTTAACCGTTGTAGAATGACGATTCAATATTGCAACAAGCAAGAATCTCCCAAACATGGATTCATGGACCCACAAAAAATCAACACCGCGATGGTTGATCAATATCCGGAGCAAACAGAGGATAACATATACAATGTGCTGGTGCAGCACCACTACAAGACGTTTATCCCTCTGCCCTACAACACAGCGTGAGTTTTTTCTACCTTCCGTACCAATTTCAATCTGTGCATACATAAAGTTTCATATGTGCCATCTCATGCAATTTGCAGATTCCACTGGGCTCTGTTCTTAATTGACATGGATCACTGGCGGATCCTTGTCTTTGACTCAATGGATAGACCAGAGTCCACGTACGCAAAGATCTTTGAACTGTTAAACAAGTAATGTCATCTTACTTGCTATTGCGGGTTCTCGGATAATTACTAGCTATCTTTAAACTGCACGTAGGGCATGGGCACGACTCCAGGTGAATGTTCCCGGAAATTAGAAAGATAAGCTCAATGTGAGAATGAACTTTTCAGTGAGTAACATGCTCCAAAGTTGTATTAAATTATTAATTTGTTCTAAAATATAAAATGTATATTCAATCTGTCATCGCTTCTCCTTAGTGTGCAAAACAGGTGCAGGGGACCAATTTATGCGGCTACTACATCTGCGAATATATTCACCGCTTTGTTACCGAAGTGACAAGTCTCGACGATATAGATGTACGTATAACGACCATTTATACATTACGTCTCGATTTCTTATTCATTTCATATATTTATTTCTTGTTTATTCGAATTAATGACAGCTTATGCAAGCAAGAGACAACCTTCCCCACGTGACTTTCATATAAGCTACTCAAGAAGAATTGATGAGATTTATAAACGAGCAGATCATTGATTCCGCGGGAGAGTTCTACTTTAGTTTGAGTAACTTTACCACTAGATCCACAAAGTAGACAATTTTTTTGTGACATACAAAATATATATGGATATTATATGTGTTTACATATTTTGGTAATATATGTATATATTTCCTTTATTAAGTTCATTTATATGTGTGTAAAATATTTTTATTAAGATCATTTATATGTGTGTAAAATATATATTTATACATATATATACATGTTGCATATATATATATAAATATATATATATGTGTATAAAATATGTATGCATAATATATAATTAACAAGCTAGCAGCTAGCAGAAATTTTTTTTAAAAAAACCTTTAGTTTCGGTTGATAACACACCAACCGGGACTAAAGATGACGAGCTGCTACGTGGTGCCATCATATTTAGTCCCGGACTAAAGATGTATCTTTAGTCCCAGTTATTTCATCCGGGACTAATGATGCCGATCTTTAGTCCTGCTCTCGTAGTTCCGGTTCGAGAACCGAGACTACAGGGGTTATGAACCGGGACTATTATAGGGTTCTCCGGCGGTGCGGGTAACTAATAAGACTTGTAAGACATCTTGATATTATAGATTAGTAGGCCGTGATTACCAATACATCAGGACTACCAATAGATTAATACATCTTGAACCATCTTCATTTTGGGAGTTGTTTGGATGGGCTGGCCCTAATCTGATTAAATCTATCCGAAACGGACAGATCCATATCATATCTCATCACTACCTGTTTCTTTCAACATTGTGGTCAGTAACTTCAAAATCCTTAAGGATTAATTTGGAAGGTTTGAAATTCCCATCTCTCAACATTTGGTTAGTAGCTTCGAAATCCTTAAGGATTAATTTGGAAGGTCTGAAATTCTCACACCTTCTAGAAAATTGCTCAAACCCAACAACAGTGGCAAAAATAAAAAAAGAAGCCAAGGCTTTTGTTTCAACATAAAAATCCAAAAATCCATGTAACCTAAAAGTTTGCTCCACCTCTTGTTCTTCTAACTTTTATTCTTACTTCAATATAATTGTTAGCTATCTTTCCGGATCTTATAGAAGCATTTTAAAGGTATATAAAAATTATGTATAATCCTTATTGAAGAGTTGTAAAAGTTGATTTTGTATTTGTGTTGACATCCTTCAATAGATTTACAAAATAGCGACTTTGTGCGCGCTTCTTTATTAGAAATCAGCAGAAGCTCGAGATGAAGGGTTAGAAAAATAAAAATGACTATACAGAATTTGTTTTTTATGTAAAATTATATATTATTGAGATTAATATATATATATATATATATATGGAGATGCTTTAAGTTAGGACAATAAAAGAAAATCACCAAATATGATTTCACTCTACGTACCACCAATAATCCAAGACAATATTCTTACCATCTCCAATAGATCTTCTATATCTATATCTATCTATATCTATATCTATACCATTATATAATACACTTTATTAATGGAGATACATTCACTTACTCTTACTCACTCATCATCCAACGATCCATATCAACCGACGCGCCATCTCTCTCGGGCTTCCATCGCACGTGTCAACGGTTTCCTTTCCATCGCGCGGCGCCATCCCACTGCGTGCCATCATCGGCGCGGGTTCGCCATCCCACCGCGCGCCATCATCGCCGCCACCCGTGCCGCGCGCCTCCCCCATCCGTCGCGCCGTCGGCTCCATTCGTCGACCGCGCCACCGGTTCCATTCGTCGACCGCGCCGACGGCTCCATCCACCGTCCGCGCTGACGCATCAGCTCTACGGCCGCATTGCTCGGCGCCGATTACATGGCGGAGCCAGCCGAGGAAGATAAGGATGATGGCGTCGTTGCCGGGCGCAAGCGCAGCAGCGAGACCGGCGAGCCGAGATCCGCGAATACATCGGCTTTTTGCTGCAGCTTGTCCCTGGCACGACCTTCCCTCCTCTATGGCCGGCGCGAGCTCCCTCACCGTCGAGGTCTTCTCCAAGTAGCGCGTGACACCGACGTCTCCATCCCCTGCCGGCAGCCACATGGGGAGTCCCAATCCGACCTCTAATTTTAGATTGTGGAACCACAGAGCTGTTTGACCTAGATTGAGTGCTGCTGCTGCAAGGGATTTGGATTCCTGCATGTGCGCAGGAACAGATGGGTGTTGTCGTCAGTTCCCAGGCCAACATAGGCCTCGCCTACGAACCCTACTCCTTGCTCTGCGTGCTCTACCTGCCTACCATTTGTTCAGTCAAAAGCCTCAACTCAGAGCCCACTCTGTATCCCTACCGTCTATAGCCATGCCAAGGTGAGTGGTGCAACTGAAGCTCAGTGCTATCACATATATGCAGATACCATATTCGATTAAATGTCTGAATGGTGTGGATGCTTTTCTTTTTTTCACAGGATCTTCTTTGATTGGGTTCAAAAGCTAGCTGATCAAGCTATTTATTCTGTGTATCCGCCTCTAGACGGGTTGATGGGTTTTCGCTTATTATATGAGGGATCTTTGTGTTTAGGATTCAGATTAGAGGGGGTTTTGAGTCCTTGTTTGTTGCTGGTTATTATCTGTGGAGGCAGCACGATCTGATTTGAGGCCTTTGTATATGGACCATGGGAGTTGTGTGTTGGTGGCCGAGGAATCCGTGGTGCAGGAGCTAGCTGATGCACCGGTGGTTCAGGGAGATAAAAGAAGGTGAGATGGTTCTATACTTCTATAACTCATGGTTGCGTTTTTAATAATACTCTTTTGATTTTGTGTGGCATAATTTCTTATTTCTAAGCACACTGCAGTTAGTGTCAAAGAAATTGTATTGGGGAAATGTGGTCATGAGATTTACTGGTTAAGCCTTTGTAATAACTTTGGTTTCCTATGAGTATCTCCTTGCATTCAGATTTTTCATGGATGACATTTTCAGTATCCCGCGAACTGTAGTTTGTTTTCAGCATACTATTTTATCATCATCCTATAACTTTATGACATGTTTAATGCATGCATGTTCTTTCTATTTCCTTATCAGGTGAATTGCTTCACATAATCTCAATATAACTATTAAGCATGCTCCAAAAAGATTTGATATTTTAATCGTTTAGCCTCTGATGAAGGCCAGCTGAATATTGTGTCATCCAGCAATGGCAGCTGGCGTTAAGTTTGGTTTAGAAATATCTTTGAATTAAATAAATAAATATTATTAAGAAAAGAGTTCTTATATGATCTGAAGATGTTGGTTTTTCGAAAGTAAAAATTCGATACTAATAGTACTAGAAATATAATCAACAATGATTATATCAACTGCATAAAATTTAATACACTACACTGTTGATCAAATATTTGAACTCAACATTAATAAGAATTAAATCAGTTATATATAATGGCCGGAAAGAATCTATATATAATACGTCAATGTGTCATTTTAATTAAGAAAATATTTGACTCATTTATGTATTGATGTACATGGGAACTTGATTAGGAAACGGTTAGTATGTGTTACGTACGCACTTGGTAAATCTTACCATATTACACAACATGAATATATGCTTGCCCATGTAAATATAAATAAGGGATTTGCTAAATGTTTGCTTGCTGAGATTTTCCATTTGATAAGCTGAATTTTTTGTTCATCTGATCTTTTTCAAGATTAGTGCTGGGGTTAGCAGGCCCGCCAAGACAACCGGGTCTGAACCCGCTTTATTTTGTAAAATCCAAAACCAAATAACAGCATGATGCATGTCATTGTTTTCTCCACGTACACATAGATAAGCCCAGTTTTCTCCACACATACATAGGAGAGAACATGGGATTGGGATAATTTATTCTCGTCGGTGGCGACATGGTCGTGATGCAATGTGTTTTTTGGTGAGGGAAGTCCCTGAACTTGGCGAAGCCCATGGAGAAGGAGTCCAAGGAGGTCGGGGAGGTAAATCATGGCAGTTCCAACGGTGTTGATGAGCCTTGAGGCTTTTGTGGGTCGCGGCAATGAATCACTCACAATTCTCATGCCGATGGGCGAGACGACTAAGGCTTCTCTGCGAGATCTTAGTGTGGAGCTCGAACCGGCAATAACACGTAGGACACACTGACCACGGGTGACCGATCGATTTCAGATTTTTTGAACTACCTTGTATATTATCTTTTCAAATTTATGGATTAGCTCACGAGCGATGCATCTTTGACTTGTATGCGCTGGTTTTATGTTTTTTATTTTCTTTGTGAAGTTCACATGTTCTTATTTTCTTTGTGAAGTTCACCTGTATATTCAGATATCAGTTGCATGAGGCATCCAAGAAAGTTATTTTTTCTCTTTATGTACCAGAATATTTATATATGTTTATATATGTATCAGCATATATATATATATGTTGTCTTTATGTGCATTCAGGAATTTACGTTCACCTGTATATTTATATATGTTTTTGCAACAGGCTTTGGTCAGGAGGAATGATCCAAAAGTGATCAATATACTTCCAAGATCTGTGGACATTGTGGTTGGTTAATTTTCTGTGATTAGGGCTTGTTTTCACAACAGGTGGATATGTTGAAGTGTCGAAACGGCTTTCGCTACCACTAGGTTCCACCCTAGACAGGTGTGATTAGGATTCTTCAGTTTATTTTTTCTTAATAGCCTGATGTTGGAAGATCATGATATAATATGTTCTTTGTTATGCTGATATGTTCTAACTGAAGATATGAAGATATGACGTTGATGAACTCAAGCCCCCTTTCATGGAATCGATGAAATTGAAGGGCTTCACTCCTGAAATATTGGACATGATCTTCCCATAGTCTCGATGTTTGTTTACAGGTTCTATTACCATATTATTTGGATAGGCTCTATAGTTTATTTATAATAGACAGGAGAAACAAAACCATGTACATTATGGATCCGGTTGCTCCGAATCTATGGTACACGGGTAAAGATCGAATCATTCCATATATAACTACATTACGTGATATTGCCAAATATTTTAATCTTGCCATGAAATTGGTGTGTTCTTCATAGAACGAGAATTTTTCTGACTGGCATCATGAATTAACAAGATGGCTTCCAAAAAGTTATAGCTGGTAATAACTTATAATATGTTTAATCTTTCTTATCAAATATTTATTTTATTTACCTCCAACAAATAAACACTTTATTTTCAAAAGAAAATTGTCAGACTTTCTTGTATATAATTATCTAAAGAAGTGGGAGGAAAAAAGTTACCGATCAATATTGTGAGCACATATATTTTCTATGTATATTTGAAGAATGCATATCAAATTAATAAGTTAATTATAATTTGTTATTCATATATACCACATACACTAAAGATGTAATTTTCTTGGATATTTTGAGCAGTCATGCAAATGAATGTGAAAACTTTCGAAGACCTCAAAGTAGACGATCTACTTAAGCAATTCAAAACTTATTTGTAGTATGTGAGACATTACTTTATTATATTGTGTCATGCATGAATGTATCCGAATTATATTTATGGTCATATACAATTATGTGAGACAAAAATTATGAAAAAAATGTTATTATCTAGTTGTCTTTAAATGCATCCTTATGAAAAGAACCGTGACGTTAGCACGTATACTATATTAGTATAATAATAATTCTCATAGTACAAAGGGAACCAAGCGAGTTAACCCCTAACATATATAAATGCTCTTCGTTAATTAGTATTCCCTCTATTCTTTTTATATGTGACATTGTTTGGTTCAAATTGATTATACAAAAAAATGGAGGGGATAGTAGCATATATAATGTTAAGCTCAGATCATTTGTTGGCCTAAAACGTAGGGCCGGACGACTTTCGGAGGTTATATATTTTCATATATACACTACATGGATTTTAAAGTGTATAAAATAATTGGAATGGATATGACATGTACGACACCAGCTTAGCAGTGATTAACTCTTCATATCTGCACATGGACGGTTTACTCGTTGACTTCTATAATAAAAGAAACCTAGCCAATAATAATAATAATAATAATAATAATAATAATAATAATAATAATAATAATAATAATAATAATAATAATAATAATAATAATAATAATAATAATAATAATAATAATAATAGCAGCGAGAAAGCTTCTGGTGGCATGACGTACGTACGTATGTGACGGCGACCAAAACGAGGCTTATTTTCTCAGAGAAAAGCGAGTCATATATATTGTTTCATGTCTGTCACGATGACAGCCTCTGGCCTAGATCACTCCAAAACGTCAAATCTCTAGTGACGCGCGCTGTAGCTACTACTGCCTTCATTTCAAAATGCTTCAAAACAATGTTTATTAAAAGATATATAAATATTATTATTTTGTTATGACATGTTTTATTATCAAATAAAATATAATATAATTTTAACATATATTTTTATATAAAATTTATGAATAAAACGAATGATCAATGTTATATAAAAAATAATGACATCACATATTAAAAAGTATTTGGGCTAGCGAGAGTTACGCCGTGTCATACATCTTGTTGTTTTCATGGACACCTTAAATTCATGTATATATATATATATTATATTTTTAATTGGTCCAGAAATTTATTATAGGTAGTTGTTATATAGTTTCAGGTTTCGCACGATAAATTTGGAGTGCACAATTGATTATGGGTATAGATATTGCAAATGCCAAATTCTTTCCTTATTTGCGGCTACTTCGTCTCGATCTCTTCTCTTTCATTTTGTCAAACAACATTATGCGTGTATGCAACAAAAGAAGACAAGCTTGGAAAGACCATTTACCATATAAACATATTGGGCGAAGCTACATATGTTTATCACAATAACTACATGTATCTCGACCTCATGATACGGCTGTTGATTAGCACTTAACCTTGGAACGCCACGAATTTGAGTATACACTACTGAAGAAATCATCATTGGTTAAAGTGGCAAAAAGCATAGTAGTCGGTTTGAGTTGTACCGAGACTAGAGATGATCTCTAGTCTCGGTTTAAAATCAACGGCCCTTTAGGACCTTTAGTCCGGTTCGTGTCAAGAACCGGTACTAAAGATCCTCTAGTCCGGTTCAAATGTTGTCGGCGCGTGTCGGAACGCGGGGACCTTTAGTCCCGGTTGGTAACACCAAGGGACTAGATATGCTACCTCTAGTCTGGTTCGTGTTACCAACCGAGACTAAAGGTCCCCGACGCTCGACACGCGCGACAACATTTGAACCGTCATCTCTAGTCCGGTTCTTGAAACGAACCGGAACTAAAGGTCCTAGAGAGCCGTTGAAATTTTTTTATACCGTTGCCTCGGAACTAGAGATGGCATCTCTAGTCCCGATTAGTGTTACCAACCGGGACTAGAGATTTTCTTTATATACTCCTTCCTCTTCCATCCCGAGCCAGCCACACTTGTACATCTTCAAAATTTTTCTCAACTAGAGGTCCGGTGCTGCCGAGGTTAGCAACTTCTTTGGTGATAGTACACAAATATTTGCTATCTATAAGGTTAGCAACTTCTTACTCTTATAGATTTGCGGTTGTTTTTTATACATTTTGCTATCTACATGTCATGTGTTATCTACAATCTTAGCACTTCGTATTTTGCGGTTATTTTATATACATTTTCATCTCTAGATTTGTATGCAAACATGAGAAGATGTTTTTCCGCCCACTAAAATTTACCTCTAGTCTCGGGTGGTTTCAAAAACGGGACTAATTATTTGTGCTCAATTATATTGTGTTATAATCATATATAATTATAATTAACATATGTTCATATATTCATATATAATTAACATATGTTCATATAATTAACATAAAATATTATAAATTAAAATAATAACATATAATTAACATTTGTCATATTCTAAACTATTTAAAATTTAAGTAACAATATATATTTGACATATGGCCTATTTGAAAAAAATTAAATTAAAATAAAACATATAATTAACATTTGTCGTATTTAAAACTATTTTAAACCATAAACCATAAACCCTAAACCTAAACCCTTTTACCATTAACCCTTAACCTAAACCCTAAACCCTATTTTAAACCCTAAACCCTAAACCCTAAACCCTCGTGCGCTGCGTGATTGGCATGTAGAAGGGTGCGACACGAGGGAACATCAATGCCTTCTCCTCGATCTAACATCGTCTCTCATGCTCTTGGAGGTGCTCGTTCTCATCACCGTAATAGAGCGGTGGCAATCTCTTCTCACTTTGTTCTACCTTATTCTTGATTGCTTCATCTCATCCCAATACTTCACACATCATCTTCAAAGATGACACCAAGCTCGTCGCATCGCAAGAAACAAGTGTCTAAGCAACACAAATCCAGAAAGCATCATTCCTTTTCGATTAGAAAAAGAGAGCATCATTCTTGCGTTGATCGAGTAGAAAGAAAAGAATCATACCTTGTAAAACGTTGCTTTGCATGACGGTAGAGCGAGAATGGGTGAGGATGGAAGCTCGGGAAGGAGATACTAGAAAAGAGAGCTTCCTCCTCAAGCAAGTAACTATCGGTCAAAGGCTAGTGCAATAAGGCCACCGGCTAGTTCATGAAAAAGGTTAGATCAATAACGGATAAACGAGATAAACAAAAGGCAGTCTTGCGGCCAAAAAAGCTACTTGCTATAAAATTTTCTCGGCGATGAGCATGGTTAACCATATGCATGATGCAAGGCAAAGCGCATTTACCTATGTTTTTGGTGGGCTCCATTATTTCGAGAGACATGAATCAAATCTCACACTCCAATGACTCGGGATCAATGAAATAGCTTATCTTAGTCGTCTCGTCCACATCCATATCCAGTTGCTCCTGATGATCCGTGGAGAGGCCCCGACGTTTTTTTCCTGCCTTCTTCACCGACCTTGGTCTCTTCAACATGTCATGATCCATCGTAATAGCCTTCTTCACCGATCTTGGTCTCTTTAATATTTAATGATCCGGATCACGGTCTTTTTCTTGCTTTTCTCCCTTTGCTTCATAATCTTTTGTCTTGCTATTTCTTGAGTACGATGTAGCGATCTTGGTGTATCTCCATCAAACTTTGAATAGCGAGAGATATGGCAATGATTGGATAGTGCGGCTATATATGGCAATGATGGCTTGCCTCCCCGTTCCGTCTCAATGCCTCGGCGCGCCATGGAAGTCGCCGGTGACGCGCACGACGACGGACTACCTCTATCCGCCTGCCGTGATCGAGCAGTACTACCGCCGTCGTCGCCCCAGTCTTTGCTCCTGCCGCCACCGTTGCGCCGGTCTTCTGATTTAGAGGTGTGCTTTCTACGTGTTTCAGCGGCAATGTTCAAGTTCTCGTTGCTAATGTCTTACGCCTTATTCTCGTGAATTGCCACATAAGCATTAGCGTTAGAGCATTATTGTCGACCACAAGTTAGGATCTTACGTGAGTATGGAGCATGTCGACGGCCGCCCTCCTCCTCCGCTTGTAATTCTCCCCGAAGATTTTTTCGTCGACCTCGGTCTCACCCTTTTACCGTTTTTATTCATAGCTCACTGCAATTGTAATATGATCTAGGGAATTGACTATGAATTCGGTGGATGGTGTTGGTGCCTCCTCCAACGTGGTTCCCCTTGTTCCTTGTCGGAGGGGCTGTTCGGTGCCGCATAAACTTCTTCCTCCTCCAACGGTTGTTTTCTAACGTCATCGAGCACCGAACAGTCCCTCGGACGGTGAACAAAGGGAACCACGTTGGAGGAGGCACCAACACCATCCACTGAATTCATAGTAAATTCCCTAGATCATATTACAATTGCGGGAGCTATGAATAAAAACGATAAAAGGGTGAGACCGAGGTCGACGAAAAGTCCTCGGGGAGAATTACAAGCGAGGAGGAGGGCGGCCGGCCGACATGCTCCATACTCACGAAGATCCTAACTTATGGTCGTGACAATAATGCTCTAACGGCTAATGCTTATGTGGCAATTCAGAGAATAAGGCGAAGACATTAGCAACGAGAACTTGAACATTGCCGCTAAAACACGAGAAAGCACACCTCTAAATCGAAAGACGGCGGCAGCGTGGCGGCAGAGCAAAGACTGGGCGGCGTGGCGGTAGTCTGTCGATCACGGCAGCGGATAGAGGTAGTCCGTCGTCGTGCGCGTCACCGGCGACTTCCATGGCGCCGCCGAGGCATTGAGACGGAACGGGAAGGCAAGCCATCATTGCCATATACAGCCGCACTATCCAATCATTACCATATCTCTCGCTATTCAAAGTTTGATGGACATACACGAGTACTTCTATGTCGTGGTCGAAGAGAGAGCAAGACGGAAAGATTATGAAGCAAAGGGAGAACAGCAAGAAAAAAAACTGTGATCCGGATCATGACATGTTGAAGAGACCAAGATCGGTGAAGAAGCGAAAAAAAATGTCGGGGCCTCTCCACGGATCATCGGGAGCAGCTGGATGCGGATGTGGACGAGACGACTAAGATAAGCTATTTCATTGATCCTGAGTCATTGGAGTGTGAGATTTGATTCATGTCTCTCAAAATAATGGAGCCCAGCCAAAAACATAGGTAAATGCAGTTTTGCCTTGCATCATGCATATGGTTAACTATGCTCATCGCTGAGAAAATTTTATAGTAGTAGCTTCTTTTGGCTGCAAGACTGTCTTTGTTTATCTGTTTATCTGTTATTGATCTAACCCTTTTTCATGAACTAGTTGGTGGCCTTATTGCACTAGCCTTTGGACTGATAGTTACCTGCTTGAGGAGGAAGCTCTCTTCTCCAGTATCTCCTTCCCGAGCTTCCATCCCCAGCCATTCTGCTCTACTGTCATGCAAAGCAACGTTTTACAAGGTATGATTCTTTTCTTTCTACTCAGATCAACGCAAGAATGATGCTCTCTTTTTTCTAATCGAAAAGGAATGGTGTTTTCTGGATTTGTGTTGCTTAGGCACTTGTTTCTTGCCATGCAGAAGAGCTTGATGTCATCTTTGAAGATGATGTGCTGAAGTATTGGGATGAGATGAAGCAATCGAAGAACAAGGTAGAACAAAGTGAGAAGAGATTGCCACTGTTCTATTATAGTGATGAGAACGGAGCAGCCTCCAAGAGCATGAGAGACGATGTTAGATCAGAGGAGAAGGCATTGACGTTCCAGCTCGTGTCGCAGTCCTTCTACATGCCAATCACGCAGGCCGCACGAGGGTTTAGGGTTTAGGGTTTAGGGTTTAAAATAGGGTTTAGGGTTTAGGTTAAGGGTTAATGGTAAAAGGGTTTAGGTTTAAGGTTTAGGGTTTAGGGTTTAGGGTTATGGTTTAAAATAGTTTTAAATACGACAAATGTTAATTATATGTTTTATTTTAATTTATTTTTTTCAAATAGGCCATATGTCAAATATATATTGTTACTTAAATTTTAAATAGTTTGGAATATGACAAATGTTAATTATATGTTATTATTTTAATTTATAATATTTTATGTTAATTATATGAACATATGTTAAATATATATGAATATATGAACATATGTTGATTATAATTATATATGAATATAACACAATATAATTGGGCATCTGTAATAATTAGTCCCGGTTTTTGAAACCACCCGGGACTAGAGGTGAATTTCAGTGGGCGGAAAAACATCTCTAGTCCCGGTTGGTGGCTTCAACCGGGACTAGAGATGCCCACCTACGTGGGACACGTAGTTGCCTGCCATCTCTAGTCCCGGTTGGTGGCTTCAACCGGGACAAAAGGTATGCTCTATTGTCCCGGTTGAAGCTACCAACCGGGACTATATCATCTCTAGTCCCGGGTTGTGGCTTCAACCGAGACAATAGAGCAGGTACCTATATATAGCAAGGGCTTCACTGGGATCCAAACACTTAGCCGTTTTCGTACAACTCCATCGTCTTCTTCGCCGTCGCGGAGCACAAGGACGCCGCCGTAGCACGCCGTCTCCGCCGTCTTCATCCCCGAGGGACCGCCGCGCCAAGGTCTTCGTCGCTGTCGCCGCCGCTGCCGCAGGTTAGCCGCCGCTGCCCCTTTTTTTCTCCGTGATGCGCGCTAGGGTTAGCCGCCGCCGTCGATGCCATCGCCATCGCCGCCATTGTCGTCACCGCCGTCGTCGCCGCCGCCGCTGCCGTGCTATATGTTTAATGAATATGAATGTGAATGAATTTTGTGAATTTTCTGAATTTTGTGAATGTGAATGAATGAGGAGGATTTGAATATGATTTCGATGTGTATGTGTAAATTTGTGAATCTGATTTCGATGTGTATGTGTAAATTTGTATGGACTTTATATGTAAATGGACTGTTTATTTAAATTTTAATGCATGAATATTGTGAATTTAGAATTTTGAATGTGTATTTAAATTTAAATGCATGAATAGATTTAAATTTGAATGTGTATGTGACTTGTGAAGTTTGTATTTTTCAACGAACGAGAACGATAAAATTAACAAACGGATGTGGACGGACGAACGGACGGACAGCCATACGGACGTGGACGAACGGACGGACGCACGAACGAACACTCGTTCGGTCGGTCGGTTGGTCGTGCGTTCGTTCGTTCGGTCATTTGTTCGGTCGTTCGTTCATTAGGTCGGTCGGTCGTTCGGTCGTTACAACGTACATAGGCATGCAACGTCCTCTCTGTCCTCTCCTCTCCACTTCCTCTCCTCTCGACCTTATCTCCCTCACATACATGATCATCTCTTTCTCTCCTCTCCTCCAGATGATCGTACTCACAGACGTCAACGAACGTTAGAATGAACGGACGATAGTTTAGGATTTGGGTTTGGGTTAGGGTTAAGGGTCCGAACGAATGGACGTGAACGAACGATAGGTTAGGGTTAGGGATGGGTTTAGGGAACTGCATTTAGGGTTTAGGGTTTAGGGTTGAGGGTGAACGAACGAACGACGAACGGAGACGTGAACGATAGATTGAACGAATGGTCGGTCGTTCGTTCGGTCGTTTGGTCGTTCGGTCGTTCGTTCGGTCGTTCGGTGTAGATGTAATCCAGGAAGTGAATTCTAAAAAATATCACCATTGTGGATGTGCACAATTGGATCTAGTGTCTATCGGATTTCATCTAGTTTTTCCATCTTCTTCTTTTTTGACTATGTTTCTTTACATAGGCATACATGATATTCCTAAATAATTGGTACATGCATTAACCGACAATAATTTTTTTCAGAATTCTTTGATTAAGTCCTCAACCCACATCAATCAAATGGTGGATCGTGACGAGGAACCGTTTCTCCTTGATGAGATCGCACGAGGAACAGAGTTTTACAACGAGGAGGGACACGAAGATCCAGATCAGTACCTGAACGAGGAGGGGAACGAGGGCAGAGACGAGCAGAGGAACGAGGAGAGGAATGAGGGCTCCGCCTCCGCCTCCGCTTGACATAAGAGGCCACGCGGCCTGAGCAAGAAAATAGAGGGTCGACATGTCATAACGAAGGTGGCACCCGACGGTCGACCAATTGCCCTGAGGACGCCGCAAGGAAGTTTGTGGCGCACAGCGGATGGGTGGTGAGGGATGACGTGCCCATAAGCGTTGCCAAGCGGAGGCGGTCTACCAAAGGAGGAGAGGAGCGAGCTATCTTCTAGACTCGAGAAAGAGATCTTGTGGACGACAATGCTGCAGACGTTCACCATCCCGGACTCGAGATCGAGGCAAGGGTCAAGGAATGGACGTTGAAGAAAATGGCGAGCTCTTCGGGAACTACAAGAAACATTACACAAGAAATATATCCGAAGGGCCGGACACGAGACTTTGACAAGTTCCCAAAGCTCGAGATCATTGGGATGCTTTTGTTGAGCACAAGACCGGTGAAGAAGCGCAATCTATCATAGAAAAGAACAAGGCCAACGCAGCAAAAAAGAAATACCATCACAGGATTGGGTCAGGCGGCTATAAAAAAGCAATGGAGAAATGGGAAAAAAATGAAAGCCGACCTAGAAGCACGGGATATCGTTCCAAGCACGACAAGCGGTAGGAACGATCAAAGAAGCTGGTTCTATGCTCACGGCGGCTCACTAAATCCCGTCGATGGCACACCGATCTTTGGTGATGAAATTCTAGAAGCCGGACGGAGGTTAGGAGCGGTGCGAGGCCGGTTCCTCGGGCTCGTTCAGGCCCGATAGAGAGAAGGACGAGCTAACGCTCAGCCTCCAAAACCCAGACCTCCGCCTACTTCGCCGCCTCCGCCTCCTCCGCCTCCCGTGTCGCCTCCACGAGCACCGACTCCTAAACGGCCGTCTCCAACTCCACCGCCTTCCAACCCTCCTCCGTCGCCACAACGAGCACCAACTCCTAAACGGTCATCATCCAAGAGTGCGCCGTCAATATCAAGCGGTCGTCCAAGAAAGACTCGGAGAATTGAGAAGACGCCACCACCCGCACCAAAGCGGTCGGCCTCAGCGGGCGAAGCGGGCAAAGATGTACCCTAGCTTGGCATGCAGCCACGAAGCCTATGGAGTTCGGCACGATCCCAAATATTAGACCGATTTAAGACAATTCATTCAAGAAGCTGGAATTAATATGGATCAATTACACGGGCATGCACCCCCGGCGAAGGCTCCGCTTAAATACAAGTTCAACCTTGGAAAGCCTCTCGTCAAGCCGGATCTCATGAAAAGGCTTCCAACTCGGATGTACCGCTTCCATCGGTGGTACATGCAACGATCCGGCAAGGGTGAAGACATGATAACGTGCAAATATTTAACCGACTACTTCTTCGATGGAGATGACTACCTTTATATCCGATTCGAAGATATATTCGACCTGTACCAACGTGATGCCCTCGATGTCTCACTTCTAACCGCGGGTTTTGTAAGTATCGCCGGTTATTTCGTTTCTTACCTCCTTGAATTTAGCGACTAAAATTCTTTTAACCGTTGTAGAATGGCGATCCAATACGCAACAAGCACGAATGCACCAAGCATGGATTCATGGATCCACGGAAAATCAACGGCC
Organism: Oryza australiensis; assembly: GCA_019925245.2. Lineage (NCBI taxonomy): Eukaryota > Viridiplantae > Streptophyta > Magnoliopsida > Poales > Poaceae > Oryza > Oryza australiensis. The sequence goes on from JAIFGZ020000104.1 coordinate 457,389, forward strand.
CATTGGTTGATCGGTTTCCTAATGACACAGTGGACAACATATACAACGCGCTTGTGAAGCAACCCTTCCGGTCCTTCATCCTTCGTCCTATAATCTGCGTAAGTTTTTCTTTCTTTCCAAACCAATTTCAATCCCGTGCATACATAAAGTTTCATATGTGTCATCTAAACCAATTCTGATTCCTTTGGATTCTATTAGTACTTGACATGGGTGGTCAAAGATCCATGTCTTTGACTCAATGGATAAACCGAGTCCACGTACTCCCACATATTTGAACTGTTTAATAGGTAATGCCATCTTACTTTCTATTGCATATATGCGGTTCTCGGATAATTACGTGCTAACTTTCAACTACACGTAGGGCATGGAACGATTTCGGGGTAATGTTCGCGGAAATTGGAAAGATAAGCTCTCTGTGTGGATGAAGTTTCCAGTGAGTAACATGTCTGCTCCTAATTTGAGTTGAATCATTATTATGTTCGAAAATATGATATGCATATTAAATATGTCGTCGTTTCTCTTTTAGTGTGCAAAACAGTCGCAGGCACCAACCTATGTGGATATTACGTCTGCGACTACATTCACCGCTTTGTGACCGAAGTTAAAGCGTCGATGATCTAGATGTACATATAACACCAATTCATACATTACGTCTCGATTTTTATTCACTTCATATATTTATTTCTCATTTATTGTAATTAATGACAGCTTATGCGAGTAAGAGACGACCTCCCTCACGAGACTTTCATACAAGCCGCTTAGGAATATTTGATGGGATTTATTAACGAGCAGGTCATTGATCCCGCGGGGAGTTCTTCATTAGTTTTAGTAGCTAAACCACGCCAAAGTAGATTAGAGACAATTTTTTATAAGCTAGCTAGGAAACATGTAGAAATATTGTACATATTTTGGTAATATATGTATATTTTCTTTCTTAAGTTCGTTTAAATGCGTGTAAATTATATATTTATGTGTAATATATATATAATAGTACGCTGGAGAAAGGACAAATTAAAAAAATTTAAAAAATCTTTAGTCCCGGTTGAAGCCACCAACCGGGACTAAAGATGGCGGAGCCGGCCACGTGGCTCCGCCATCTTTAGTCCTGGTTGGTGGCTTAAACCAGACTAAAGATGTATCTCTAGTCCCGGTTATTTAATCGGGACTAGAGGTCGCCCATCTCTAGTCTCGGATTCGTAGTCCCAGGTTTGACAACCGGGACTACTGAGGGTTACGAACCGGACTAGTGTGGCTTTCTCCAGTAGTGACAGGTCTATGTGTATCTAGTTTCTCAAATTGATCCAAGTTATATATTGCCCATGCTTCCAAATCGATACGGTGGGAGTTCAGGATAGCCACCACCAAGATCACCATCTATATATAACAATAAGGAAGTTCCTTCTCTTCTTCTCCAAACAAAATTTCAATATATTGAAAGGAACAAAAAACATAAATATGTAGTTCACTAAATTTATTAATAGAATGGATAAAAAAATATTAATAGAATGTACATTCAAGCGAAAACCTATTTTTCTATATATCATGTCAGCATGTACATGTACATTCAAAGGAAAGTAACCTAAGAATTTGATCCTGATCACTTATAAAATCTTGTCAAAGCCATTTGTAAATGACCATCAGAATCATGACAAGAGCTAGCTAAATAGCTTATATGCTTGAATAATCTTAATAGCCAGCATTTGCAGAATATGGCAGTAATTAATCTAGCGTGCAACAATAAATTTGGTGTTTGCCTTTCTCCTTTTAGGGGTAGCTTCTTTGTTCAAAGGCAGCTACGTGTTTTCATTGTTCAGGATCCTGATTTGCTGCTACTTGATGGACCCAGAAATAATGTTGATTTGGATAATCTTGTGGCTGGATCAGTCCACAGAGCCACCTTAAGACACAAGAACTGTCGATTATCATCATTTCTCATGATAGAGCTTTTCTGAATTTGTTTGCTCTGTGATGTGACGACGAAGCAATCTGAATGTGTGCGTTGTGTGTACTCAGAAATTTAAAGAATATGTGTCTTGAGGTTGTAGTGTATATTGTATTATTTTTTTGCCAAAATCTAACAATGTCTACCAACAGTTAATGGATCAAATCCAAAGCATATGTATCTCTGATTTTTGGTCATAAACCTGACCATGTAATTATTGTCATGATTCTGCGAAAGCGCAAATACCATCATTCATTACTCATGTTTACTAATATAAAATATATCGGTTTCATCACACCATCCTGCAATTAGCAATTAGCAATTAGCAAGTTTCCCATCCTACTTTGTTTAAAATTAATGCTGGTTAGATCGGCCCCACGCTGGGCCTATGCGGTGGTGGGACCCGTTTTATTTTCAATTATATAAAATAAAGTTTTAATAGTTTATTAAGCAAATATCATGACACTGTAGCGTTAGCACGGGCATATTACTATTAGTTTAGTAGTAGTTGTGAGTTATAAAAACTTTTTAACCGTGGTTGATTGGTCCATATATGGATTGCACATCATAGCAACGGCGCCACTGCTATAATATATATACTCCATATATGAACTGAAGAAGTTTATCAATGAAACAAAGCCATCACTACAACGGGAACCTTCATCTGTATGGGATGACAACCCTCATCTGTATCGGGTACAACGTTCGTTACGGCGCAAAGGTCGTAATATGAGAAGTCATCAGTATCGGGCACAAGCCCGTCACCGATGCACTTATCTTTGTCGGGCCTAAACTTAAGCCCGTCACAGATGGTGTCATCTGTGATGGGCTTAAGTTTAGCCCGTTACCGATGAGTGTCATCGCGACGGGCTTAAGTTTAGGCCCGTCACGAATAAATGTTTTCCAAACAAAAAATTTTTTTTGGCTAGTCTTTGGCCTTTGCTAGCCATGCTCGCTGAAAAATTGTTCACATATACAATTATTCACAGAGATATATATTCCCATTCCTAGAATTATCATTTATATATACAATTATTCACAGAAAACCCAATTCAGAACTCACATATGACATTCACATATTTTACACATCCATTCATATATACAATTATTTTTGAAATGGAGCTCCACAACAAATATAGCCTTATGTGATGATTTGATTGTCACATAATCGTCATAGAAGGTGCGTCTCTAATCACCTTACGTGACGATAATATGTAATATATCATCACGAAGGTGATTAGAGACACACCTTCGTGACTTATCATCATAGAATCTTTGAATTTATCTCAGATCTATACATGTCCCATTATACAACCAAAACAAAAGTGACATTATCTCATATCTATACATTGCATCTCTCTATGTGCTTCTCTAGATATTGTTCCTCTTTTGCCCCTCTCTTTTTTTTTTTGGCTATTGACCCTTTTTGGAAAAATTCGATTTTTATTTTTATTTTTTATATTTTTTGTTGACTTAGGAGCACACAAGAGGTAACCACGAAAATTTGAGCCTAAATAAGAGAAAGACGTGGCGGTGAAAAATTCGGAAGACGTGCTCAGAATCAACAAAAATCTTAGGGTCGAAAAGACAATCTTCCGAGCAATTTTTGGGAAAAATAAAATAAACATTTGAAATTTTTTCTGATCGATTTTCATATATGGATGTCTTAATCGGAGTCTATATGCAAAAGTTATGGTCGTTTTAAAAACCAACTTCGAATTAGAGGACAAAACGGGAACAATGCGCAAAGACTTGTTACACGCGCGCGCACAAACTAGACACGACGCTAGGGTTTGATGGAAATACATGACATGACATTCATCTTAGATTTAATACATGATATGGCATTCATCTCACATGCATACATGAGGGAGCACGACAGCACATGAGGGAGATGGACTTACCTGGAGCACGGTGGCGCTCGATGGCTGGGCTCGGGGACGGCGGCGCTCGGGCCCGGGGACGGCGACGCTCGGTGGCTGGGCTCGAGGGACGGTGGTGCTCGGGCTCGGGGACGGCAACGCTCGGTTTCGGGCTTGGGGACCACGGCGCACGGTTGGTGATGAGGGAGAACGACGGCGCACGGTGGTGATGAGGGAGAACGCCGGCACCGGGCTTGGGAGGGAGCAAGAGACGGCGGCGACGGTCTCCAAGAGATAGTGGCGGCGCTAGGGTTCGTAATGTGAGGACTTAGAAAATTTTCACGCTCATGTGTATATCTGAATCAGCACTCGGGCTAGGTTAAATGATTTTGAAGCATATCCGTGACGGGCCTAATTGTTATCTCAATTGGGCCTCAGGTTGGAGCTCGTCACCGATGATACTCATCGGTGACGCGCCTAATTGTTATCTCAATCGGGTCTCAGGTTGGTGCCCATCACCGATAAGTGTCATCGATGATGGGCTTCTGTTGAGGCCCGGCAAAGATATCGTAGGTTATTTTTGTCGGGCCATGATTTGAACCCGTCACCGATAGGTATCATCCGTGATGGGCTCGAGTTTTTTTCACATCTAACATGTATGTACGAGTATTTCTTTGTCGGCCTTTTTTTGACCCATTTGAGATGACTTTGTTATGACGGTCCGTAAAACCTAGATGTGTGAGAGATTGTCACAGATAAGAGGATCTGTACTAGTGCATAGGTTCACTGGAGTGCAAGAACAACATTTATAAATCTATGCGACGCGATGACTAGTTAGAACTGCATAAGTCTATCCTCCACCGGCAAAGCAGGACGAGCTCCTAACCTTCTAAATGAACTCAACAACATAACATTAGTGGTTTCAAATTTACCCAAACAAATAGTTAAGCAAATGCACAATCCTGTCCGTATTAGCAAATAATTAAGCAAAGCACTATCATGCGGAACAAGTTTCAGATAGATGTTTATTATGGCGTGTTTAATAAAATTATATATCTTGATAACACTAAGCAATTTTTGATTTTGAATCAAACTAAAAAAGGGTAAAATCACATCTCTTGATAGCACCAAGCATTTTTTTATTTTAAAAAGTAAAACAGGGTAAAACATGTTGCTTTACGATGGCAACTTGAAATTTATAATAATCATGTAATTTTGAAAATCTGGTTGCTAATTGACATAGCAAATTGGTTAAATAAACAATTCAACTCGACTACAGTGAGACAAAACATATACTTATTTGTCAAAGAATTTTCAAGTTCAGATCAAATATTGGGCACATCAGAGATTCGACCTGAACCCTTTCTTGAGGTTTAGGGTTTTGATTTGGCGATCTAGCCGCCTTGCATACGCACACGCTCATGGGGAAGAACGAGCAGGAGCTTCGAGGGAGGGAGAACGAGGGGGTGGCATGGCTGGCGACCATGGTGGAGAGCGCTTCGCGGGGGGTGGGATCATTGCCGACAGCGTCGTGGTGGAGAAGAGGGCGTGGGTCTAGGGTTTCTAGGTGAATGCGAGAGTGAGGAAGGGAGAGGGGTGGGGATGTGGGGTGCGTGCGAGAGAGGGAGGTGAGCGGAGAGGGAAGGTTGAGGAGGAGCACGAGATGATCTAAACCGTTGGATTCGATATAGATGAATATAGGTCATTGGATTTGATGAATGAAAGATGAAGGATGTATAGAAGCGCAGTTGGTGAACTTTATAGAAAGAATAAGACAAATTTAATAAAATGTACATATCTCTTTCATGATTATTTGCACAAACCTTGTTGATGTTATCTATGCTGCATGATGACCTTCATATGTAATGAATGACTCACAAGAAAAAAAACCACTTCTATTAATAGTTTTACTTAACAATTGGATTATTACCATATGGCATCCAAATCATGCCATGGCTAAAAATTTATCTAATATCAAGTGTCATGTACCAACAACTTTGAAATTTATTTCTAAATATTATGTCTCTATATATTTTACATTTATATAAATGATTTATCTTATATGTTTCGTGAAGAATATTTTGGTCTCTCCATCCAAACTCACAAGTCTTACCATCGGCATAACTAATGCATGGAATTTTCTTGAATATTATTTTCATGAACTTATAAATTTTATAAACTTTAACAAAAAAATATGGTCAAAGTCACATCTCAAAGACCTAATAAAGTCAAATCTCATATATGTTTTGCAGGATTGTGGGAGATTGTTTTTGTGCTACAAGGCTTCTTTGTAATGCTTCTCTTGGCCTAGTGTGAGAATATACTTTTGCAGACTGAGAACAGAGCATTTTATTAAAATAAAAGAACAATTGCATATCCGCCATTAGTGCATGTCCTAATTGTCAATTTTCTTCAAAAATCAGTTAAATGTTGTTATTCTTTTCGATTGGAGTATGAATTTGTAATATCCCATTACAGCAGTAAGTTCTCTTCAAAACAGTTAAGTCGTTTTGAAATTAAGAAAAAATGTTAAAATCTCAAGGCATTTTATTATGACTAAAATATCCTCATCTCAAATTGGTGCGTCCTTTTTCCCCTTTTTCATGCAGTTTCCATGTCTAATAACAATCAACTTGTGTTGAAGTGACACCATTGATGTCTTTTTAAGGATATTAATAAACTCTATTTCATATCTGAAGGCCCGTTGATGTCGCCTAGAGGGGGTAAATAGGCGATCCTGAAATTTTCTCAAAAATGCAGCGGTTAAAACACACAGAGCACGAACTTCGATACTTGAACCCCGAAACTTTCGGTCAGCACAATCTATCCGGAACTTTCGATGTTGCGATCCGAAACTTCCGGTGTTCTATGACTTAAAAGGATCTGAACACAAATTGATCGAACACAAATTTGAGTAATTTCTACACAAGTTTATTGCTAGCAACGAAAGAAACACACATCGATAGAGACAAGCATTTGGAGGTAAAAGGATAATGCACGAGACACAAGGATTTTTACCCAAAGTTCGGATTCAAAAGAATCCTACTCTCCGTTGAGGAACTCCGTAGAGTTGGGTCTCAATCAACCCCTTGCCTCACCAAGTAAATCCCGAGAAGAAGTCTACGACCTTCAATTCCAACGTTTCTAGGTTCTTACCTAAAGATCAAATTGGCTACAAAGATCCAAATTTGATCCTCTAGCATAAACCACAAACGTGAATTGCTCTACCTAGATAACCTCCAAAAGATCGGCTTGGTTTGTTACTATCCATACCTCGTTTCCTTGCAGAGGAGAGGTGATCCTTGACAAACTTTTCCGGGCCAATCCACAATTCTCTGGAAGCTCGCAGGAGACACCTAACAATCTAGGAGATTGCTCTCCAAGAGTAATAGGCATCACTCCAAAGCCCTGCAAGAATCACCAAGTGCTCAAGTCACCTAACTCTCTCACTCTCATAATCACTCCAAACACTCAATCTTCTCACAAATTTGGTTATGTGGCTCAAGAATTGAGTTGAAATGAGCTAGAACACCATGGGAGAGGTTAGGGGACTGAAAACGAAAGTCGGATGGCCAAAAGTGAGCTGGGGACAAGGTGGGATATATATATGTACACGCTTGCGTCACCTAGCCGTTACTCACAAACTCAGCTGGAATACTATCCGGAAGTTCCGGTCTGGGACTACCGTAAGTTCCGGCCAACACTTGGTTCTCAGGGTTTTGCTGTGAGGTGAAGGTGTCAGGAAGTTCCGACTTTGAACCCGGAACTTCCGATCGGCTTTCACTGCGCCGTGGGAATGGGTAATTTTCAAAAACAACTCCAAAAAATCTCACTCAAGAAAATTTCAACTAAGAGCACTTAGATCATCTCATGGCATGGGTTTTACCCCTCTTAATAGTACGGTTTTTCCTAAAACTCAAGATTCAAGAAAAAAAACTATTATAAACTATCGTTGAATCTTTTCTCCTTTTTACAATTGATGTTTGAGGGTTCTCCTTTCTCAAAACCTGCACAACTAAGCATCTAGGGACTAATTCTCCTGCACACATCTCAATTAAACACATTAGTCCCTTAATCAAATTGTTATTAACCACCAAAACCCACTTAGGGGCTAGATGCACTTTCAATATTGTTTTATTTTTAGATAATCTAAAGATATAGATAAGCAAAACAATAGTCTTAAAAAAGGAATTCGCATAATGTTGTTTTAACATCTTCCGCAATCTAGTAACAATATAGTAATAAGAAAAAAAATCAATGGCAAATTGAGAAATAGGCACAACCCTACTAACATATATGTGTTGCAGAATCACTTTTTCCATGCGGGCCGAAAGGCACCTTCCCATGCGGAAGGCCAGCCCGCACGCGCGAGAAGATCTGGAAAAAATCAAATTTTTGCGTGCGGACAGCCTAACCGTACGAGAGGATCTATTATCCTATACGGGTGGCTTAAGAGGCCCGCACGAGAAGATCTATTATCTTGTGTGATTCTTCCGTGCGGTCATATTAAGCGGCCCGCATGGGAAGATAGATTCGTCCTATATTACGTATATAATTATTGAATTATTGAATGATATAATTAAATCGATAACTAATATCACATCATAAATTACACAAAAATAATTTCACATCATCACAATTTTACAATAAATTTCACATGTATAATTTTACAACAAATTTTACAATAATTTAACAACAAAGTGACGGCGGCGGCGGTGGTGGAGGCGGCAGTGGAGGAGGTGGTCGCAGTGGAAGAGGCGGCCGCGGTGGATGAGCGGCCACGGTCGGAGGAGGCGGTCGTGGTTAGTGGAGGAGGCGGTCGTGGTCGGCGGTGGACGAGGCGGCCACGGTCGGTGAGGCGGCGGTAGAGGCCGACGGGAAAGGATGAGGCCGCGGTCGGTGGAGGCGTCGGTGGACGAGGCGGCGTGGTCGATGGAGGTGGAGCCCGGCGGCGGTGGACACCCTCAGCGGTGGAGGCAGTGGGTCGGTGAGAAAGCCACGGCGGGATCTAGAAAATTTTATCGGGAGTTAGAAAATTTCGAAACCCGTGCGCACACCTATATAGGCATGGTGATCATTGCGTGCGGGCAGCTTAAGAGCTTGGGTGGAAAGATTATCTTTTCGTGCGGGCGGATTAAGAGCCCGCACGGAAAGATTATCTTTCCATGCGAGCGGCAAGCGGCCCGCATGAAAAACTATCTTTCGAGTGCGGGCACTTAAGCGCCCGCATGCGATAATCTATAAAACTAATTAATTACATAATGGACCCTTGTGAATGAACCTATAAAAATATTTTATTACATACTCCTATAAATTTTTTACATGGATTAGGCTGCGTATAGTTGTTCCACAGAATTTAAAATTTTTGAAGTAATATACTATTTTTAGCAATTAAATAAATTTACTGCCTGCTTTTCGAAATTAATTTCAAATTGAACTGTGAGTACCCCAAATAAGGTTAAAAAACAAAAAAAAATTATATATGTGCTCCTATATTTGATTCTATCTCATATCCAAGGATTATATGAAGAATTCAATAGGTTGCTATAGATAACTAAAACATTACATCTCTAAATTGGTTTACAAAAATTATAATAATATCTAAATTTGGTCGGAAAATACTACAAATTTATATGACAACTTAATTTTGGTCTATAACATTTCCATAAAAAAATTCAATCGATTTCGGTTAAGTCGAATATATATTGTTCATAGATGGTTAAACTTCTCGCATCATCTCATATAACTTAACTAAAAAATTAAAGTTTGTATAACATATAATATTTTCGAACTCGTATGCACCTCAAATTTGGACATAACCTTAACATTACCTCAATCTTACAACATATGAAGTTATACTACCACTTATTTTGTGAAAAAAATTATGTTTTCTAAGTAATTACATAATAGACCCTTGTGAATAAACCTATAGAAATATTTTATTACATACTCCTATAAATTTTTACATGGATTAGATTGTGTATATGTTGTTCTAAAGGAATTTCAAATTTTTTGAAGTAATACACTATTTTTTAACAATTAAATTAATTTTTGCATGCTTTTTAAATTAATTCCGAATTGAACTACGAGTACCCCAAACAAGGTTAAAAAAGAAACAAGAAATATATATGTGCTCCTATATTTGATTCTATCCCATATCCAAGAATTAAATAGAGAATAAAATAGGTTTATAAATAATTAAAACCTTATATCTCTAAATTGGTTTACAAAAATATATGGGTCCATCATCGCGTGCAGCCCACTTGAGGGACCGCACGGAAAAATGGATTATCCTATGCGGTTGCTTAAGTGGACCGCTTAAGTGGACCGCACGAGATATTATCATGTGCGGTCGTTTAAGTGGACTGCACGGGATAATGCAACCGGCCCCTAGGGACCGGTTTTTCCAGGTGTGGCCACTTATGGCCCGCTTGGAACCTATTGGGGGCCTTGTCCAGAAAAACAGTTTCTGTAGTAGTGTGAAGAACTTGGCAAAAAGAAAATAGAGCCGCTATCATTTTATGTGTCGGAAGGATTCATATCGGATGACTTTAGAGGTTGTTTGGTTGTCTCCTCGGACAAATTCGCACTGGCTAGAGAGTAGCCGAGCGTCGGCGTCGTGCAAGCGTGATTGACATTTGGTTGTTGTCTGGCCGGTTCACCCATGCACGATTTGAGCTCTCTGGTCATGTGATTAGCCCGAGATAGGCGATCGAAATACATACCTTAGGCTAATCCCAGTGGAAGTTTTGTATAGGTTTCATGCACATTAAATACGGTGACACATCAGCATATGTGATGACATGACAACACAATTATGAAGAGAAAGGGGGAAGAAGTTTTATCGGGATGAAATTGTGGATGTCTGTTTTCAAGACTATGAAACTGATAAACCGACATTGGAGGCCGAGAGTTTCATTCATCTAATTATATTTAATCACATACCTTGCAATTAAATGGTATGCGAACCTATGAAATCGTGAAATAAAACTTTACATTGGGGGAATCGCTTTCATTCATCAACTCAAATTTCTTTTGGTGACATGTCACTCTTGAAAATCGCGAAATGAAACTCCTAACTAGGAATAGCCTATTCAGCACCAGGAAGCAGCGGTTAGTAGTAAAGCTCAACGACTACGACAATCCTAAGCTAAAAATCATTAAATAGTTTTTATACTCACTATGTCATATTGACACCATATATAAAAATTATGTATTTAATTGGTGGTTTCTTTAAAATAAATTATCATCCAATCATCTCTTTTCTCTCTTCTTTCATCCACCTATCTTCACGTTTTAATTCTTGATTTAGAAATGGTTTTCTCATGTTTTCCTCTCTCTTCTCATTAATTTTTTTCATCTTAGCTTTTTTCTTACATGACAATATATTTAATACTATAAAAACTAGCTGAGATGGTTGGGACTGTCCTTAATACACTACTACATAAGCGATAAGCGATTTTTCTATAGGACCTCTATTGGTTGCAAACTCGCACCTGCAAAAATCAACCTTCATTTCGCATATGGCTCCTTAAAAGACCCGCATGCAAAAAAAACTATTTTCACATATGGACCTCTTAAGGTGCCGCATAAAAAATGAGTCTATTTTCATATACGAGTCTCTTAATTGGTCCTCATGCGAAAATATCCTCTCTCCTCCACATATTATTTTTCTCCCCTCCTCTCTCTTTTTCCTCTCAACACTTCAAATTTTTCACCTCCTCTCCTCTCTTCCTCTCCTCCTCTCATCTCTCTCTTTCTCTCTTCCTCTCCTCTCCTCCAGGTGACCACGGGCGCGCCTCCATCGACGAAGGCGGCCGGGAGCGAGCGACGGGTGGCTCGACGACCTCGGACAGCGCTGCCACGCGAGAAGGCAATTGGGAGCGAGTGGCAGCTGGGACGATGATGATAAGAAGGCGGCCAGGATGATGATGACGAGGAGACGGTCGGGATGACGATGACAAGAAGGCGGTCGGGAGCGGCGGCACCTGCTGCTCGGCCCCAGACAGTCGGATCTGCGCCATTGGCCCCACAACGGCCGGATCGGTGCCGTCAATGCTGTGATGGTGGATCCGCGCCACCGGCGCATGGGGAACTATGGTTTAAAAAAATTAAGATTTTTTTAGTTTTTTATTTTGCGTACCCACATGCGGAAATCAAATTTCCGCATACAGGTGCGTAACCCGCATGAAAAAATTGATATTTTCATAGAGCTGGGCAGTCCAATCACATGAAAAAAATAGATTTTAGCCATATGAAAAAATGGTTTTTTAGGTAATGGTAGCATTTGGCAGCCACAGACTGGCCGACGAGACCTCTTATGAATGGACCTTTCTCCAGCGCTCTCTCTCTCTCTCGTTTTTCACTCGAGTTCTTGGTTTCATTTATTTTGTACATTTGGAACATAAATTATCTTCTTAAAAAATTTAATACATGAAAACTAAAATTCTTGAAATATACACGCACTTCTAGGCTATATAATTTTTTTATATTTTTTATACTTATAGTGAGTCAATCAATTATTATGTCTTTTAGGTATTTTTCTGGAAGTATCTATCTCAATTAACAAAATTAGTGATAGAGAATGACAAAATCGATGACAAATTGTCTTTGAGCGTAAATAGATTCTCTCTTAATTTAAACCGTGTGGGTTGATGGAAACATGGAAGGCGTACGTGCTCAATGGCTGGCCATTTGGAACTGAAGCCCAAAAGTATATTCTTTTTAATACACTAGGCCCGACTAGTTAATTAAAGGCCATCACAGTACAAAATAGCTCAAAACGCAACAACACGGCCACATGTGGGCCTCAAAGGCAACACTTGCTAGTACCTCTTGCTTGCCCTATCTGCACTGATCGGTTTACTTCTGCTTCCCATAATAGTACTGTCAAGATTAAAAAAGTTAATAATACTCTCTCCGTTTCCATTTATGTTGTTCTAGCATACAAATTAAATTTATTATCAAAATATTTATCGTTTTTACAATCAAAAAATTTTTAGAGACTTCTTTCCCTTCCTCTGTACTATTTCTCACTAGGAATTTTACTAGAGTACTTGTTTGGAGAAAGCTGATTACGATGTAATTAACAAGGATAGTAATGCAATTTATGACACCACCGTGTGAGATTTGCTAAAATTATAAGTAAATTAAAACAAAGAGAGTGGTGGACATGTTGTGAAGAGGGATGTGTATCCGTATTTGCCGTATGTGTAACGGTGTTTGTGTGAATTACTCTCTCTGTAATTGTATATGAGACTATGGTTAGTTCAAACGACATATATATTATTAAAGGATGGAGAGAGATAGTTGATGAATTTTTTTTTCACATGCACCCATACGCATACAGTGTACATACGCCTCCGTCTCTCTGAGATTCTGAGATTCAGAGGCTTCAGCGTGCATGCATGCAGGTGAATCATGACGAAGCGATTTCAGAAAGGGGTGAGAATTCTGTCAAGTGTCAACTCACCTTGTAATCAAAACAAAACAAAAAACAAAGTGTCAAACTCACCGGCAGTCTGGCAGACTGCCACTGCACGTACGTCCATCGTACACAACAAAATTTCGCAAGATTCTCGCAAATGCACGAGCATATATACGTATGATTTGCCCCTCCTCGATCGATTTAACTTTTTGGTTTCTGTCGTCGCACACGAGAGAATGATCAATTATGTTGTCGATCCGCCGCTGCCGATCGATCGAGCTTTGTTTCGCCTTTAAGCAAGATAGTAGCATCGATTGATGGCAATATAGACCACTCCCTTCCTCCTGCTGCTTGCTATAGCTGGACCTTTTTCGAAGATGATAGCAAATTAGTATAGGCCGGCTCGGGCCTTTCTGGCTGGGCTGGGTCTATCCAATAACGAAGCCAGAAAACATTCACGCGTAGGGCTGAACTAATTAAAGTTTAAGCATTTCCATAAATTATATAGCATTTTTCAAGATTACAATGGGAATTATGACGTCAGGCGTGGGCTCAAGTCCTAATTGCCCATGCATGTTTTAGTCTGTGGGGTCGCTAATTGCTGAGAAACCCTTTATAGTTTTAGTTTGTAATCTATTGTAGTCTCGGGTTACAAATCAGGACAACGGTTTGGTAAGGTGCATATCTTTAGTCTCGGATGAAATAACTGAGACTAAAGATTCATCTTTAGTCCCGCTTGATAATATCAACCGGGACTAAAGATATAGGTGTCATGTGGCTGACGTCGTCATCTTTAGTCTCGGTTGGTGTTACCAACATTGTCTAAAGGTCTTTTGTGTTTTTCATTTTTTTTATTGTTTGCATATTGACATCCCCAAATCGAGGTGCTCCCAACATCCCCAAATCCCATATCAAATTGACATCATAAATCAAATGAACAGACATCACAAATTCACAAATAAAAAGTACATCACAAATTAAATTCATATTCGAATGAACATCACAAATTTCTAAAAAAAAGAATGAACATCACAGTGCATGCCTCCCATCGGATCCAGTGTAGGGGATGCCGGATCCGGTGGAGGAGAGGGCTTTCGCGCCCGTCCCTCTTGGAGAGAACAAGGACAAACGGAGGAAAAGGAGGAAAGAGAGCCCCCGCCCCCGCCACCTCCGAGCCGTCGGGCCGCCACCATCTCCGAGCCGCTACCACCTCCCTCCCGCCGGATCTTGCGGAGGAGGGCGCCGCCGCCACCTCCGAGCCACCGAGCCGCCACCATCTTTCCCTCCCACCGTCGTCGTCGGAGCGAGAGAGACAGGAGATAGAGGAAGAGGGGAGGAGTCAGAATAAGTGTGTCGCTTCTAAGTGCAAGTGGATTATATACGTGCGTGTCCATCTATAGTCTCAATTACTAAAAATGATCTTTACTCCTGGCTGGTAACACTAATATTTTTAGTCTCGATTGGTGTTACCAACCAGGACTAAAGATCTCGACGACACGACAAATTATGATAAGAAATAAACCAGGACTAAAAATGATCTTTTAGTTCCGATTGATAACACCAAGGGACTAAAGATCATAAAGTCTCGTTACACTTTTTAACGTAACTATTATGGATTTTGGCAGATGGATCAAAGACTACTACTACTTCTTCAGCAGTGGCCTCTACCTAGCTCCCTTCTTTTTCATATATGGAGTGGTTCATGTTGATAGGTTATTCATGGTGAGTAATGCTATGGTACTCTCTACTAGAGTATTATATTACCAGTAAAAATGATCTGATCTATTTGTTATTAAGGATGCTAATACGTTGTGGTCTTTGTTACGTTGTCATCGTACATATTCCATCGAAATAAGCCAAAAGGAGGAAAAAAGTTTAGTCACTACTAAATGATGATAAATGATGATTATAGTACTTCGTATCTATTTTTTATAATAATGATCTTTTATGTTTTTATTATCGTTATTTAAGATGAAAATATAAATAGATCTGAACCTTTGAATGATAACAGTTTAGATTATTTTCTCCGGTAAAGAGCATCTTATAGTGAGGCTTATGTTTGGTTTCCTGTAGAGAGAACGGTGCCTAATCATGGAGCTCATGAACATGACAGCTAATTAATCAGGGCACATCGATAATATCATACCGTAAATCTTGGCTGTCACCGCGGGCGCTGGCCGTCGGAAACCGATCGTGATATATAGATGCCGGTGAAAATGTCGCTGATTTGCTGGCGCAAACGTTGAATTGTTCCGATTGCGACACGCATGGAAGTGGAAGGTCACCAAGTTTGCCGCCTTGCCGGCTTAACATGTTGTGTTGGATTTTCAGTTAGATATCGATCCAACCTTATATATTGTTTGGGGGTGTTTAATTCCCTTTCAGAAAATTCATAAACTTGTATGTATAATTTTGAAATCGGATTTTTCAGGTTTCAGAAATGGGGTCTACCTTTTACTATACATGGGTAGCAGTGTAGTAGGATTAAATCCGATCGTGGATGCGAATGAGTATTTTAAATATCTGCTGAAGCATTAATATAGGTATTTAGCCCCAAATATTCGTTTAGCGAACACATCCTCGAGATGGCAACGGGAATTTCCCGTCGGAGAATGTCTTTCCATTTCCATCCCTGTGAGGAGAAAACTTCTCCGGCCCCGTCCCCGCCAATGCTCATGAGGGAGATTTTCTTCTCATCCACGTACCCGACGGAAAAACCCGTCCTCGCGAACAAGGACCTTACCAGTAGGCGGTAGCAATAACATAAGTAAATGAAAAAGGATTCATAATCATACTACAACATCAAACATTCATTAACACTTGTCCAACAACGTGGGGTGGGCGTCAGGCTAGGCCGTCAATTTCCTATCAACAACGTGTGAGGTTGAGGAGAGTCGGGCACGTGGGTTCGCGGAGACAGAGAATAGTCGCTCGTACCCGCCTCTGCCATACCTGACGGGGATAAAAATATTTTCCATTTCAATCTTTGCGGAGATGAATTTTCCCTCATCTCTTTTTTTAATGAATGAATTCCCTGTAAGGAATCGAGGATTGGATCTCCATTGCCATCCCCTCTGCCCGTTGGCCGGCTCGCCGCCACCAGCGCGGTAACTGCCTCGTCGCCGACAATGTTTTCCATGCAACACAAAAGGAACGAGCAGGCCTTGTTCATGTATTATCTTTAGATTACTTCCAATTACGCATGGCAGATCAAATTTGCCCCCCCCCCAAAAAAAAAAAGGAGATGGTGGCCAAAATCCAATCGGGACGGTCAATGAAACTTGCAAAATTATTTAACTGCCATGCATTTTCTTTCAAATCTACTCCTGAATGAATTCTACTATCCATACTACATGGTGAAGTATAAATGAATATGATCCATTGGATCCAGATGAATGGATGACCTATATCCATTTGACGATTCTCTAAAAATTCCTTGGGAATGGGCATGGACGGAATAGCACAAAAGATAAGTATAAGTTTTGAGTGGTCCAAAAATTTTATGTTGGAATATCATTTATTTTCTATTTTATAAGAATAAATCACTGATAATATTTTTTTCATAAATATATCAACCAGGTGGTGACTCCACTTTGTTGCTTATTGCCTCTTGGTGGACAACACCAAGTATATCTAGGTCCATGGGCCCATGTTGTCTTACCTACAGTCTGCTAAAGATATATGGTTTGGTGTCATCTGTTAGATAGGTGACTGAAGATTCTTACAAAGCCCCATTTATATGAAAAACATAAAAAATTTCTAAAAATAATTCTTACAAGGCCTCATTTATAAAAATAATTCTTACAAGGCCCCATTTATATGAAATACATAAGATTTGAAAGATTTTAACTCTATAAGAAAATTTTCTATAAAGACCTTTGAAACAAATGAATCATGTCCTTTTTATTTTGAAATTCCATTGGAATGGAATAATTCCATGAAGATTTTAGAGAAAAGTTAGTAGAGCATTAAGCTCTTACTTTTTCTGCGGTTTATTTAAATGATCGCTTCTGCATTTTTTCTGTGCCTTGTCATCCTCTATTTTGCACTTTATATTCCTATTAAAATTCAACATATTTCTTGTTTTTCGTTTTTTCAATCATGCGTTTTAAATGAGCCCTAAAATGCCATTCGGTTTGTATTAATGAACTATAGAAAAACCAAAGGATTTTTTTTTGCTTGAGAGAAAACGTAGGAAATTTTACATCCCTCAAACCTCATATAAAATTCCTACATGCGCATGCATTCTTATTCCTTCACTTTTTCTATTTGTCTATTTATGTAAGTTAAAATTCCTTTAAGCCAAACAAGCTCTATTTTTCAGAACTGATGGCTCCTTTGAAATATAAAACATATAGGATTAATATATATTGTCTTTCTAATATAGTCGTTTGGATGGTATGCAAAATTGTAGACACCAGAACAGAAACCAAGAGGAATGACCTCATGTTTGGAGGTTTGTTTTCCTCCAGAATCTATATATAAATTAGCTCATTTCATTAGCCCCTTTACAGTGCTCCGTACCAGTGATAAAGGGCGACAGTACAAGTAAAATCCAACTGTTTATTCGCATGGGCACTAATCAGGCAGTTAATACGGTTAAATTAAAGTCGTCGCTCGTCAGCTCGGTATAGAAGACAAGCCAGTTGCACTTGCTGTTCGTGGGCAACGTAGCCGGATAGCTCGGCAAAAACGATCAATATCATATCCCGTCGACGATTGTCCCGTCCACTACTGATCCATCTTCCAAAATTCAAAATAATTTCGATTTCAATATAAAACCAAAATTAAATAATATTTTTAATCTCGATTAAATCTTTAATTGTGTTACCAACTGAGGTAAAAAGTTTGCTTTTAGTCTGGTTAAAAAGAATTATAGGTCGTAACATACCTTTATTATTTTTAATCCGGTTGGAGTTAACAATAGGAACAGTCTAAAAATACTCAGCCTTATCCTTTCGTCACGCACGCGGTATAACTCCCAAAAAAACTCCTTCTATCCTCCCTCTCCTCTCTCTCCCTTCTCTCCTCATATCCAGATCTCCCTCTCTCTCCTCTCTCTCTCCTCTCTCCTCTCTCTCTCTCCCCTCATGCGACGGCGCGACGACAGCGGGCGCGAGGAAGCGGCGGCGGCGCGCGCGCGCGAGAGGGCGGTGTATGAATTTGTGATCTTTATGAATAAATGTGTATGAATTTGTGAATAAATTTATTGTAGATTTTTAGATGTTTTTGAATTTGTGGATGATTTTGTTGTTGCATTGTTAGAAAAAACCGATAAGCAAGAAAAATGACAGCCACGTAGTGCTTTCATCTTTAGTTCCGGTTGGTAATGACTAAAGATAATTTTTAATTTTTGTAACCCGAGATTAAAGAGGTTGTAAAGCACGACTATATACCTTTCTTCCCTAGCAGTGGCCTTTTTTTAATTCAAAAACGATCAATTCAGAATGATCGAAACGATGTATTTTGAGTAGTAAAGTTTGTGTGACTAAGAATAGTGTTATCTTAATATGCATCTTACAAATTACAATAATACATTTAATTTTTCTCAGAATACGTTTATACTGTACCATACTGATACATGTGTATATAGCCTTGACTAGTATAGAGCTAATATATACCGTTGAATCGGTAGTATAATACATTAGTATAGGGTAGTATGGAGGGTGCTCTATTTCATAGGATTTGCATGCATCAATTCTTTGTTCCAAATGATTTCAGAGGAATTTTATTCAAGAATTCAAATCCTCTAAAATTTCTTAGCCTTTTTCATTTGTTCTAAAGGAGTCCCGAACCAATCTAAGCGATGGGGAAAAAGATTTGTTGCTGCTAACAGATCGAGCCCTAGTAGATTTTGCAGCAGGCAGGGTTCTGCAATTACGCTCTGTCGGATACGATCGAGCAGCGATCGATCGTACTCGCGTGTCTGCCTTTTCGCCTGCATCTTGTCGCCTTCTTGCTCATAGCTTTTGCCAATTGCCACTAGCTGCTTATTTACAAGTGCGTATATACAGTATTTTTGCAACGGTTGAAGGGAGAAAACAAGCCTGAACATGCATGAAAGAGTGATCAAACTAATCACTCTTAATCTTAAGAATCAATTTTAATTTCTTCAAAAACTCAAGCATAGTGGCTGTGGTTGCATCATGCATATATTGTAAGCTACTGCTAGCAAGCTTCGATCTCTGAATCGTACGTACGATCAGAAGCTGGGACAAGTTTACACACCTGACTGAAAATACATCAACTCTTGTTCATGATGATTAGTGAGTATGGGACGGGAGAGAGCCATTGCTACTGCTGCGGAAAATGCAGTCAACATTGCCTATCCCTATCCCAACATGTTGCTTCTTACTATACATCAGAAGATTGAGAAACGTGAAACTTCAGAGAGAGTTCAGCTCAATCGATATAGTACAATTCGACACACAACCAGTCACCAACTTCGCAACCACTCTCTCGCAAAGACTATTGCCCTGCCTATCAGACTGATCGACCGATGACCAAGATAAAGAACCAGAAGAAATTCTTCTGTATTGTGTCTGATAGAGTATTACTATTTGATCAGGTGTGCGTGGTATATTCGCTGTTCAGGCAATCAAGTCAACCGGGCGTGCCGGTTTGGATTGCTTCATGGCCTACCGCCCCTTGCTTTTCTGTTTCCCAGACGAACCAAACATTCAGAGATTCAGAGGGAGGGAGAGAGAGAGAATTGTGCAGATGGCAGCAAGTCTTCGTTGAAGAAAAGAAGGACGCAAGATAGGGCCCATTTGAGAACACACACATTGATGCAATATAATCCTCTTGTCACATCACTTGCAAAAGACATAAAGAATTGTCCTTTGGTTCATCTAGCTTCGCAAGCAAAAACTCTCAAAACTTTCTCTCTCTCTCTCTCTCTCTCTCTCTCTGCAATAAGCTGATTGAACCTTTCGTGCATGCATGCATCTCGTTTATTTAGGATCTCTAGCAAGAGTAATCAAGACTAGATCAGGACTAGCTTAATTAGCTATCCAAAAACAAAAAGGAATTAAGTTGTTAGTTAGTACTACATGGTTAGTTACCACTTCCATTATCCAAAAAAGGTTAGTGCATGGTTGTCCCTATTGGTCGAGATTGCAACACTGAACTTTCGCTGTTGATGCTGAAGCTTTTTTTTTCTGAATTGTCCATTCGGCTGAGAGGTGTAGCGGCCGGCCGGCGTGATTTCTCTGCCTCATTCGTTTTTCTTCTCCATCTCAATCTAAAATGACGTGCAGAATTGTCAAAAAGAAAACGTTGAAAACAAGGCAGATTACTGAACTGAATACTGAACATTTTTTTTCCATGGAAGCCCAACACTACTACGACTACCATAATCAATCTTGGATTCAACGTGATAGCAGTAGTCAATGACTGACCAAGCTTACATTGGAGTACTAGCCTGTATATACATGCATGTATGTGCAATCTGGCTACATGCGTCAGCATCGACTCTGATAGGCTCCTGGGTTTCAAATAATCGTCATTACCACAACCAAAGAAACCGGAAGATGCTGACAAAGGACGAAGAAAGCTTGAAGATTGAAGCAGCAACATACATAGATAGAAACAGCAGTACACACTGTATGTCTTGCATCACAAACGTTGTGCAAAAATCAATTTTTTTCCTATGCAATTCTGCACCTTAATGCCTAACTCTTTTTTCCTAGTCCTAGCTAGATGCAGATGATCAGTACGTAACACAATAGTGGATTAAGTTATGGCGAGATTAAAAGATGGGAGGTACACAGAGGAAGGAAGAAAAGAAGAGGAAGAGAAGGAGGGCCCGGCAGTCAAAAAGTACATTAATGGTTAGACACCCCTCCCAAATTCTCTTCTTCCACACTTTGTTAACAACCAAATCCATCATCAACCATCTGCATGCTGCAAAAAAAAGCCTCATTTTCAGAGACACACACCTCTCTCTCTCTCTCTCTCTCTCTCTCTCTCTCTCTCTCTCTCTCTGTCTCTGCTCCGTTCTTGCATCGATCAGATTTCAGATCTTGCATGCATGGAGAAGAAATAGCTGAACTATGCATGCAGATCAGAAAGCAGTAGCTACATGGTGTACGTAAACTGATGTGCAGCTATCTAGCTGTAGTTGTTGTACACTCGTACTCGATCTCTAGCTTTAGGAAAGCAGGAAAAGAGAAAAGGATTGATTGCAGCAGAGGCATCAAACACACAGCTAGCTCTGCACCGAAAAGGAAGGGCAACAAAGAGTAAAGATATGAAAGAAGTTGAACAAAGTTCAGAGCACCAGTGCTGTGTTTTTTTTTTACAAAAGAAAGAGAAGGCCATGAACAGCAACACATTTGACAGAGAGCCCTACCAAAAAAAAAGCTTCTTCTCATGTACATCGTCCTTGATCCTACTGTACCTGCGGCTTCTTCTTCGTCGTCGTCTTCTTCTCCTCTTCTTCTTCTTCTTCTTCTTCTTCTTCTTCTTCTTCTTCTTGCCCATGTGTATATACTGCTACTACGTACTACTGCTAGCTAGCTAGCTACGATTAATTTCGATGATATCTATGCATCTCTCTCTACATGTATCTCTTGCTTGCTTGGTTGGTTGGTCGATAAAACAAATCATGGATTGCCTTGGTCCTCGGCTCCAATGGCGTTGTGCTGCCGGGAAGGGCCGGACGGCGGCGCCAGGCCACGGGGCAAGAACCCGAAGAAGTTGTTGGAGCCGCCTCTCTCCAGGGGCCTCCCCTTGAACGGCTGCATGCCTCGTGCCGCCTCGCAGCTCGACGCCTGCAGCGCGAGGAGCAGCAGCAGCGCTAGCGCCAGCCACCATGGCCGCCTCCTGCCGCTTGTTCTCGTCTGCAAACAGCCGGCCATGGAGAAGAGGACGGTCGATCGAGCTGCAGCAGCTATCAAAACGAAGACATCAAAAGATGATGATGATGAAGAAGAAGCTAGAACACTAGTGTGGTGTGGTTGTGGTGATGTGGAGAAGAGAGAGAAGAGCAAAATGGTGAGGGAGGGGAGAGGAGGGGTGGAGATATATGGGTTAGGGGGAGGGGGCACAGAGGATGAGTATTTTATATAGTATAATAAAAGATATATGTGGCAATATATAGAAATTAAAAAGGGATGGAATGGTGTTGTTCAAACCTCAAAGTCAGGGGGAGGAAACAAGGGGAGCATGTCTTAACAAGTTAGAGCAAGTTAGGCACTATGGTCTCCTTTAAAACTTGCTTAGGAAAATTTTCCATGGAGTACCAACAAAGGTACCATGAGGAAAAACATGCATGCAAATGCATGCTTGCTTGGTTGTAAACTTGTAATGGTCCCTCCTCAACTTAATTTGAACACAAGAAGTTTTGTCAGTTCCCATGGGAAATTAAATCTTGTAAAATTCCTATAAATTAAAATTCTTGTCGACGAAACAATAATGGTTTGCACATCTCTTGAAGAGGAAAAAATATTCTTGATTTATATTTGCAGACGAGTGATAATACAACAGTAGCTATTAGGATGAATGCACAACTATATTTCTCTAGGGCAACATTTACTAAATATCCTTTATGAATTTAAGCCTTTACAAAATGTAATATGTAGGATTTATGGTTATATATGAAGCTGCATTCTTTTTATTACCAATATTCTAAAAATACCCTCAAAGCTCAAAGATAGTTTCAGCATCATGAATTCAATCGTTGACCTTGAGGATTGGCCTTTATAAGGAGGATAATTTGAGGGAAAGGACAACGACGAGAAAAATATATATATGAAAAACACCTCTTCTCATATTATTGAAAGAGAAAAGAAATGTGCTATATTTTACCCACCTAAAATTTCTATATATTTTTTGAAGGGAAAAACTATAATTTTCAGTCACATAAAATTGTAGTGGTATGTTATGTGCAGTTTTAGTTTATTTTAACTGCAATTTGGTTCTTGCAAATTGACCGCATGCATGCTGACGCCGAATTGAAGGAGCAAAGCTATTAAAAGAAGAAGCAGACATAGCGAGTACAAATGGGACGCGATGCCCCTTCTCTGTCGACGGTATGGATAGCAGGAATTTTGCTAGGATACAGTGACATATCCGTACATTCCACGCCCTTTTGAAACACCAATCACCCAGATCACAAACAAAAATCGATCGATCGATTGGATGGCGACAAAACGCATACATATATACTATCATCAATATCTCAATTGGATGTTGATTCCGATTCATAGGATGGCTAGCTAACGCTACATGCAAACCGTTTGCAATTTAGGACGATGTGAAAGTATCTCCGTTCCGTCCTAAAATAAAGAAACCTAATATATTCATCTCTCGGTTCTAAAATAAGTAAACTTAAATTTGTCATTCCTTCATTCATATTATAAGCCGTTTTGACTTTTTTTAGTTTATTTTTAAGAAAAAAAAGTATACCCTTAAATATCGCGGTCAACCAAATTACACCCATGAACTCGAATACACACATTCTACACTCTTAACTACTAAAATCGAACAAATAACCCCACCTCCTCACTCAAACCGGAGTGATTTTGAAACACGTGGCAGAACAGTCAGCAATCCTTTAGAAAAATTCGGTGGGGCCCACTTATCGGATCTTTCCCTCTCACATCTCTCTACCTCTCTACCTATCCTTTCTCTCTCCACCTCGATCGATGCCACAACCGGGTGGCCTCCCTTGTCCGCCATGGCCGATGAGGCAAGGTGGGGTAGCGCCATGGTCTCTCACCGGGCTCACCTTTCTCCGCCTCGTGCGTTGGCAACGAGTAGGACTGCATCGCCGTCATCTGGATCAATGGCTCCGAGCTCCTCCAAACACCATCGCGGAGCCGCACGTTGAGGGAAGCCGAGGATGAGACGGGTGCCCAGAGGCCACCGAGGTCAGGAAGGACGGGAAGAAGCGACAAAGGCCGGGGACGAGACGCATGATGGCCGTCGGTCTCGGGAAGGATGGAAGGGGCAGCACGATGGTCGGGGTGGAGGGCAAGGTCAAGAAAATGTCGCCGAGGGAAATCGAGATGGCGTTGGGCTCGTCGCTTCCTTCCCGCGAGCTCCATCTTTGTCGCCACTGCATCTGCCTCCGTGCAAGCCCCGGTTCCACCGCCCTCCCTAGCGACGTTGAGTTTCGCCGTTGGACACCACCTCCAACGCCCTCACCAAGCTCGAGACGGCGACGGGATCATCGCTGCCTTCGCGTGAGCTACAGTCGCCTCTGCGCAAGCCTCCGCTGGCCATCATCTCCATCGTTGAGAAGGAACACGACATTAGCAAGTAGGACGCCATCAACCACATCCTCTTCGTGCTCAGCTTCAATGAGTTCGACGGCTTCTCGGTGTTCCTAGTCATGGAGGTCACCGTCGCTCACGGTCGTGGACCGCGCTGCGCGCCCTTGTCGCAATCGTAGTTGCTAGTGCTAGGGATCTGGGGAGAAAGGGAATATTTGGGGAGAGAGAGTGTGGGAGGGAGCAAAAATTACCCACATGTTGCAATGCCGACGAGGCACATTTTGCCATGCTGGATGGCCATGTGTACATCTCCTGGTCAAAACCACTCCCAACTTGCTTAGGGGGGTCATCTGTCCGTTTTGTATAGTTAGTGGTGTAAAATGTCTGGTTTCAATGTTCTGCGGGTTATATACGTGGCCAGATGGGGCATGTCTAGCCGGACCGACCCGAGCACGGATGCACTATAGTGCGGCCCAGCATGGCACAACATGGCACGTCAGCTTGTGGGCCGTGTCGTGCTTGGGCCAGTGCCTCAGCCTGTTGGCTGACACGGCACGAACCGTTTCATGTAGCGGTGGAGGATTTCCAGGGGTAGGCGTAGGAGTGGTGGTGGCGCTAGTGGGGGGCGACGGCGTCAGGATCGCTCGTGCGCGTGTGGCGATTAAGGGGAAACTAGCGTTGAGCGCTATGGTTTTTTCCTGGCCAAACGGGCCAACCTCGGCCCATGGGCCTTGACGGGCCCATGCCGACACGACACGACACGACCTCCTCTTGGGTCGTGCTTGGGCCGAGGGGGCACGTGGGCCGGCACGACACGACCCACTATAGGAATCGTGATGCCGGCATGCTCACGCCGTCGGGCCGGGCCACTCGTGGCTTGTTTTATGGGGTTATTCGATCTACCTCGATAGTTCGGGAGATAATTTGTATTTTTTAACTTTGAGTAATATTTTTAATACAAAATAAACATATTATCGAGAACATATTTGGTGTTATATTTAATAAAACTATGACACTGCTAAATTTCTACCAAATTTAAAAAATGACTAAAAATAAATGTGATTTATAATAATATAAAACGAAGGAAGTAGCTATGCACATGCGGTATGGCTATCATTCTAAGAGCAATAGCAGCTCGGCTAAATTGGATAGTCAAATTTTATTGTTTAGTCATTCTGTAAAATAGAGAACTTTTAAAAAAGAAGAGATCCACAAGAGTGCTATTTTATAAAGTCGGATATAAAGTTTTCATGGTTGGCTTTAAATAAACAACAAAAACCAAGGGATAGCCAACTTGCTATTTTACGAAAATCAGATAGTCAAGCTGCTACAGATTATTTTTTACTATATAATTTTTAAAATAACATCCACAATAAAAATAACCATATGAGTTGCTCTAAGTCAAACCGATCGGGTACGTCAGGGAAAGCTAGGATACCAGCTGCTGCCACCCAAACCCACTGCTCGTACGCGCCACGGGCTGCCCCTGTACGGCCAAAAGCCGTTGGCTTCATTTTTTAAACCTTTTTAATTTAAAAAATAAACTTTCCCATAACTTATATCCAAATCTCAACATTTTGGCTACAACTGACGTGGCGAGAGTTTTGTCATGTCAAAATATTTGGCTACGTAACATGGTTAAAACGTTTGGATTTAAAAATAGATTTTGATAGAATTAAAAATATTTTTAAAATAAAAATTCTCTACTGGTGTCAAGCTAGTGTGTAGCTTAGCTTGCTACTTGGCTTGATGAGAGATAATGTCTAGTATTTTTTCGTCTCAAGATTTTTAGCTTTTTCTATCTGTATTAAAATAAATTTATTTTTAGCTATCATAGTTCGTGAAAGTAAAAGATAAATATATTGAAAATAGATAAAAGATAAATAATTACATCAAAATTTAATAAAATAAAAATATTTTAGTCTTTTTTATTTTGATTTGATACAAAGAGATTAACAAAATAAAATATGTGAAAATTAATTTTATTTTAGGACGAAGTGATTATTTGGCATCATCGGTTCATCACTGCGTGCCACATGATTGGCTGCTCTGCTCCCTTCTCTGCCTACCTCTGGCTCTCCCAGTCTCCCTATCTCTGTTTTGCTTGCTTCTTCCACAATGCCTCATTTGAATCTATTCATCATTCTTTCGACGAAGACTTCATTTCGTGTTTGTATATTTCGTATAGGGATAGCCCAACGTGTGTATGCACCTGCCTGGGCTAGCTGCCACTCCTAATTAATTGCCACGTCTGCTAAACTAAAACCTTCCCTTGGCCAGGTGGGTTACTGAACACCGGTCATTAATTACTTCATTAGCAACGTAGTCGATCTGCTAATTAATATTGTATCATATTATAGATCGTTTTGATATTTTAAGTAAAATTTCAGTTTGAGATAGTTTATAAAAGATATTAGCATTTTTTATAAACTTTATCAAATCTAAATATTTAGTTTGATTAATAAAAAATAAAAACGGCTTATAATATAAAGTAGATAAAAAATACCCGTGTTTTATAACCTTCAGTACAACTCAGCGATTAAAGATGGACAATTCGACCAGGCAGTAAGCAGACCGGACAGCTCCGGATGGTTCAGAAAGTTCAGACAAGCAGCCCAAAGTAACCCAAAATTAACGTACATGCGCGATGAAATGGAAGTTCTCAGCTCAAGAACGCAGTGCTCTGTTCTCTTCTCTTCTCTTCTCATGATTAAAGGAAGATGCCACACATGATGATCACACATGGAACAACAGCGAGAAAACAAAATCAAAACAAACTAATTAAACCACTTGTGCAGGATTCATCTACGGAAAATACGTACGTGCGTGCAGCGAAAGATACTGACAAGTCCAGCTCGTTAAGCAGAGAGACAGACAAGAGAAAGAAAGAGAGAGATTAAACTAAAGTTGGCGATGGCAAAGCTTGTGCCTGCAATCATGGCACACGGTCTCCTCAAATGCTCGTCCGCTAATAATGAAGCTGACCGACCCCACGGTTGCCTTCCTGTCGCGTTTGCTGTCAAGTGTTCCAACGAAATGCAGGTTTGCAATACAGCAGAAAACCCAGGGTTTCTGCAATCTGCTGCTCTAGTCTTGGCCACTGAGCTGCGGCATTTTGCTTGCTAATTTAATCAGGTTAGTTATTTCTGACAGTACACTGGTAGGTTAACTAGAATTATTTTTTCTCTTTAACTAAGAGTGTCTTGTTGTTGCTTGTTGGTTTGATTGATTAGTGTGGTCACCTAACTAGCAGAGTAAGCTGTTTGTGGCTACAGCAGGTAGCCCTGTACTGAATCCTCAGACAAAGCAAAGGCGTTGCTGCTCTGCAAAAGCTGTGCAACGCCACTTAATTATATCTCGGCCGAGGCTGCTCTTTCCGCTGGGATAGCCCCAGCCCCACTCTCCATCGATCGATCTCGTGTAGTTGCGAAAATTATTGCAGATTCTTATGCCTGCTGCTGTGTCATTTTGCTATCGCCAACGCGTTGCTGATCATGAACCATAATGTGCTACTAGTATCTTTCTGCTCATTCCATTTGCGCTAATTCCAACTAATTGGGCTTGTCAAGAGCACTGCTTTACAGCTTCAACATTTGCATAATAAGCCAAGATTTTGTGGTGTTGTAGTTGTAGGGGAGGAGAAGAACAATCTACATGTGACTACCATCGCTGCCTAGGATTCAGATGCAACGGGGGTATATCTGCTTGTTGGGTAGGCGTTGAAGGTCGATATCGTCTCATCTGACAAGACTCTGTCCGAAATTTGTCGACTCGACTGTGAAATTATATATCTCTCACGGTAATGCGTGAGATCTTGGAATGTCACATGCATGGATGGGTTCAGAACCAGATGGACTCACTCACCTCTTAAATCTTAATCATATCTGACCCCCTGCTCAATTAATCAACTTCAGACTCGCACACCAGCAGCAATCACAAATTCAGCATGGCTGCGCCTGCAGAGACAGCAGCAGCAATACTGAAACTATTTAAGTATACTTACTAGTACCTAACAACAATGTGCAAGCTGACAAACTTCATAGGAAACAGGAGAGACTGACTGCTTGTTGAATGATTGTAGTCTGTAGAGGGAGATGACACAAGCTTCTGAAAGGTTAGAAAACGTCGGAGCGACAAGAAGCTGGCCAGTCCGACAAAGAGTTTGCAACCGGACGATCAAGATCGACATGGGCATCTGCATGGGGAGGGAGCAGACAGCAGCAGATACTGAATGATGCATGCAGAGTGCAGGCCTGACCTGTACAAACTACAAAGAGCTCCTTTAGATTGAGAGTTTGAGACAGGGAGAGCTGGAACCCACCTAGTATAATAGGAGTTAAATGTGCTATATTCTCCCTCCGTTCTATGCCACTTAGTTTACCTCTAGTTCAACAATTTGTTATCGATTTTGTCTCCCTCTCATGGATTTTGTCAACTTTTCCACAATATACTATTTTGTGGATACTTTTAAAGAATGCATAAAATAACATTGTAAGTCATAAAGGGTTGACAATTGATTGACCCACTAAAAATTTAAAAAAATGAAAGTTTTTATGTATATATCCTTCTTACAAAATACAGTAGTTTGTTCGTATTTTAAGATTTTCTTTCATGTTTTTCTAAAAAAATATTTTTTAATATAGCATATGAAAGAGAAATCACATACACAAATGATAGCCTCATCAGAAAAAAATAGTATAGCATATGAATGGTGATTTACATAAAAGAACATTAACGGAAAAATATTCTATTAGCATCTAAAACATAAATTATATATTTTTAAAGTTAATACATGCAAAATGAAAATATTGAAATATACACACGCTTCTATATTAGGTAAGGAGGCTACGTAATTTTTTCTGGGTATTTTAGGTTTTTTTAAAAAAATTCACCCTAATGACATATTGTCTAATGACATATTGTAAGAAAAATTGTTAAAGTCGGTGGCATATTATACGGAAAAAATGGCAAATCATTGGATTAGAATAAACTAAGTGGTAAAGAATGGATTTTCTCTTTTTAATATAAGACATCATTAGCTTTTAAGATATGTTGATTATTCATCTTATTAAAAATTTACCATTATCATCTATTTTTATTGTGACTTGATTTATTATTAAAGGTTTTTTTAAACATGAGTTATATATTTTTAATATTTTAAAAAATAAATAAGATGAATTATCAAACATATCTTAAAAAATTAAGAAATTAACGATGTTATATATTATAAAACAAAAACAAAGATTGTACTACGGTATATGACATATGGAAAGGAGTAGTTAATAACGGGTAAAATAGTTAAAGCATTGTTTCTCAGCTTAGACCGTAGTACTACCATACCCATGTAAACTCAATACTTCAGGATGAAAACTTAGGGCATGTATTGCAGCTAAATGCTAGGTGTGTTATAGTTTATTAATTACAGACGAGTAGGTAACTAGGCAAGTCCGCTAAGTGTTTGGTTGGTCGATTTAATTGTGGCGAGCCACATTTTACTCCGCAATCTATTTGCGCACGACATAAGCTTAACTTTAACCCAGACATTGCTACATTTTTTGCTAACGATTTGTTTGCAACATTTTGTTGGCTTTCATACTTCTATAGCGAGTTGAGTTACATTAAAGTGACACATAATACATGAATTACGCCAAATAAAGTTTGCTATGCTACTTTGTCGATGGGCTCTACTGAATACAATATTTATAAAAAGTATGAAGACCGTTGGTTGATTTGGGTCTTTAAGATAGTTAATAACCCTAATCTAATTTATATATACAACTCTTGGATATATCATAATGATTACAACGGGAAATAAGTTAGCTAATCTTACCCACCGACTAATATATATCGAGAACTAATCCGATGACTTAGGGTCGACATCTAGCGTTTGACTTCCTTTGGCTATTTCTCAATGTGACTCGTATTTATATGGGTAGATAACTTTCTCTTTAAATAGACCTTTATATGATATGGGAAGACAAAATCTTGTCTTTTTTGGTCGGACTTTGTACTATTCTATCCCTGTGGAAGAAGTTTCCTTACTTCTTTATTCCCATAAGAATAAGAAAGTATACATTTCCATATAAGTTTAAAATAAGTTTAAGTATGTGGTATTTTAGGTGGTTATGAATCTGAGTATAGAAGGTATACCTAATCTGACATTGACATGGTCTTTCCGTCTTAGTTTGATCATTAACTAAGATTTACTAAGATTTTGAAGTCTTTTCAAAATAATCATCATATCATATAATAAGTGTTTTTCGTTTATTTTGCAAACATTAAATGGGCATCATTGAATGCGCGGCATGCATGTAACTAGTCAAGATTAATTTCTGTTAGTGCAACTCTATGTAATATTTAAAACGTGATGCAATCCGCGGCACACGAAACGATAGAGTAATTGATGAGAATTAATTTAGAAACCATAAAGATTTTATTGTTTGTGGTTTCATCGTCCTTTTTGCTTAGTTGATGATCAGACTAGGATGGAGGGAGTATATTAAGAGCAAGTACAGTAAGATCAATAAGATGACATAAGTGAACCGTAGAAGTTACCACATCATATTAGTATTTATGTGAAGAAGAGATGAGAGAATAGAGAAGAAAAACGGGCTACATATTTATAGCTAACTACAGCATAAACTTTAATAAACTATGTAGAAGAGATGAATAAATTAGATATTAATGGTATGATATATATCTACAACTAATTATATAAGTGGGCTATTAGGTTGATCATAAATGATGTTTTATTTTTCGAAGCTAACAGTTGATAACACTATTAAACTTGCTCTAAAAGAAAGTAGTGAATCACCACCCCTACCACTGTTGTCATGTGGGGCCTAATGTTAGTGGGGATGAGAGGAGAGGGGAGGTTTTATATATACCTACCGTATCAAGTTAAAAAAATTATTTAAACTAAATGGTAGAAAAAAATCTACATCAATTAAATATGATAGTAATAGAATATAAATAAGTTAGATTTATTTTCTATTATTAAAAGCAACGATTTAGTTTAATATTTAGCTTAAAACACGTGTATAAATATTGTGTAAGTCGGGCCGATGATTAGCCTGCCAGAATGATTTTCTTTTCTTTTGCTTTTCAGGCTTTAAACCATATTATAATCTAGGTTATTATTCTTAATTGCCGTTGCCGCATAGGCATTTAGCTAGTAGAGGTAAAAGGAAGTAGTCCGTTGTCCTCTTATGTATAACTTCATAATGTAACGAAAGGATATCTACAATGACCACACAGGCACATGCTACAGTTGAGTCCTCAAGTTGGAGTTGCATCATCTAAGTTCTACAGTTGTACACTGTTCTGTAGTAAGCATTAACAATCATAAAGAAAAAAAAAAGAACGGAAGCAGGTTGAACGAAAAACCAGAGGATGTTAGGCCTTGAATCAAGGAGAAAGAAATGGAGCCATGTACTTGGAAGCTAGCAGGCAACTCCACGAATGTAACAAACGGCAAACAAACAGCGACTGGCAATGCCGCAATGGCTATATCAGACGCAAACAAACAGCGAGTAAGGCCTTTTTTTTATACGAAAAAGTTTTAATCTTTGTCACATCGAATATTTACATGATATTTTAAAGTTTTAAATATAGCTTATTTTTAAAACTTATTCTCGAAAGGATAATTTACGAAACGAATCTAATGAATTAATTAGACCTAATAATTTTTAGTTATTTTTTATAATTAATTTATATTTAGTTTTTAAATTAATGTTAAGTATTTGATGAAACAAGGAATAAAATTTTTAGTTCTCACTCTAAACACCACCTAACCAAAGTAGCAATGGCAATGGCTCAAATGTTTCTATCACCCGTTCTAGCTTAGCCTGCCTGCCTATAACCAAATGCTAGTCTAGTTGGGATGTGACACTCGTTAAACTGCAACTACTCTCTGCTACGTGAAACCTGATTTGCCCCCATCACACTGACGGGATTAAGAAGGAGAATTAATGATATCCATCAGTACAGTAATAATGTATAGTATATATAGAATTTAGTTTGCATTATTAAGTTAGTATTCTCGATTGGCTAGTTAGCTTATCAGTCATAGCAATTTAAATTTTAAACTTAATTTTAAGTTGATTTTGGGGGTTTTATCATAAGCTATTTTCAAGCGTCAGTTTTTTAACCGCTAATAATACGTATACAAAATTCTTATCCATGAATTATTAGTTTGTTCTTATTATACGGCTTATCAACCCTCGCTCAAATGATGAGAATTTAGATATCTCACATCTGGCTAGCTCTCTGAAATGAAACAACAGTAGGGTTCGTTTGGAAAGCAGGAGTCTAAAAATAAAAATGAAGTAAAATGAGGAACGTGGAATTGGAACGTCGCAAATATGTTCAGCCTCACGAGAAATAAAACAATTACTCAAAGAATAAATTTCAAAAAACTACAAGACAAAATTATGATCTATTTCAGTTTGACGCAACGTTAGCGTAAAGAATTATGACAAAACTGTAATTTTGCTTGACCCAAGCCTAGCCTACATGTCTTGTAGCAGCATATGTTTTGTGATAATTTTCACGCTATCGTCGCAGCAAACTGAATTTGTGGCTAATATTGTAGCAAACTAATAGTGTTGTCACTATATTTACAGTTTTGTGAAATTTATTTTTATTCAAAACATATGCCTCGATGACTCACATGGAAAATACAAGAATTTTGAGATTATATAATATTTAGAGCTCTTTTGAAACGAAGGGTTCTTGGAGGAATTCAATTCTATAGAAAGTTTTCCTATGTGATGCTTTGGATCAAAGGAATAATATCCAAATATCTTATGAAATTACTTTGGTTCAAAAAAACATGGGGATTCTAGAGGACTTTTAGCATGAGGTTCAACATCTTGAAAAAAATCATTTTATTTCTCTTCCGATTCATATGTTTTCATGTGTTCCATTTAGACAATCATTCCAGTAGTTTTCTCACGTTTGTTTTCAATTTATAGGATTAGAGATGTAATGATAGTCTAATCCTGTATATTGTATTTTTTTTCTATTCCAGTGTTTTTAAGAATCATGTGGTTCAAATGAGCCTTAAATTGAGTGATAGTAGATAGAGATATTCGCTACGGGTTGAAGTGTCAAAATCCACAATAGTCTCGGTTCTTTAGTTGTACCCGGGACTAAAAAATTTCTCGGTTTAAAAAGGCAATGGATCTATAGGATCTTTAGTCCCGGTTTGTGTAATGAACCGGGACTAAAGATCATCTTTAGTCCGGTTCAAATCTTGTCGAGAGGTTGTCGAGCGCGAAAATCTTTAGTCCGAGTCGATAACACCAACGGGACTAACTAAAGATGTTATTTTTAGTCCCGGTTAGTGTTACCAACCGAGACTACAGACTCCGCGCTCGACGGCCTCTTTAGTTCCGATTGGTAACACCAACCGGGACTAAAGATGCTATTTTTTGTCCCTTGGTGTTATCAACGGGACAAAAATTCATATTTATCCCGATTTTTACCCAAACCGGGACAAAAATCGTCCGAGCTTCCTCGTTCGTATGCGTCCGATCCTCTCCCTTTATCTTCTCCTCCATTTCTTCTCTCCCTTATCTTCTCCTCTTCTTCTCCTTATCCTCTCCATATCTCTCTCTCCCTCTCCATCTCTCTCCTCTCTCCCTTTCGATCTCTCTCTCCTCTCCCGGCTGTTCGGTGGCGGCGCGGCAGCGGCCGCCCAGCGCGGCAGGCGAGCGGCCGCGCCGCGGCGCGCGCGGCGGCGGGCGCCTGCTGCAGAGCGGCGGCGGGGCGGCCGGTCGGTGTCGGCCCCGCACGCGGCGGCGGGCGCGGCGGGCGGCGGGGTCGGTGCGGCCCGCACGCGGCGGCGGCGAGCGGGCGGCGGCGGGCGGGCCGTGGCGGCCGGATCTGAAATTTTTTTATTTTTTATGTTTGATGATATGTGATTTGGATATGTGATGTGATAGTATTTGATGTGTGATTTTGTGGATTTTGAAGATGTATTTGATCTGTGGAGTAAAAAAATAAAAAAAACATTTGGGATATGTGTTGTTCATTGCTATATGTGAAATGATGTTTCATTTCAGTATCTGTGATGATTTTAGGATTTTGACAAGAAAAAAACAAAAAATTCTGAGGGCAGTGAGATGTCAGGAGGGCACCTATTTTTAGTTACGGTCAGTAACTCTAACCGGGGCTAAAGATTCATCTTTAGTCCCGGTTATTTCATTCGGAACTAAAAATGACGATTCTTAGTCCCGCTTTCGTAGTTCCGTTTTGATAACCGGGACTAAAGGCCTTTACCAACCGGAATAGATGAGGCTTTCTCTAGTAGTGATTGCTTTGGAATTTTCAAACGAAATAAAATGATGGGGTATGAGCTCATGTTTAAAATCCTTTTAAACTATGGCATAGAATGCATTTCAAAGGAATTTTGCAAGTCTAAATCCTACAAACCAAATAACCGCACTAAAAAAATAAGAATTCAAATCCTCCATTTTTCTTTTGACAATACCCTAATCCAAAAGAGCCCGTGGGCTATGTAGCTATTTAGGTTCAGTATGTGGTATATAGCTTTTGCTTCGAGTAGGCCTGAGAGCAAGGCCCAGGCTGCAAAGCTAGTACAGAGTGTGAGACCAGTCTACTCTCTGACAAAAAAAATATTTTTTACCAATTTATAAATAAATTAAAGAAATGTAAAAATAATTAGCGGCAGAGAGCCTGAGATAAGCAGGTGAGGCTAGCAACTAGTACTCCGTTCGGATCATAATATAAAGGATTTTTGTCGAATAAAACAGATTCTAATAATATAAATTTGGACAGACAATATGTCTCATCCTGCCAAAATTTTTTATATTTTGAGATGGAGAAAATAGCTGGGCTGCTCGAGTAGTTGAACACTCGAGTTAATTTTTTTCTTTTCTAATAAGTCCACTTTACGTCCTTTCTCACGATTTTAAAACCATGTTAAATTAGGTACCATAGCAATATGGATTCTGTCATGGTTGGTTTCACTGACGCGACGAGTTGACTACAATCAATCCGGCTAAGTTAGTGTGGGATCGATGTGAGCCCCATATGTCAGGCTCATGTCTTCTTTCTCTGACCTCCCTCTCTCCTCTCTTCCCCAGATCTTTTATCTCTCCACCTCTCTTCTCTCTTCCTCCTAACAAAGGTCGGCTGGGAAGGAGTAAGTGGAGGCCGAGGGCAACTCGGGAGAAGGTAGCGGGAGGCCAATGGGCCCCTCCCCCACGAGCTCGAGGTCGAGATCCGCAGCCGCCACCATGTCATCAAGCTCGAGCTCAACATTTGTTGCCTCATCGATGGTCGGCGGGCAGTAGGAACCTACAATGGTTGGCCAGCGAGGAGGGGGCCACGCTACAAGATGGAGAGTCCTGCGAGAAACCGTGGCGGAGCGGACCGAGTTGCGGCACCGGTGGAGGAGGAGGAGCAAGGTGCGGTGGCCGAATCCGATGGCGGCCAAATCAAGCCATCCCCGCCGCGGCGTTGCCAAGGTTGTCGATGCCAATGTCCCAGCTTGTTCCGACAGGAGAGCCCCTTTGCGCGTCGACTCTAGAAGTGACTCGGGGATAGGAAACCTCGACAACGCAACGATGGGAGCTCGGGAGGCTATGGCGGCATGGGAGGACATGGGAGCTTGACGAGGTAGCGCCTCCACCATGGAGCTCGGCCTCCATGCCATCAACAACCACGCCACGGGAGACGAGAGCCGTCGCGTTGCGTTTTCCTAAGCACCGCCTTCAACGCCGCACTCCGATCACCATTCCTCGACGATCGAAGGCCTGCCTCGCCCAGCCGATCCCTCGACTAGCCTGTCCACATAGGCCTGCACCTCCGGCATCCCCTTCCCGAACCCCAGGCGGTTGGAACCTGTCGTCATGTCGCTCTGTCCCCTCTCCACCGCACCGTCTCCTCCTTTGGCCTCCCACGTGGGGCTCACCGGAGCCGCCGCTGCCGTTGTCTTGCTCCACTACCATTGGCCGCCACCCTTCACTCAACCGGCGAGCTCCTAGGGAAGAGTGGGAGAGGTGGAGAGTTGAGAAGAGAGGGACAGTAGAAATTCACTTACATGTGAGTCTCATATTTTTTTTTATTTTTTTATTAGGATACCATGAAGCCAAAAGCAACCATCCATATTGTCATGAAACTTTATTTAACCTAGTTTTGTAAGTTGGAAGTCAATATTTCCGATATTGCAGTTCAGGCATACGATGTTAAACTTCACGAAAAAATGAGGGATGTAAAATGAACTTATTCCTTCTTTTTAAAATTTTTTGGCTTGCATATCTCATCAGCCCAACTAATTTTGGCCCATAAAGGCACTGGTATGTTATAATATCAACAACATTATTGGATTTGGGGCCATCGTGTTGTTGTTGGTTCAAAAAACCTTAGTATAATGAAAGAAATCTCAACTCTCTTCCACGAATCTGAAAGTCTGAAGTCTGAACAACAGCTAGCTACTCTGAATAAAACCAGCAATTAAATTTCCTCACCGGGCCCTGCGACTTTCGCAGTTGCTGACCGAACCGTCTAGCATCTATCTATCTGAAAGCTGCAGCAGCAGCAGGAAGCATCTGCTTCCAGAGAGCTTGTGAACCATGCCGACGCCAAGACAAAAAGCCGTGTGAAAAACTGACCTGTGCAAGAAACTACCGCCACTACTGATTCAGTAGTCAATTTGGGTTTGCAAATTTCAGCTGGCTATTTTGGTGTGTGCTGTGGCCCGCGGAATGCACCGAATTTCAATGGCATAGTTCTGGACTTTTGACCTTTGGAAATGACTACATGGACATATGAACACGTGATGCCCAAGAACCGAAGGTGCTTACCGTTGTACTCCGTGGTACCCACGGTTTTAAATCGTCCCACGATTAGTGGTATACCGTTAAAACTATTTTTTACATTTAAATTTTAAAACCTGTGAAATATTTTTTAGGCGGTATATAATTCATTAGTAACTGTAAATAGTACACCCTATTCGCACACAATTAAATTTGTTTTTTTCTACTAATATAAGTTTTTATATGTGTGTGAAGTGGTATCATATGCTTTCTTTATTCTAAAATAAGTTTTTACATCTCACGCATACTTTTTACATATCTCACGCATATCAATACAGAAAAAACTTCAATACCTCCATTGTATCAAATCATAACCAATTAACTTTCACTTTATCTACTTCCAATGTATTTATCCCTTATTTTTATAAACTTTGGTGCAATGATTATTAAAAAATAAAATAAATAGGAGGAGCTAAAATTCAACTTATTATAAGATGGCGGGAGTATTGATAATTTTTTAAAATAAATTATAAATTTTTTAATGATATGAACAAAATAAGAAGACGTTCTCTCAAAAGACAAAATTCCACCTCTGCTTCATCTTAACTATATATAGTCAAATAATCCTAACCATTATTTTTTATATTTTTTTCATATCCAGACATCCTAGTTAATAAATTACAACATCAAAGAAAAGCATGAATGTCCATAATTATGATTTCCAAAATGTCAACCACGCAGTTAGCGAACGTGAAAACAAATATCGATCTTTACAATAGAGATGAATGTCTGTTTTAAAATAACAGATTTTAGATATATGAAACAGAATTAAAATATATTTGATATTTCAAGATATTCTGAATATTCCGTGATCATTTAAGTGGAGATAGTCTAAGCCCTAATATTATAGTATTAAATTTGAATTGTAAAGATTTTAGCACATATTTCAGATTTGACATGATAAATCCAGACGTAGAAACGCACGATTTTCAAGATGTAATGCTAATTTAAAGAAATCAACATTTTCTAAATGGTATATAAATCCAAAATTTCCAAATTTTAATATATTAAAATTTTAATTCAAAAATAGGAGGATGTTTTTATAGTGTTACGAATATTAATATCTAGTTTAGACAACATTCATGCACTAATACTACAACAATTGACTTTACAAGAATTTAAATAGCAATGAATTGGTCCTATCCCTTGGATCAATGCCTCCAATTTATATTTTACCACATTGTATGAGATAAGAGCAACACTAGCCCTTGGATAATTGTCTTGTGTATTCCCAAACAAAAGAGATGACCTTACATTAAAAAGGCTGTTCTGACTTCTGCGTCGAGTTCTAGCTTTCGGTCTCGTTTCCATTTAAAAAAAAACTCTACTTTTTTGTTTTTCATGTGGTTGGTCGCAAATGCATGTTCCCACTGTCTTGTAACCAAACCTTACTAAAATTTCTCGCCAAAAACATACTCCTTTAACTTTTAGTTAACTTTAGAACTATAAAAACTTTTTCCTAACCATAGCATACCATACATATACTCCTTTTTCTTATAATAGTGGCTGAATGGAGTAAAGGAAGCTAATAAATTAACCGATTTCGTTGTGGTTGGGATAGGCCAGGTTATTTGACTGGCTAATTTTAATTCGGGGTTGACAATACATACATGCATGATCAATGAGGCTGGCTGAGATGGGTGGTTTACAATAGCTGTGGAGGAGGATAATTAGAACAAGATTTGGTTGGACCGAACGTGGGATTGAGCAACTCAACCAAAAGCGAACAGCATGTACCCACACAAATTATCGCACTGTCCGTCACAGCTTCGATCTCCCATTTTTTCCTTTTCTCCAAATAAATTGAAGAGGTCAAAGCTAACTACTGTACAGCTCTTGAAATGATTTAACTCGTAGTTGGTGAGTTATAAATTATGTTTATCTAAACTAGAAAAAACCCGTACATTACAACGGATTTTATTATAAAGAAAAAAATTATTTGAGTTTATAGGTATTATTTGGTTTGATATAAAATAAAAAACGGGCATAGTTCAAATCATATCCAATATTTACGTCCACTATTAGACAAGGATAAAGGTAACAGTACCTTTAAAAAAGTACCAAAAAAATTACTAAACAATGTGTTACCACTGTTTATCCAATAGATGTTGGAACTTAAAATTTTAAATGAAAAGCCAATTATACGCAACAAACAAGGTTATAATTCTAATGGAATGTTTTTTACATTATATGTCAGTGCTTATATTTTATTTTTCTAAAGCACTGTTTTTCCTAAAAAAATAATATCACCAAGCCATGACTTCACGTGAAAGGATAACTGGATGAGGGTCAGTTTTTTCATTTTTCTTATCTGACCTGATCCTCTCTGTGAAAGATGGTGGGTTGATTAATGGGTTTAATGGGCTTCCACGTCTCGGCAATTAGGCTTAAAAGGAAAGAAAAAGAAAGAAAGAAAAATGGTCTCATCCCCATCCCCAGATCCTCCCTATTGTCTTGATCTCTTCGCAAACACTTGCACATCGAGCCACCAACTGTGAGCAGCATGTCACGACCAGCGGCGATGTGGAGGCACCCGCACAAAGGGTATTGGTTCGTCATCGCTGTCGCAACCGCCTCCTCCATTGCGTGGCTGCTGCTCTCCCTTTCCTTTTTCAGCTGCTGGCCTGCCAAATTAGGTGTTCTGGCCAATGCGATGGCGGCGTGATGGGAATGGTCTAGTGCAAATCGAAATCCTCAAATTTAAATTAGATTACTTTAGATAACTGATATGTAAACCCATCGTAACTTTATGTTAAAGGAATTACTTTCAGGTGGATAACGAATAAGACCCATCGGTCAAGTCAGTGGTGGTGGTAGACTCACGTTCACCACCACTGGCATCAGATGTGTACACTGCTTCGACAGCATGCATGATTAATTTTTTGGGTTAGCTAGGTTGCAATACGATGAGCAGTACGAATGCGGCGTGTACTTAGTATATGTAGCAAGAATATCGTAGCAACATTATTAGTTTTGGAAAAAACCCATTAACGTAGCAATTGTAGTGTGATCATCAGCAATAATATCCTATTGACGTCAAATTAACACATAGTGATCCCCCATTTATTTTCGCAATTAGGGGCATGAATTGGGTTATTACTAGCAAGACGGCGTCACACAATTTTTCATGGGATATATATGGATGAATATATATTAAATGATTTAGAAATGATGAATGAATTTTGATTAAAATATTATAAAAATGGTATGAGGAACGATAATTTAGCATGTTTGTGTGTTAAGGTTCAGAATGTAATAAATTATAGATGTAGTATGTTGGGTTTTAGGTGTTCTCTCCCTCTCTAAATTAAAATAAGTTCATTTTTCATCCATCATAGACATATAAAAACAGACTTGATATATCTATTTGAAAGAATCATAATACAATTATTTTTTTACTTTATCTATTTTAATATAATTATTATTTACTTTTACAAACTCCGATATAATAATTATTTAAAATAAATGAAAAACATATTTGTGAGACAAATAGAAGAACCAAAATGAATACGAAGAGAGTATTTAAGTAAGTTATATAATTGCATACAAGATATACAGAGGTTAGCCTGTGTTCTCTTCGCTGTCATCTAGCTACTGGCTACTTCCATGTTTTAGAATTTATAGCAAATACATCCTAATACTGCTATAAATTAAAAAAACAACAAGACACGTTCAATCATTTTAGGTTACTACATTTTTTATTTTAAGTGTGTATGGAGAAAAATATCTGTTTGGCGGCGGCATTCAGGGCGGCAGAGGCAGGGCGCACGCGGAGGAGGCAACAGTGGCGCGACACCGATGGAGCGAGCTGCGTTGTTGGAGCCGCGAGCATCACAGGTACGTGCCAGTTGGCACTAGCTTCCGGCCGGCCGTCTCGGACTCGGACTCGATCCGGATCCGCGTAGGAATCGAAGGCGACGTGGCGTGTCTGTAGCTAGTCTAGAAACCTCCGACACGGTTAGCCCTCGCAGCTAGTACTAGCTGCCTAGCGAACAACGCGGTAGTACTATGAAGTATACCACCACACCACCATCGTTGGCGACGTTGGGTCGACGAGACGGCGATGTTTTATCGCCGTCAAATCCTCCCGCGTACTTAGTAGACTAGTACACTGAGCTGATCTGCGTAATATATCACCGTACGATCGAGCCGGCACGGTGCTTTGCCTGCGTACGTGGCCGGTGGCGCCAGCTAACGTACGTCCACCTGTTGCCTACTTGGCCGCATGCATGTGCCGACCTGTTGCTACTTGCTACACCTTGACGCCGCCCAGTGGTTTCCTACGTGTACGTGTAGCTGTTTCTCTATTTCTAGATCTTTTAGGTCATATTAATCTTTACTAGCAATTGTGAACGTGTTGGTGGTCTATAAGCGGTGATAAGGCAATGAATTTGGTT
This sequence comes from Oryza australiensis, assembly GCA_019925245.2. Classification (NCBI taxonomy): domain Eukaryota; kingdom Viridiplantae; phylum Streptophyta; class Magnoliopsida; order Poales; family Poaceae; genus Oryza; species Oryza australiensis. The sequence goes on from JAIFGZ020000104.1 coordinate 499,081, forward strand.
TGTTGTGAGAAAAATCTTGTTTGAGCAGTGATAAGCGCAGGCGATACTGAACAAGCAAAGCGGGGCTGTGCTCGTTCGTTGCAACGAGTAAAATCAAGACACAACGTGGATGGGGACGGGAGGGAGGGACGCATGCGCGGCACGGGAGCTCCGGCAGTGATGAGAGGGAGAAGCGTAGACACGGCGCGGGTGCGGCGTGGATGAGGATAGGAGAAAGCGACGCGGGAGGTCTTTTTTTTATCTAAGTCATCCCTTCTTTTCGGCGTTGTGTAGTTAATTTTGAAAAAAGTTAAGAGATTTTCTGTAAAATATACTTTTAAATAAAAATACGACTTACTTTATAAATAATTATAGATATTACTTTTAAAAATTAGAGATCCCGATAAATTTTGTTCTGTACTTCGTCACGGACACCGCCAATGCACCACGCGTACCGATATGAACATACGTACGCGCCGTCGACTGATATCCACTCTCGATCGAGTGGCGGGCGGCGGGCGGCCAAAACCGATCAATCAGCTGGAGTAAAAACAACTGATTAACGTTTGGACTAGGCCCCATCATTTACGCTACTTCATCGACCGGCATGGTCCATGCAAGCACGTACATACTACAAGGGTTTTGGTTCTACATCTATATCAGGGTAATGGTGGTATTTAAAACTAAGTCTGTAAAAAAATTATTAGTTAGTATCTGATTAATTTAGTTAGTACCTGATTAATTTTAATTATTATAAATTTAACAAATAAATATTTTAATATTTTAAAGCAACTTTTATATAAAAAGTATTTATATGAAACAATTAAAAAGCATGCTAAAGAGGTAAAATAATGAATCTTAATTGAAAAAACATGACAAAGTCAACAAAATGCCTGTAAGTCCACAAGGACGGCTCAGCCGACCGTCTATCTTCTCTAGGGATTAACAAACAAATTATATACGGGTACATAGCTATAGTAATTAATCTGCTGCTTCTAGTTAAACAGATCTCTTCTCTGTCCCCTTTGAAATCATGACACCTGGCTACCTTCGCATGTGACCTAAGGCCGGTTTAAAACTGGCTGGATTAATTTAGGGAAATGAATGTAATAAATATTTTATAAATATTTTAATAAATAATTTAGAACACATGATCTAATTAATACAATAGAAGAAGAAAGATTTTTTAAAAAATATATATATTTAAAGTGTGGAGCAAATATTCTTTAGTAATGATGTAGGTTGTTTTAAAAAAGCCTTGGTCAGAACGTTCAACTGCTACTTTAGTTTGCGTTTAATTAGGAGCAGGACGTCCAGGCAACTTCGCATGCATTATATATTTGTGTTTAATTATGTTTTTAAGAAAAACAACTACTCCTTGCATGAGGGGAGGCCTGATTGCATTCAGCCGGCCGAAGACAACAAAATCTCTCTCGCCCCAAATGGGAACACTAGCGACGTGGTACGTACGCATCATGCAAAGTCACCGCCCAAATTGCATATACCAAAGTTTACCTAGCACTATCACAGCACAAATTCGTTATGCAACATCGCTGGAGACTCTAGTATGCAAATTGACTATTGCCAACGGGCCCAAGGCACCAAGCTCGGTCAATCCAAAGTACTACCACTACTATACCAGTACTAAGGTTGTGTTGGTTTCTAAGCAAGATAAAATATAAAACATAGTATTAGTATAAGATTAATTAAGTTTTAATTACTATACACTTAAAAATAAAATTATTTAGTATTTTAAATATTTTTTATATAAAATTATCTATATGATATGAAACGTCCTGTTTAACAATTTTAAAAACATTGCTAACAAAAATGATGAGAAAATAAGCCTAACAAAAATTGTATAAGGTTGAGTTTAGTTTGGGTAAAGTTTTATAAAAAAATGTCACATCAATGTTTGAACACATATTTGAAGTATTAAACATAGACTAATAACAAAATAAATTACAGAACCCGTCTGTAAACGACAAGACAAATTTATTAAGCCTAATTAATTCGTCATTAGCACAAGTTTACTGTAGCACTTTATTGTCAAATCATAGTCTAATTAGATTTAAAAGATTCGTCTCGTAAATTACATGCAAACTGTGTAATTAATTATTTTTCTACTTTATATTTAATACTTCATTTTGTGTCCAAACTTTCGATGTGACAGGGTGTAAAGTTTTTGATATGTAACTAAACATGCCCTAATTAAACAGGTGAAGAAAATGAGAAGGGAATTTCAGCATCTCTCTCACACAGCTCTTGCCGCCAGTGGCAGCAAAAACAACTGGCAAACGGGAAAAACAATGCCGAGAAAAACGACCACCAGAAGCAGCAGCAGCAGCAGCAGCGTCGACGACGACGACCACGACAGCGACCTCCTCGCGCCCCGTCCATACGTCATCGCGTTCCCTCCCCTTTGACCATCTTTCTCCTTTGCCCAGCTTTCCTCGGTCCACAACTCTGTTTCTCACTGCCTTCCGTTGGCCACCCTCCAAAGGCCAAAAATTTGCATCTTTCTGCTTGGACGTTCATCTACAGACTACATTTTTTTTCTTTCCTTTTTAGATTTAGGTAGCAGTGGTAGCTTTCTCCAAATTGAGCACTTCAATTTTGGTTAGATGTAATGCATTGCAAAATTAATGTTTTTTATATTATTAGGAGAACCTAAGAATTTCTAGATTTACGTAGCATAAAGTTTAAATAGTCGTTTTTTTATTTTTGGTGTTGACGAAAAGGATAAAAAATATTTCAACCATTACAAAGTGTTAGCAGCCCAACACAAAAGAAATTAAGCCTAGAAGGTTTATTTTAAGAATTTAAATAGGTTGGCTTGTTTTACGCTAGTCATTGTAGTCAAAATATGTCCACGGATTTTTTTTTTGCGACCGACCTTTTTTTTAAGAGCTTTTCCATGCAGTACGACAAAAGAGATAAAGCGTTCCTTAGTCAATTTTGTGGAAGTGCTTCCATAAATGGACGTAGAATGGTGCTATGGATATTGCAGACGTATTTACGGTTTGAGATTGTACTCCAATTCGTGCTTATCTTCCAAGGGAAAATGTTTCAAACTTTTAAGAACAAATCTAACATTATTTATCAAAGAAAAAATCCCCAATGTTAGTACAAAATAATATTGGGAGGTGAATAATAACAATTAAACTACTTTCAATGATATCCTTTTTCATTCAAAAGGATGACCTGCCAGTACATAATTGGTTATCTTTCTCTCATTGAGGTCCATTTTCAAGGACATTGAAATAGCGTGTGGGGATTTATTTTTATATTTTTTAAGCTAGCATTGAAAACAGCGCGCGAGGACGAACTGAGCTGCCATTTCTGCATTTTCAAGGAGCGTTTCGTGAATTATTTCCTTAGTCAGGGTGTGAAACGAAAAGACCACCACTGACTATAATACTAGCCTCCTCCCCACCAATGGACCCCTCATCCTCCTCTCCCTTTTCTACTCCATTCCATCTCCTCCTCCACTTCCATCCTCAGCTCAGCGCCATTGTTGCAATCCGCACTAAACAAGTGTTTGGTTGCAAGTGGAACGAGATCGAGCAGCGATCATCCATCATCCATGGTGAGGAAGGAGATGGGTGGCGGTGGCAGGCTTGCGGCGGAGTACCAGGGCCTGGAGGTGAAGGTCCCCACTTTCTTCCGGTGCCCCATCTCCCTCGACGTCATGCGCTCGCCGGTGAGCCTCTGCACCGGCGTCACCTACGACCGGGCATCCATCCAGCGCTGGATCGACTCCGGCAACACCACCTGCCCGGCCACCATGCTCCCGCTGCCGTCCACCGACCTGGTTCCTAATCTGACCCTGCGCCGGCTCATCGCGCTCTGGGCATCCACGGCTGCCCCGTCCTCCTCGTCGTCCCCGGCGCCCTCGGCTGTTGGTCCCACTCCGGCCGCTGCCGCGGCGGAGCTCCTCCGCCGGGTCGCCGCGCCCGGGGTGGACCCGTGCCCCGCGCTGCGTAAGCTCGCGGCTTTTCTCTCTGACGACGACGTCGACGAGTTCGACAAGAACGCGCTCGCGAGGGCTGGAGGTGCCGCGGAGACCGTGGCGTCGGTGCTCCGGAGGAGGGGGAAGGATGATTCCGGCGTGGAGACCGTCGAGGCGGCCGTTCGGGTGCTCGCGGTGATCGCCACGTCGGACTGCATCGACGAGGAAAACAGGAGGCGCGTCGCCACCGCGCTCGCCGCGGACGGCGCGTCGTCGGTGTCGTCGTTGGCAAGCGTGATGCGGAGCGGGAGCGGGCTGCAGGCGCGCGTCGACGCGGCGAGGCTTGTGGAGTCGCTGCTCCGCAATGCCACGCCGGAGGTGAGGGCGACGGTCGCCGAGTCGAAGGAGCTGGTCGCGGAGCTGATCCGGCTCGTCGGCCCCGTGGGCGAGAAGGGCAGCCTTGACAGGCAGGCCGTGGAGGCCGGCCTCTCCTGCCTCGCGGCCATCGTCGCCGGGACGCGGCGCGCGCGCACCGAGAGTCCCGGCGGCCGTGCGCGTCCTCGCCACGGAGCAGCACGCCGCGGGCGGCGGCTCCCACGCCCAGGCGCTCCGCGTGCTGGAGGCCGCCGTGGGCTGCGCGGAGGGGCGCGCCGCGGTGTGCGAGCAGGCGGAGGCGGCGATCCCGGCGGTGGTGTCCAGGATGATGAAGGGCGGGATGGGCGGCGCGGAGGCGGCGGTGTCCGTGCTGTGGGCGGTGTGTCACCGGTACAAGGACCGGCGCGCGGTGGACGCGGCGGCGGCGTCCAAGGGCGGGCTGACGAAGCTGCTCCTGCTGATGCAGAGCGGGTGCTCGCCGGCGGCGAGGCAGATGGCGTCGGAGCTCCTCAAGATGTTCAAGGTGAACGCCAAAAGCTGCCTCGCCGGCTACGACTCCAAGACCACCCACATCATGCCATTCTAAAAAAAGGAAAACAAATTCTCCATCAATTTGTCAGCTTCGATAGTGAGGAAAAGAATCGAGACTGGAGAAGACAACTTGTACATGGTTAGAGAATTTTTCGTAGAAAGAAACAGATGAACAATTTTTTTTTCGCCAGATTCAAATTTCGTCTTCGTTCTTTGGCCAAAATTCAGTACTGCTATGCTGTGTGCGATCAAATTCGGCCGGAAAGTGAACAGCTAGGTGTTGCAAAGTAAGGGCAGCATGACTTTCATCTTGCATCAATCACATGATTCACACCACACAAAACCATCGTTTGGAAAAACACCAAACGATTCGATTCTCCATTAACATGGGTCAAAACAAGAGCTTAAAAACAAATGCATTAGGTGCACATCTAGCATGGTTTCTTGCTCCATTTGGAGCATGTTCATCAGGATAAAGTAAGATTATCCAGCTACACATGCTATGATACTGGAGTATCTCACTGCTGACCATGATCTGATGACCAGATCCTGACAGGTGGACCTCAAGATCATGAGATCACACGAAGTCAACCAGAGGCATTGAAATCCCCTTCACCATACATGCAGGCACAAAAGATGTAGAGAAAGGGCATTATGCATCTGACTCAGCAGCATCCCTCTGCATGGGCATATGGCTACCCTAAACAATACTAAATTGTAGGATTTGCATTAGGAGACTACTGCCTTTTTGACCTGAGAAAAGAGAAAAGAAACCAGCTGCCGAGCACCAAACACAAGAGAGAGAGAGAGAGAGAGAGAGAGAGAGAGAGAGAGAGAGAGAGAGAGAGAGGATTAAAAGAGGCGGCAAAGCGTGTTCCGATGGATGGATTGGAAAGAAGAGGAAGCAGGTCGACGACCACATGCAATGCGGTGCGGTCACGCCGGCAACGCGCCTCCTCTGCCTCTGCCCACTCTCACTTTTACTTCTCACTATTCATTCCTTTCCATAATTTTTAACGTTTTAAAAAAGCATAATTTACAAAAATGTATCTTTAACCTGGTTTATTATATTTTTTATTATAATATATAATATATATATATATTATAGTATTTTGAAAAACAAATCTATTTATATATATTGTTTTATTTTTTAAACTAAATATTTTTAACATTTAAAGCTAGTTATAGTTAAAAGTTAATAAAAATGGATCCTTACAATATTTAAAACGTTAAAAACTATCGAATCGGAGTAAGTACATCTAAGAAGAAACACGGTAGTACTGGATGTCGTGATTCTTAAGCAATATATACTGCTTATTAAATGGAGCAGCTCGTGGTACAATGGTACCCTTGTTAATTAGGAGTAGTAGTACTCTAGTAGAAAAAAATTCTTTAGATACAAGCCATGTTTTGGAAGACATTTGTACGTCGTTACCACAATTTGGTAAGATGAGAGATCTTTTTTGTTTGAAGCCTTATGACAGAGGTTTTGAAGTAGAAGTTTCAGAGTTTCCGAAATTCGGTCAAGTAGTAATGGTTGAAAATGTTATTAGTTTGTTGCCTCACTGAAATTTGTTATTACTGTCGACGTGTGGTAGTCAGCCGAACAATATCTGGTAATCCGGTGTTCAGTGACAGGGGGTTTAAGACTATGGTTGCAGGATTTTAGCACTAAACGAACTAGCAAACACACTTAACATCTAGGAAGGTTAGTAGAGAGGTGCGTGCCAGCATTGATGTCGCAAAAGCAAGTTGGCCACTGTTACTTTGGGCCTGTTTAGATTTTTTAAAATGGGCAAAACTTTTGCCATTTTGAAGCATTTTTTTGTAAAATGGATCTAAACAATAGGATAAAAAAATGGTAACTTTTGACATTTGGCAGGCTGCACTAGCAAATTTTGTCAAAAAGTGCATAGGGACGCGGACCATCCTCTAAACAATAGGAAAAATGGTAAAATTTTTACATGCCTCTAAACACCAACTTACAAAAATACAATGCCAAAACTTTTATCACCAAAACTTTTACCATTTATCATTTGATATTTCAAATACCTCTAAACAGCCGCTTTGCCTCCGCGAATCATCAGATCACCTCAAATCTCTTTTTCTGTTCCGGCAAAGGCACCCTCGACGAGTCCTTTGATTGGACTGCCATTTGATCGATCTGGTTGTTCAATTTAACAACTGAAGCGATCGAGATCATCTAGGTAAGAAATCTTTTATTTTTCATGCGCGTGTTTTCGAACCAGCTAAACAATATAATTTTAAAAAATTATTAAAAAGCTATTTTAAAAAATCATATTAATCAAATTTAAAATAATTGATACTTAATTAAATATACATCAATAACTTACATCGTTTTACATATCTTTTAAATTTTTTTCTTTTTTCCTCCTCTCAAACGTACTTGCTTTGGCGATCAAATGCTAGATCACCATAGCTTCTGCTTTGCACCGTTGAACCAGCTAGAACACCGATGTCTCTCGTTTTTCCTTGCCTGGAAAATTTTGTCCGTGACCACCTGTTTCCCAGTGGCATCACCGGAGATTGAGATACAGCGTCAAACCGAACGTGTGCTACTTACAAGGACATATTGCAGCTAGCAGGAGGAAAGACTCTGTTTGCTTCTTTTATCAATCGAACATCGGTAGTATTTTTTTTTGTAAATTAATCGACTTGTCTTATCGACTAATTTATAGTCCAGCCGAACACGTCCTATATTAACCAACCTGGTTACTGTATGCCGATGGAGAAACAGGAGGAAATGAATTAGGTTGAATTTTTCGCAGGGTGAAAGAGGTCAGTATGTGACGTTCTTGTTCGGCTTGTTAATGCGACTTGCTGTGTTGTTGACAATGGCTACGTGCCGACCTTCAAGTACGGTGAAGGCAGTAGCTAAATGAGAAGGGTACGCAATTAGACGGAAGATGCTACAGAGAAAGGAAAATGGATGGAGGAAAGATGATGTGGTTGACTTTGGCATTCGATCGTCCGGTTTTTGATTTTTCTTTTTCTTTTCAATTTCCTTTCGTTTCACTACATTGAGAAGGGTGGAACACTCCTACAGCTCATGCATTGAAATCACGTCATCACGAGTAAGGACTGTAAACTTACGTAAAGAAGAAAGAAAACCAAAATAAAAATAAAATTTATTGACTCTTATGTAAAAGGCAGCTTTCCACATGCTACAAAACAAACGTATTAGGGAGGAAAAAATAAAATCAGCTTTACACTGTTATACTATTAGCTAGTTGGCTTTAAAATGAACTAATAGCTCTATTATTAAATTTGCTTCAAATTTAACAAGATAAGAATATCATGGGTATGTAGGGTGCAGTGCAGCAGCTGGATTAGCTGTGCTGTGTTGGGATGGCGATGATCGGTATATGGTGGTCGATCGGTCATCGTCGAGACTCGAGAGAGGAGAGGAGGAGAGGCCGGCCAGCACGATCGATGGACGAGGCGACCTGATTTGAAGACCACGAGGTTGACCTGATTTGATCCAGCTGGCTGCCGGTGGTTGATGCTCCAGGCTCCAGCCAAGCCAAGCCGTTTTGCCCCGTTGACCGCGAGATGGCCAACGCGGCACTCGTCCCGACGTCGCCGCCGCGTGTGACTGACTGACTTGGGATACATAGGAGTAGCCGACGTCGCAATTCGGTGTGCAGAGACCGAACCGTACGTACATGTATAGCGGTGATTTCATTAAGTATATCAGTTTAGTTTTTTGATATATTTATAGAGATAAAGCATGTACTTATAGGATTGAGCGTGTACACGTTGTGAGCATCAACGTTTAAACTTTGGTTTAGAAAAAACTTGCTGACAGTTTTTTCCAGCAATTTCCATTTTTGTTGGTAGGGATTGACATCCTTTGTCTTTGAAGTTATGTGACTGTAATTGACATGTGTGTCATTCGTTACGTAATTGTGCCCGATCAATCATTCACTGATTCCGATCGACCCTATATGCATACAGTTTTCGGGTCGTGAGGATTGTCACTATCAGACAGACACTTATCAGACAGACACTCAGTATCTCAGACACTGACGTAACATCCTGTAGCGTCGGTGCCATCTCCCCGCATGGTAGATGAAAGGTGTGCATCTCCGGTCGCCACCGATCTACCAAAGTAGCTAGCAAGGAGTGGTCCGCATCCCACCATTTTGCCGGGTCATGCTCGTCTGCGCGCGCCTCAACAAGCCTGCATATCGTGATCAGGCCTGCCTCACACAACCTGCATACCATCAAGTCTAACATTAGTATCCAGTAAGTGCAGTGAACGCAAATATTGTCGTAAATGAAATGAGTTTGATCGTACCACGGGACGTGTCGCGGATCGACATGCAATAACTCGCGCGACGGGCGTGGATGAAATGTGGTAAGCTGCGCACCCTGCACCGCCGGCAAGTACGACCTGTGCTCCCTGTCCACTAACCTGCTGAGGAGAGCTGGTGTATCGTCCGCCATACCTGCATACGTAAGTTTATTAGTTACCAATTGATAAGAAAAACCAAAACAACATGAAAACATGACATGAATTGTCCATTATAGTTGAATAGTAAGAATATTGCACGTCTTAACTCAAAGTGCCAAACACAAATTACAAATATCTCAACAACATTAAAATAGTTAATGTCTCACAATGATAAATATTACACGCACGACAAATGCCAACAATATTATCAATATTACAACTATCGGATCACCACTAGAGTGAAAGGAGCACACAAATATTCAAGCCATTGCATCGCCCGCCGCCGACGAGTCGCCGCACGAGAATGTCTAGGACGTGGTCGTCTCGTTGTTGTTCCTTCTCCCGATGGACGACTGCCATCGGTGGCCTGTCCGGATAGACCTGCACCTGCGACGGTTGGAGCTTCTGAATTCTTCTAGCATTTCTTGTACGTATGTCCGCGCTCATCGCAGCAGCTGCACCATAGAGTCCTCTCCCCGGCCTCCGACTCGTCCATGTCGTTTCTGATGCGTCTCAACTGACGCCGTCCCTTTTTCACCCTTAATTTTGACAGATCTGGAATGTACAACACTTGTGGCCTCATTGTTGTGTACGATCCCGAGATCCCAAACCCATATATCTCCTCCTTCCATGTATGGAAAATTGCTTCTTTCCTATAGTATGGGGACACATAGATATCGAGAACTATGCTGCAATCCCTAGCTGCTGCCAGTACGTGTGAGCAAGGCATATATCTAAGCTTGGGCTTCATGCAGCTGCAACTGCAACCGCCCTCCGCATGAAGCACACATTCCTGCATAGCTTGCATGCGGTTGATGCTGCGTCTTCTCCTGCCGACACACATGATCTCGTACCTATGAACTTGGGTACCTTGGGGAATTACTCTGTGCTTCATTGCCATTAAAATTTTGTCTTGCATATACTTTGTCACCATATTCCCAAGTACAATGTTGTTATCAGTCATCAAAGGGGCAATTTTCTTGAATTTGTCCCTAAAGTATGCCTGAGTGTCATGAAGGATAAATTCCATAATACCGACCAATGGGAACCCTCACACTCCTCGCATCACCCAGTTGTACACCTCGGCCAGGTTGGTTGTCGTTATACCATATCGAGCCCCGTCAGTGTCATACAACAGAGACCACTTTTCCTTCGGTTCATTCTCTATCCAGTGGGAGAAATTACGTATTGATGGTGCGGACCTCCTTCTCATTGCTAGAGGGTCATCATGCAATGGACCAAGAGGTACTGCTGGCTCGCCATCCTGTGGTCGACGAGACTGCTCGTCGGTTTGCTTCGTTGTCAGCTCATCCAATCTTCTCCACAACTCATTGAATTTTTTCTCTTGATTCTGACCACATAGCCTCTTAAAGAGATCTATCAGGTTCTTGTTCTTGAATTGCTTGTAGAAATTAGCTCCCATATAACGCATGCACCACCTACTCCGAACATCATGCCACCTAGCTGGAAGTCCCCTCTCCGGCCAACCATTCTGCAGGTAGTCAATTACCTTCAGCATGCCCGCATAACGATCATGAATGAGACAAACATTGGGCCTCATACGCACGACTTGGCAGCGAACTCTCTCCAAGAACCAATATCAGCTTTCGGTGTTCTCACTCTCGACAAATGCAAAGCCATAGGTAACACCTTGTTGTTTCCATCTGCTCCAATAACCGTCAGTATCTGACCTCTGTATTTGCCTGTCAGAAAAGTTCCATCTATGCACAACACAGGGCGACAGTGCACAAATGCGTTGATGCAAGCACCAAGCGAGAAAACGGCTCTTTGCAGCACCCTCTTGCTCGATTCATAGATGGCGGAAATGTCTGAATGTCGTAGTACGTATTAGGGTTTCTCTGAGCAATGGTGGCTAAAAGACGAGGCAAATTGTCATAGATACTTCAAATGCGCCATACCTCATCTCCAATATCTTTTGTTTTGCCCTCCAAGCTTTGGTATAGCTTATAATATACTTGAATTTATTTTCAATGCGCCTAATTATGGAGCCCGGTTCAAAGTCCGTGTTACTAACAACATCACTGTACATCTCACCTGCAACAAACGCTGAGGTGATGTTGCGGTGGTACTTATCTACCCCGGTAACAGACATGTGTGCTCACCAACAATGCTCACTTTCCAATAGTCAATCCATTTTCCCTTATATGCATGAACGCGCCACGGACAATCATTCTCCATGCACTTTACATCATACACATAGTTCATAGACTTCACCGCCCTAAACTCTCTATGCAAGGAGACCGTTCAATGCTTCACCGCCTCTTTCATGTCTTCCTTATGAGCATACCTAGCACCCTGGATTATCTCGTTATCCTTGTATTCAAATGATACCTGCTGCCCCTCTGAGATAACAAGTTGAGAGAAATCAGCTTTTGTCCAATCCACAGGCATAACATCTTCTTCCTCGTCCGATGATTCATCGCCCTCCGCTTGCTCATTTTCAGAATCCTCCCTCTCGATTTCTTCAACAATTGCTTCTATTCTCTCCCCCTCGTCCGCCACGCCAATCGCCTCCTCCAAGCTTGTTTCATTACCCCCCGGTTCGCATCGATGGTTCAACATTCTCCACGACATTGCTAGGACCTTCACCATACCCTGTTTGCACTGTATTAATGTTGTCAATTTCGTGCAATGCCACAAAAATAGCAAGGGCCAGGACCTTTCAAATGCCATGTCCACATAACGTTTCCCCGACTCAGTGTTATCTATAGGCATAAGTTCCCAATAATATCCTTCTATTGCACGACTTACTACAACAGATAGGGATATCGTGTTCACTCTTATATCCACTTTAAATCCACGTAGCAACCAACTATAGACTGATTCAAATGTTTTATCGGCTGGCCTATCGATGCCCTTCGATTTCATCGTAAATTCTGACAGATCGATACCATCTGCACCATATCTAACGTTGCTTTCACCGTGAACTATCTGAAATATGACCTTACTTACCATTGTGCCTGACAAACACATTAAAACTGAGTTTTTTCCATACCATGAATATGATGCCTAGATGAATCTGTGCCTACGTTAATTTCTTTAACAATATGTTCTTTGTTCTACATCTAAAAATATACCGAATTGGTTTGTTCATGTAGATCTACCGTCAATCGTACATCTTTTCTACATATGTTCATCCAAATCTGACAAATTTTCTAATCTACGTCATAGTGCTTAATATCTGTTCACATAATATACACATATATCCAAACATATTCTACCTAAGTTGATCTAAACTAAATCATCTAGTTCAAACTCCCTAAATTAAATCATGTTCTATTTTATAAATCTACAATTAAATATTAAATAACTATTCAAATATTAAAAATATGCATTTTTAATAATATTGCATTTACAAACTAACAAAAAAATGTAAGACGGGATATTGTATTTACAGGATGGAGTACGCAATCCGACAGGGCTTCGTCGTTCTCCTTCCTCTTCCTCACCCCTCTCTCTCTTCTTTTTTCTGAATTTGTGAGGCTGCAAATGAGGGCAAACTCGTTGGGGTCGGCTTATATATGTTTCGGCCAAAAAACGCCCTTCCAGAGAGCGGGAAGGGCAAAAACCGCCCTCGGAAGGGCGGGCGCCTTTGCGGTGGCCCCTTTGGTATAGGTTAAAACCGCCCTTGTCGAGAGTGGCAAGGGGGCAAAGTGAAAAGGGCCACCGCATGGCAGACGACGCTCAACGGTCGTTTGCCACGTCGACAAAAACACTTTCTGAAAGAGCGGTTTTTAAATCTCGCCCTCCCAAAGAACGGAAGAAGACTAGAAATAGGAGACTAGAAATGTAATTTTTCGAAACATAAAATTATTTTTTAAATCTTTAAAAATATGAAATTTAATATGCTAAAAATTCGTAAATAATTTGCGCCGATCCATTCCGGCTAAAGGTCAATCAAGAGATGGTGGGCCTGAAAGAATGGAGGGTCTGGTTTGTGGATTGTGAGACCTTTGGCGTCTGGTCTGCTGGGCTGGCTGGTCTCCCCCGTTCGGCCCAACCGGCCCGGCCTGGCCCAACGCTGAGATTCATGGGCTGCCTGCTCTGCTCGTACGTCGTGGACCCCTGCGAGAGGGGGAGCGGTTCGGTCACTCACCTACCACTCCACTACTCTACGCTACTGCTACTAATCTCCATACATACAGTACGAGTGTACGAGTGCCATATTGGCGTTGCCATGCCTACCGCGCCAAGGATGGACAAACCAAAGCGTACGTCCACCCATGTGACTGAACCCACCGTGCGCATGCCTACTTTATAACGTACTGTACTACTACCTAAGCTAATCTACTTCTCGTTTTTCGTTTTTTATCAACATATTTTTCAAACTGCTACTAAATACTAAATAACTAAATATAAATAGTATGTTTTATGTAAAAATTTTCTATTTTTTATTTTATATTGTAAGTCGTTTTGAATTTTTTAATGAATTTTGTAAGTTTGAAAAAATTATAGAAAAATTTAGTAAAATTGTGTTTGTGTTTGGTGCATGTTTCCAACTCCCTCGTTTTTCTGCGCATGTTTCTCAAACTACTAAACGACATATTTTTTAAAATATATATATATATATAATTTCTCTTAAAATCATATTAATTTAATTTTTAAAATTTTTAAGCTAATACTTAATTAATCATACGCTAAACCACCATTCCATTTTGCATGCTATGGGGAGGGGCTCCCAACTATTAGTGTTAATGCATACCTCTTATACATGAACTCGTGATATGTGAGAATACCACATATCTAGTATTATACGAAAAGATATACTCAAACATGGTAATAAGGCTAGTGGAAGATTCATGGGAGTAGAAGACATCGGAATCCGATCCAGAGAAGATAAGGTTTTCTCAGCCCGTATCCTATCAGGGTCTTTGAGTTCTATTTAGAGAAGAAATCGTCTATCCGTATAAATACAAGGCCTCCTATAAGGGAAATCGAATCATAAACCATAACCAAAGACACATAGAGTGACAATCTAAAGGAAGTCATAGCCCTAAACGCTTGCTTGTCGAGCCATACTCGGTGAATCCTAGTTGACGAGTTAGATTAGCTAACTTGTTTTGGATTTTTTAAGATGTACATATAAATTAAATTAAAGTAGGGTTATTACTCACCTTGAAAGTTTGTACCGTTGTCTCCCTACTATAATCTCGTGCTACCAATGATCTCCAAACTTTACAAATACCGGTCGGATATAGCCCGTCAACATCAACCCTCACGATCGAACACAGCCTAAATTAGTTTATTAAATCTAAATATTTTGAAGATATATTTGTTGTGTGTAAAAATGCTACTATGTTTTTCTACCAACTTAATCAATTTTTAATTTCAAAAAATTCAAAACGCCTTATATAATATGAAACGGAGAAAATATATAAAAGGTGTTTTGAAAAAATATCAAATAAATTATTTTTACATTTTTTAATAATTAATACATAATTTTAATCATATGCTAATGATATTTCTAATTTTGCATATAGCTAATCGTAAGAAAGAACGATTAGCTAATCAGCTAAAACCTATAGCCAAAAGAACGCGCCCTCATATGCACTAATCAGCTAATCGTAAGCGCGTTTAACTCCAGTAAATCATCTGCAGAAGCCGTACTACATAATATTTTAATATTTGTCTTATTTAAAAAAATCATAAATGTTATTTTTCTTACTTATTTTATTTATAAAGAAACTGTAACATTAACTTTTTTACATATGTATATTAATTTTTTTAAAAAAGAATGATTATATATTATAAAAATTAATAATGCTATAGATTAAAAAACCGAAGGTACTGTAGATTGGGTATGTACAGGAAGCGACTTGTCTGCTCCCCTACAGTACTCCCATCCGTGCTCTCGATGCATCGGACAGCTTTGTTTCTCCAGCGGTGGGTCCTGCAGCTTCATTAGGTGTTATTTTTTTCTTCTCCATCCTTCAAATCAGCGACGACGTTTTTTTCAAAAAGAAAATAAAATCTTCAGCGAAAGTGAAATGTATAGGGTTTGCTGGACGACAAGGTTAGTGTATATGCTAGAACTACTCCTTACCAAAGAAATTCAAGGTAAATGAATGCATGCAGATGTAGGTACATATATACATACGTACGTATATACTGCCGTGAATCAGAGGGCAACCTAAAGTTTTCAGTTGCTAGCTAGCTAGCTACTACTTGCCAGCACACGTCATGCTAAAGTAATAAAAGGCAAAAAAATCATGATGGGCCATTTTGTTTTTTTATGCCACGCCAAAACTGGTAACCAAAGTTTTCAGAAGGTAGAGTTAAGGTTGATTGTTAGATTTGACGTTAATTAAAAGTATGCCCATGGGAGAGAAACACATGGAGAAGTGGAGAACATATATACCAAAATCTGAGAAACACGTGGAGAATATATACCAAAATCTTCGCAGGATGCTTGGTTTTCTATGTTGTTAAAATCTTGGCATCACAAAAGTGGGTGGTGGGTTGGTAGCGAAGCAAAATTGGCAAATATTCTGAAACAGCATGCGCATATATGCCGATATGCGCACACGCATGCCTAACTGCGTCTTCCCTCTGTCTCATAATACACACACATATGCTTAACAGAATAACAGTGTACTATTAATTATATTCTCTCTCTCGATCTCTCCTAAAATATGAAAGCACGTAATTTTAGAAAGGTCAAGAATTGTATACTTAAGCTAAATATATGTATGTTGTTAAGTGTTATATATGTCATATGATTATATTTATATTAAAAAATAGTTTTATATGAAGTTAATATTTTGAAAAATATATTATAACAAATTATAAGACTGTAGAAAAACACGCATATCTTTTTTTAACAGCATGTATAAGATAGTGTGACGTGTATTAATGGAGCATTAAAAAAATACTACAGCTAAGAAAAAAATCCAGCCACACCACACGTCTATAAACAGATCTCGCTACTATTGAGACAGAAACATGACATCCCGAAGATAAAATCTAAACAACATATTCAAAAGAAAAAGACATCAAAAGTGTCACCGTTGCTCACCCTGAGGTTCAGGACATGGTTTTCACCAAGAGAAATCCATCATGGGAAAAAGATCACTCAACAACGCCTTAAGAGAAATGTGACGCTCATAACCGTCGTTGTTGCTTCCAAAAAAACTAGCTTTTGCACGTAATCTTTCAGCTTCCTCGTGTCGAGGTCACCTACTGGACATAGAAGCCACCACCAACCGCACTCCTTCGACATGCAGCCACCATGCCAGCGCCTCGTCGTCGATCGGCCATCAAGTAGAAGCTCAACATCCGACGCGCTCTAAATCCATCCACACACTTAGATTTGGAGAGTGAGAGGGTGAGAGATAAGAATGATCCCCTCTTCCCCGCACTAACCTGCCAACATGGTCATCTTGTGGCGGCGTGCAGTTAGGTTTGGAGAGTGAGAGGGTGAGAGAGAAGAATGACCCCCTCTTCCTCGCACTAACCTGCCAACGTGGTCATCTTGTGGTGGCAATACGTCGCCACAAGAGGACTGATGTTAGGATCGGGATCCGTCATAGTCTTGCAATGCCCAACGCATAATGCCACCATCGTTGTCGCCTCGGTCAGACTGCAAAGTCTGTCTGTATTGTTGTCGTCTCATCCTATTGCCTTCTACCGCCGCCAAAACTCGAGCCAAAGCGTCATGAGCAGCGCCAGCTCAGTCGTTGCAAAACACGCACATCTTATTGTTTGAAAACGGAGAGTACGATTTATTTTTCTTGTGATGTTGTGCACTTGTGCTCGTCGAGACATGCTTGCAGAAGTATGTCACTACTATAAAAACCCTCATAGGGACTAGCTTATAGGTGTGGTTTATTTAAAACCGACACCTATTGACGTTTTCCCACCTCTTGCGAGGTATAAAATAAAGAACCTACACCTTTAAACAACAATAGGTACCGATTCTAAAAGAAAACCGACACATATACTATTGATATTTTTTTAAAAAATACACCTATAATATATTATAGGTGTCGATTCTCTTAAAAGACCGGCACCTAAGATTTGAGCCGAGCCGAGCCAGTGAGGCCCACGACAAGGAGATAAGGTCATCAATCCAGATTAATCGATTGCTCTCCTCTATCTCTCTCTCGGTCCCTCTCTCTCGCTTTCCCCTCTCTCTCTCGCTCGGCGATGGCAATGGTGACACCCTTCCCTTTGCCAGATCAAGGGAGGAGGAGAGACGACACCCGAGGATAGGTGGGTGGCGGGCGGCAAGCGGTGCTACCCGAGGAGCGTCGACGGGTGTTGGGCAGCGGGCGACACCTCCCCTCCACCAGATCCGATAGGAATGGAGGTGATGGGTGGCTACGGATGAGAGGATGAGGTGGCTGGTGCTTGGGTTGAGGGGCGACCACGGGCGGTGCGAGTTGGCGTTGCATGGTGGTGAGCTCGGTGGCGCCAAGCCGTGGAGTGTGGACCTTCCTCCTCCACTCCTGTGGCCGGCGTGACACCGTCTGGCTAGTTGCTTCCTTCGCTTGCCGCCCTGTGAGTTGTATATCTCCTCGTTTGCTCTTCTCCTTCTTTCCCTGCCCTGTTGTATATGCTTATCTAGCATTGTGATGTTTCGGTTGATTTGAGTGGGATTTAGATGTAGAGACTATGTTGTTCTTTGATGATGAATCATGGTGTTCGATGTGGGATGAGGAGTTGCTCGATATGATGGATGTGCGATATGGAATGAGGAGTTGCTCGATGCATCAGCTCGTTTTGAGCCGATGCATCGCACCATTTTTTGGATCATGAAACCTCAAAGGTGTCGGTCCCTAAACCGGCACTGTGAGAAAACTACTAAGATACCGATTAATAGGTGTTGATTAGGAAACTAACACTCATAGGGTTTTTCAACCGCATCTATATTATAGCAGCATGTAACACAACAGAAAAGCATGTGCACCACATTAAAACTCGAGTGAAAACACGTTGAGATATTTTGATTCTTGGACGTAATCCTGCACCATTGATCTCACGACGACGAGAGCGAGGTGGCAAGTAGGTAAATTTTCATTACCTTTTGAACCTTTTTTTAAAAAATAAATACTCCTAAAATTTAGTTTTAAATATGAAAACTTAGGTTTAGATTCGAAACAAATTTTAAACGTAGCTTCACTAGTTATGTTCATTATGATGAAACTAATCTACTCGAGTTCAAAATTTAACACGGTTGCTCGTATTTATAGCTAATTATTATTTTGATGGTAGGAGACATACCGTCGGTAATGATATGTATGAGTTCGTCATTCTCTTTAGTCTTTTTAAGGTATTCATGGTGAGAGGAAGTGGATATGTATGTTTATATGTGTGAGTGTATTAATTATTATTTTGATGGTAGGAGACATACCGTCAGTAATAATATGTTTGTGATGAGTTCGTCAATCTCTTCACTCTTTTTAAGGTATTTATGGTGATAGGAAGTGGATATGTATGTTTATATGTGAGTGTGAGTGTATTATAAGCGTTTGTGTTTGCACGTGGTTGCTAATAAACTGAGATGATTTATATTTAAATTAAAAATTAAAACGGCTAAAAAAATGAAAAATTCTTGGTAGGTAGAGTACCCCACACGACAGATAGGAGGCAGCCCTTAGCGCACGCGAACGGCCAATGGCAAAGCAAACCTCACGCTTGGCGCCACGTCACGTGGATGCGTTCCAGGTGGACGCTCGCTGGGTAGGCGTCCGTGGCGTGACCAGAGGTGGGCCCAGAAGATTCCCACGCGGGCTGCGTGCGTGGTGCGTGGTGGCCTCCACGGGCACGGCCCCACCACGGGATTCAGGAATCTCGATATTTTTTCCCTTTTCCATGGCCCGCACACCGCCCGGGGCCCACTTGTCAGACGTGTGGGTCGAAAGCGACCAAAAGAAAAATGGACACCACACGTCGCGATAAACTCTGACCCGGCCACTGTATTGCAAATTGCAAGCGAAGCCGTAGTCGTAGAGAGCAGGGCACTAGTACTGTGCACTAGTGTGCACAAATCCGGCTTAACAATTATAAATAATTATTGATGCTTACTCAGCGTAACTTGCTACTAGATTATCATTGATTTCTTAATACAAGATCTAATCTAGTAGGTTACACCATATCCTCTCACGTGTTAGTGTGATTCATCAATCGTGGTCGAGCAAAACCTGAGACACAAATCCAAGTGTCCATTTAAAAGAAATCACCAAACCCGGATCTTAGAGATAAACCCCACTCGTACGTGCCAATACGCCATGCATGCCACGGACGAGTCTTCTCTACAATATGTAGCTGTTGGAATGTGACCCTAATGTTTATGTAGTTCACTAACGTATGAGCATGTTACAACTCAAATTCAGAGACACTATTTTTTTCGTTTTATCGTATTATAAGTCGTTTTGATTATTTAGCTAAATATTTTTAAATTTAAATAAATTTGTAAAAATACAGTAACATTTATAAAATAAAACATATTTAATAAAACTAATTTGATATTATAAATATTATTTAATTAATATATAAATTTATTAAACCTAAATAAATTTGACTACAAACGAAAATTTTTAAAAAGGGCCACGTGGCACCTGTCGGGCTCAGACCGACTCGCACCGATGCACCGACCCATTGTGCGTGACAAACACCCACCGACACGGAGGACCGGCCTTTATCTGGGCCCACTCGTCAGCGTTTGTATGTATAGGAAAGAGGTCCGAACCGGCGAGTCGAGGCGGCTACGCGATTTTCTCGCGGAGCTCCTATAAATAGGTCCGCGAAGCCCTCTCCCCCTCTCTCTCCTCTCCGGCCGCTGCTCCCTTTCGTCTCCATCCGAGCCCCCAAATCTCCGCCTCCGAGATTCCCGCGGCGACGAACGATGGTGGGGAGCGTCGGGAACGGCCTGGTCGACATGGGCGCCGCCACGGTGGCCGTCAACAGCGTCGGGAAGGGGATGCACCCCGAGGCGGCGGCGCTCCCGATGGAGGTGGAGTCTGCGGCGGGGGCGGGGTCTGGGGCGGAGAGCGGGGAGGGGTCGCCGACGAGGAGGGAGATCGTGATGGGGAGGAACGTGCACACGGCGTCATTCGCGGTGAAGGAGCCGGACGCGGACGACGAGGAGACCGGGGAGCGGGAGGCCGCCATGGCCAGCGTCCTCGCGCTCTACCGCCGCAACCTCGTCGAGCGCACCAAGCACCACCTCGGTATGCCCCCTCCCCTGCTACTACCCTCTCTCCTCGCTCCTTCTTCCTCCCTTCCTCCCTTCTCCTCCCCCGATCTGGTTCGTGGCGGCCCCGATCTGGGTGACGTGTGTGTGGGCGCGGCGATTTGGGGGCGGATTGCGCTGCCCTGTTGTTGCTGTCCAGATCGTGACGTTCAGGTTGTCGTCTTGTCATGTTACATTTTCTAAAAGAAATTATGAAGTAAATGACGCCTTTACATAATTCGGCTCTGCAAATGCCTCGTCGTGTAGGGCACAGGGAACCTTCAATCAGTCGGTAATTGCGCGATTCTTCGTGCGTAATCGAATTGGACATCGGCATGCTTCATTTTGTTCCTTAATTTGATTGTCACCTATACCTTCAAAGGAATTGTTAAAGTTCAGTCGAAGATTACACAAACGCTATATGCTCAATTTCCACAACATTCGTCGTGGAATTGAATTTGATGATTGGGATGAGGTTGCATAAGCGAGCACTGACAGACAACACACTGTATGCAATTGAGCATCTCATGTTTTTGTTTTCAGGAAAAAAAGTTGGCATCTTTTATCAGTGCTCTTGACCCTTTTTTTATGAAAGCAAATTGCAATTGGTTTGCTAGTGTCAACTTAGGCATGTGCCATTATTGAATGACTGTTTATTTATTCAGAGGTTTTTGCATAGGTAATTAGGTAGTATGTATGTCCATGTTGGATTGGTGACTGCAAATTTAATTTGCATGCAGTAGTTGAACTGCCATTACATTTATTCTGAGTTAGTATTATGCAATGAACATTGCTGCTAAATTGATGAAATCCTTACAAGGCTGCACGTGAACCCCTCCTACAAAGTTTGTCCCGAAACATTCATGATTGCACATTGTGTAAGAAGCACAATGTTAAGCAGTGAAATACTGGAAATTCTTCAACAGAATAACTGTGTTTGGTCTTGTGAAGCTTGGGGACCATACACATCATATATAATTGTGTACTTCTGTTCAACATCATAAATAAAGGCCGCACTGCTAGTCAAGCTACCGCTACAAAATGTGCAGGGTCTAGTTGCAACTCGTGGTTTATGAATAAAAACAATACTGTGTATGCGAACAATTCTTCAATTGTAAAAGGGTAGCATATACATAAACATGGAATCCAGTGGGATAAATTGACCCATTCAAATCTCACATAATCCTTCTTCATTTTGAAACTAATCTCACATGTCAATTTGTTCTGATGAAGGTTACCCGTACAACCTGGACTTCGACTATGGTGCACTTGGCCAGCTGCAGCACTTCTCCATCAACAACCTTGGTGACCCGTTCATTGAGAGCAACTATGGTGTACACTCCAGGCAGTTTGAGGTGGGAGTATTGGATTGGTTTGCTCGCATCTGGGAGTTGGAAAAGAATGAGTACTGGGGGTACATTACAAACTGTGGCACAGAAGGAAACCTGCATGGTATTCTTGTTGGGTTAGTAGTTGAAGAGACCTTGTTCCATTCACTGCAAAGTGCAATTTTTTCATGTGGAAATGTCATTTCTGTAGATCTGTACTGAATCTTTCTCAACAAATTGTTTTTCAGGAGAGAGGTATTCCCTGATGGAATCCTGTATGCTTCGCGTGAGTCTCACTATTCAGTATTCAAGGCAGCAAGGATGTACAGGATGGATTGTGTTAAGGTGGACACCCTTATTTCTGGGGAAATAGATTGTGCAGATTTTCAGAGAAAGTTATTGCTAAACAGAGACAAACCTGCCATTATTAATGTCAACATTGGTGAGCTTGATTTCATTCCTTCATGTCCCAGCTTAATGCTTTCGTAGCGCATATGTTCTGTTTAAAACCAATTTAACATGCAGGAACTACTGTCAAGGGGGCTGTCGATGATCTTGACTTGGTTATTAAAACACTCGAAGAAGGTGGCTTTAAAGATCGGTTTTATATCCATTGTGATGGCGCTCTTTTTGGACTGATGATACCATTTGTCAAGAAGGTAATTTCCATTTCTTCCCACTGAGACCGAGTCCCTTATTTGTTGCACAGCTATCCTTAATGGTTTCAAATAGTTCATTCTCCTGATGTGGTAAATATGTAAATTTGCTCAATAGGCACCTAAAGTATCATTTAAGAAGCCTATCGGGAGTGTGAGTGTCTCCGGGCACAAGTTTGTAGGATGCCCCATGCCGTGTGGTGTCCAGATAACAAGACTGGAGCACATAAATCGCCTTTCTAGCAATGTTGAATATCTGGCATCAAGAGACGCAACAATCATGGGGAGCAGGAACGGCCACGCTCCGATCTTCCTCTGGTACACCCTGAACAGGAAAGGCTACAGGGGCTTCCAGAAGGAGGTCCAGAAGTGCCTGAGGAACGCGCACTACCTGAAGGACCGTCTCAAGGAAGCTGGAATCGGCGCCATGCTCAACGAGCTCAGCAGCACCGTGGTGTTCGAGAGGCCCAAGGACGAGGAGTTCGTCCGGAGGTGGCAGCTCGCGTGTGAGGGCAATATCGCCCATGTCGTGGTGATGCCCAGCGTGACCATCGACAAGCTGGACTATTTCCTGAACGAGCTAAGGGAGAAGCGGGCAACCTGGTACCAGGACGGATCGTGCCAGCCTCCCTGCATTGCCAGGGATGTAGGCCAGGAGAACTGCCTCTGCAGCCTCCACAAGAAGTGAGAGAGCTTATATATTATGACAAGGCGTCATGTTGCAGTGTAGCTTTGTGTTGTTGTCGTGTCGTCGTGGCCTGAAGTTAGTAGTACTCCTAATGCGTTGTGTTGTATCCCGATGCCTTCTGTATGTAATAATGCGTTATGCAGTGCAGCTTATAAATGTTGTCGTCATCAGGATAATACAGTTAAAATTAAAACTGATGGGATGAAAATTGCATCATCTTTGCCTCTTCTGTTCTCTACCTAATGTGACAGTTCTATTTGCAATCTTCTTCGATGCTTCTGTGGAGACTGTAAAATCTGTAGAACTTCAGATGCTGCTGATGCTTTGCTAGCTTGCTGCAACTTGGTGATAGGAGTGAAACAGATTGTGACTGACGCTACAGCCTGCCTGCCTGCCACATCTTAGCCTTAGTTCCTTGAATTTAAGTGGAAGGGTTGCAAGCAAGACATGATTACTTTACTTTATATTAAGTGGCCAAATCAGTTTTTTTCTTTTTTTAAAAAAAAACTAAGTAGGTCTAACTGTGGAGGTTAACTTTTGCATCTTCTTCTCAACTAGAAACTTTTACTGCACTTGATGGTAACTTGGTAGTAGTAACTTTGACCTCTTACAGTCATACCTTCATTTTCCAGGCCCCCAGCATATTCTCAAGTGAGCTGAAAAGTTTAATTAGGCCTAATGTGGAAAGGAAGTGGGTTAGTGTTAATCCTCAATCTTGTCTAGGCCGTAGTTGACACAACGTGTTGTATCCACATTGAGATCCTGACCTGCCACTAGTAGCGAAAAAGGGCAATCTTTCTACTCGTAGTATCAGATAAGACTGGAGGCTTTGCAAGCACTAATATTTTAATTCATTGTTATCCTTGACTACTCGATCTTGAAAGCTCAACAAAAGCGGGTGATTTTCTGGATATGCATCACTGATTGGATTAGCTTTGCATGTTAATGTTACTTGTTTATTCAGAGGGATAGCTAGAGATTGAGTAAGATTTAGCACGTTTTTGGAGACAATAGTCATATGAGACCCAACATGTGGATTTTTAATTGAAGTCTACTAACATCAAGATTGTGGACTGCCTTTACAAGTAATTAGTAAATACTAGTTGCTAACAATCAGACATTTTTTTGCAGAATTATATGCTAGAAAAAAAAGTTGATGGCATCTATCACTTTCATAATTTGGTTGCTCTGTTGCCTTCTGATCTAGTAACACTCATGATTAGTGACAGTCGTTATTAGTTTCCTGCACGTTATGTGTCTACATCCATTCGTTTTTAGCTGAATTTCTAAGCTTTGTGGGGCCAGCTGCAGCCACCATCAAACTGCTGAGTGCGTCTCCATTTATCCTCCATTTGCTCTCCTCCTCGTAGTTGGCCATGTCACAAGTATTGGAAGGATAATCTTTTTAAAGGTGTGCATGTCAACTTAAATTTGCTGAACAAGCAATGCATGAATGAAGTAGCTGATATAATGCGGTGGATAAAGGATTAGATAGGAGCAACATTGAATCTTATAATAATACTCTCTCCGTTTCAGATTACTTATTGTTCTAAATTTATCTTAAATTAAACATTTTAATCTTTAACCATCAATATCTATAAAATCATAGAGTTTAACATAATAGAATTTATAATTTAGATTCATCATGAGATATAATTTTATAACATATAGTTTACATGGTATCAAATTACACGGATTTATAAGAATTAATGGTTAAAGCGATGGATATGTTTGACTTAGGATAAACATAGAGCGACAAGTAATTTGAAAAGGAGGAAATAATTAAGCTAGTTCAGTATAAACGTCTGTTCTAATCTGAATATTTTAGTTTTGCATAATCTTTGCAAAGGCAGAAAGATGAAATCTTGATATCAAGATGTGATAGATGGATTAGGATGTGATTCGAAGTCACTTACAAATGTTACCATTGCTTTAGTTTTACAAAAACTTTTTATCGAAAGTAATTGCATTTGGAGATAGAAGAGTTGTTGGTGCACAAACAGTGATATGCAAATTTATGAATCGTGAGGTTGTATTTTAAGTATGATCTTCCTCAGTTGCTTCTAACAGGCATTCATGTTACAGTAATCCCAGTATTAACTTCTTTCCCCCTTCAGATGCAATACAAGGCATTTCATGCTGTTGGACTTGTTTAGCTTTGTCTTGTGTTGTTGTCTCTGAACCTGGTTTTCCTCCTACTATTCGGATAGGTGTTTGCAGCTGCACCTGATTAACCTGTAGTTCTGAAACTTTTCAGCTCCCCCTATAACTTTCAGAGGTTACATATCCCCACAAAAAAAACACAAAAGATAAATCCAGAGGTTACAAGGGCTACACTAGAGCATAGAGCAGATAGTTAGATAGGTTTTAGCTAGGGACAACTTGGAAAGATGATGACCTAATGACTTACACGTAGATATCAAACAGCATCATCTCAGACAGAACAGCTGAACAGGGTCTTAGTGCAATGTGCTTGTGACAAACATTCCTTAAGCTACAATCAACAGATGATAGAATATCCCTTCAATGACTGCTCCTTCATAGATCTTCTGGACAAGTCCATTCATTCTCAGTAGTTCTTCTTAGCTATTGCCTAATTGACAAGTAAAAGTACTTTGTCATTGGCTAACCAGGTAGTTATTGACCAGTAAAAGTACTTTGTCAGTGGCTAACCAGTAACCAGACGTTTGAGCTATGCTTTGTAAGTAGGATTGATTGCTGTTGATTGCCTGGGCAAAGGCAAGGTGGCACATCAGGAGTTGGCAGCCCTGATGGAACCAGGTGCTCTCAGCTTAAACACTTGCAAATTGCAAATATTATATGATCCATGATTGGTGAGCTGTGGCTTTGTTATCTTCAACATTGTGCACACTGCACAAATGTGACCGGTTGATCATTATTTTACTGCCACCATGATTGTCCATGAAGATATGATTTAATAAGTCCCCAAAAGGTAAGTGTTTCACTCATCTCGACTGTAGTTGTTTTTTCCCTCGCTGTTGGGACAAGAATTTTTCTATTATTATCTTAAACAGGAAAGCTTTACATTGGCAGCGTTACATTACAATTTTAGCCTTCTAGGCTTGACCATTTATGTTTTTCTATGACCAAGGCATTCATAATTCAGATTTTTAGTTATATATGATATACTCTGTGACAACGAAACGGCTATTATGATTTTGTCAATATTAAAATGTAACAATCTAGTTTTTGAAGGTGCTAATAAAAATACGACGTGCATGTGCATATTCACATAATAAGGTTACATGTATTTATATGAGCGCGTACGTCGCTAAAAAAAGTCAGGTTCGGAGCATGGACAACAGGAATTGCAGTAATGTCTCATCTTGAAGACTCAAAGACCATGTCTATCTGCTCTGTTTCCTGGACCAGACTGACTTTGTTTGACCCCAATTCTACTTGGCCAAGCAAAGGTCAAAGATACATCCTCCCCCACATTGTCAAAATGGCTTTTATTATTTTTTTCTCAGCAAAAAGAGATGCAACTACACAAAGAATTCAGTGTCCTCTCCTTTTCTAATCCTCTCCTTCTCATGTGTGCTATGCTTCTTTACACTCTACTTTACACCAGTATCATCAGGCAGACAAGATCTGGTGCCACAACACTAGATAGCTAGTGCCCCTCTGATGCCCAGAAAAGCCACCACTGTTAATCCAATCAGGCAGAGGAGAGCCTCATCATCCTACTGGTCATAATATGCTTGCTTCTATTAGTTGTAGTGATTAGCATTCTGACCTTTGCTTGCTCAAAAGCCCCTGCCTCCATTGGTTCCCTGCTTTCAGTCTTACCCTCACTCACTACCCAGTAATTATTGCTTAATCTGTTTGCTTTCACTGTTGCTGTTTATTAATGCCTATATATACTTGCTCAGTCTCAGCTCATCAAAGACTTACTAGTTATTACAGACATGAAGAAGTTACAGTCTTTGTGTTCACAAGAACAAGAAGGTTTAACAAAGCTGTGATTTTGCTTTGGAAGGAAAGGAAATAGAATCATAGATTGGTTAGGAATTAAGCAGAGAGGTTTGTTCAGTTGTGAGGTGAAGAAAGAAGCTTTGTTCATGCAGAGAATGCAGGAAGGGTACGAGTACTCGAGGAGGGCGCTGCTGCTGGCTCCGGCGTACGGCCACGGGGAGAGCTCCGTCGCCGCCGGGGCGAGCCAGGTGCTAGCTGGACAGGAGGCGCCGGCCGGCGGTGGCGGCGGCGACGTCGTGGCGGGGCCCGCCGGGACGAGCAGCTTCGACGCGAACGTGGTCATGATCCTGGCCGTGCTCCTGTGCGCGCTCATCTGCGCGCTGGGGCTCAACTCGATCGTGCGGTGCGCGCTCCGGTGCTCGAGCGGCGGCCGGATGATGATGTCGACGCCGGCGGCGGCGGCGGCGGGCGATCACGGCGAGCTGGGTCCGTCGGCGGCGCAGGCCGCCGGGGTGCGGCGGAAGGCGCTGCGGGCGATGCCGACGATGGTGTACTCGGCGGGGATGCGGCTGCACGCGGCCGGCGGGGCGAGCCCGGCGTGCGCCATCTGCCTCGCCGACCTGGAGCCCGGCGAGCGCGTGCGAGTGCTGCCCAAGTGCAACCACGGCTTCCACGTTCGCTGCGTCGACCGATGGCTCCTGGCGCGCTCCACGTGCCCGACGTGCCGGCAGCCGCTGTTCGGCGCGCCGGGCAAGGCGTCCGGCTGCGACGACGGCGCCGCCGCCGCGCCGCCCATCCGGCCGTTCCTCGTGCCTCTCCGGGCGGAAGGCTTCGTCACGCCGTACGATTTTTAGACTAGACAATAATTATTAATGGACCGCATTAAGTATGCTGGTTAATTTTGTGGTATTTGGCGTAATTGTATATAAACAAGATTTGTATTAGACGTATTTACTGAAGGCTTTTTACCCTAAAAAATATTCGCTCAAGGTTAGAGCAGCAACACTCATCCGTTACTCCGTTCATTTTTACAGGACGTGTTTTAATTTCAGAAAATCAAAATTTAGACCAATAAATATTTTTTGTGAAACCAATAAATAGTTAATTAACACATAGTAACACAAACATATTTAAACGTATAAAAATATCAATAGATTCCTACTTGAAAGTAGGGGTGAAAATTGAGCCAGCTCCACTTTTTATTGAGTTTTTTTTTCAAAATTAATTTATTATGACTCACTACATTTTCCTTTGACATTTGAGACTATTGCTGTCAGTGCTACACCGAGGACCCCATCTCGTATATGGTATATAATACATGTATAATATTGTTTTCATCACTAACTTTGAAAAGATAATTCTTTGAAAACATAGATTTCGCTTAAGAATTTAAGGTAGTACTTTAATAAGGCTAAAAATGGTAATATCAGGTTGAGTCAATTCAATTTGATTATCAAAATTATACCTTTGTTTTTTATAACAATGCTTTAAAAATTCATACTATAGTACTTTAAAAAATAATTAGTGTGACTAATTGTATAAAATATAGCTAATATTTTTAAATTATATACTCCCTCCATTTCAAATTAATTTATCATTATATATTTATTATAAGTTAATCTTTCATCATCAATTTCTATAAACCCATATAATTTTACATTATAAGATTCAAATTTTTAGATTCATCATGAGAAATATTTTTATAATATATAATTCATATGTTGTTAAAAGTACATATATTTGTAAAAATTAATGGTCAGAAGATACGTTTGCCTTATGACAAACCTAAAATAATAATTAATTTAAAATGTAGGAAGTACAGTTGAATATTGTATATGGGCTAAATTTAAAAAATTTAAGAACTAAAGACTTAATTTTTATCTCGCCCTAGACCTCCAAATTATCAGGACCGACCTTATTTGTTGTATGAGCTAAAAGGCCAAACGAGTAAGAGTGAAACCAATTCAAAATTGAATAATTTTAGTTTTAAAAAGGCTAGATTAATTGTAGCGATTTTGAACTGAGTCAGCTAAACAAGCTTTTTTTCCCACCCCTACTTGAAAGTACTTCCAGACAATGTTGATTTCATAGCTGGTAAGAATATATTTCATGACAAATTAATTGCCAAAGTTTGATCCTAAGACTTTCTGAAATTACAATCTGAACAGAGGGAGTACTTCTGTGTGTACGCAGTCGGATGGATTAATTTCTGATCTAGAGACGCATCTTTTCTCATTTGAAGCATTGACCTTATTGTTTGGTCTATAGTTGATACGTTGTTAAAAAAAGAAACAAAGCAATTAAAAATAATTTATGAATAAAGTTTTTAGATATGTGTCCTTAATTAGCAATTTGAATGCAACTGCTAGAAGAAAACTATGATAGAACTTAAAATTAAATTAAGTTTCAAATTTTAACTTTTTTGCAAACGGTGGGTTTCATGGTCCTCTCTTTTAACTATTAAACTTCACTTTAATTTAAGGAGTGAGTGGTATTTTAATTTAGGGGTATTAGAGACGTCCAACATATATAAAAAATCTATCCTAAAACTATGTTTTTTGAAATTCCTAATTTGATTTTAAGGTGTAAATAGATTCTTATGATATATATTAAATTAACTGAATAATAAAAAGTGGACTTATTTTTTTATTTTAGGACAGACGAAGTATTACATGTGAGAGAGAGCATCAAGGCCTTTATTCTCCACAATCGTATATGAGAATGAATGATCATAGGTCTATCGACAGTGGCGTCGATAAGAAAAATTGGAACAAAGACGGACAATATCTTTTCTTTTCTTTTACCACATTACATTGCTGATATTCCGGAATGCAAGCTACTACACACTTCTATCTCTGTGTTAGTTTACTCTTATGCACATAGTAAACATTAGAGTATAATCCTGGTTTAATTTATCATCCGAGGTTTAAAATGTCTTTACTGGATATATAGGATCACCAATGTTTTGCATTTAGCCCCTCTAAAACCCTGATCCCAAGGTAAAATCGATTGAGTTGATTTCGTGTGGGTGAATAAACTTTTGACAGTGGTCGTTATCCTTTACGTGTTCTTAAACGTTTAGAAGAATGGATCTAGTTGTAACTTCTAGTATTGAGAGGAGAGCTACATCAAGTATAAGAGAATTTCAAGTAGCCAGTAGCTACAGAACTGAAGAATGCAGCAGAGCTCAATGCAAAATGTTTACCACCCTGAATAACAACGAAGACTATTTTACCCAATCAAATGTGTTTTGAATTAAAACCAAATTACCGATCTAGTGAGCAACTTATAAGATTTTGGACCTAACACCGCAGGCAAACTTTAAAGACTGACAGTATCTTTTACTCTAAGCATAGTCTTGCTCTTAACTGAATTTACAGTAGGCGTACCGCGTCTGCTATGAAATGCTCTCCCATTCTATGGGACCATTTACTAGTACATCAATGATCAATCCGTGGCCAAAGCAGAATTAACTATGCATTAATGTGGTCTAGTAATGTTAAAAACAACGAAATAATCATGTTAATTCAATGGATATCATTAACAAGGGTATTTTGGAGGAATCTACTTTCCTAAACAAACAAAATCGGGTTTCTTTAGATGAATAGAATGGT
The DNA here is from genome assembly GCA_019925245.2 of Oryza australiensis. NCBI lineage: Eukaryota > Viridiplantae > Streptophyta > Magnoliopsida > Poales > Poaceae > Oryza > Oryza australiensis. Next base: position 529,811 of record JAIFGZ020000104.1, read on the forward strand.
TACTTGTGAAAGCAGGTGCAGTGTGGGCGTACTTAAAAGTTAAATTAGCCAATAGCAATATCCAGGGGTGCCATCATAAAAAGCTAGTATATAATTGCGAGGTGAATATAGGGCAACCGAGATGACCACCACTGGCTTAGTTAACCAAGAGAGAAAATGTCTTGTGTTATGGGGATAGTCTTCATGGCACCTGCCTGCCTTTTCAGATGAAACGGACATTCCGATCCAGATGCAGAACTATCCAATAATGGTGTAGAAAATCTCGCTTTGGAGGATGGCAGGCACACCAGCCGTCTTTGATTTTCCCACGGATCTTGTTCTTCTCTTTACTAATGAAGATTCCATCCTTTCTGGTTTTCATAATTACTAGCATATTTATTGTCCGTATGTTTCAAAGAGTTATTAATTAAAAAACATTTTTAATCTAGTATTAAACATCATTTTCTGCATACAATGTTACTTAATTTCTATATATATATATATATATGTTACGCTCTGGGTCCTACAATATTATTTTTTCCTTTTCATAAAAAGTAAAAAATTGATAGTGGAGATGGTTGAGATTAGATGTTCTGGCCTTACATGTACCTTTTCTTTTTAAAAAATAGTGAGTTGATGATGAGGATGATGACAGATTTATAACTTATTACCATCACTATTCTTTTTTATAGGAGTATAGATAGGATGTACCTAGTTGAGCAATCAACATTGATGTAGAGATGGATGCATGGTTAGATGATGACATATTTGATGGAAACTATTTGAAAACTCGTGAAAACTATATCTAAAAGTTTATAAAATTAATATGAAATACATTAATTGAAGAAAAAAAACAAATTTCGGGTGAATAGTAACAGGATACTATATATTTGAAATTTGTCACGTTTGTTTTAAATAAAATTAAGTTTGGACTTGAGATTTGATAAAAAAATAAATTTCATATCTACACATATCTCTAATATTTTTTAATGAATTTATAAAACTTTTAGGTATAATTTTCATTAGTTTTCAATGTTTAGCTCATTTATTTTCTCTGGTCAGATAACATATGGTGTCCAACATTTGCCTCAAATCTACAGTAACCTGGAGCAAATTTTTGTTTTGTTTTTTTCACAAATGTTCGATAATATGTTAGTATGTTGTCGAACCATTGTGTCTGTCACAACATTTTCACCCTTTATACACATCGAGTCACCTAGTTGCAAATTAGATTAAATGAAAAACAATTAACCAAACACCGAAACACCTTCTAAAAAAACAACTGCCACACCTTATCGCACTGACAAAAAGGAGGTTCAGCACCATCCATGTCGTGGCATTTTCGTTCGTACTGTCGTGCACGAAAGATGTTAGCGTGCATCGCCTGGACGAGTACAAGAGAATCAGAATAGCTCTTTTTGTAACGTGTGTGCAGGGCACAACGACCACGTATCCCATGATCCACAAAACCACAACGTTACACCGTTTAAGGGTGTTTGTTTCCTGACTAAAATTTAAATTTAGTATCTATCCCATCAAATATTTAAATACCATTTTAAAATATTAAATATAAATTATTTACAAAACTTATTTATAACTGATGACTAATTAACAAATATAAACATTTTTTAATCATAAATTAATTAATTAAACTTAGTAGATTCGTCTCATAAATTTTTTTTATAATTATTAATATTTTTTATATTTTTATAAATTAATATCCAAACATCAAATGTGACTCCATCAAAACACCACCTTATAACACCCTCTTGAACTGATAGCAAGGTTGGAAACAATATAGCATCCAGCATCCAGATGGACAATCGTCGCACATCTACTGAAGAAAATCGGATCGAAGTGGTCTCTTTTTGTCAGCAAATGAGCTGTCGCGGCGTCGCCATTTGCACAAGCAGCTCAACCAGCCTCCTCTATGATATACTACCAGATGGGCCTCCTCATCCGAGAACTTTAACCCAATCAGTATCTTACGAGAATTTTAACCCCAACATTCAGTAATGGAATTGCAAAACGGATTCATAGTCCCACATAGAATCCACACCATATTACAACAGTTCGAAATATAATTCGCAATATCACAACATCTTGAGCATTCTACTCAGATTATGTAGACACCAAAGATAAGAAGTCGTTGTTACCAGCTCATGGTTTTTTAGATGTGCCATCAGTCTTCATCCGATACACAAATCCAGACACTGGTAATATGTGCAAAAAAACATCACAGAAGTAGTATGGAAAAAGTCAAATGACAGCATTCCGTGCTCATTCACAATCTGGGGATATATCAATTATGAATCGGAAGGGAAAAAGCATGAGCTAATAATGCACTACGAACCCAGCTGTAGAGAGTTCAATGCCTCTGGCAGAAATAAAAGTAAAGTGGCAGCCGTTGAAAAACTGTCGTATTACCCGACAGGCAAAACTTCTTTTTCTTACAGATATTAAGCACCTGACATGTCTACAGGGCGCAGAAACGATATGATTATTCTCACTGTTGCGTAAACGGTAGCAAGAGAGAACATTTTCCTTGTCATTTTAAGCTATCAAAAAGCTTCTCAGCAACCTGCATGGTAAAAAATAACCAACATGAGCAAGATAGTTTTTATATTGATCCACAAGGAATCAAAATAAAAACAGAGTATCTAGGTCGCCAATTTTGGTGGATCTTATTAAGGTGCCAGTCAAGATTGAAGTAGATATTGACATTTCATGGCGAGTACATCTCTTTCAGATGTGAGCACTAAGTACCCATACCTGTGCACTTAGTTGGCTGGGATTTTTGGAAGGTTAAAATAGAAAATAGAGAGACTAGTGGCTTCTTTGGATCAACGATTCACTCAAATATAAATAAGTGCATGTAGGAAAGGAGCACTCACGTTTTTGTCGACACATTTCCAGTAATCGAAGTATTGACCAGTACAGTGCTTCTGACCAGTCTCATCATCTTCAATTCTCTTGACGCATTTCTGTGCACAACATAGAGTAGCATATGATCAGACCCTGGCCCAGCGGTACCAAAAGTGCAGAAGAACAGGTATTCAGAAAGCAACATCATGTACAGCAATATAGAGAGCATGGAGCTTCTCCAAATAATGCTCGGATTGACTACATTTAGATAGCGGCACTGATACATTAATATTGTGAAGTTGAAAACTAAGCACAAAACGCCAAATGTATCTGTTGGATATTAATAGCAAATCAATATTGCTATCTAGTTGAGATAACTAGTCATTATACTGGGCACATAGACCATAAATACAAAATGAGAGTTCATCAACAGAAAAAATAAACAGCATATTACCTGATATTCATACCACTGGTACACACACTTGGCCTTCGATCGATCCTCTAGGAGTGCCTTCGGGTCAGATACCTCCTCATCCGACCTGAATTAGAGTGCAAGGCTACAAGCTCAGGAATATAACAACAGAAAGTCACACTATGTGTTCTACAACTACCACAAATATCTTTGATGGAAAACCATAAAATGCAGTACAAGCTTCCAAATGCAATACCAGGTACTTGCCATACATTTCAATATATCAAACAATAAGATGCTAAATTTGGAAACACAAATCATAATAGTGCCTTAACCACCAGTGGATAAAACATGGATGCAAACGCATAATATGATACACCGGTTTGAACTAATGACATTACACACAGAAAAACTATAGTTTAAAGCAAGTCAACCTTTTCAGAATCAAGTAAGTTGCATTTTGGCCAATCTAGAGTTACTTGATGTGTCCACCCGTGGTGCACAAAGATGAGAAAACAATAAACCCGCAACAATAAAATGAAGCTGCGTAGGTGTAGCGCAGATGGCAAGGTGCTGGAGTGCATGCGTGCCCACACCTGTTCGATCCCCATCGCCAGTCGGCGTGTGTGTTCAACTCTTTTCTTAATAACATTGATATAAAAGGAGGAGCTTTCATATCCAGCTTTTAGAAAACAATAGAACTGCAACAACCAAAACTGACTTCTGCATGGGCACTAATATAAATGTTTGACGCTTTCAATCTTCAGAATCAGTTCCTACTGAAGTTATCAGCACATAGGAGAGTTTGCTAATGTGCTTTGCTAAAGTATGTAACGGAAGAACTTTAAGCACGATAATTCGATGCTTTCAGTCTTCAGAATCAGTTTTGCACTGAAGGTATCATCACATAAGAGTGTTTGCATTGCAGGTGTGCTTTGCTAAAGTATGAATCAAAAGAACTTTAAGCGTCGGCATCATAATGCAGATGTAGACGGAAACTAATGACAATTATAGCCAATGCTGGGCTTCATGACTGATAAGGGAATTGGATACAAGTGCTGCGCAACCAGAATTAGCATAGCATAAACAAAAATATGGAGGGTGAGATAATCAGATAGGAATAGAACCACAAGAACTCTCACTTCTTTACTAGATCCAGCACTGTGCCCCTGGGACCTCTTTAAGAATCATGCGTGGCTACATCGCATCTATTCGCTGCAACTCCCCATGACACACAACGTCCACAGACAGAAATACGGCCGTGAAATTCGGTCGGAGCAACCGCGACGGAGTGAAGCCTCCTCCGATCATGGCGCCCGAATCGTTCCAAAACCAATCAATCCCCCAATGGCATACAGGCATGGTCGCATAGCATGCAGCACGCGCGATCCGTTCCATCCAAAGAGGAGATCGATCGATCGATTACCAAGCAAGACGGAGATAAAGGGGATGCCACACGGGGACGGATCAGATGACTCACATGCTCGCGACGGCCGCCGGCGACGCGACGCGACCCCTCGACGAAGATCCGGATTCCAACTGCAGAAAACGGAGGCGATCAGAAAGCGTGCTGATCAGGTTGTAGTTGGAGAGGATCGGTGGGATCTAGTACACAGGATTACCGGAGCGGCGGCGAGGGCGAAGGGAGGCGGGGCGGCGGAGAATGGGTGGAGGCGAGGGATGAGGTGATGGGCGAGGGGTGAGGAGAAGAAGATTCCGGACCCTTGGGTGGGCCAGGCCGAGCCCCCTGGCGTGGGGAGGATGCCGCTGACATGGGCCGATTAGTTGGGCCATGAGAGAGCCGGAGAGGTCAGGGTTGGCACCTGGAGAGGCCCTGTTTGAGCCGGTTGTTGGGCCATGTACGGGCAGCCACTTAAAAAAGAATTTTTAGCATTTTTAATTTTTTAAAGATTTATAAAACTAATTTTTTATTTTGCAAAATTGCAAATCTAGTCTCCTCCCGTCCTCTGGGAGGGCGAGATTTAAAAACGTTCTCCCGAGGGTGTTTTCGCGACGTGGCGATGGACGTTCGTCGCCATCCGCCACGCGGTGACAATTTTGCGAAGACACCCTTCTCGCCCTTGTCAAGGGCGGTTTTCCCTGTAGCACCAGGGGGCCGCCCAAGAGCGGCCGCCCGCTTTTGCAGGCGGCCCCTTCCCGCCTTTCCGGAGGACGTTTTGCACCGTGGATTCCGGGTCGCCCAAAAGGCTCGCCCCGGTTTTTCGGGCGACCCCTTCCCGCCCTTCCGGATGACCTTTTTGCCCTTCCCGCCCTCTGGAAGGGCGTTTTTATCCTACATGCTGAAACCTTAACCCTAATTGGCTTCAACGGATCGATTTGTCCCACAATTCGTCCATACATATTATTGCAAATCTAAATGTTATCGTGTTGTGTAATGAACCCTAATATTCGAGGTATCGTATGTATGTTGTTTGCATTACATGTGATCATAACATACTGTTTTAACCAAGTTAACTTAGTAGCAATGGTTAAGCAGCTGTGTGCCACATTGTTGCATAATCCATTAGGTATGGATGATACGATACATGTCATATGTCTTATGCATACATGATACAACTTACTCATCCTCGACTCGGCTATCCTACGGAACCGTTCTAGGGAGTTAAGCTTGTCATCAATTTTCTCTTTCCTTCTCGGCGTTGTACCCCTTTTGTGTTTTACATTCAGTTACTTTTAGGCCGTTATATTGGGGAATGACATTGTCGATCCACCTAGTGAATCCGCACCTCCTTTGAATGCCCTGGTAAAGAAACACATGTAATCAGTTAGAGAGCCACTAGAGTGAAGACGTTTGCGGGATTGATAAAACGAAAGGCGTACAACGAAGTCGTTATCTAAGTTGGGGCAAATGAAATATCTCCGGGCATATGTTCGTGGTTCAAAGGAGGTAGCCATCTTGCAACGATCCCTACAACCGCACTTAGGACGCTCCGACCAGTTAGGGAAACCTAGTGGGTTGTTCCTCCAATTTAAGCTTGTGATTTCGACGCGACGTTCGTACTTCATCCATGCCTGAATGAATTGTTCGGTCGACTCAGGTTGTGTTACCGTCCAACCGATCGAAGCAGGTCTAACCGTATCAATCCACTCTTCGTATGGACACTGACGTACATCCTCCTGGTTGTACATTTGTGATGTTCGAGGTTAGAAAATGGAACAAGCAAATAGGTTAAACAAGGAAAAATGATACTCACAACAAAATCGTCATCGACAATCTCGGGACACACGAAGCATCTTTGTCCTCTAGTTGCTTGTCTTTTGGATCTTACCACCTGGACACGGAGACCACAGTGGCATTCTGGACGTTCCTGCCATGTGGGTAGAGCTAGCTGATCCATAGGCCAATCCAAAGCTTCAGCACCAACTCGACGTTGGTACTCAGCCTTCCGCCGAAGGTAGTCTGACCTTGTTTCGCTTAGTGGGTAGTAGCGTGTTCCACTGGTTCGTGGGTTCTCCATATCTATTCACTCAACAAAGTTGCAGACCCGACGATTTGCCTGCATGAGGTGTTAACACGATGTACGATCAAGTTAGTGTTTTCTGTGTAAAGATTTTGTAGCAGAAAGCATTGTAGATAAGCCATACCCGATCAATGTTGGCGCATTGGAAAAATCGTCTCCCCCGGATTTCCGTGAGGAGGGACGACGTAAGTATGCAACCATCTCACAATGGCATAACGGAAGGTCACACCATGGTGAAATCAAACCGCTCAAAAGATGGAGTCGCCAGTAGATGCTCAACGAATGGACGATATGAAAATCTCATTGTATGTGGAGATGTAGAAAACGAAATGCAGATTTGAAGAGCTCGTATTCGGATTGAAGCAATATATAGTGTAGGGAGGTCAAAGTTGGTAGCGACGTATCGTGTAGGTTTGTCACGAGGCAAAGGCTGATAGCGACGTATCGTGTAGGTTTGTCACGGGGCAAAAGCTGATAGCAACGTCTCGTGCAGTTTTGACAGCACCGAAAGTTTTTTTGTCGTTAGTAAGAGTATCGTGCAGCGAACGACATGAAAGGATCTCGTGACATGTGAGTGGGACGAACAGACAGAGTTATATACAAACATCCAACACAAAATAAATAATTATCATTTTTACACACTGTAGCACGCAGAACCTACTAGCGAGCCCTCTTACCCCTAGCCCTCCTAGCCTGTGCTCTAACGTGCCCTTGAGAGTACGTCAGCCTATCTGAGGGCACGACACGACCAACATGGACATTCGGCGCGGGCGTCTCCTGTGGCTGGTCCTGGCTCTGTGATAGAGGTGCTCCACCAAGCTGAGAGGCGGTGATAACGCCCTGATCTGGGTCCTCCAGGTCGTCGAAGTCATCGCCCGTACCTGACCCCCCCTCGTCGCCCACCCCGGACCCATCCGCCTTCGATGATGATGCCCCCGAGCGGAAAATCCCAGCCGAGTAGAATCCTCCTGTATATAAGCAATGTGAAGCATCAGTCATTAAAACTAATAAGTTTCTACTACTCGTCGGACGACGCTTGCTCACCTCCCGGCTAAGTGAAGGGACGAGGAATGGAGGATCCACTCGCTCCAGCAGAGCCCACGGTGGTGGGCCAAGTCGCGAAAGGCCGAGGGATCGACGATCCACTCGCACCAGCCATATCTCTAGTCGAAAGCATCGGACCTACGCGACATTCGGTTTGTTATATCACGTTGTAGGGGTTGCCACAATGAAAATGAACGGAACTAACCTGTGAAGGCACCAGCGCCGTGTGGTGACCATCCTGGTATCGGACCGCGTGGACGTGGAACTGCAGCAGTCGGCGGAGGTACCGCGTCGACTGCTGAACGGCACGAGAAGATACGCAAGATCGAACGCACCGTCGTCTACATCCGCTAGAACGTCATCTTCTGTTCCACCTCGTTCAGGTGAATGTCTGCGTCCAACCTCAGCATCACCGAGTCGATTTCGGCATTCAATGCCTGTGTGGCGTCGGCCTACGAAAATCCAAACAAATTAGGTTCGTCGCTCAAATATACAGGCAAATCATGTTACGAAGGTATTAAGCCCGAGAAAGCATGACGTACCCCCATGAAGTAGTCATGGTCTCGGTGCCTGGGGTAGGTGTTCGTGACCGCTGCCTGGTGCTGCTGCCACGCGGCCGGTGTGAAGGTCACACGCGGACGCGTCCGTGGTAGGTACCACCGAAGATAGGCAGTGTAGTTCTCCTCTGAATGGGCGTAGATCTCGCCAATCACCTCCTCTTTGGCTAACAGCCAGTCCGTCACGTATTGCTGCATACGTGCTTCCCAGAGGGTGCCTGCATGTTGTCCCCGTCGAGTCAACCTGCATACACAGTAATGGTTAACTATCGTTTCATTTCATTCGATACAAGAGTAGTAGAGTTGAAAGAGAAGTACTCACTGGTGGTCCTGGTGGGGAACGACAACCGGTACGTCTATCGGGAATCCCTGCCACAGTCCGAACTGCCTCATAACTCGGCCTGGGCAGTGAGGCTCGACGCATATGTCGTACACCATCGGGATCAACGTCATCCAGTACGGCGAGTCATGCGTGCACAACGACGAGAGGCCTAGAGGCGCTCTAGCTGCGACCGCCTCCTGCGTGTACGGCTCCAAGACAACGTCTGAAGGCTGTAGACGGTCCAACTCGAACACGAAGTCTGGGAAGCTCCGTCTCACCTGAGCGTGGGCATAACGACGCTGCAAAAATGAAATAATCAAGTGGTTAGAAGTTTCGTTGAACACAATCTGAAAATTTGAAACAAAAAACAATTTCTACTTACGTTGCGGCGAAACCAGTACATGCCCATCGTAGGCCCGTCGGCTGGGTTCTCGAATGCGGGTGCTGAGTCGTAAGTAGCGATGTCGACAATCGGTCGACCGATCGTGAACCGCTCCGTAGCCCAAAGCTGTAAAAGCAGCGGGCAACCCGTGAAAATCGCTCCAGGATCCGTCTTCATGCACGCGTCACACAACGCATGATAAGTGGCTATGAGTACTGCTGAACCCCAGCTCCATTGAGACGCGAAGCCTATCTCCGCATCCGCTATCGACCGGGCATAGTGGATAAGCCCCCTCTCTACTGTGTTGCCAGACGAGTTGGTGAACATCACCCACCCGAAAATCCAGAGCAGGTAGGCCTCCAACGAGCGTCTCAAGGAGTACTCGTCGGCGTCGGGGTGGAGCTTGTCGGCCTACAACAGGAGAAAACCATGTTAACAATCATAATTGTAATGAAAAATAGCGAAGTCTTCAAGTGAACTTACTGTGAACTGCATGATCCAAGTCTTTGTAGGCCCGGTGGTGGCGTAATGGTAGATTGCCTAAACAGCCGGGAGCTCCGGTAGCCTCATCACGTGAGCGAATCGCGCAGTGATGTCCTCCCTCCATCCACCAATAGCATCCACAGGGTCAACAACCTCTCTGGCCAGTGGTAGCCCTAGCAGGTACGAGACGTCCTGCAGCATCGGTGCCATCTCCCCACAAGGAAGATGGAAGGTGTGCATCTCAGGACGCCACCGATCCACCAAAGCAGCTATCAGGGACCGGTCCGCATCCCACCGTCTCGCCTGGTCATGCTCGTCCGCACGCGCCTCAACAAGCCTGCATATCGCGATCAGGCCTGCATACGTACGATTATTAATAAGCAATTGATAAGAAAAAAACAAAACAACATGAATACATGACATAAATGGTCCATTATATCTCAACATTACGAAAATTGCACGTCTTAATTGAAACTACCAAACACAACATACAAATATCACAACAACATTAAAATAGTTCATGTCTCACAATGATAAATATTACACGCACGACAGATGACAACAACATAACAAATATTTCAACTATCGGATCACCATTAGAGTGAAAGGAGCAAAGAAAATAATCAAGCCATTGCATCGCCAGCCGACGACGTAGTCACTGCACAAGAACGTCTAGGACGTGGTCGCCTCGTTGTTGTTCCTTCTCCTGATGGACGGCTGCCATCGGTGGCCTGTCCGGATAGACCCGCACCTGCGACGGTTGGAGTTTCTGAATTCTTTGAGCATTTTTTGTATGTATGTCCACACTCATCGCATTTGCTGCAACGTAGGGTCCTTCCCCCGGCCTCCGACTCGTCCATGTCGTTTCTGATGCGTCTCGACTAACGCCGTCCCTTTTTCAGCCTTAACTTTGACAGATCTGGAATGTAGAACACTTATGGCCTCAGTGTTGTGTATGATCCAGATATCCCAAAACCATATATCTCCTCCTTCCACGTATGAAAAATTGATTCTATCCTGTAGTACGGTGACACATAGATATCGGAAACTATGCCGCAATCCCCAGCTGCGGCAAGGACATGTGAGCAAGGCAGATGTCTAAGCTTCAGCTTCATATAGCTGCAACTACAACTGCCCTCCGCATGGAGCACATATTCCTGCACAGCTTGAACGCAGTTGATGCCACGCCTTCTCTTGTCGACACACATGATCTCGTACCTATGAACTTGGGTTCCTTGGGGGATTACTCTGTGCTTCATAGCCTTTAAAATTTTGTCTTGCATATATTTCGTCACCACATTGCCAAATACAATGTTGTTATCAGCCATCAAAGGGGAAATTTTCTTAAATCCTTCCCTAAAGTATGCCTGAGTGCCATGAAGGATAAATTTCACAATACCCACCAATGGGAGCCCCTGAACTCCTCGCATCACCCATTTGTACACCTCGGCCAGGTTGGTTGTCATTATACCATATCGAGCTCCGTCAGTGTCATACAACAGAGACCACTTTTCTTTCGGTTCATTCTCTATCCAGTGGGAGAAATTACGTATTGATGGTGCGGACCTCCTTCTCATTGTTGGCGGGTCATTATGCAATGGACCAAGAGGTACTGCAGGCTCGCCATCCTGTAGCCAACGAGATTGCTCGTCGGTTTGCTTTTTTGTCAGCTCATCCAACCTTCTCCACATCTCATTAAATTTTTTCTCTTGATTCTGACCACATAGCCTCTTGAAGAGATCCATCAGGTGCTTGTTCTTGAATTGTTTGTAGAAATTGGCTCCCATATGCCGCATGCACCACCTACTCCGAACATCATGCCACCTAGCTGGAAGTCCCCTCTCCGGCCAATCATTCTGAAGATAGTCGATTGCCTTCAGCATGCCCACATGACGATCATGAATGAGACAAACATTGGGCCTCATACGAACGACTCGGCATCGAACTCTCTCCAACAACCAATACCAGCTTTCGGTGTTCTCACTCTCGACAAATGCAAACGCCATAGGTAACACCTGGTTGTTCCCATCTGCTCCAATCGCCGTTAGTATCTGACCTCTGTATTTGCCTGTCAGAAAGGTTCCATCTATGCACAGCACAGGGTGATAGTGCACAAATGCGTTGATGCAAGCACCAAGCAAGAAAAAGGCTCTTTGCAGCACGCTCTTGCTCGATTCAGTAGATGATGAAAAAGTCTGAATGTCGTAGTAGGTATTGGGTTTTGTCTGAGTAATGGTGGCTAAAAGACGAGGTAAATTGTCATAGGATGCTTAAAATGTGCCATACCTCATCTCCAATATCTTTTGTTTCGCCCTCCAAGCTTTGGAATAGCTGATAGTATACTTGAATTTGTTTTCAATGTGCCTAATAATGGAGCCTGGTTCAAAGTCCGTGTTTTTAACAATATCGTTGTACATCTCACCGGCAACAAACGCCGAGGTGATGTTGCGGTGGTACTTATCTACCCCCGGCAACAGACATGTGTGCTCACCAACAATGCTCACTTTCCAATAGTCAATCCATTTCCCCATGTATGCATGAACGCGCCACGGACAATCATCCTTCATGCACTTCACATCATACACATAGTTTGTAGACTTCACCACCCTAAACTCTCTATGCAAAGAGACCGCCCAATGCTTCACCGCCTCTTTCATGTCTTCCTTATGAGCATACCTAGCACCCTGGATTACCTCATTATCCTTGTATTCAAATGAAACCTGCTGCCCCTTTGAGATAACAAGCTGAGAGAAATCAACTTGTTCCCTATCCACGGGCATGACATCTTCTTCCTCGTCCGATGATTCATCGCCCTCCACCTGCTCATTTTCAGAATCCTCCCTCTCCATTTCTTCAACAGTTGCTTCGATTCTCTCCCCCTCGTCCGCCATGCCAATCGCCTCCTCCAAGCTTGCTTCATTGCTCGGACCTTCACCATACTCTGTTTGCATTGTATTATTGCTATCGATTTCGTGCAATGCCACAAAAATAACAAGGGGCCAGGACCTTTCAAGTGCCATGTCCACATAACATCTCCACGATTCAATGTTATCTATAGGCATAAGTTCCCAATAATATCTTTGTGTTGCACGACTTACTACAACGAATAGAGACATTGTGTTCACTCTTGTATCCACTTTAAATCCACGTAGCAACCAACTATAGACTGACTCAAATGTTTTATCGGCTGGCCTATCAATGCCCTTCGATTTCGTCCTAAATTCTGACAGATCGACACCTTATGGACCATATCTAAGATTGCCTTCACTGTGAACTATCTGAAATATGACCTTACTAGCCATAGTGCCTGAAAACAAATTGAAACTGAGTTTATTCCATACTACGAATATGTTGCCTAGATGATTTTGTGCCTAAGTTAATTTCTTTAACAATATGTTCTCTGGTCTACATCTTAAAATATCCCGAATCCCGCCAATCGTACCTCTTTTCTACATATGTTCATCCAAATCTGACAAATTTTCTAAACTAAATTGAATTAAATCGTACTTTATACATAAACATATTTAGATTATCAACAAAATTATACGCACGATTATCCAAATTGGTTTGTCCTAGATCACATTGGCTAAAATAAATCTTGTCCTCATTTTAACATCCACGTCATAGTGCTTAACATCTATTCACATAATACACATACATCAGAACATATTCTACCTAAGGCCCTGTTTAGTTGCTGTAAAGTTTTGTAAACTTTTGGGATTTTGGTCACTTTTGGGTTTTTGGAAGTAAACAGGAGGGTGTAAACTTGACATGTAAAGTTTTTGGATTTGGGAGGGTTTGGAGCCAAAAAGGTGTAATTTTTTCTTGAAAGATGTGTTGGACACCCCTGCCCTGCACAGCCCGCATGCCTCTTCCTCATCCGCATCTCTCGGATTCCCTTTTTTCCCCTCTTCCTCCGGCGCCGAACAAGACACGGTGGCGCCGATGGCCGACGCGACGGCCGCGAAAGCGCTAGTGGGCGCAGGCGCCGGGGCCTCGACGGCGAACGCCACGGTGGCCGAGGCGGCGACGGAGTCCAACGCCGACGCCGGTTGCCATCCCTGTCCCCATCCCCGTCGCCGCGACGGTTGCCGGCCACGCCGCCCCGAATCTCCCCCGGCCACACCGCCCCGGATCTCCTCCGGCCACGCCGCCCCGGATCTCTCCCGGCCACGCCGCAGTCCCCGCCGTTCTCCACCCCGGCATCCCACTGCTGCTGCTGCTCGCCACTCAACGCTCCACCCGCTACTGCGCTGTCGACAGCGCCGTCCAGGAGGCGAGGGAGAAGAGGGCGCAGATGCCGCCGCCGCCACCGTGGACGCCGCCGCAGCCGACGAGGCCGCCGCAACCGCCGAGGCCGCCGCCGGAGCCGAGATGGAGAGAGTGGAGAGGGGGAGAGAGTGGGGGTAAATCTGTAATTTTATAGTATCTCAAAAAATTTACACAAAGGGAAGTAAACACCCCTCTTGGGTGTAAACTTTACATCCAAAATTTTTTGGGTGTAAAGTTTACACCCAAAATGAAGAACTAAACAGGCCTAAGTTGATCTAAATATTCTACCTAAGTTGATCTCAATTAAATCATCTAAGTTGATCTAAATTAAATCATCTGTTTTACAAATCTAAAACTAAATATTCAATAACTATTCAAATATTAAAAAAATTCATTTTCCCTAATATTGCATTTACAAACTAACTAACAAAAAGAGTACAACGGGGTATTGCATTTACCTCGGATGGAGTACGCAATCCGGCAGGGCTTCGCCACTCTCAATCCTCTTCCTCACCCCTCTCTCTTCTTTTTTTTGGATTTGGGAGGCTGCAAATGAGGTGAAAGTCGTTTGACTCAGCTTATATACTGCCTGGCCAAAAAAACACCCTTTCAGAGGGCGAGAAGGACAAAAAACGCCCTCTGGAAGGGCGGGAAGGGGGCCGCCTGCAAAAAAGCCAGGGCAGCCGCCCTTTTGTAGGCGGCTCCCTGGTGCTATAGGGAAAAAACGCCCTTGGCAAGGGCGGGAAGGGGGGTCTTCACAAAATTGCCGCCGCGCGGCAGATGGCGGCGAACGCCCGTCTGCCACGTTAGCAAAAATGCCCTCTGGGAGGGCGTTTTTTAAATCTCGCCCTCCCAGAGGGCGGGAGGAGACTAGATTTGCAATTTTCCAAAATGAAAAATTAGTTTTGTAAATCTTTAAAAAAATAAAAAAATGCTAAAAATTCCTTAAAAAGAAGAGAATGTCTAAGGAATAAGTCCACCAGGACTCCCTTCTATATAGGATGGATCTGATTTCTATCCTCAACCATAAAGCCAGGTATAATGACTCCTTAACTATTAAATCCATGTAAGATAACTCTCTTGATGGTTTTAAGAGCAGTTTTCGTCGACATGGCATTGATGTGGCACGTTGACCTGATCTTGTGCTAACGTGGCAGCTACGTGTTATCTACGAGGTATCACGGTCAACAAAAAATATTAGTAAGTGGGACCACATGCACCGCTGGGGCCGTGACGGGCATAAGCTGCGCCTGGAGGAGGTGCACGCACTGCTTGGCTCCTCCGTCAGCCTCGAACACGAGGGGTTGGGTCCCGGCCGCACCATGACTGCAGCGCGCTCTCACCGAACACGACTGCCTCCCTCAGCGGCGTCGTAAAGAGCTTGTTGCGGGTGTGGTGCTCGACCTCCCCGGCCGAGCGACATGACGAACCTCCCGACACCACTTCATACTTCGTTGCCACCACTATCCTCCATCCTTGCACTATAAAGTACACGACAGGAGGCATTCGAACCACATCGATCTCCTCAACAACCTCCCTAAATCTGCTCGACCCCTCACCAAGCAAATCACTATCACTGCATCAAAACATTAACGAACCTAGTTTGGCCACCACCACCCAAAATCCAAAATTGGTCATTATCATGGCTCTAATCCTCCCAATTGAAGGTATAAATGAGTTCGCCACCCATGTTCTACAGAACCTGTCTCCTTCCTAATTGATTTCGTCGTCGGAGATCCGTTAGAGCTTGTTGCCTCCAGCAGTGCCACCATGCTCTGCTCCAACCGCCATCATTAGGTCACTCAACGAGATGTCGTTCCCGACCACCTCCACCCAATCTGAGCACACCTATGGCTTTGCATCGCCTTACTCTTTGTCCCTCACCCCTTTCCCTTGCTTGAACCCACCAGAGCGTGCCGGCTCAAGCCCTCGCTGTTGTCCTCCGTCCAAGCCACCACCTTCGTTGCATGTCGAGCCACTGATTCCAGCCACCTTTGCCCAAACCAAGGCTACTACTAGCTTTTGATCGCCGTCACCAAGACCTCTCTTCTACGCCTACGACCAGCTGGCGTTCGAGCAAAGGGAAACGCTGGCGCTCTAGCCGATTGGTAGCACCGTGCTCCTCCTCATCCGCCCGCCACGATGGTTGCAGCTACTTTGAAAAAGCCATGAGGCCGCTGAGAAGGGGCGCGCAGGTCCACGGTGATGACCTACGCGGCACCGATGAGCCCTGACGGTGAGTGAGTGGGGAGGAGGATGCCTTGTCGTCGGAGTCGGAGCATTCTCTGTTTTGCAGCCACATCCACCACCTATCACACAGTGCTTGTGCCACCTCTATGGCCCTCACTAAGGGGCTATTTGGCAGAGCTCCGGCTCCAACTCCACCTCTCCTCGAGCTAGAGCCTAGCCAAACAGTTTCAGCTCCATCCAAAAAAGGTGTGGAGCAGGCTGAAGTGCCCTCACAAAATGAACTAGATAGGTGGAGCTGGGTTTAGCCTGTTGTTGGTATTTGGTACGGTCACATATGAATAAAAAAGTGCACGGATACCGCTGTAGCATTTCACCCAGGAGTATTCCAAGGATATCTTTACTTGTTTTTCCGTAGGAAAGACGGTGGTGTAAAACATAGGTCGATATATTCATAATCATAATGTAATTAATATATCATAGTCTAAACAGGGGTAAATGATAATAATAATTTGGTAGTGTGACACATAAAAGAATCATCTTAATAAATAAACTAGCAAGTAGAGGCAGACAAAGGAAAAAGCTATTGTTTTGTATGTACTTCTATACTTATCATACTTAGTCGATACAACAATCATATACATATACATGGTTATGACTTAGTTCTAGGCATCCAGGCACTACCGAGAGACCACTTGCTGCTGGTCTGTCAACGTGGTTATGACATTTTATGAACTCTTGCGTCATACTCAAAAGTGGAGAAATATAAAGGACGAACAGGGTCTCACCACCTGCCCCTACCTTACTTTCCATTTCCAAGTTTCCCTTCACCTAATTTTGTTGGTCCTAGCAATTTTATTTGGTATATTTGCTTTTTTATTTATACAAGTGGTGTTGCACTTTCTGCTTGCGAACTCTTATTTTTGGATCGAAATCTTCCGCCCGTGGACGAAGCTCCACAGAGTAGAGAGATTTTGGATGTAGATTTGAACGCCTCGCTCCTTGACCTGGAGCCAACGGGCACACCCATATCCAATGGCATTTAATCAACCTAAGCAACATGCTTACATTGCTAAATAATGACAGTAATCCCCTGGGACTTTCACCCTACAGATGGACAAGTTAAAACTAGTGCAACCCGTTTAAATCATTGGGCCGATGCCGTGACATAGATCGATTAGCCTAAACATGTATAGTTTATTAAAGAGGTATAAACTACTGGTATACCATATAATTGACAAAGCAGTATATGAACTGTGAACACAATTAAATAAAGAAGATAATTCTATTATTGACCTCATAGTCTTACAAGAAAAGTAAAGTACTAAAGACATACCTAAATCTTCGAGAAGACTAGGAAACCAAAGAACTATTCTAAGCCTAAACTCCACTAAGCTAGAATAATACAAATATAGAATAGAGAGATTGCTTCTTGAGTATGCGTTGTGAAGAAGCTCTTCTCCTTTTATAGCCTTCAATAACGGTTGTATGGCAGTATGGGAGGTCGGTGCACCCATAACCATCATTAGGGAGAGCTGAGATTGTGCCACATGGAACGTGGAGATGAGGGGGGCCAATGGCGGTTCGGCCAAACCCTGGTTCGACCGACCCCTAGGCCCCCAACTCTCTTCATTGCCTTTCTCCCAAAGGCTGCCATGTGGGCCTCTAAGGCGGTGCATGATGGATTAGCCCAAATTATGTCGGTTTTGTCTAACTTGTGGACCCTTCAATCCATGTGCTCTCACGTGATTCACCAGAGGTGTTTTTCTTTACATGGCAGCACATTTCTCCTTCACTTTATTGTATGATCTCTGCATCCATGGTATTTCTCAAGACAACTGGAACTATATTATTTGTAACTAATATGCATGTAAGAAATGCTAGTTTCCTTTTATTTGTTGAGGTTATTGACGATCGAAATTGGTACTTAACGACCATCAACACCTGCTCCACAACTCCACTCCAAAGCCAGCTCTTGGAGTTAAATTTAGGAGTTGGAGCCCTTCCACACAGGCAGAGGATAGAGGTAATCACTTACATATAGACCCCACATATCTTTTTAATTTCTTTGATGACTGGATTGCCACGTGGATGCCACGTCAGCAAAAACCGCTGAGGGTGTTGTTTTGTATGGTTTTAATAGTTGAGGGAGTCATTATACTCAGTTTTACGATTGAGCGACATGAATAAGATCCGACCTATAGTTGAGGCGGTCAAAGTGGACTTATTCCAAGTCTAAACCTAGCATACCAAAAAGTGTAAAATGTGTCGCGGGTACTACTAAAAACTTGTAAGGTGGGTACACTTTAGTCACTAATCTTGTAAATTGCTTAAGTAAGTCACTCAACTTGTTTTGAGTGTAGAAATATTATAGAATGTCACATGAACTATTTATTGCTTAATTAAAAGCCCTATTGGCATAAGATGATGCACTTATGAACCATATGGGCAGGGCAAGGCTACAAGTTCCAAGTTGAGCAATAAAAATGCAAATTAACCTCCATATTCTTACATGCGCACCTACATGCATATGCTTTCAGTCAACACAATCGCATAGTTCTTAGCAATAAAAAACAAAATTCATCTTAAATTAGATTTTACTGTCAACACTATTACACCATTGGCTTATTTATGGTCATAATTATGAAAGAAATTAATATGGCATTAAACTTAGAAGATGAATATCTCACATGCATATGTTTTATGTGATTTGCACCTCGAAAACTGAAAGTGCATCTAGGCCCCTAATTATTTTGGTGGTTTATGACAATCCGATTAACGAGGACTTAATGCTTTTGTTGAGAATGTGTGAAGGAATCTTAGTCCTCTATCAGATAATGTTCAAGGCAAAAACCGTTTGTATGGCAATATGATGAAAAAGGCAAATACTCAAATGGTAAAATGTAATTTTTCCTTTGTTTGTGTCAATAGGAAAGCTGTAATACTAAGGGGGACGTTGCCTTGATGTCTAGGAATGAGTTAGGTGCTAAAAAATCCTTGTTGAAGTGGTTCTCTTTCTTGGATTTATGCTTCTGGTGATTTTCGGATATTTCCAAAAAGCGGTTTAGAATTTCCAAAAAAGGACATGTCCAAAAATGACTTTCGGAACTTCCGAATTGTGTTTTGCTCCCTGTTGATTTTTGGATTTTTCCAAAGATGGTTCTCAAAAATACCAAAATTGCAAAACTTGAAAAATCAGTATTAGTGTGTCGCCGCGTCTCGCTGCCACCATTGGCGGTGGGGGTTCCGACAGGTTATCGTCGTCCTCGTCTGCGACTGAGCCACCTCAGGCTCGGGTCGGCCGCCTCTTGCCGCGCCATGCCACGCCTCGCTCGCTCTATGCGTGGGCGAGAGGAGGAAGAAGAAGAAAGGAGAAAGGAAAAGGATGGGGCCCACATGTGATTAGCGCACAATAATCACCCTCCTAGCGATGATTAATTGAGCCTATGACATGTGGGCCCCTGTGATTAAAATCTAAGAAAAATGAATTATAAACTATGTGTCTATGACATACGGGACCCATAGGGTATTAAGTAACCAGCTTGACCTAGTCAACCAAGGGTCGGGCCCACATGTCAGTGATACAATGCTTTTCCTATGGAAAAATAAATCCGAGGAATAAAATAAACTATGGGACCCACTTGTCAGTCACCATTAGTATTAGATCGGTCTAATCCCCGCACAATACCATTTAGGAATTAACTGATTTAATTCAAATTTGAATCTATGAACTAGCATAAGTCACTCATGTTAACTCCGATTTGAATGAAACTTGAACTTAAATTCATCTAAAATCAAGATCTATCTTTTGGCACCACTTTTAAAATTTATTTTGTACTGTATGAATTAGGTGATTTCATTAGAATTTTAATTGAATTCAAATCAAATCTCTCAAACGTAAATTTACATTCTAAGGGAGTTGCTGAATTGACCAAGGAGCAGGGACAACAAGACTTTGAGCAAGGCAAGTCATCACTATCCTTTAAGCATGTTGAACCTATTACGAAATTATGTTATTTCAAATAAAATTTCATGCTATGAGAATTGACTACTTGTTATATGCAATACCTTGATTATTGAATACTTGTATTCCCTTTGTACCCGATGATATCGTGTGTCCCTAGTCATTTTTATGACAATTGCTTAGCAACTATTCATTTTAGACTCATGCATTCTCATACTTTATCATATGCTATATGCTTGGGCAATTACCTTAGGAAAGGTAATTAACATACGACATGTGGAGACATGAGCGCCACATTGCGAGGATATTGATGAGATGGTGTTAACGACAAAATTTGATAATCAAATCCTCAGGTTTGAAGCAGAGATTGAGGCGGAATCGGAATATATGCGCGATTGGCGGAGAAACAGGGGTCGCATCGGCTAAGTCCGAATCGGCTGCGGAGCCAGTCGGTTGAGTCCAAGTCGGACCAGGATAGCCGACGCCGATCCTGAGCGAAGATGGAGCTGGGGCCAGTCCCGAAAGAAAACTTGAAGATAAAGTATTGGATTCGGTCTCCAAATTATGCGTTAAAGATATTGTCATCTATGGATAAGGTCCTATAACGGCAATTATATCTGTAAGTTAGGAAGTTATTAGATATTCCTTTTGTAATACGACATGGGACTGTGTCCCGAGATATTATCATACTGTAAATAGTAGATAGGATAGAAACCGTGTCCTACACGGATGTTGTTATGTCTGGGTATAAATAAGACCCGAAGGCTTTCTGTAAAAACACACACATCAATACAAACTTGGCGCATCGCCAAACCTTTTTCTTTTAGACGAGTTCTTGATCCCGCTTCGGGCTGCATCGATTTCGACCCCCGAATAAGGTAAACACTTGTCATTAGTAGTTTGTATTGTTGAATCTAGTGCTTACATCGTTATGATACTCTAGATCTGATGTTATAGACTGCACAATTTATCATATACGGCATATCATCTGGAGCAATGTCTAGATCTATCTTGCCATCGACTCGTTTCTCTCGAGAGACAGTAGCCGATAAAGCTAGATCTAGATGTTGAACTAGTTTATATGTTGTATCCACCGTCTTGAAGGGTTTACATCAGTTCATATAGATCTAGTATTTCTTTTTGTACTTAATGTTGTATCATCATGACCTATTAAGTCGCTCTTAGAATTATTAAGATCTATTCGGCTAGATGTTTACCATTAGAGACAGTGCCGGGGTTTCAGCCAGCCTTATCTGTTTTAATTATCTTTTTAGCATTATTTACTATTAGATATATTAAAGCTGTCTCTTATATTAAGATCTCAATCTGGTTAAATGCCTTAAGCCAGTATCAATCTGTTGGCGTCAGCCGACAGCCGATTGGTCTAGGTTTAATGCATATAAGTTAAATTAATATCTTTTCATAAGATGTATCGGAGTACTAGCCGATTCACGTTAGATCTACAGCATCGACTAGGTTATAAATGCATATATTTACTATCGTAATGTATATTTAGATTAAGTGGTTTATACTGTCTCGACATAGCCGATCTATCCCAATCACTTAGTTTAAATGTGCTTTGTGTCGAAACTTGGTTTCGGCAATATAATTTTTGGGGTCGCAGTCAAGATCGCCAAGCCCGATGGGTTAGAAGAAGAAGAAGGTTTAGACAGGTTCAGGCCCTCTCAAGAGGTAATACCCTACTCCTGTTTCGGTGGATTCGATCCGCCGAGTGTCTTTATTGATCTCGTGATCTAAGGCTCAAAGCTCAAAACTGATCTTACATAGGATTTTCTGATCTCTGATCTCATATCCCTCAAGGGACGCCCCTTATCCCCCTTATATAGTCTTGGGAGGAGGGCTTACAAATCGGAAACCCTATCTTACTCTAAGTCGGTTTCCTCAATCTTACCAAACCGTGACTATAGGCCGATTGCCTTATCTCTATCGGCAATCGTAATACCCAAGTCATGTTTGGTTTACAGATATGGCAGGCGCAATCTATCCCTACCTCCAGTCGGATAAGCTTGCCATGTAGATACCCGATTGCCACAATCTCCACAGTAGCCCCCGAGTCCTTTTCAGTCGACGAGACAACTCAGCTTCAAACCAAAGCAGCACTCAGCCAAAAAATCTCTTTGACCGAGTGCTTTTGGCGCCAAGTGATTCCATCATCTCTACCTGAATCTTCCCGAGTGGCTCCAAAGACTGTGAAGGGCTGGAAAAATTTCTCAAAAATAAATATCTAGGTGCATCTCCTGATGCACCTAATTAGGTGTAGCCCCCGACTATGTGGTTAGTCAAAAATAGGCTAAGCATATAGTCAAGAACTATAAAAAATCATCCTTATGTAGGTGCTTAGCTCATGCTAAAGCAACTTTATTACTCGGCAAGCTTACGCTTATCCGAGCAAATTTGCCCGAGTCATCTCAGAACAATTAACTCAATCAACCCTCGTGGATAAAAAGCACTCGGTAAGCTCATGCTTATCCGAGTGGATCTGCCCGAGTCATCCCGGAACAAATATTTTAATCAACCCTCATGGGAAAACAAGTTCTTTCAATCGTATGAAAAATATGACCAAGTTATTAAATAGCTTATGCCATAATACTGGTCTCAATCTAAAAAGATCTTCACCAAGGTGGAAAAACAAACGGCATTGGTAAGGTTACGACCAAATGCCGAAAAACCAAACACCCTTGTCATCAAGGCGCTATAAAAACTTAGTGTCGGTCACCTTCCAAGTTGCATCGTGCCGCTTCTCATGAAGTCGGCAAACCGCGGTATGAAAGGATTTTTAAAGGTACGGGGCACTCGGACACGCGCATATTGCCGAGCAAATCGCTTAAGCACATCCGCTTAAGTCCCTAAGGACATGCATCGGACCACACCTTAGCTGGGCCGCAGATTCTCTTATGGGCTCGGCCCAATCACCAGAAAACCTAACGCAACCCTCAAATCTTTCTATAAAGATGCGAGGTCGTCCCCGCCTCTTCATCTTCCAAAAGATTCCCCTTTTCGCAGCACTGTTCACCAGTTCACCGCGGAGAACCCTAGACTCGCGCGCTCCCAAATCCATCCATCTAGGAGCTCGCTCTCTGCAACAACCAGCCTCCATAGCCAAATCTCCCACGTTCCTTTGTCAAAAATCCGACCTTTTCCAGCCAGATCCACTCCCCATCAACCCCACTCTCATGGCGGAGGAAAAGAGGATTCCGTTCGACCAATGGGCCGCTTCGGATGTGAGGGAATCCACCCTCAAGGAGATGGTGAAGCACGGCGTGCTTCCGCCAAAGGAACTTGTGGGATGGCGCCCGGCGGCGGGGGAGGACTTCCCAACCCCAAACACCGGTGAGCTCGTTGTTTTCACTTCCTTTTTCTATTACGGGTTCAGCCTTCCCACCTCCGAGTTCTTCCGGGGGCTTCTGGATTATTATGGGCTTCATCTCTACCATCTGAACCCCAACTCAATGCTTCACATAGCTCTCTTTATTCATGTGTGTGAAGCCTTCCTTGGCATTCTCCCCCACTTCCATCTCTTCCGTCGCATGTTTTATCTCAAACCTCATTCGAACAAGGACCAACCTTGCGTTGTTGGCGGGGCAGGTTTCCAGCTTCGCGGATCTCTCCGCAAAGATTACTTTTCTCTTCCTTTGAAGTCCTCCAACAAAGGATGGCATGCGGGCTGGTTCTACATTAACAATCTCGAACCGAGCCTGCCAGCCTTCGTCGGTCTTCCCCCTGTCCCTAGGCTATCTTGGAGCACCGTCCCAGTAGCCCAAGATTGGGACAAGGCCAACGAACTGCTTGCGAAGATCCTGGCGATGAAACAGAGAGGTCTTCGCGGGGAACAAATCACTCGGCACTTCATCAGTGCCGACCGGCGCCGATCAAGGAACGGTCGAAGCCGCCTTCGAGTATGAAGGCGGGACGGACCCCAATCGGGAAGATCCGAGATCCACTCAAGTATGAGATCCTGAAGATCCGGATGTACAAACTCTTCTCGTCTGGGGTTGCAGTTGAGCGGGCCCTCATTCTGCCAGTCCTTCCCTTCAGCATCCACCGACCTCCTTCTCCGGTAAGCCGACTGGTTGCTTCATAGTATCTTTCAATCTTGACATCTTGTCTCTTAACATTGCACTTTCCTTCTTCTGCAGGAAAACGCCTCTATCTCCTCCAAGCCATACAAGGTGTCTCATGACGACGCGCCACATCGCCCTGCCAAGAAGCCGACTGGCGGGATCAAGATCCAAGGCGACCCGGTCGGGAAGCGAGCGGCGCCGAGTGAAGACTCGAATAAGCGTGCGAGCAAGAGGAGGCTGATTATAGAGAACTCGGATGACAACGTCCCGGCTCCCCCCACCGAAACACCTCCTTTGAGGCGATCGCCGCGGATGGCACCGAAGATCCGCCGGTCATCCAGGTATGCTCTAAAACCGAAGTCTGAACTCTTTTGTTAAAAACTTCCCTTTATCTTTACCCCTGCTGTATTCACTTTCACAGGAGGCCCCAGGACATAGATCCTGCCGGAGGGGGTGAAGGACCGACTCCAGCCGTCGCCCCCGAGGTGCCAAGGCCAGCAGAGCCAAAACCCCGGAGCCCACAACCGAGTGCGAGCGCTCCGGGGAAACAACCTTCGCTTCCGAAGAAGGACGCCCCGAGGAAGGAACCCCAGGCCGCCAGTCGGAACATCCCGACTGGAAACCAGTCAACGGCCGGGAAACCTGAGGCCGCGGCTCAAGCGCCCCCGACTGGGGGCCACTCGGCGCGGAGCCAGGAGAAAAAGGCCAGCCGGGCCGCTCCACCTAAGCAAGCGGCCGCCGAAACCGGTGAGATTTGTTTCGAAGTGCTCTTTTACTCTTTCAATTTGAATCTTTCATGTCTTCATTTGTCCTTCTTGCTTGCCAGCCACAGTAGAAGAGATCCCCAGGTTGCAGTCCTCTGGGACCTGGGTTCCCCCGATTAGGATCGAGTGGCGGGACTCGGAAGGCGAGAGACAGGGCATCATCCTAGACCGGCAAGCCGAAAAAGATGAAAGGGATGCCCTTGTCGAGAGCCTGAATGAGGCGACCCGGCTGCTCAACGTAAGCCTTCGTCTCTCTCCTAAATTATATCATCATTATCTTTCGCCGATCACTCCTTCCGCTTTGCGCGAAGGAGTATTGCCGCTCAATGGCAAAATCGAAGTGCTGGAGAAGCTGGTCCCCCACTTAAACTCCTTGGAGGACGTTCAGCAACAGCTGAAGGCCACTCGGGAGGAGGCTGCGTCAAGGGAGGCGGCTTTAAGGAGGGAGCGGAGCTTCGAGAAGCGAACCTTGACCTCCGCAGATCAATCGGGAGTAAGCCCGCCTCTCCCAGCTTCTTCATGAGTCTCATGTTGATCTCGGTTGTTGACGATCTTCTTTTGTTGTATAAAATTCTTCGGAGGTCCATTCACTCCAAGTCCAGCTAGAAGCGGTCAGCCTTGACAAGGCCGAGATGGAGGCCGAGTTTGAAGGTAATCTTCTTTGAAGTAAAACTTCTTGTGCTGCTTTGTTTCCGAGTGCTTTGAATGATCCGGGACATTTGGCAGCTTACAAGGTAAAAACCCGAGCCCAATACGACGTCTTGCTTGGGCGGATCAAGCGAAGCGACGAGATGCGGGAAGAGGTCGCCAACGCCGCCATGCCGATATTGCTGTCCTTGTTCGATCAAGGAGTTGGGACCAGCTCGCTGGAGCCGATCGAGATATTCGACAAGCTGCGGGGGCTCCCGACCGATACCGGCCAATATCACCGGGCGGCCAAGCATGGGGGCTGGTCGGCTCTTGCTCGGACCAAGTCCCTTTACCCCGAGTGGATATCCATTCAGTCGGGGAAGGCTTTGCTGACGGGACGACGGACGAGCTGGCGTTGGACATGCTAAGTGAGGCACAGGAGGCGGCGAAGAAAATATCTCTTGATGTAGTGAACAATTTCAAGATTTGATTTGTCTTTCTAACTTTATCTTGTAAACGTCGCGTATCTGTAACATTCTGATGTAGGACTTGTGATATTTTTAGTTTATTTATGCTAATGCCTTGATTCGAGCTTTTGCGTGAAATTTCTTGAGTAGTTTTCGTCTGGCTGTCATCAAGCCTAGGCTCGATTAGGTCATCGGAAAACTCTCAGTCCTTAGACACTGAGCTCGAGTCGAAGGACATTAAACAATGATAAACCAAATTATGCACAAAAGTTGATGAGGAAAACTTGAGCTTTATTGACATGTGTACAGCCCCCGACTGCTAGCTCAAGAAGTCATCTTGCTTGAGGTTGGCAGTCAAGGAAAACATGAGGCCTTAGCCAAATTAGGCATAAAATCGTCGAAGATGCTCGATGTTCCAGGAGTTCTCCACCATAGACCCGTCTTCACGCTTTAGCCGGTATGCACCTGGCCGAGTCACTTCAGCGATTATGTATGGTCCTTCCCATAAGGGAGATAACTTGTGTCGGTCTTTGGTGGTCTGGATCTTGCGTACGACCAGGTCGCCAACAATGAAAGCTCGTGCTCGCACGTTGCGACTGTGGTATCTTCTAAGCCCTTGAAGGTATTTGGCCGACTCGATGAGGGCTGCCTCACGGGCCTCTTCCAATCGGGTGAGGTCATCCACTCGGTCGGGGTCGTAGCGTTCATCGTTGAAGGCTGCGGACCGGAGGGACTCATACTCCATCTCGTTTGGCAACATGGCTTCGCGCCATAGACCAAAAAGAAAGGAGTTTGGCCGGTAGCCCGACCGGTGTGGTTCGCAGCGACCATAAAACCGAGGGAAGTTCTTGGACCCACTTGCCGGCGTAAGGATTTAGGCGGTCGAAGACGCGGGCCTTGATGCCTTGGAGGACCATGCCGTTGGCCCGCTCGACTTGTCCGTTGCTTTTGGGGTGAGCTACTGATGCGTAGCAAATCTTGATCCCAAAGTCTTCGCAGAATTCCTTGAAGATGCCTCCCGTGAATTGAGTCCCATTGTCAGTTATGATTCTGTTTGGGACGCCGAAGCGGTGCACGATGTTGAGGAAAAAGTCTCGTGCTTTGTCAGCAGTAATTGTGGCGACCGGCTTGGCTTCAATCCACTTGGAGAACTTGTCGATTGCGACGAAAAGGTGTGTGAATCCTCCTGAGCCTGTTTGAAAGGGCCAACCATGTCCGCCCCATACCGCGAACGGCCGGAAAGTGGGATTGTTTGAAGCTCCTGGCCGGGACATGGCTTTGTCGGCGAAAACGGCGGCCTTCGCAGTTCGTACGACTTTATCCGCGTCGGAGACCGCGGTAAGCCGAAGAAACCTTGCTCGTAAGCTTTGCCGACTAGGGTGCGTGCTGCCGCGTGGCTTCCGCATATGCCCGAGTGGATGTCTTGAAGCAGCTGTTTCCCTTCTTCGGGTGTGATGCA
Source organism: Oryza australiensis (assembly GCA_019925245.2). Lineage (NCBI taxonomy): Eukaryota > Viridiplantae > Streptophyta > Magnoliopsida > Poales > Poaceae > Oryza > Oryza australiensis. The sequence continues at coordinate 557,162 of JAIFGZ020000104.1, forward strand.
CCTCATTAAAATTCTGGAGGGGCTTCTCTTGTATAGATCAAAGTCAACCATGACGTATGCTTGGCAACGACGCCGGACGCGTTCTGCTTCATCCCGGTCATCCGGCAGCTCTTGCTGGGTTAAGAATTTGATGAGCGGCGTCCTCCAGTCGGTGTCGATCATGGCGACTTCGTTCGTGGTTTGCTCGTTGGGAGTTGTCTTTGCAGTGATGGTTGGTTCGTAGAGATGTTCGACAAAGACGTCTGTTGGGGCAGCCTCGCGCTTAGATCCGAACTGTGCCAGCTCATCGGCGGCTTCGTTGTTATGTCTCAGGACATGCGAGAGTTCGAGCCCGTCAAACTTGTCTTCAAGCTTGCGGACCTCTTGTCGGTAGGCCTCCATAGTGTCATTTAGGCAGGACCAGTCTTTCATCACTTGATTGACGACCAGCTGGGAGTCGCCTTTCACGATAAGCCGACGTATCCCGAGTGAAACTGCGAGGCGCAGTCCATGTAGAAGAGCTTCGTACTCGGAAACGTTGTGTGAGGCGGAGAAGTGGAGGTGAAGGACATATCTTAGCCTTTCCCCGGTCGGGAGATCAGCACGACTCCCGCTCCCAAGCCGGTGATCCTCTTGGATCCGTCGAAGTGCATGGTCCAAGTGTTGGAGGTCTTCCCGAGGCACTTTTTCTTTTGTTCGGTCAATCGGCCGGGAAGTCCGCTAAGGCTTGTGACTTTATGGACGTCCTTGCCTTAAAAGTCAAGTCCAGCGGCATCGGTTCTAGGGCCCACTTGGCGATGCGCCGGTTGCCTCGCGGTTGTGGATGACGTCGCCGAGTGGGAAAGAGGTGACGACGGTGACCGAGTGACCACGAAAATAGTGTGCCAATTTTCTCGCGGTTATTAGAACACCATAGAGCAATTTTTGTACACGGGTAGCGAACTTTGGCTCCCGCCAATACTTCGCTAACAAAGTAGATTGGCCTTTGAATCTTTTGAGTTCGTCCTTCCTCTTCACGTTCGACCACAAGGACCGTGCTGACCACTTGGTGAGTGGCTGAGACGTACAGCAGCAGAGGTTCCTGGGGCTGGGGCGAGGCCAGGACGGGTGGCGTGGTAAGGAATTCTTTGAATTCTTCAAAGGCTTTGTTGGCTTCTGTGGTCCACTGGAAGTCGTCTGTCTTCTTTAGTAGTCTGAAGAAGGGCATGCCTCGTTCGCCGAGTCGGGATATGAAACGGCTTAGTGCCGCCATGCAGCCAGTGAGCTTCTGGACGTCTTTCTGGTTACTCGGGGGCTTCATGTTTAAGATGGCGTTGATCTTCTCTGGATTTGCTTCAATGCCGCGATGTGACACCATGAAGCCGAGCGGCTTGCCCGATGGGACGCCGAAGGTGCACTCTCTCGGGTTTAACTTCATTCGAAGGCCGGATGTTTGCAAAGGTTTCTTCTAAGTCGGCGATCGGGTCTTTTCTTTCGCTTGGTCTTGATGACAACATCGTCGACATAAGCTTCGACGTTCTTGCCGATCTGCGTCTGGAAACATCTTTGGATCATGCGTTGGTATGTGGCTCCGGCGTTCTTGAGGCCAAAAGGCATGGTGATGTAGCAGAGGCCCCGAACGGCGTGATGAACGATGTCTTCGGTAGTCGGATTCTTTTAAGCGATCCGGTGGTAGCTCGAGTAAGATCTAGGAGACTCAAAAGTTTGACACTGTGTTGAGTCGACGACTTGGTCGATACGAGGTAGCCCGAATGGACCTTTGGGGCGGGCTTTGTTGAGGTCGGTGTAGTCAACGCACATGCGCCATTGCCCCGTCTTCTTGCGGACCAGACTGGGTTGGCTAACCGGTCGGGATGAAGGACTTCTTTAATGAAGCCGGCAGCCAAGAGCTTTGCGAGTTCTTCTTTGATCGCGTCTTTTCGATCCTGTGCGAATCTGCGTAATCGTTGTTTTATCGGTTTGGCGTCATCTTTGACGTTCAAAGAATGCTCGATCACCTCCCTAGGAATTCCAGGCATATCAGATGTTTTCCAAGCAAAAACATCTTTATTATTTTGAAGGAAGGTGACGAGCGCGCTTTCCTATTTGGGATCTAGGTCGGCGCCGATTACAACAGTTTTCGAGGGATCAGACGGATCAAGGGAGATCTTCTTGGTCTTGGCGTCGCCGGATCCTGATTTGGCTATCTTCTTCGTGGGGACTTCGCCCTCTGCCGAAGTCGATGCAGCCAATCGGACTTCTTGTTGGCCACGTAATCTCTCGCGAGATTGGGCCATGTCGCAGCTCTCCTTATCGCAGGTGAAGGCTTGCTTCACGTCGCTGCGAAGAGTGATGACGCCGTTGGGACCCGGCATCTTCATGCAAAGGTAGGTATAGTGAGGGATTGCCATAAACTTGGCAAGCGCAGGCCTTCCGATGATGGCATGATATGTTGTTTCGAAGTCGGCCACCTCAAAGGTGACGTTCTCCGTTCGGAAGTTCTCTCGGGCTCCGAAGGTGACTGGGAGGGAGATATGCCCGAGTGGTGTTGAAGATAGCCCGGGATAACTCCGTGGAAGGGGCTGAGCTTGCTTTCGGTTAGGCCCTCGGGATCTCGCATCTCATCCATGGTCTTGGCGAATAGGATGTTGAGGGCGCGCCCCATCGATGAGGACGCGCTTAAGCTCGATGTTGCGGACCACGGGGTCCGGGACGAGTGGATAGCGCCCGGGTGGACCACTCGGTCAGGATGATCCGAGCGGTCAAAGGTGATGGCCACTTCTGACCATCGCAGATACTGAGGGACTTCGGGTTGAGCCGCATTGACCTCCCGGTCAGTTAGCTTTTGTTTCCTCTTGGACTCATAGGCTAGTGGCCCTCCGAAGATATGGTTGAGCTCCCCCACTGGGTCTTGGAAAGGTTCGGCATTTTCAACCGCGTTGTTCTTTTTGGCGCCGATGGGCGGCCTCGTCGATCGGCTTCTTGTTAAGTGCGCCGCGTCTGTCGGCGCTTGTAGATAAAGCGATCCTTCGCCGCGTGCTTATGATTCGGATGGTGGGTGCACGGCGTTCATGATGGCGTCGTAGGCGGCGACTCGGGGACGGCGTTGTGTGTTGGAGGTTGCGGCCACTAGGTCTTCAGATCGGCGCTTGCGATCTTTCTGGCCTTGGTTGCCGTTGTTGCCGCCATCCTTCTTAGGATTTCGGCTTCCTCCTGCTTGCTTGTCCTCCCTTCTGTCGGGCCGGTCTTGACGGGCGGCCTTAATGGCGTCATTGGATTTGGCGTATGAGTTCGCCGTCTCGAACATTTGCTTCACCGTCTTCGGTGGTTTGTGCCCGAACTTGCCGATCAGCAGCTCATCACGGACTCCCTTCTGGAAGGCGGCGATGATGATGTCATCGGTGATGTTCGGGATCTTGTTGCGCTTCTCGGATAAACGACGAATATAATCCTTCAGGGGCTCGTCCGGCTTCTGGATGACGTTGTAAAGGTCGAAGTGTGTGCCGGGCCTCTCAAAGGTACCTTGGAAGTTGGCGATGAAATGATCCTCGGCTCGCTCCACGAGCCGATTGAGAATCTTGGCAGGCTCGTGAGCCAATTTCTAGCCGAGTTTGCGAGTGCCACGGGCGGTAATTGGCCATGGCTTTGTTGTCGCCACTGCGGCTCGGATGGCAAGGGTATATACGGTTAGCCAAGATTCAGGGTCGGTCTTGCCGTCATACCTTTCGATCCCTGTAGGCTTAAAGCCACTCGGCCAATGCACTCGGCGGAGCTCCGGAGTGAAGGCTGGTACTCCGTCGTCGCCGCTATCGGGTGACCCCCTCCGATCTTCCCGAGTGCGTCGGTCGCGCTCCTGGTAGCGGCGATCGGGAGGACTTCCGCGAGATCACTCGGCGGGGTCTTCGGTTGGTGGTTGGGTAGCTGGGCTGTTGTGGCGGACTCGGTGGTGGACGGGTGGACGTCCATGTCGTTTGTCGCGGGAGTCGGCCATCTGCTCCTGGTACTTCAGTGTGGACTCGTGAGGTGGGCCTCGTGGCCTAGTTGTCGACCGAGCCGGCTCGGGCCTCCTATAGTCTCCCGACTTTAGAGGTGGAAGCCGGCTCTTGTCCGGCGTTTCGGCCACGATTCGATCGGCCTTCGTGCCGAAGTGGTGGGATGGCCGTTGGCTGTGGCAGCGACGATGGTCTTGATCTTGTCAAGTATAGGAGTCACGTTGGCCGGAGCCGTCTCCATGACGGTGTCCAAGAGCGTGAGTGCGGCGACAGCGTTCTGCTGTGGCGTTTGGAAGATATTGGTATTGCGGACCCGTGTTTGGAGTATGGCCTCCTGGGCAGATCGTCCGGCTACACGTAGATCCAGTTTCCTTTTGTCAGCCTCGTCCTTGCGTTGTTTTTCTTCCTCGGCTGTCTTGCGCTCGAGCTCCACTCTGGCTCGCTCTTCTTCGGCAAGCCTTCTGGCCATGGCCGAGTCGGACTCGTCCGGTTCGGCCATGAGGACGTCAAAGCACTTCGGCTCACGATCCATGCGGCGGTCGGAGTTGTCGGCTTCGTCGAAGGGATGCCGTAGAGGTTGTCGGCCGGCGGAGCCGAGGTATCCATTGAGCTCAGAAGATGAGCAGGAGCCGAATGATGGGAGGATGACACGACCTCCCTTGATCTGGGTAACCCGGATCTGGATCGTTCCGTCGAGTCGAGAACTTGGGGTGTGGACTCCTCCGAGTGGGTCGCCGCCGACTCGGGGAGAGAAGTTCGCTGTAGATCTCGGCGGCGTTTGGTAACCCGAACGGCGCCGAGAGGTCTTCGTCCGAATAGATCGCTTCCGTCGGGGAGGCGAGAAGATTGGCGCAGATCTCGGCGGTATTCGGTAATCCTAATGGTGCCGAGTGAAGTCCGTCGTCGGAGAAAGTAGATTGCATCTTGGCCTCCAAGACGTTGTTGTAGATCTCGGCGCTATTGGGGAGCCCGAACGGCGCCGAGTGGGTCTTTCCTTCCGACTGGTTTGAGTCCGAGTCGAAAGAGGAGTCGTTGAGGGAGTTGGCGGCGAAGTCGCCGAATCCTGAAGGAGATCCCATCACGCTTGTCGGCGAAATTGTTGAAGAAGTCTCAACGCGTTCCCCTACCTGGCGCGTCAACTGTCGAAACTTGGTTTCGGCAATATAATTTCTGGGGTCGCAGTCAAGATCGCCAAGCCCGATGGGTTAGAAGAAGAAGAAAGTTTAGACAGGTTCAGGCCCTCTCAAGAGGTAATACCCTACTCCTGTTTCGGTGGATTCGATCCGCCGAGTGTCTTTATTGATCTCGTGATCTAAGGCTCAAAGCTCAAAGCTGATCTTACATAGGATTTTCTGATCTCTGATCTCATATCCCTCAAGGGACGCCCCTTACCCCTCTTATATAGTCTTGGGAGGAGGGCTTACAAATCGGAAACCCTATCTTACTCTAAGTCAGTTTCCTCAATCTTACCAAACCGTGACTATAGGCCGATTGCCTTATCTCTATCGGCAATCGTAATACCCAAGTCATGTTTGGTTTACAGATATGGCAGGCGCAATCTATCCCTACCTCCAGTCGGATAAGCTTGCCATGTAGATACCCGATTGCCACAATCTCCACACTTTGGGATAGCAATTATATGTAAGTTGGTTCCCTGAGCCGATCCGGTAGGATATAAACTTAACCTTAACGCATGTATCTGTTTATTTCTTGTTGGTTAGCAGATCAAACCAACTGGCACACCTAGTTCATTAAAGGTAGCCAAGGATGGACCTGCAATGAAGTTAAGCAGATCTCCCAGGCCAACATGTGGCAAAGATTTCTCATCAACAGATGGTTGTGAAACAAAACAAAACAAAACAAATATTTTCGACTAGGCCGACTGGATGACTAAGGTGATTTTCGGCTAAGGCTAGTGTCGTCTCTGGTCAATTAAGGATCGAGCCATGAAGCTATGCATGAAACAAACCTAGTATAACCGTACTTCTCGCATTTGGCATAGACCTAGCAGAGTAAATAGCCGAGCGGAGGCGGTACCTATGACGCGGTGGTTCACTTAGGCTTGTGAATAGACGGGGAGCCTACAGGTGGATAACCCCTGGTGGGTAACCGGAATAAAACTTGACTTAATTACAACTTAACGCATGTGTGAGTCTTCCCTCTTTGGAACGCCAAAACTCCTCTCACTCCTAGAAATAGTGAACACCTAGAGTGCATGATGACTCAAGTTCATGGAGCGGGTACTGCCAAAGTAAGGTTATTGAAAGGCTTTGCCATGACACGTCTCATTCGTTGGGACTTAGGCTAATTTGTTGGGCAAGTCATGGAGTACGGGTTAAAGCGTACATCCACTATAGTGTGAATAAACCAATCTATTCAAATAGCCGTGCTCACAGACATTGAGCACCGGGACATGTATTACACTTGGCTAGACTAAAAAAATTCTAAACTAATAGAATGGGATGATGCATGATGATTTTGTACTAGTGGATCACTTCTCGAGAGACGAGAAGGGGTAGACCCTAGAAAACCATGACGAGACAACGGCGGGAAGTTATCCTTGGGATCACAATGGATGGTGGACAGAATCGTCGCTAGTCAATGAATAATGGATTAAAACTTGATTAGTCTATGCTAGGTCTTAGGCTTACGAAAAGAATTACAAAATTGGCTTTATGCAAAGTAACCCTTAGCATCCCCTTTGAATTCCATTATCATTTGCATAATTGTTGTGATGGCCTGATGAGTATGGTTGGTACTCACCCTTGCTATTTACAATTAATCAAAGGCGGATAATGAAGTCGCCGAGGATCCTTATGAATACTATCCGTATGCTAGTGAAGATGATGGCACCCCATAGGTCTTAGTCCTGGTCGTTGCCTGTGGCAACGACGTCGCCGTTGCCTATATTCCGCTACCATATCTAAACTCTATCTTTAAATGTATTCTAGACCGCTTGGTCCTATGCCTCAGTCTATGCCTGCGGGCGCTATGATGTAATAAATTGCGTAAGACGCTATATGTATGTGCACTTGATATTACAACATTGTAATCATGTGTACTAGACTACTTGATCTAGGGAAATGATACAGTTAAACATGAATGATACCTGTTAAAAATGAGGGTCAACACCCGACCTTCACTGACGCTCTCCGTCGAGTAACTTGGCCCTCCAACTTCAAGCCGACGGGGGTCAAAAATTGCGATGGCAAGTCGGACCCAGCCTCATGGCTGTATGTATACCCTACAGCCGTTAAAGTCGCTGGAGATGACAAGTCGGTTCTGGCCAACTACTTGCCAATCATGTTGACGTTGGTCACTTGAGCATGGCTAACTAGCCTCCCCGAGCGTACCATCAACTCCTGGGCCAATCTCAAACCCAGTTCATCACCAACTTCCAGGGCACCTTCCCTCGCCTCGAAACACGTTGGGACCTATAACAAATAGTCCAGGGCGAGAAAGAACGCTTCGCCGACTACATCAAGCGGTACATGGAGAAGCGTGTCGGCGGGATCATCGGCAGTCCAAGGAGGGTTACCCAAGGAGGTGAAAGAGAGTGGTCGGGGCGTCTCATCGATGGATCCGATGGTCGACTCGAGTACCAAACGAGCCAAGAGACAAGAGAATTTATACTGGTTCAACCCTCTCGGAGGATAATAGGCCTACGTCGAGTGTTTTTTGTTGGGGTGGAGTATGAACAAGGATTACAATGGAGGGAGTTCTTGGGGCTCTAGGGAGTGGATCTAGCTCCCAAAGACTCGAGTTCAGAGAAGAGTTCTTAGAAAGCCATCCCCCTACCTGTTCATCCTGCCCTCCCTTTTATAGCTCAAGGGACAGTTACAAGAGGACTTGGGGACAAAAAAACTAAGACTAAAGACTAAAAAGCAAGTAAAAACAACATATGAAAAAACATAGAGATTCCCCAGGTCTTGCGCGCCATGGGCATCTTGTGCTCTATCCTGCCTTGGGATCCGTCCTCCGCAGGTACCCTCTGCGTAGTCTTGTCGGGTGACATCATCTTCTATCGGGTTGTCCCTTCCTTGCCTCCTCTACGAACCTTGCAAAGCAAGCCTTCCTTCCCGAGGAGATCTGAGGTCGGGCCGATGAGCTGAGGTCGAGAAGGAACGCCAAGGTCAGACCTGGGGAGAGGTCGGGGTGGCCGACCCCAAGAGGAGGTCGGGCTTCCGACCCCGTCCCGAAGATTCCCGGTCCGACTTCAGTTGACCTTAACTCCGCTCTATGAGCTACCCCGGGGTGACACCCCCCACAAAGCACAACACTATCCCTCACGTCACCGACGCGGAGGGCATGGAGGCGTTCCATCAAGGCGCCAAGAACGGAGACTTCATCAAGTGGTTGGCCCGTAAGACCCCAACAACTATCCGTTAGATGTTCGATCGGGTGAACAAGGATGCCATTCTGAAGCTTCCATCACGGCCCACATCTGGAAGCAACCTTCCTCCTCTTTGAAGAGGGATAAACTTGAGTCCTCCAAAGAGAAAGGAGTGAAGCACAAAGGGGAGGACGCCGTTCACGTCGCCGAGCGCGACAACTACAACAACCATCGAGCTCATCCTCTACGTTCCGACGATTTCAATAAGATGATGGACGACCCGTGCCTCTACCATCTCAAGTCAAACCACTCGGCCAAGGATTGCTATTTGCTCAAGCGGTATGCACAGCAATTTGATGACAAGCCCGCTCAAAACAGGGACGCAAAGTCGACTGACAAGGAGGACCCAAATGTCCCGCTCGGCTTCCCACACCCGCACGCCGAGCTTAGTCACATCTACGACGGGCCGGACACATACAAGTCCAAGCGAAAGCAGAAGCTCACCGCTCGGGAAATCTAGGCGGTTGTCCCCAACACCCCGCAGTACCTTCGGTGGTCAGAGGCCTCAATAACCTTTGACCGCTCCGATCACCCGGACCGAGTACCCACCCAAGGCACTACCTCCTGGTCTTAGACCCAGTCGTCGAGGGTGTGCGATTGAAGAGGGTGCTCAATGACGGTGGCAACACACTCAACATCCTTTTTCTCCAAGACATTCAATGACATGTGGCTGCCCCGTTTGTCGCTCTGCCCGAGTAAATCACCGTTTGGTGTAATCCCGGATCTCTCCTCAACTCCACTCGGGTAGGTTACCCTCCCTGTCATGTTCGATGATCCAAGCAATTTTCGGACGAAGAACATCGTTTTCGAGGTCGCCGAATTCGAAACCACCTACAATGTTATACTCGGTAGGCTAGCCATGGTCAAATTTATGGTCATTCCTCACAACGCCTACGCCATGATGAAGATGCCCAGACCTTAGGGCGTCATCTCTCACTGGGCCGACATCAAGCAATCCTTCGTTTTTGACCAGGAGAGCTGTGAGATGACCTAGAACCAAGAAGCGGAGCTCTACCAGAAAGCTGTCCACAGTGACGCCTCCACTCGGCAAGTTGACGAAGCTGAACTCCCGGCTGCAAAGGTCTCCAAAGCAAGCATCGAGCTGACTGAAGTACCAGTCAAGAAGATTGTCCTCGACGAGGCCAACCCATCCAAGACCGCTGTCATTGGGGCTACTCTTGACCCCAAATAGGAAGACACGCTCATCACCTTCCTTCAGGTCAACATGGACATCTTCACTTGGAACCCTCCGACATGTCTAGTGTCCCAAGGGAGGTTCCCAAGCACTCTCTTCATGTTCGTCCTAATGCGAAGCCTGTCAAGCAACGACTGTGCCACTTCGCGCCCGATAGAAAGGAGGCCATTAGAGTGGAGATCACAAAACTCTTAGCCATTGGATTTATAAAAGAAGTGTACAAACCGAAGTGGCTTGCCAATCCGATGCTTGTGAGAAAAAAGAATAAACATTGGCGTATGTGTGTTGATTACATTAATCTCAACAAGGCCTGTCCAAAAGACTCATTCGGTCTCCCTCGCATCGACCAAGTGGTAGACTCCACGGCCGAATGTGAGCTGCTATGTTTTCTCGATGCCTACTCGGGGTATCACCGGAATTACCCTCAACAAGGATGACTACCTCAAGACATCGTTCATCACTCCGTTCGGTGCATACTTACATAACAATGCCCTTCGGCCTCAAGAATGCCAGAGCCACCTATCAGTGCACTATGGAGCGGTGCCTCCACACTCAACTTGGCCATAATGATGAGGCTTACAAGGACAACATCGTTATCAAATCCCGAGTAAAGAAAGACCTAATTGCCGACTTGATGGAGGCATTTAACAGTTTGCGAGCCTTCAGGATGAAGCTCAATCCTGAGAAGTGTACCTTCGGCTTCTGTTCCGACAAGCTACTCGGTTTTATGGTGTCCTATCGGGGCATAGAGGCAAATCCATGAAAGATAGCAGCCATTCACTCTATGCAACCACCCACCGACTTGAAGAAGTTGTAGAAGCTAACCGGCTGCATGGCATCACTCAACCGCTTCACCTCTCGACTAAGCGAGCATGACATGCCCTTTTTTAAACTGCTCAAGAAGTTGGACAACTTCACCTGGACCAACGAAGCTCAAGTTGCCTTTGACAACTTCAAGAGGTACATGACAAGTCCTCCCGTCCTCACATCACCACTGCCCGAAGAGCCCATGCTCCTGTACATTGCCACCACAACAAGCATTGTCACTACAATCCTGGTGGTGGAGAGTCCACGCAGAAGATCCAACACCCCGTGTACTTCATCAACGAAGTCCTCAACGATTCCAAGACCCCGTACACGTAGGTCTAGAAGAGCCATCTTCATCATGGCTCACAAACTTACTCACTACTTCCAAGCACACTCAATCTTGGTTGTCATAGCTTACCCCTTTGGGATGTCGTGGTTTAACAAAAGAGCAACCGGACGCATCGCAAAGTGGGCACTCGAGATGATGGTGTTTGACATCACCTTTCAAACCCGGGTGACCATCAAATCCCAAGCACTTGCGGACTTTCTTGCTAAATGGATAGAGGAACAATAGCCGGGTACCAACACTGATTTGCCACACTGTCTGCTTTACTTCGATATCTCGTTCATGAAGACTAGCGCAGGTGCACGAGTAGTGCCGATCTCTCCCAAAGGAGAGAAGTTATGCTACATCCTCCAACTGCACTTCACTTCGTCCAACAATGTCACCGAGTACGAAGCTCTCCTCCATGGCTTAGTGTCACTATATCCCTCAGCATCCGTCGGGTCATGGCATGAGACGACTCGCAACTCGTGGTCTGCCAAGTGATGAATGTCTGCGACTGCACGAACGACAATATGGTGGCTTATTGCCAGAAAGTCCGCAAGCTCGAAGACAAGTTCAATGACCTAGAGCTAGCACATGTGGCGCGTGATGACAACACAGAGTCGACTCCTGCGCGCGGCTAGGCTCTCGACGCGAGTCGGTCCCGCCAGGCGTGTTCTTGGAATTCCTTCACAAGCCATCCATACAGAAGAGCAAGACTCCGATTAAGCAAGTTATGACGGTCAATCATGACTGGCGCACACCCCTCCTCGACTTCCTCAACAATGGCACTCTCCCGCATGACAGAGCAGGAGCGAAAAAGTATCATGCAAGAGCAAATCCTACTCCATCATTAAGGGCGAGCTATACCGTAGGGGCGCCATTGGCATTCTCATGAGATGTGTTTCATAGCAGGAAGGCTGAGATCTTCTCACCGACATCTACTCGGGCATCTGCGACAACCATGCCGCCTCCAAGACAATAGTCGGGAAAACATAACGACAAGGCTTCTTCTAGCCCACCGCTGTCACTGACGCTCTTTGTGAGCTCCTCAACAAAGATTAGAATTCCCCGAAGGATTCGAACTTCGAGAACACATCATCTTGCAAGAACCTCGGTGAAAATCCCTCTCTTCCTTCTCTAGCTTTGCTTACTTGTGCCGCTACTAGTCTAGTTGTTATTTGTGCTTGTTTCTCATACTTGTGGCTTGCTAGATGTAGTTTACTTTATGTATTGCATTTGCTCTGTGAGTTTTGAAATTATCTGAAAGGCATTTTCAAAAATTCTAAAAAGTACCACTTCCACATTTTATTAAAAGTTTTAGTTCGCCTATTCACCCTCTTCTGGGCCATTTCAGAAATAAAATGGTAACTTAATTGTACCTACACACTGTTCATATACTTTACTCCACACAAAATTAGTAATGGTAAACTAAGATTGATTTGGCTTGTCGTAAAAAAATTGGCATGCTAATGTTTTGGAACGGATAAACAAAAATTTTGGTGTAACTTTGCCAAATTTTTTATTTTTAATATTAAATTGTTTAAATTTAGTTTTTAAAATAAATTTTAGAAATGAAGTAAAATATTACTTGTTTTCCTATTTTTAAATAGAAACGACACATTAATTCTAGAATCAGCATGAGTTCATACTTTTCCGTAATCCAGTGCCTAAATTCATACCAGCTCCGGCTTTTAATAGATGATGTCGTTAACTTTTCAATCATTTGTTTTATTAAAAAATACGTAGTTGTCATTGGCATTTGTTGCTAGTTGTTTTATCCCTAAAAGTACTTTAAGCATTATTTATATCTTATGAATTTACACAAATTTTAATAAAACAAATAGTCAAATGTGTGTTAAAAATCAATGGCATAATCTATAACTATAACTATCTATAAAAAGTAGTGTTTTACCCAAAATTTTGTTTTGCCTGACTATTTTGTGGAAAATTCCTTGAGTTTATTCGAAATTAACCCGCAGTCCCAATGTTGAAAAGAAAAGGAGAGCTTGGATAAAAAAAACCTTCTACTCCCCTCCTTTCCGTCTCCATCCGCACCGCGCTTGTGCCGCGCTTGTGCCCCTCTCTCTTATCGCCGCCGGAGCTCCCGCGTCACGCCCGCGCCCTCCTCTCGTCTCCATCCATGTCGTACTCCTCGACTTTACCCGCTGCGTAACGTACAAACACAGTTGTTAGTCTATTTAAAAAGCAGAGGAAATATTTTCAAATTTTCGTTTTACCATTTCCCTCCATCCGTCCGCGCTCTCGCTCATTCCCCTCTCACCTTTACCACTAAAAAACCAAACCAAACGAAACCGAAGCGGCAAAACAAAAACAAAGCGACGGCCACGTGCCGCCCACTGACCGGTGGGCCCGATGATCCTCCCCACCCGAACCCCAGCCAATGGGAAGCCGCTGATCCCCACACCCACGGATCGCCGCCCCATCCCGAACTCATCTCCACCGTCCGTCTCCATCCGACGCCTCCCCGTGCTCGCGCCCATCCGCCCCCAAAATTTTCCCCACTCCCGCCTCGCCTCTCCCTTCCCATACAAATACCCACGCAATCCTCCCCCCCAAAACCCACCCAAATTCGCCTCAAATCCACTCCAAATCCAAATCCAAATCTCACCTCGAATTCTTCTCCTTCTCCTCCTCCGGCGAGAGATGGCCCGCACGAAGCAGACGGCGAGGAAGTCCACCGGCGGCAAGGCGCCGAGGAAGCAGCTGGCGACGAAGGCGGCGCGCAAGTCGGCGCCGGCGACGGGAGGGGTGAAGAAGCCGCACCGCTTCAGGCCGGGGACCGTCGCGCTTCGGGAGATCCGCAAGTACCAGAAAAGCACGGAGCTCCTGATCCGCAAGCTCCCCTTCCAGCGGCTGGTGCGGGAGATCGCGCAGGACTTCAAGACCGACCTCCGCTTCCAGAGCTCCGCCGTCGCCGCCCTGCAGGAGGCCGCCGAGGCCTACCTTGTGGGTCTCTTCGAGGACACCAACCTCTGCGCCATCCACGCCAAGCGCGTCACCATCATGCCCAAGGACATCCAGCTTGCGCGCCGCATCAGAGGCGAGAGGGCCTAGGCTTGCCTTGCCTGGAGGCTTCTTCTGTGTTCTTGGCAACGTGGCAAGTTTTCAGATTTCAGTCGGTAGGTTAGGAGATGTGTTCGGGTTAGATGGGTAACCTGGCCTTTTAATTATGTTATCTTTGATGCTGTAATCGTTGTGGTTTGCTAATCTTAATGGAAAATGCTATGCCGTTTGGTATTTCTAAATGAATTCTTCAAAGTGGAATATCATTTTGTTTTGTTCTAATATGTTGAATTTTGTTGAAATGTTGGATCTTGCAGACTGACATTTTGCTCTGAACTAGTAACAGAACAGTTTCAGCAGGGGTTGAAATTTAGGCGTACATGTTTTACATTCCAGGGACTATCTATGCAGAAACTTGTTTCATGAATTTGTTTTGTGTGCATTTCATCAAATTGCGAACATTTAGGCAAGTCAGCAAGAGAAACTAATTTGACAAAATAGGCACATCTCCTAGCATTTATACCATCAAAACACAAGTGCGGCAAGCTTGTACGGATGGGGCTTATGCTATTGACATATTCCCACCATAATGGCACATTTCTAAACCTACAACTCTAAGAGTGGCATGAATCTAATCCTTCCAAATTCATAAGGCTGACCCAAAGATGTCAGCTCTAGTTCTCTACTCTGTTCTACAGACTAGTCCTGCATGGTTCATGTAAGCATGTTCACATACAGGCTACAAAATAGTCTACAGTTCTGCACCATCCACCATCTGACGATTGCAAGAGAGCTAACACTTACGTTGGCATTATACTGACGATGGATGTGCTCTGAGTGTCCTTTGTATGTTGTGAATTGCTGAGCGATAGTGGCGGAGAACATCTGAATTTAACCTTCAAATTGCTAATCAACACAACACCAAGTGGCTGTCACTCTGGAATTTGATGAGAGCTATCACTGTTAATCGTCAGCTAGTCGTGCTGCGTAGCATGACTTGAACATGCTGCTGATGGATGTACCCAGGTATTCCTAAATGGCTGTTCTTGGTAGCCTCAATTACTGACTGATGAATTTGAGAAGTTGATTCGATCTTCAACAGGGCCAGTTCTGTCCCAAGAGTTATATTGAAGATTCAAACAAATGTGCACTATGACTTCCAACAAAGCTGTTGATTTCTACAAGCCCTGAAAAGATGGACAATAAACAGCAGAAATTAACTAGCAACTTCATCCATTAACTGCTTAATGGCCAAGAGGGCAGTTACATGGGCCATGATTAACAAAAAGGTGAGTTTAATTAAAGATAAAAGTTCCTGCTACACCCATGTGTAGCTACATCCATTTTTGAATTCTTGCACATTGTGACTTTAGGAAATTCTCAAAATTAAAACATTTATAGCATGTTGACCTATGTTCATGCACAAAATTATGTACAGATATAATCATGTATATGCGTGCTACAAAATTATGTAAAGATGGATCAGCTTTCTTTCTTTGATGTAAGATAAGACGATATAGTTTTCTTTCTCACATAGCACAAATTGATCATATATTTACACAAATTTCTGCGTGTAAACGTAGCTCTACTTGTATTAGTTTTTTTCGGGGTCTAAATTGCCAAGTGCAAAATCCAAAGTGGGTGGAGCTACACGAGAGTAAATAAAAATCTAAACCCTTTATTAAATTAGAAAGTAAGGAGGTGACAACTTTAAGGCTTCATCGAGACGAAAGTGAGGAAAGAGAACTGTGAAACCTTACCAATTTATACCTGCTGATTATGTTGATTGTTACTTGATGGCTGAGAAAGGTATGCAGCAAAACCAAGTTCCTGAAAGCAATGACTGCGTAAGTAATTTTTTCAATATTCAGATATGGCGCAAGGGGCACCATTTTTTATCAAAAAGAGAGCAACAGGCAATTGACAATACTCTTGATACAGTAGGTAAGCTTGGGCACAGGCCGGGTTGTGGCTGCACTCCTCCATAATTCAGTTGCCCCATTGGAAATGGATTAGAAATGTCAAGACCCTGAAAATGAAAAAGGAACTAAAAATTAACCATGTTATATAACTAACATCAGGGTTAGAACAGACTGCACAACTTCAGGTACATCTGACATCCATGCCCAGTGTGTGTGTGTGTATATATATATATATATATATATATATATATATATATATATATATATATATATATATATATATATCGTCATCGCCGCCATCTGTGGCATGGCGAATCTCAATTTGAAAACTCAAATTAAAAATCCGAACCGTTCAAATTGTTCTACATATTAATATCGCCATATCGTCTTGTAGACCAAATTTTACATTTTTTTAAATTTTTTTTACTATTTTATCGGATAGATCAAAAATGCATTAATCCAACGATTTCTGGAGTATCTATTTTATTACATCTTTGACTTATCCGATAAAATAATAAAAACTTTCAAAAAATGTAAAATTTAGTCTACAAGGAGATTAATATGTAAAACAATTTGAACGGTTCGGATTTTCAATTTGAGTTTTCAAATTAAAGATTCGGCCATACCACACGGGATGAGGTTGTGCGGCGCGCCACACAATAACTCAACTCTCTCTCTCTATATATATATATAAAGAATCCAGATGGCGTGATGAATTGGCCTGGCATTGCTGAGGCATGACCTATTGTGAATTCAAGATTCTCCAGCCCAAGATACCCTTAATAATCATAGTCCTTTGACAAATCAGTGAAAACAAATGAGCTACTATCAGTTATGACCACAGTCCATGGTGGTATGGCATAGGATTTTAAATAGAAAACCTCTGCACAGCAGAACTTAAAAGCTGTGGAAGGGCCTTAGGAAATACAAAATCGAGATGAAAAATAACTTGTTCAATATAAAATTTTAATAGGAAAAGAAACAACCTGATGTTACAGGTTTTTGTGACTGATCCCAATTTTGCATGGAGTTCATATGACATTAAATAGAACAATCTGAAAGGAATTCTCAATTGAAATGACTGTAGCAATATAGATTTTTGGGAGTTTACATAAAGCAAAGGTTCATGATATCACCGTCAACTGGTTACCGTTTAGAATAAAATCAATTTGTGATTACTATCACATTATGCCATCACCATATAATGAACAACAATGCTGGAATTACCTGAAATAGAACATTTCCAGGTTGAGTAGCATCCAACATGGTATATTGCATTGGGGATTGTTCTGGTTGCACTTTCTTGTTTTTTTGTAAACCTTTCTCAATACAACTTTTTTGTTGGCTTTTAGCATTACGACCTTTCTTTTTTCGTCGCTTCCGTCTTGTGCTGCTTGAATAATCCAGTGCTCTTTCTGATTCATTGTCAGTACCATTCGCAGACAAGGATATTGTTACATCCTCAACATCAGACTGAGGAGCCGATGCATCAATGCTTGTTTGTTTCTGCAGGATCTCTTCAATTTTCTTACCCAGTTCTACTGAACATTGATCTAATACTCTGTATGACTCCTCGCATTCTGATGCTCGAGCAACAAGCCTAACATATACCGGGCACAAGTATTCATAGCGGCTAGAAAATTCTAATGTGGTATCTGCCTGAACCTTTCGACCTTCAACCTGCGGTGCAGTCAAACACCTCCCATATTTGGTCCATCGCTTCAGGAGGTACCTATCAGGCATATACTTTATGTCCATTGTATCTAAAACTTTCAAAGCATGGCTACACAGGAAACCAAGTGTCTCAAACTTCCTACATGAGCATATAACTGTCTGCTCAGAAGGGTTTCCATGAACTTTATACCGTCTTTCTTTCTCAAGAATTGCAACGATATATTCACGGCTGGGACCACTTTCATCACGAGTCACAATGTAAGCTGACTGAAACTCTTCGTATTCTTCTTGGAAAAGCTGAAATATCATACCAGTATAGGCCTCAGAAGCTTGTCTCAGAATAGGAGCTCTAATCTTGAAGTCTGGCAACTTGAGTCTCGAACTAAATTCAACCTCCAATTCTTTGTACCGCCTATCATTGACCAATTTCTTAAGATGCTTCAAGAACGAAATAATATCTACATCAGATTTCAAATAATCCCTAACGTCAGAATGTAGACGTTCATTTAATTGTGTGTTCTTCATCCCAGCTGAAAATATCCACTTCGTGTATGGCCTAGCCCACTTCTCTTTTTCTTCAAATACCTTCTGCAACCACACATTACTGTGAAGGTTATATTTATTGATCATAGCTTCCCAAGCAGTAAAAAGCACCACCTCTTCCTCATAATCATTGATGCATGCCTTGAATTCCTTTATGAAACCACAATCCCCTCTAATAAGGTGATTGAGGTTACTTTTTGCAGTCTGCTTCAGGTTCCATGTACATATGGCATGGCATGTGGCCGGCATCACCAGTGAGATGGCCTTTGCAACAATTGCGTCTTGGCGTGAAAAGACAGTCCGCGGTGCTTGTCCAGACATCGCATGCAAGAAGGTCCCAAACAACCACTGGAATGATTCAAGGCTATCACCGTACATAAGTGCCACTCCAAGCAAAACAGTCTCCCCATAATTGTTAAATCCAACAAAAGAAGCAAAAGGTCGGAGATTCATGTTGTTTCTGGGGACAATATCAAAGGAAACAACATCACCAAATTGACCAAAATCAATTACCATCTTTGCATCTGCCCAGAAAATGTTTGTAACTTTATCTTCAGCATCCAGCTGTACAGCATGATAAAATAAAGGATCCACCCGACATTGATCCTGGAGGTAGTTTAACAGAGCACTGGCTTCCCCACACTTAATTTCCCGCTGCCGCCTAGTATGCAGAGAGCACTGAGAGACTTCTGTGGAATTAATAGTTTTCTCGGCAAGAATGGAATTTCTGCTTTCAGGTTCACTGGCATGTGTCACACTACCAGAGTTATCAGCGTCAGAAGACTGAACATCACTTAACTTTCTTTGCAGTGGATTTGCACAGGATGGAATGAACAAGGGATGATTATGCTGTGCCTCAAAAGCATATACCTCATACTTTGAAGTATCATTTTTGCGCCTGATGACTAAATTAGCGTGGCATCCTGTTCTTGTATCAGGCTGTGGAGTCCTCGTATGGTTGGTTCGTTTATCTGGGGCTTTGAATCCTTCCCTCGAACAAACAAACTTTCTTGAGGTTATTTCACCAGTTTTCCTACTTTTGTTTGCGTATTCTCTTCGGACACTGAACCCCAATTTCCATGCGTAATACCGATAGAATTCATATGCTTCATGTTCAGACGCAAACTCTTGCCTTAACCATGGTGTATAATCTCCAGTCGCTGCTTGAAGTCTGGGAATGCATGGACCTGCTTCGCTGTCCTCAACAGGTGTGTTACCTGAAGTATTTTAAGAAGGAATTTAAATCTAAAAGCATGATCAAAATGCAAACTTATCTGCATAGGGCAATTAAAAATCAAGAATATGATCAACTAGAAAGTCATGTGCAGAAATAATGGATATCTTGCGGTTTTTGAGTGTGGCATGGTCTTACTTGGGCATTATTATCCATTTGCAACCGCAAATGCAACGACTTGATGAAAGACAATAATTTACTGGCATTGGTGTACTATTGCAGGATGTAACAACACCCAATCGAGTTGCGCTAATAAAGCATTTCCTCTTTATTCTCTACGTAGATTTGAGTAAAACAGATCGAATTTCACACCAATTTTGAGTGTACAGCTAGGGTTTGAGCTTAAGCGCACATCAACATCTCCAACTAAAAATGATACCGTTAGGGCCGTACAAAGTGAATGCTACGATTCGAGCAACCGGCGCTCCTTCCACCTAAAAGCCGAAGCCATCGCCAGGTCCAACGCCCGAGCAGCTTGCGGTTTTGAAGCGAAAAAAAAAAGAAAGAAAAACTGAGCAGGTTGGGTTTGGTAGAGAGCGAAGGGGGGCAGAGAGAGAGGGCGAAGGAGACCTGAAGGAGCGGGCGGAGGAGGAGGAGGATCAGGGTGGGGGGGTGGCTCCGGCGCGGGGGAGTTCATCACCGGCGGTGAGGCGAAGTGCGGGGCGGGGCGGAGCTCGCCGCAGCTTGGCTTCCTCTGTTGGCGTCTTGTGTGTGGTGTCATTTCCCCCTCCGTTGCTGCCGCGGCGTCCAGGTTCGAGACCTGTAATGGGCCGTCCTAGGAAGCCCGGTGGGTGCTGACAAGTGCTTCATGGGCCCATTTTAATTGGGCTGGGCCCACTGGGGATGTTCAGATCATGGAGCCAAAGAATATATATATCTATAATCTATAATCTATAACTATCTATAAAGCAAGTAGTGTTTCTACCCAAAATTTTGTTCTGTCTGACTATTTTATAGAAAACCCCTTGAGTTTTTGCAAAATTAACCCGCAGTTAGGGGTGGATACCAGCTCGGCTCGGCTCGGCTCGGCTCAGCTCGGTAGAGAGTCGAGTCAGGAGGTCGGCTCGGCTCGGCTCGTGAGCCGGCTCGAGCCAGCTCGTTTAGCTCGTGAGCCACTTTAATATAGTGCAATTTATGTATAAATTGCATTTTATTTTAACCCGCAGTTAGGGGTGGATACCGATCGGCTCGGCTTAGCTCAGCTCGGCTCGGCTCGGTAGAGAGCCGAGCCAGGAGGCCGGCTTGGCTCGGCTCGTGAGCCATCTCGTTTAGCTCGCGAGCCACTTTAATACAGTACAATTTATGTATAAATTACATTTTGTTTTTTGAGTCTATTAAACATGCAAATATACAATTGAAAAAAGTAAAAAGTGATATATTAAGTCCATAATTAACGTAATAACACTTGTCCATCGATAATTATCTATGCAAATGTAATTATGCAACTAGATTTGATATTATTACTATTATAATCTAAATCATTAGATCCATATTGACCATCACAAAATCATAAAAATTATGATTTATTGCCACATCAACAACAAAACAAGCAAAAGAATAGCAAAACAAGCAAAATATTAGACCCTTTTGTACATTGCATCTGGCTCGTTGAGCTCACGAGCAGCTCGCGAGCTGACTCGAGCTGGCTCGTTATAGCTAACGAGCTAAACCCTTGGCGCAGCTCGTTAGCATTTCTCAACGAGCCGAGCCGACCATGAGCCGAACGAGCTAGCGAGCCATGAGTATTTCGTTAGCCCTACTGCAGTCCCAATCTGAAAAGAAAGGGAGGGCTTGGATTGAAAAAAGACCCCTTCGCCCTCCCTCCCGTCCCCATCCGCGCGCGCCGCGCCGCGATCGCGCTCCTCCTCCCATCGCTTCTCGGAGCTCCCGCGCCCTCGTGCGTCCCCGTCCGCGTCACGCCTCGACTTACGTTGCAACGCACGGGCACGATTGCTAGTGTGTGTGTCTATATACACACACACTAACAACGTGCCGTGCGTTGCAACCGAGCTGGCGCGGCGGATGGGAGGAGGAAGGACGAGCGCGGCGCTTTTATAAACACTCAATGGGTTTTCTGTGAAATAGCCAAGTGGACTGCAGGTTAATTTTATAAACACTCAAGGGGTTTTCTCCAAAATATTCAGGTGGACCACGGGTTAATTTTATAAACACTCAAGATGTTTTTTGCAAAATAGCCAGACAGAACAAAATTTTGGGTAGAAACACTATTTGCTTTATAGATAGTTATATATATATATATAATATATATATATATATATATATATATAACTAGCAATTGTGTCCGTGCGTTGCAACGGGTGAAGTCGAGGCGCGGCGCGGAAGGGGACAAGAGGGAGGGACGCAGGCGCGGCGCAGGAGCTCCGAGCAGCGATGGGAGGAAGGAGCGCAGACGCGGCGCGGGTGCGGCGCGGAGGGGGATAGGAGGGAGGGGCGCAGGAGGTCTTTTTTCATCCAAGTTCTCCCTTTCTTTTCAAAGCATTGGGACTACGGTAATTTCGAAAAAACTCAAGGGGTTTTACGCAAAATAGTGAGGCAAAACAAAATTTTGGGTAGAAACTGGTTGCTTTATAGATAGTTATAGATCTATAACTATATCTATAATCTATAACTATATATAAAGTAAGTAGTATTTATACCCAAAATTTTCATCCGTCTGACTATTTTGCAGAAAACCTCTTGAGTGTTTATAAAATTAACCTGCAGTCCCAATGCTAAAAAGAATGTTTCTACCCAAAATTGTTGCGCCGCGCTTGCGCCCCTCCCTCCCGTCCCTATCCGCGCCCGCGCCGCGCAGTTTATAGATTATAGATATAGATTTTGCAATAGAACAAAAAACTCACCTTTGATATCCAAATTAAATTAAATTAAATCCGAATCACTCGCACAAACATGTTTAGTATTCCAAGTGTGCCGGTCAATTCAATAGGCCTCAGGTGAAGACATAAAGAAAAAATATAAATTAAAATTATATGAGACTTCAACTTTGGAATAATTATGATAAAATAAAATGACGTCCGTTGCAACGCACGGGTATATATATATGTGTGTGTATTTTCGATTAAAATTTCAAAAAAAATATACTCCTATGTGAGGGTGGGGCATGTGACGTGGCACCCGACAAAAAGGACGCGTCGCGGTAATTTTGTAGGCGGCCTCCTTCTCACCCTCCCGTACGGTGATTTATCGCCGAAAGGGAGCCGCCTGCAAATTACCCGTCGGGTGTCCCTCCCAGGCGGGATGCCGCCTGCAAAATGGCATGCCTCGCTCTAGGGAGTGTTGACGTGAAATTCGTTATTCACATGAAAACCTAAGAGATCTGCTCAGCTATAGTGCAGGTCCTATCTATCGGGTTTAAAACAGGGTTTGACTTACCGTTTTAGGGTTACCGCCCCCATGGTAACGCGGTTATCGTGGTAACCGTCCCAAACTGCACGAATTTCGCCTTCGAATTTTCAAACCAAAACCGCACGGTTTGGCCGCGGTTACCGCAAGGTTTGGTGCGGTAACTGTGGTTTCAGCGGCGGTAACCACAGGGTATGTGGCATGTAAAAAATAAGGGAAAAAATAGAAAACCCGCTTAAATGTGTGGAGAAATTAGGGATAATTAGAAGAATATATAGGATACTTGCAAACCTAAATTGCTGATGTAGACTAAAAAATTTGACATGACCTTTTCTATATTATGGACTTCGAAGCAATTCAATAATTCATATCATAACAATTGAAGAACAACAATTCAACAAACCTCACATTTCAATGCATCATGAAGTCCACATGTAGCTGAAATAATAATGTTCATAATATAATGTCCACAACAACAGAGATGATAGTTCATATAGAACCTGAATCAAATACAAAGTTATAATTGTTCCAATG
Source organism: Oryza australiensis (assembly GCA_019925245.2). NCBI lineage: Eukaryota > Viridiplantae > Streptophyta > Magnoliopsida > Poales > Poaceae > Oryza > Oryza australiensis. Next base: position 580,129 of record JAIFGZ020000104.1, read on the forward strand.
ACAGAGAGCACAACTAGTTGTTCCACTGATTATATGTCATGTTGTACTCCTTTGTGGACATGAGCATCAATCCATATGAGTGAAGCAAACCAGTCTTGTATTCATGCTAACTTTGACATGTCCATGAGGCTGTTGATTGCCATTGCTGGTACAATTGAGCATACCACTAGGGCTCTCGCCACTCATACACTCATGTAGGAGGAGGATACTTAGAAGCAGTGGGACGATTGTACACGTATGTTGGATATCCACTTTCAATGCTGGAGGCATTGAATTGCAATATGTAGTCCTCTTTCCTTTGCCATCCAAGTGAATTTTGAGTTGGGTTGCTCCACCGTCGGTCTTTTTCTGGTGATAATACTTGCAACGAAACCCTGGTGTTATGTTCTCCCCGTGCTCCCACACAACGTCCTTGCTATCTACCATCTACACCCTTAATAAAATGGCAAAAATACGGCTTCATGAAATAAATCACAAAGGCGATATAGCGCAACATAATAACAAATAATATATACCATTTCGCACAACACTAGTTCATTACAAAACCAATATTTAATCTATTTCGCACACTTCATTCCCAATAGAACTACTCTACAACTTTGAAAATTAAAACTTGCACAATATTGAACATTTGCATAACATCCCCAATAGAAGTTCTCTAAATCTTGGACAACTATTACTTGCAAAACATTCAACATTTGCCAAACATTCAACGTTCACTCCCACAACATTTCCACATAATACAACCAACCAAACCACGGGTTAGGCGGCGGTAACCGTGATAGAATCCATGGTTACCGCATGGTAAAGCGCGGTTATCACCCAACTTAGTAATGGGCAAAGCACGTATTACATCGCAGTAGTCACAGGTAATATCATGGTAAACCGCGTGGTAACCACGAAGGGGGAGGAGATTACCTTCGACGCTTCATCCAAGCCATTATCACCACTTACCACACAGTTACAGCCGCCTGCTATGCGGTTATCATTGTCGTCGACGAGGAAAGCATGGATTTGGCACCGCCACCGCCTCCTACCCGCAAGGTCTCCTCTCCAAGCTTTCCTAACACACTGTCGACTGAGAGGGATGAAGGAGAATGCGCAGGAGATATTTTTTTTCTCAAGTTGGGCCGTATTGGGCCTTACGAACAGTGCTGCTTTGGGCCCATCATGTTCTTTTTTCAATTTTCTGACCTAATATCGGTTTAAATCTAAAAAGTGATTCTATATCGTTCGTTTTCAAAAAAATTATTCACCATTTGGCACTACAATTCAAGAACTACCTCGTGAAATTTTTTGATTTTGTCCAAAAATTTGAATTTGGATGAAATTTGCCCAAACCAAACCGCCGATAACCCTTACCGTACCCCGATGGCAGGGGCGGTTATTGGTGGTAAGTTGGTTTAAAGCATATTTAATTAGTTTGATCCTGTAACTAACAATATAGACAAATAAAAATTAGATTACAATGGCCAATCAGCCGATAGGCTCATGGTACATTGAATGCCCAACCGATGCTGATGGATTTCAAAACAACGGTTGTAACGGATGAAATGATTATATGATTTTGGATATTAGCCGATGCAAATAAAAAATATAAATATATGAATTCAAAGCAAAAATTAAACTATCATCGGCTGTGAATAGATGTCATGCAATCATGCACTAGTTTTTTTCTTATTATGAACAATGTTGATAGATCAAACTCAACCGAGATAGTATAAGATTACGACTAATAAGGATAAGCTAAATACGTAATTGAGCACATCTAAATATTAGCCAATAAAGAAATTTTGATGTTTAAAGATAAAGATAACTCATCGGCTAAAACTTCGATAAAACCTTATAGAAAACCTATCGATCTTTTATAAATCTAACAAGCAATTGAAAACCAGACAGATCGGACTTAACTGAGACAGTGTGTGATTAATAAAAGCTTGATAGATTTAATAAATTGATAGATATTGTGTAATGTGATTGATTTATCAAATCAAGTAAATAAAGCAAAGAAATATAAACTAGAGCCGATAGATCGGATAAAAAATGCGAGCAAAGACCTGACTAGTATATCGAACATAACTGAGAAAGTAATAACTTAGCTGATATAAGCGAAGTTGACGGAACTTACTTTCTCACTGGAGATCGAAACAGATGCAGCCCAAACTTGAAATTAAGAACTCGTCAGAATTAAAACTAGGGTGGTGATGCGTTGAAAAGTTGAGTATTGAACTGTTGTTACAAAAGACCCCATATAGACAAATTTATATCCTTGGGTTGGAATGAGTCCAACTCAAACACGATTTGCTCGGCTCAGGACTCTATCTAAAAAGAAAGAAACTACTGATACAAGTTCGACTCAGACACGACTTCCATCGGCTAAGTACTCTATCTAAAAAACTAACAAACCTTCCATAGTATAGAAGTTAATAAAAATAACTCTAAAAATGACCAAAACAGCCGATGCACTTTCAAACTGAATCAGCTATAATCTTGGAGTTAATTCTTCCTTTGACTCAACTTTGACTAATGACAATTACCAAATTCTGTCGTTAACATAGAGGCGATTTATTCCCTCCGGCTATAAAAGTCTCCCATCCCCCTAAAAAAATCTCATTTTATTCCTAATAAAATCCAGAAAAAAGAAAAAAGAGGTGAGGGGAGGGTAAGAAGGAAGCGGCCTACCGTATTGGCTACTCGACTGGAGGTAAATTTTATTAGCCATTAACATTTCAACATATTGGTACTAGTAGGGACAATATTATTGCAAGTTATTAATTAGTATAGAGATCTTATGTTAGTTCCCAAAAATAGTTAGGGGTGTCGACCTACTGTGTGTATGTATGTATGTATGTTGATCTAGGGGTGTCCTTCTTACCCTCCCCTCACCCTCTTTCTTTTTTCTGGACTTTTGAGGAATAAAATGAGATTTTTGAGGGGGAGAGGAGGCTTTTATAGCCGGGACGACACGGGGCATGTCATTTTGCACGTGGCACCCAGCCCAGGAGGCGCGCTCTAGGAAATTTTGCAGGCGGCCTCCTTCCAGTGATAAATCGCTCTAGAGGAGGGCGAGAAGGGGCCGCCTGCAAAATTGTCACGGTGCGCCTCTCTCGCCATGTGTCATGTCACATCCCATATGCTCCGCCATATGGGAGGATGAAAGGAGTATATTGCTGTAAATTTTTGAAATGACAATTGTGTGTGTATATATATACACACACACACGTGTGTGTGTATACATACACACTAGGTAGGGTAGCACAAGTAGGAAGAGTTTACCCCCTGGATTGGTTTAGAGAATTTCTAGCACCATTGAGACATCAATTTTTCATTAATTTTCCAAATGAATTTTGAACAAATCAGTTTGAGATGTGCATTTCAAGTCAGCTAGGTGTTCGAAATCATAAAACCAAACCGCTATAATAGACTCTAGACTTGAGGAATTTTACAATCCTCGATGAGAGATGGGTACCAAATTCTGACTGTCGATTGGGCTTATCTAACGGCTAGAAAAGGAAAGGTATTGGATGGAACCTGTTGGTATTTGATATGTTGGTATTTGATACGGTCACAGATAAATCCGTAAACACACAGATACTGTTGTAGCATATTACCAAAGAGTATTCTAAGGGTATCGTCATTTATTTTTTCGCATGGAAGGCGGCGGTGTAAAGAATAAGTTGATATATTCATAATTATACTATAATTAATATATCATAGTCTAAATAGGGGTAAGTGATAATAATGACATTAGTGTGATACATAGAAAAATCATCTCAATAAATAAATTAGCCAATGGAGAAACGACAAAAAAGCTATTGTTACATACATACTTCTATACTTATCATGATTAGTCGATACAACAATCATATACATGGCTAGGACTTAGTTCTAAGCACTCAGGCAATACCGAGAGACCACTCCCTAATGGTCTGTCTACGTGGTTATGATATTTTATGAACTTTTACGTCATATCTGAACGTGGATGGACATGGCTGTCACCTACCTCACTGTTCGTTGGGCACGCCCGTATCCAATGGCATTTAATCAATTTAAGCATAATGATTACATTGCTAAATAAAGTTACTAATTCCTCCGGGACTCTCATCCTTCGGATGGACGAGTTAGAACTAGTGTAACCCGTTAAGATCATTGGACCGATATCGTGACATAGATCGACTAACCTAAACATGTATAGTTTATGGAAGAGGTATAAACTACTTATAGATCATATAGTTGATAAAGCAGTATATAAACTACGAACATAATTAAATAAAGAAGATAATTCTATTATTGAGCTTATAGTCGAAAAGTAAAGTACTAAAGACATACCCGGATCTCCGTGAAGACTAGGAAACCGAAGGACTATTCTAAGCCTAAACTCCACTAAGCTAGAGTGTGTGTTTCTTGAGTGTGTGCTTTGAGAGTGAGAGCTTTTTCTCCTTTTATAGTTGCTTATGATGGTTGAGTAAGCCGGTAATCACCCATAACCACCATCTGGAGCCACTTAGGAGTCGCCACATGGAAAGCAGTGGCGAGGGGTGCCACCCCTGGTTCGGCCAAACCTGGGCAACTGCCTCAGCCCACCGACCTTCTCCTAGAGGCTGCCATGTGGGCCCTTTAGGTCGGTGAACAGTGAATTGGCTCTGATATGTCAGTTTTGCACTGACCCATGGGCCCTCCAATCCGTGTGCTCTCGCGTGATTGGCTGGAAGTGTGTTTCTTTGTATGCCAGCACATTTTCTCCTTAATTTTGTAGAATATCCCTGTATCCATAGTATTTCTCCAAGGACAAGTGGAACTACATTATTTGTAACTAATATGCGTGTAAGAAATGCTAGATCTCTTTTATTGTCGAGGTAATTGACGATCGAAATTGGTACTTAACGGCCATCAACAGTACCGCGGGTCCATTCATGCGGCACCGATCGACAAGACGATAAAATTGGACTTTCGCATACCAATTGCAGCTATCAATTGGAATCGACATTTGACGGAGGTGACACCACAAATCACAATCCCTTGAGGCCGACACTGAGCGAGGCTCAGTCATGGCGGCCTTTTCGGTAGAAATAATGGAATATTTACTTGGGGTTTCCGTGCCGGTGAAACATAGGAGGACACCGACCTCATGGGAGGCAAGGTTGTAGTCGCCGACATCGACGCCGCCACCGTTGATGAGTAGCAGCTAGGGCAGGACAATAGGGACGTTGGTCACTGCCTCAATTGGATGGATGCGTGATACGCTGGACTGGATGAGAGGCGGAATAGATGCCGGTGGGGGGAAGAAGTATGGACGAACGCCTAGATATATTCTTGTGAGAAAGGGGATAGGGATACATCGCCACTGGTGGTGGGCTAGGTTGCACCGGTACACCGCACCCCGTCATGTCCTCGTACGGGATATGGGGATACGGGGATACGTCGGGACATGACGGGGATACGCATATCCCAGACGTATCCTCTTTCGCCACCCGGCCTCCACCGTTGCACGGCCTATCCGTCGCCGCACCCGTGCCACGCTCCACCGCCGCACCACCGCGTCATCGCCGTTGTCGGGGCTCGCCGTCGTCGAGGGTGTCGCCGCTGAGGGTGAGGGCTACTAGTATTTCCAGTTTTCTCCAAATCCTATCATGCGGCAGGACATAGTAGTAGATAGTAGTAGGTAAGGTACTATATTTTTTTATTGGATAGTTAATTTTCAGAGGGGATCGGATTAACTATTTATCTTATTTATCTATTCTATGACAATTAAATTTTTAGTTTAACGTATCCTACGTATCCCTGTATTGCTGTTTTTTTAAAATTCTGTACCGTCGTATCACCGTATCCATATACCTGTACCGTGCAACATAGGTGGTAGGAGATGCATCAGGAAGAAGTGTGTCGACTAAAGAACGACACACATTGTGGCATATGCTCGTTTTTTATGCCATTATACATTTATACAAATCTGTGCGTACAATTGCTGGGCAAAAATTTCATACTTTTTTCCATCAACTGCGATGGCGAAAGCTACTCATCAATCAATGTCGCCCAACCCATGCTGCAACGGCGACGGCTAGAGCACCTTCCTTGGCATAGTGGGCGATGATGCCTCGCGCCTCCTCGACGGGAGGACGTGGGAGATGCGGCGCTGCGACGACGGTCCTTCTCCTTGACAACAGGTTCACCTGCTCCAATGCTCCAACGTCCACAGCTGCAGCACCAACGGGTATTCATGGATGTCGACCTGCCGATCCGGAGCCCTGCACCGGTTGTCCATCGGAAGAAGCGATTCTTCCCTAGTTGATCCTCACAAGGATCTTTTCCCTCGGCCCTAATGCCTGCTTATCACTGTCTCCTTTAGTCCTCCTTGATCCTCGCCGATTTTCCAGGAGGCCAAAACTGTCAGGAATTTCCCAAAGATCGAACAAAAGTACTCAGTTGAACACAACGCACGCGAAACTGTAGTGAAACCTGCAAGACGCTAAGAGCAGAGGAAACCGAGGAAATTTTAGTGCAGCACTCACCCAGCTGCTTTTTTGATTACTTCCAAATATAAAGGAACGAATACAACGGAAACAACTAAAACCACCAAGACCACTTCTCACGCCATGCTCTAGCTGCGTCCATCCCAACAACCACACGACGTGATCCGAGCTCCTAGCACAAGACGCGGGCAACGAGCTAATCTCGAATACCCTCATAACAAACTCCACGCGATGGCTATCACAAAACACGTGAGCTCATGTGTTTATTCAGGAAAAAGAAACATGCAGATAACTAATCAACTAACTAACCGTGGCATACAAGATTACTGCTAACAAAACTCTCCCTAAGCTTGATGTGCCGATTATACAGGAAACATACCAATTTGTTCCCGCAGCTCCTGAAACTTGAATCGTGGAAGCGGTTTCGTCAGGATATCTGCAATTTGCCCTTCTGTGCTGATGAAATCCGGCTTGATTTCCCCATTCTCCACGGCTTCACGAATGAAATGAAATTTTGTTTGAATGTGCTTACTTCGATCGTGAAAAACAGGGTTCTTCATCAGGGCCAGAGTGGATTGGTTGTCCACCCTGAGATCGACGACTTCAGTTGCTGCATTCCTGAGGTCATCGAGGAGCCGGGCAAGCCAAATGCCCTGGCAAGCAGCTGTTGCAGCCGCAATATACTCTGATTCACAGGAGGAGAGTGCCACGACTCTCTGTTTTTGAGACTGCCAGCTGACAGGATTTTTGCCGAGAAAGAAAATCACTCATGTGGTGCTCTTGCATGTGTCAATATCTCCAGCCATATCACTGTCACTGTACCCCTGCAGTCCCCCTTCTCCTTCTTTCCCATAGCGGCATCCATAATGAATTGTACCAGCAACATATCTGATGATGCGCTTTACTGCCGCCAGGTGTTCGTCCGTGGGTTTCTCCATGAACCGGCTGACATATCCAACCGCATAAGCAAGGTCTGGTCGGGTATTTACCAGATAGCGCAGGCTTCCAACAAGACTTTTGTATTCTGTAGCATCAACCATCAATCCTGCACTCTCTTTACTGAGCTTCAAGCGAGGTTCCATCGATGTTGCACAAGAATTACAGTCTGTGAGCCCTGCCTTCTCCACAATGCGTGATGCATATGAAGCTTGCTTCAAGGTGATGACACCAACTTCCTGATGCACTTCAATCCCAAGATAAAAACTCAAGAGGCCAAGATCGCTCATACTGAATTCAGCCTTCATTTGGTCTTTGAATTTCTTGATCATGGCATTGTCAGCCCCAACAATCACCAGGTCATCTACATACACACCGACGAGCAGCCTCCCGCTGTCGTCGCCGCGCGCGTACAGCCCATGCTCTAGCGGGCTCTGCTTGAAGCCGAGCTTCTTCAGTGTACAATCCAGCTTGGTGTTCCAAGCTCTGGGTGCTTGAAGTAGTCCATACATCGCCTTATCAAGTCTGTAAACCTTGTTCTCCTGTCCATCGATCTCAAACCCCGGTGGTTGAACAACATATACCTCCTCAATCAGCTCCCCATTGAGGAACGCTGATTTAACGTCCATATGATGCACCATCCAACCTTCCTGCGCAGCGAGAGCGAGCAACAAACGAACGGAATCAAGACGAGCAACAGGAGCTAATACCTCATCAAAGTCAATTCCAGCCCTCTGTATGTAGCCCTCTGCCACCAATCTCGCCATGTGTTTGACGATGACGCCCTGAGCATCCTTCTTCAGTTTATACACCCATTTTAGCCCAATTGGCCGATGTCCCGGGGGCAGATCAACGAGCCTCCAGGTGTTGTTCTCCTCAATCGAAGAGATTTCATCGAGCATTGCCCGACGCCAAGCCTCGTCATGCTCAACTTGACTGAACGTGGCTGGTTCTTCACCGCTCACCATCATCAACTCTTCCTGCTGGACTTCACGATCGGCGAGGCCCGACGTCATGGCCAGCCCCAGCACATTGTCCATCGTGCGGAACCGGAGCAGAGCATCATCGTGATCTGCATCAAGGTTAGCAGCAGCTCCGGTTGGTGGCGACACAAACTCAACCGCCGATGCATCGCCATGCACCGAAGGTGTTCGGCGGCGTCGGTGAGTCTGTAGACGTTCGCGGCGGTGACGGGGATCGAGCGATGGCTCCCTAGCGTCCTGGTGTGTACTTGACACCGAACCAGGATGGTACACCGTGGTGTACTCAACGACGAAGTCGGTGTCGAGATCAGCGGCCACCTTAGTATCCCAGCTCCACTGTGCCGCCTCGTCGAAGACCATGTCGCGGGAGATGTGCACTCGCCGTGTGGTCGGATCATATGCGCGATATGCCTTAGACCCCGGCTCATAGCCGACAAAGATCATGGGACGACTCCTGTCATCCAACTTCTTGATGTTTGGGATGGTCGTCTTCACGTGCGCCACACACTCGAACGTGCGAAGATGGTGCACGGCTGGCGGAACGCCGTTCCACGCCGCGTATGGGATCTTGCCGCCGATACTCTTGGACGATGACACGTTGAGCGAGATACACGACGGTATTAATCGCCTCTCCCCAAAACATACCGGGCAGCCCCTTCGCCTTGAGCATACTCCGCGCCGTGCCCACCACGGATTGGTTTCGCCGCTCGACGATGCCGTTTTGTTGCGGAGAGTAGGGTGCCGTGAGCTCGCGCCGCATTCCCAGCTCGGTGCAGTACTCGGCGAAGTGTGCAGACGTGAATTCTCCCCCGCGATCCGTCCGCAACGCGCGGAGCTTGCGTCCACTCTTCCTTTCTGCCGCCGCCTGAATACGCTTGATGGCAGCCGGCGCCGCATCTTTGGTGGCGAGGAGGGCGACCCACATGTATCGGCTATAGTCGTCGACGAGCAAAAGGAAATAGCGGTTGCCACCGGGTGTCGCCGGCGAGATCGGTCCACAGAGATCTCCATGCGGCGGCGCCGGCGCTCGTCGACCGACAAAGTGCTGCCGTGGGAACGGCGACCTCCGGTGTTTCCCGACGAGACAGTCCTCACGGACTGATCACCTGTGACAAACATGGTAAACCTTGTACCAGCTCCTCCTTGCCCATCTTGCAGAGCGACCTGAAGTTTATGTGCCCGAAACGAGCATGCCAGCGCCACACGTCTTCGTCGGCGTGTGCCGCCAAACAAACCGGGCGCGCAAGGTTGATGTCGAGCACGCACAGCCGTCCCGAATTGCGACGAATCCGGGCAAGCAGGCGTTGCTGCTCGTCCCAGATGAAGGGTTACGCGAAAGCTACGCTAGCCGAAAACAAAAACTTTTCTACCGAGCAAACCAGGAACACTTACAAGTAAGGGCCAATAGATCGTTACCGATTGGAGTATGCAGCGGAAATAGCCAATCAGGACTATCCGATCCGGAACAGTGTAGCCGATTCCCGCAAGCCGACAACCGTTCTCGTGCCTCGCTTCGATGCGCTCGACCGCAGCCGATCGCGCAGTTGCCTTGCTCAAGTACCACGCCGATGAACAGCGCGCAACGTAGCGGCGCCTCTGCGTATCCACACGTCCGGAAGCAACGCCGAACACCCGTGTGCTAGCACGCGATGCAAGGCTAGGGTTTGGCTCGAAGGTGGGGAGGGTTTCCGTGGAGATTGATCTCGGCACAATGCAATTCAACTGATGTGTCGCAGCTCTCCACCCCTCGCCCTTTTATATAGAGTTGGCCTACTGGGACTAGTGGCCGATCAGGACTCTATTTTGAATCGGATCTCATCCGTGTCTCATAGAGTTGGCCGCCCATACGTCGTAAGACCATAGGACTCTATCCAATCGGATCCCTATCCGATCGAGCCATATTCGAGTCCAACTCGAATGCTTGCTCTTATCCCCTTAAGCGTGCGACCCTGTAGGTTCAGGTATACTCGGTTTCGGCTATAGTCTAACTTAGCCGATCGTCGGCTCGAGTCCAACTCGGTCGACCTGTCAATCAGCGGCGCCTAGCGGCACATATTGACACCATAGTATACAAGAATATAATATCGGCTCGAACGTAATGTGTACACAAATCCCTTTGTCTCACGATACCAATTAAGCTATAGGCAAGATGTGTGCCATCCCTTCAATAGCTTAACCATTCACTCGAACCGTATTGGATTATCTGTCTGTTGATTGACTCCTCAATCAACTTAGCATGGCCATGCATTTCCATAATCCATTACCTCGAGGGGCCCAGATATATCTCTCCAAAGGAGGAGCAAATTCCATCTTGATCACTCACATCCCACTCCATGTTTCATAGCAAACCCGAAGACTACTTTTGTAACTACCCAGTTACGGAATAGCGTTTGGTAGTCCCAAAGTAGGCTACTACACATGTTGGAATCCATGGTGATCTCAGGTCTAAGGACTTTGTACCAATAGTACCTGAGACCAACTAATGGCACATTAATTCCTGTAGTGTCTCATGGTGGGTCTATCCAACAATGTGTTCTCTAACACATATATCCATGTCTATTGATTTAGTATCTCCATACCCATGATCTATGAGACATGATGATCAATCAATAAACATGCCGATCTTAGAATCATATTAGTTTCAATAATATGATATATAATCAGGGATCATTTAGAAATAGATTCATACATATAGAGTCTCATAAATAAGTCACGTACTTATTGATAAATACAAGATGTCTATTTCATGGAACTGAATAACACTTTATTCATAAATACATAAACATTGACGTGATATCCAACATCTCCATGTTGCCTCTAGGGCATATCCTAACAATCTCCCACTTGCACTAGAGTGACATGGGCAAGAAACCTTTCTTGGAATCATGCATGGTTAACTTTTTCAACACCTTGTCAATGTATGTACTTTGGCTTAATCCAATTAGCCTCTTGAATCTATCTCTATAGATCCGAATGCCCAATATGTATGCTGCCTCCCCTAAGTCTTTCATGGAAAAACTATTTTTCAATGAAGACTTCACGGATTCTAGCATAGGGATATCATTTCCAATCAATAATATGTCATCCACATATAAGATTAGAAATACAATTGCGCTCCCACGACCTTTTTGTAAACACAGGCCTCCTCTTCGTTTTGATGAAACCAAACCCTTTGATTACTTCATCAAAACGAATATTCCAACTCCGAGATGCTTGCTTCAATCCATAAATGAATTTTTGTAGCTTGCATATCTTTCCAGGTGATTTTGGATCGACAAAACCCTCAGGTTGTATCATGTATACATCCTCGCTTAGGTTTCCATTTAGGAAAGCCGTTTTGACGTCCATTTGTCATATCTCATAATCGAAATATGCAGCAATCGCTAGGATAATCCGAATAGATTTAAGCATTGCGACGGGCGAGAAGGTTTCATCATAATCAACTCCTTGAATCTGTTTAAAACCTTTCACCACCAATCGCGCCTTATAGATGTGAACATTTCCATCCATATCGGCCTTTTTCTTAAAAACCCATTTACACTCAATGGTTTTGACACCATCAGTGGATTAACCAAGTTCCAAACCCGATTGTCGTACATGGATTCTATTTCGGATTTCATGGCTCCAAGCCACTTGTTAAAATCGGGTCCCACCATCGCTTCCTCATAGGTCTTAGGCTCATCGTTGTCCAACAACAATATATCACGTTGTTCACTGTACCTTTCGGGCGCACGACGTGATCTTTCGACCTCCGTGAGGTGGTGTATCTACAACGGTGGCGCAACACTTTGCTCCTCTGTTGTGGTTCGTGGTCGCATTGAAACATTTTCTCGGTGTTTCTTGAACTTCTTCAAGATACACCCTGCTCCCACTTGACCCTTCTTGAAAGAAACTCTTTCTCCAAGAAGACACGTGTCGGGCGACAAACACTTTGTCTTGTTCCCGATTATAAAAGTAATATCCCTTAGTTTCCTTAGGATATCCCACAAAGAAGCACTTGTCGATTTGGGTGTGAGCTTGTCGACGTAAACGTTTTACATAAGCTTCGCATCCCCAAATTTTGAGAAAAGACAAACTAGGGGTTGCCCTGTCCATATCTCATATGGTGTCTTTTCAACTTACTTAGATGAAACTCTATTTAGTGTGAGCGCATGTTTCAAGAGCATATCCCCGAAGGATAACGGAAGATCACTTTGGCTCATCATCGACCACACCATGTCCAACAAGGTGCGATTTCTCCGTTCGGACACTCCGTTCCATGGTGGAGTTCTGGCGGAGTCAACTTTGGAACAAATCCACAATATTTAGATGATTACCAAACTCTTGGCTCAAGTATTCCCCTCCACGATCGATCGTAGAAACTTGATTGTTTTTCCTAAATGATTACGTACTTCATTTTGGAATTCTTTGAACTTTTCAAAGGATTCGGACTTATGCCTCATTAAGTAGATATAACCATATCTACTAAAGTCATCGGTAAAGGTAATGAAGTACGATAACCACCTCGGCCGTTGAGCTCATTGGTCCACATACATCGGTATGTACGAGTGCTAACAAGTCACTTGTTCTTTCACGTGTCCCGTGAAAGGTGCCTTTGTCATCTTACCAAGTAAACAAGACTCACATGTCTCAAATGATTCAAAATCAAAAGAGTGAAGCAGTCCATCCTTATGGAGCTTCTCCATGCGTTTCTTATTTATATGGCCTAAGCGACAATGCCGGATAAACGTGGGGTTTATATCATTAGAGGGTTGCCTTTACGTATTAATGTTATAGATGGGAGGCACTTTAAGATTCAAAACGTATAATCCATTCACCAATGGAGCATGAAAATAGAACATATCTCTAAGATATATTGAACAACCATTGTCCATTGATCTAAAATCATACCCTTCCGCTTGTAAACATGAAGCAAAAATAACGTTTTGACATAGTGTTGGAACACAATAACAATTATTTAATTCCAAAACTAATCACGAAGGTAGATGAAGTGGTGCTGTGCCGACAAGCGTAGCAACGCTTGCTCCATTGCCGATACGCGAGTTCACCTCGCCCCTTCTTAAGCCTCTACTTCTTCTCATTCCCGCAAGCGATTTGCAAATATGAGCTACGATCCGGTATCAAATACCCAAGAGTCGGTAGGTGAAGTAGCAAGATTAATGTCTATAACATTAATACCGAAGCGAAGTCGTACTTTGCTTCTTTTTGAGATCCTCCATGTACTTCTTGCGGTTCCTTTTCCAGTGGCTGTCTCCTTGCAATAGAAGCAAACGGCATCGATGTCGTCGATCCCTTTTGCCCTTCTTTGCATTAGAGGCACTCGCGATCTCATCGGGAGTTAACTTCCTCTTGGTGCAAAGTTTCTTGACAGTGGTTTGCGCTTAGCCTTCGCATCATCATCACATGATGACCGTTTTTCTGGATACTCTCCTCATTGTCTTTAGCATCCCATGCAATTCAGCCAAGATTCTATCCATATTGTTCATGTGATAATTTAATATGAATGGCTCGAAGCTCGGAAGGAGCGGCGGAGAATCACATCGGTAGCCAACTCTTGGCTAAGGGAAAAACCTAGTTTTCCGGACTCTCAATGTAGCCAATCATTTTTATCACATGCGGATGACGGGATTCCCTCAACAAGCACGCACGCAAACAAGGACTTTGAGGTGTTGAACCTCTCGGCCCGAGCTTGGTTCTCAAACATACCACGCAGTCCCCGAATAATAGTGTGAGCATCGTTGTTCTCATATTGCTTCTAAAACTCGGGGACATTGTAGCAAGCATGAGACACTTATATCTAGGGCATCATTAGTGTGCTTCTCGTAAACTCTCCGTGCGGTTGCGGTGGCATTATTAGGAAAATCCTCGGGATAGGGTACTTCAAGAACGTACTCCTTACGCTCTTGCTTGAGAACAATTCTCAAGTTGCGATACCAATCCATACAATTTGTTAGTTTAATTTTTCTTTCTCGAGAATAGATCGCAAATCGAAAGTCTTGGGTGTAGTATTAGCCGCCATTTATTCTACAACAAAAAGCAAAGTTTAGCACAATGTTTATGCTATGTCTATTGTTAAACAATTTAACATTAGACTCCCATTACGTATTTTACACCTTCCCTCTAGGTTACGTATTGGGTCAAGATCCACATGTTAGTTAATTTCTAGTGAGCTTTGGCATCACTGCTAGAAGATTGATAACATCGGTAAGCAACTCCTTGCTAATCACATCTCTATGTGACTCTTGTTGTTGGTGAGGCATCTCCATGCCCCGGCCCCAACCTATGCCCCAAGGCCCAAAACTGTTTTGATAGCCTTGTTAAGTAAACCAAATGCTTCTGCTGTATATGTCCGACATATACCCCCTCGTGTTATGATAGAGAATGGCACTCTGCTTTGGCAGACCCACCATTGACGAGCATAACGGTGACGGGTGCAACATTTGGAAGGGCATCATTACTACTTAATTTTGCGACGGATGCTATCCTATCAAACAAACATATCACATATATGAAAACAGGTAGAATAGCATATAATGAAATAGTATGGCCCCCTTCACATGGTGATCTCCATCTCCATGTCGGTGCTGAGGATCTCCATCTTCGGCACCATCTTCCAATGTGCATGATGCTTGATTTCTTCAAACTAAGCTACTACTATAGAAGCTCTAATTGAAGATTACATCGACTCGCAGGTCGTGAAAGAATATTACAAGCATTGCACGTATGAAAGAATATTACAGGGATTGCACATATGAAAGAATATTACATGCATCACATGCATCTCATACATCTCATACATACAATAGGGCCATACCATCTCAAAGCATTCTCTGCAAAAACAAGTTAGGCGTAGAAACGTTTTCTACCTATCGTAGAGATACGGTATCGAGACGACCTATAAGGGGGGCGCACACGGCAGCGCCCGGAACACCACACGAAATTCATAGATCCAATCTATGAAATCGCTTACGGAAACCATGTCGACATAATCATATTATGCCGTCCCGATACACTATCAAGGGAGATGGTTTGCGTAGGCGCGAGGCAGCTAACAAGATCGGACTACGAGATAGCTTCGGCATAATCATATTATACCGTTCCGATACACTATCAAGGAACGCTATCTCGAAGCCGACTCAAACCGAGTTCTATGGATATTGCTTCGACGTAATCACATTACGCCGTTCCGATACACTATCAAGGAACGCAATTACCATCTACTCTCCTCAACAGATCCCATAAAACCGATTGATCTAATCAACCCGTGCGCAAAACTTGTTCCAGATCCAATCTAAATCCCGAACTAAGCAAGATTAGCTCTGATACCACTGAAGGGTTACGCGAAAGCTACGCTAGCCGAAAACAAAAACTTTTCTACCGCGCAAACCAGGAACACTTGCAAGTAAGGGCCAATAGATCGTTACCGATTGGAGTATGCAGTGGAAATAGCCAATCAGGACTATCCGATCCGGAACAGTGTAGCCGATTCCCGCAAGCCGACAACCATTCTCACGCCTCGCTCCGATGCTCTCGACCGCAGCCGATCTGCCGCAGCCGCCTTGCTCCGAAGTACCACAGCCGATGAACAACGCGCAACGTAGCGGCGCCTCTGCCGGTATCCACACGTCCGGGAACAACGCCGAACACCGTGTGCTAGCACGCGATGCAAGGCTAGGGTTTGGCTCGAAGGTGGGGAGGGTTTCCGTGGAGATTGATCTCGGCGCAATGCAATTCAAGCGATGTGTCGCGGCTCTCCACCCTCGCCCCTTTATATAGAGTTGGCCTACTGGGACTAGTGGCCGATCAGGACTCTATTTTGAATCGGATCTCATCCGAATCTCATAGAGTTGGCTGCCCATACGTCGTAAGACCATAGAACTCTATCCAATCGGATCCCTATCCGATCGAGCCGTATTCAAGTCCAACTCGAATGCTTGTTCTTATCCCCTTAAGCGTGCGACCCTGTAGGTTCAGGTATACTTGGTTTCGGCTATAGTCTAACTTAGCCGATCGTCGGCTCGAGTCCAACTCGGCCGACTTCCAATAGCGGCGTCTAGCGGCATATATTGACACCATAGTATACAAGAATATAATATCGGCTCGAACCCGTAATGTGTACACAAATCCCTTTGCCTCACGATACCAATTAAGCTATAGGTAAGATGTGTGTCATCCCTTCAATAGCTTAACCATTCACTCGAACCGTATTGGATTATCTGTCTGTTGATTAACTTACGATCGAGTTGTATTTCTTGCAGTTCTTTTCTCCCTCTCGGAACTTGGAGCAGGAATAATCTGAGAAAAGGGGGGCACGACACAAGATTAATTAACAAGCTTCTGACGGGAAACAGCACGGATCAGTCTGAAAATGCAAGAAGCATCAAGCACACATCCGTCTTTGTGTTAGGGACATAGAGTGGGTGGGTGAGCCAGGAGGTACTAGTCTATTAGTCATCTCTCCATTTTGAGAGACCAACTTTTGAATCTGTAAGTGTTTAGTTGGGCAAATGGATTAATTAGTCACTGATGACATGCCTAACTGATGCAGGAAGAACCAAAGAAAAATAAACCTGAAGGAGAAGAATTCAGGTTGCCCTTTGTGTTTTGTGAGCTGACGCAGCATCACAGTAGAATGATTTAGAGCTGACGCATCTGGTCCAGCCTTGGGTGCTCAGCTCAGTAAAATTGTTCAACCTCCTGTCAATGCAGGTAGCCCATGAACAAACATATATACAGTAATTGTTAGGTATAGGAGCTACTTATTAATCAAGCCACGACGACGACTGAAAAAGGTCTCGTTGAAAAGACAGGGATAGTCCCCAAACTAATCGAGCCCCCGGAAGCAAGAGTTCCGAGCGCATATGGGCTATTAAGGATATGTTTGGAAAAATTTATAGCAGCCGTACTTTCTTTCATAAGCTTTCTAAACATTCGTGATTTTTATTTTGATTCTGAAAAAAATATAGTTATAGAATTATAGTTGTAGAATCAAAAAGTAAATTAGAGTCAGAAATTTAAAACCTAGCGTTTTTAAAAAATTTTAAAAACTAACTATCAATCAACCATTTTTCGGAGTCTTAACCTCCTCAAATAAATCCTAACCCACATACTATGCGTCATGCATGGTCACCACACGCCATTTTCTCTACCGGTTTTCTAGAACAACCATTTTTTTACTACTACGCAGCATTGAGAGTTCTCAACAAGATCGTCTATTCTTTTATTAATCAGCCAACGTACTCATGTAAGTACAGACATGCACGCATGTTTGTGTTTTGACTCAAGGACGCAGCTGCTGCAATCATTGACCAGAACCTCACCGTTTGCCTTCAAAAATAGTTCAGTCAAAACTAAAATTTAAATTTAAATTTTATAGCTTAATTTTAAGATATTTTTAATGTAGTTTTTTTCAATATTAAATTTTGTCTCTATATAAAAGTTTCGTAAATTATTTTTATTGTTAATAAACTATTTTATCTTATAATCATCTTTTGATAATCAATAGAAGCATCATACACTTAAAAGGTGTTTGGATCATGGTTATACTTTACCATATCATATTTCACACTACATAATTTATGAGGCGTGTTTGGTTTAATATCGTAGTTATGGCTTGTCATATTTTTTTTAATATTGTCAACTTTGCTGTATTTTATGGCTAACAATTTGTCCATCGTATTTTTTTGGCTGTTACAACTTCTAATTTTAATTTATGATGAAGTGTGGTTGGCAATCAAACACACTCTTAAACCAGACGACGCTAGGCACACGCACAGGCGCACTATGCACAGTCCCAACATTTGATTTTCTTAGATGCAGATTAATTAAAGATCTGGTGGTTCCTAAAAGATAGTTAATGTTGGGGTCAGCCATAACCATCTTTGTTACTGCAGCCTCGTAGCATGATCACCTAACCAACCCAGTCCATGTTAGAGAGGGAGAGGAACAAAAGTGGAGTGTTTTTTTTAGAGAGAGATGGGATTTAATTAGAGGAGGAAAACAAAGCTGGTGAGATCAGCCGAAAACGACGCTTCGTTTGCCTCCTCTAGACGTCCACTCCACACCCGCCTGGAGAAGAAAATTATGACGATTTTTTTTCTAAAGCAAGGAAAATCTACTGCACTGCAAGGCCAGTGGCCGGTCCAGCCCGGTTTGATGAGTCCCATGAACCAGCGGTCAATTCTTCGCCGGCGTCAGCGCCACCGGCTCACCGCGGCCCAGCCAAGAACCGTCTCTCTCTACCTGCGCGCGGCGGGTCCCACGCGTGTGTGCGCCGTGCGCCCCCGTCCCGGCGCGGCGGCGCCAAGGGCTCTGCACCGAATCCCACACGTCACCCTCCTCCTCTCCAACTTGCCTAGGGACCCTCGACTTTACTGGATTTTTTACACTATGGCCCTTCTATAATACTCGTTTCACAAATAGACCCTAAGATACTATTCTCTTCGTCCAAAAGTCTAATGCATATTTTCAATTTCTGGTTTTTCCAATGAGATGGATGTATTTATAGTCTCTATATGCTAAATTAAATTATTGATCAAAATTTAACAAATCATATGTTATATATATATTAGTTTCTTGGTTTTGTCACGTAGTAGACGACCTTGGTCTTAGTAACAAAAGAAATATTATCCTTTGATTTTTGGATGGATGGAGTAACTCGGATATGGATCCTAGCTTGCTACGTCAATGTGAGCAAGCTTGGCGCGAGGTTTCATGTTTCTATGATAGAGATGTTGGCACTGACGTGTCTAAGGTGTTTGGTGTCGATATTGAGTTGGTACAAGAAGCTCTAAAACGACACGAGTGGCGCATTATTTATGGACGTCTTCATATTATACTCCTTTCTAGAGATAGAGGACACGACATTGAGGGACGGAGGGAAGCAGCCTAACGAGCTGAGGAAGATGATGGACGAGCTCAAAGTGGCGCTGCTGACGGTCTGTCCGATCTAGCTTGGGCCCATGATAGATTCAGTGACATCGTGCATCGGACAGACATAAGAGAGCACCAACATCTCGCGATAGCTAGTCCTCGGCCACCGAACACACTCTAGGATTTTGTAAACCCTTGCCGTCACCCACCAGTCTGTGATCAATTGTTGATCTCGCTTCTTGGTCCCTTCGCATCACATATTGTGGGGTTCGACACGAGAACTGTATTGTTGCAACTCGCAAAAGGTATCAATTTTAGTGGACATGCTTAATGAGACTGCAGTTGACACCAAGATCAATTGCGCCTAGTCTCATTGGCATGCTTATGGAGGAGAAAGGCGAGTGGCTAGCGTTGCTGCTAGCGATGGTTGTCTAGCAAGTGGCTGGCGTCGACATCAACTCTCGCCATCCTGAGCTTCAGCTTCTGCCCACACCATCCCCAAGCTTGGCCCTCGCTCAGCACCTTGACATCAAGCAGCTTGACGCCAATCTCTGACCACGTCAACATCACCATCGGCTTGGCACCAATGTATTCAGCACGGGCATATAAACCTCGGCGCCAATCTCATCGATGTCGAGCCAGGAGTTTTTATCTAGAATTAGTTATTTGGAGGGTTATTTGTAAAATAAAGTTTGAAAATGACCATAATGTAAAAAAATCCGGATCAATTTTATCTCGCCTAGTTTGTTAATTTATTTATTTATCATCCCTTTTTTGTTGCAATCTTGAAAATATCTTGGTTTTACCAATGTCTTTTGTGCGTTATTAGTAGCAACTTTATTACTCCGCGTTCTTTCTTTGTTTGTTTCCAGTTGCCACCAACCAGCCAGAGGCCCAGAGCCCAGGGGAGAAGAGAGAGGAGGAGAAATCTTGCAACAATCCCTCGCTTAGATTTGCCATTACCGCCGCTTTTGTTCCCACCAAGATTATCCCCCTCCTCCTGCTCGAGCGCTCGCGTCGCATTTCAGGCTGCTTCTTCTCCTTCCTTCCTGTCGCCGCCGGGTTCTTGATTCTTTGCTCCGGCTTTGCTGGGTCGGGGGAGGCTGCGAGGAGGTTGAAGATTTCGCGGTTGAGAATGGAAGATTCATCGTGGTATGATCTGATTTCGGGTTGATTTTCGTCCGTAGTGGATTCTTCCCGCACTATTCCGGTGCCTTTTGCTGTTCTTGGCCTCGCTCTACTACTTGCCGTGCTGCAGATTGCAACAGTTCCCATCCGTTCGTTCTAGTGGAGTGCACCCCTTTCCAAGAGGAGAAAGCTGTAATCTTTGGCCGTTTCCGCTTTCCTGCAACAAACGATTCAAGAAAAGCCACATCTTTTAGGCGGATTTCGCTGAGGTCGCTGAGGTTTTTAGGCGCGGTTCCTGTGAGCTCTCCCCTTCGGCGAGAGGTTGGAATTGGGAAGGAGGGAGCTCAGTCGGGGGCGTGTGTGGTGTTCGGAGATGGAGGGGAATTTGCCGCCGAGAGGAGCCTTTGTCCACGGCCACGGCGGCGGCGGCGCCTTCGATCTTGAGGCGTCGATGCAGCCGCCGCCGTTCCACTTCGCCCAGGATCCGCACCTTCCCCACCAGGGCATGGTCCCCGTCCGCGGGAATCCGATGCTGGATTTGGGCAATGTGGTCAAGGCCTCGCTGAGCGACGAGGAGGACGTGGATGACGGTCACCACCATGGCGGCGGCGGTAAGGGGGCCGCCCAGTGGCACCGGGTGAAGTGGAGCAGTAACATGGTCAAGCTGCTGGTCTCCGCTGTGGCCTACATCGACGAGGATGTAGACATGGACTACGGCACGGGCAGCGCGAGGAGGAAGCACGCTATGCTGAAGAGGAAGGGGAAGTGGAAGCTGGTCTCCACGGCGATGACCGACAAGGGCTTCCCTGTGTCGCCGCAGCAATGTGAGGATAAATTCAATGATCTCAACAAGAGGTACAAGAGGATGACTGAAATTCTTGGCCGGGGAACAGCATGCCAGATCGTCGAGCACCCTGAGCTTCTTGAAGGGATGCGGCTCTCGGGAAAGCTCAAAGAGGAGGCTAGGAAGCACCTGAGCTCGAAGCATCTGCACTATGAGGAGATGTGCTCGTACCATAACAGGAACAAAATGTGTCTGCTTGATGATCCCGCCCTTCAGAAGTCATTGCGTTTGGCGCTTAGGAGTGGAGAGGAGCATGCAAAGAAGAACCCATTTGGGTATGATGATGAGGATTTTTCTGACGATGACGACGAAGATGAAGAATTCGATGATCTGGAGGTCAGCGCTGAAGATCATCACCATGAAATTCATGGTGCCAAGAGGCTGAAGCATGATCAGGAGGAGACGCACTTTGGGTCTAATCTGTCAGAAGTTGCTGTTATTGACATGAACAAAATGCTCTCTGAGGGATCTGGTGGTCCAACTGCCGAAAAGAGTCCCTCTACCTCTGCTATGCGTGATATTCGACTTGAAAAACGCCGCCTGAAGATAAAAGCTCAGCTGCTGAAAATTGAGCAGAAGCATTTCAAGTGGCTGAGGTTCAGCAAGGAGAAGGACAGGGAATTGGAGAAGATGAGGCTGGAGAATGAAAAGATGAAACTGGAGAATGAGCGGTTGGAATTGGAGCTGAAGCTTAAAGAAATAGAGATGGGTATCAAACCAAAGAAGATTTTTAGTGATTGAAGTCTTGGAATGATAGAACTAGAAATGGTTAGAGTTGCTGGTGATCCTTTTGTCTTTTGCAGGAGCTTGCAGATTTAGGGTCTTATATACATTGATCTGTGCCCCTGTTTAAATTTTACCTTAGCTAACTGCAATCGGTCAAGTGAATGGCTATTCCAGTTGTGGTTAAACTTGGTACTAGTTGGCCTTTCATGTGATACTTATATGTTTAAGCTGTCCTTGTACATGCCTGCTGTTAACTTTCTGCAGTTGTTTGTGTTGCTATTGACCTCTCAGTCTTTTTCTTCAAATTGTTTGCTGCTTTGTTGCTCTTATAACAATGTGTGAAATTCTCTGGGGGCCTGGGGCTTTGTCATGGCCTGTACAGATGGTGTGCGATGAGTGATAACATGAGGCCATTGGCAATAGCTCAATGCGACTAATGGGCTTGTGGAACATCAGTAAGTCTTATCTTCACCATACTTTCTAGGTTTTTTTTTAAAGGTGGTGGAAAGTCGCTGAAAAGCGTTTCACAGATGCTTAGGATATTACCAGTTTCTACTTTTGTCCTTATGTCAACCATATTTCTGAATTAGCATGCAAGGCATCAGCTCTGTTAGCTACCATGTAAGCAGGTTCTGCATTTGTGGCAACTGGTGGACTACAGCTCTTCTCGCATTATAATCTAACACTAATCTAGTTGTATTGTACTAGTATTGTTTTCTATGTGTGTGGTCAGATTGTGGTATCTTGTTGATGCGGTTGTGGTCTTTTTGTGTATAATAAGCCCATTCTGGATTCTGATGTGGTGGACAGAATGCCTGGTTTCAGTGAAAACTGATGAACAGGTGGTACCTTTCCGGTCCAACTGTGGCTGTTTTCTCCAGCCATATAAGGTTAAGGTAAGGGTGATATGCCCAGCAAGTCGGTAACTTCGCTCGCACCATTGCAATTTGTGAATCATATCATCATCAGTTGAAAGAGGAAGCTGAGTTGCCCAGATTTTTATTTGCAGCTCTGTTGGCTGTTGACTGTTGACTGAAACTGAATAGAGCAAGCTGAGAAACGATCCGCTCCTGGTTGTTACTATGAGAAATGACTTTCCTGTCAAGTACTACTACTACAGCAAAGATGAATCATCAGAGTGATAATTTCTATAAAAGAAAATAAAGGCACGAATGATGCATTTGCGCATTATATATATATCCATTTGCAGCAATGATCAATCATCCTGTGGAGCAAAGGAATCACAAAGACCATTCTTTCAGACAGGAGACCTGCTGGAATGCTGGTGCAGGCGCATAATTAGGAGGAAGATTAACAACGGAAGCCACTTGGCCATCATATGCCAGAAGGTCCCATGGAGCACGACACGAATGCGACGTTGGTTTGGCAGAGAGAGAGAGAGAGAGAGTGTATATATATATATATATATATATATATATATATATACCATAATATAAATAATTCTAAATCAATCCAAAAATGCTTTCGGTGAAGTGACATTTCACTGTAGAGAATATAACATCTGGCATAAAAGGAATGGCAAAGGTACAAAGGTGTCTCCACCTTAGTCCACAGAGCCAGCTCGTGAATCTACAGAATCAAGAAGATAAGCTCGAAGCACCTCAAAGCATCCTTCTCCATCCCCTATAAAAGGAGGAGTCTGCCCAGTGGAGGAGGACACACCGCAAGAAGGAGCCTTCCACTTATAGCCTTCAAGCAACCCACCAGTCTCGTAGTAATATTCTAGAATCCACCTTGCCAGCATAGTTGAGCAAGGAGTGTAATACTTAATCAGTGTAAGGTAAGAAAAACTTATTGTATTCTCTTCGGGGTTTCCGAAAGGGAAAACCGTATGTAAGCTTGCCTGTTTAATATGAAGTAATTTTCATTATGTATCTCTGTCTGTTTGTTCTAGTCAAGCGTTTATGCTACGGACTCAGGGTTCTCCAGACGCCTATGCAAGATGCAGGCTAACAACGAGAACGACCGAAGAGGTTTCTCCTATAGGGTCCCTAGCATAAACGCTTGACTAGAACAAACAGACGGGGATACATAATGAAAATTACTTCATATTAAACAGCAAGCTTACATACGGTTTTCCCTTTCGGAAACCCGAAGAGAATACAACAAGTTTTCTTACCTTACACCGATTAAGTATTACACTCCTTGCTCAACTATGCTGGCAAGGTGGATTCTAGAATATTACTACGAGACTGGTGGGTTGCTTGAAGGCTATAAGTGGAAGGCTCTTTCTTGCGTGTATATATATATATATATATATATATATATATATATATATATATATATATATATATATAGGCTACCGTGTGGCGCGCCGCACAACCCCATCTCGTGTGATATAGCCGAATCTTTAATTTAAAAACTCAATTGAAAATCCAAACTTCAAATTGTTCTACATATCAATATCAATATCTCTTTGTAGACTAAATTTTATATATTTTTTAAATTTTTTACTATTTTATCAGATAGGTCAAAGATGCAATAAAATAGATACTCCAGAAATCGTTGGATTAACACATCTTTGACCTATCCGATAAAATAGTAAAAAATTTTAAAAAAATATAAAATTTGATCTACAAGGTGATATTAATAAGAGAATAATTTGAATGGTTCGGATTTTTAATTTGACTTTTCAAATTAGAGATTCGGCCATGTCACACGGGATGAGGCTGTTTGGTGCGCCACATAGTAGCCCAACTCTATCTCGTGTGGCATGGCCGAATCTCTAATTTGAAAACTCAAATTAAAACTCCGAACCGTTCAAATTGTTCTACATATTAATATCGCCTTGTATACGAAATTTTACATTTTTTTGAATTTTTTTACTATTTTATCGGATAGGTCAAAGATGCAATAAAATAGATACTCCAGAAATTGTTGGATTAATGCATCTTTGACCTATCCTATAAAATAGTAAAAAATTTCAAAAAAATGTAAAATTTGATCTACAAGGCGATATTAATAAGTAGAACAATTTGAACGGTTCAGATTTTCAATTTGAGTTTTCAAATTAGAGATTCAGCTTTGCCACACGGGATGAAGCTGTGCGACGCACCACACAGTAGCCCAACTATATATAGAGAGTTGAGCTCGTGTGCCACTGTGAGCCAATCCGTGTGGCATGGCCGAATCTCTAATTTAAAAACTCAAATTGAAAATCTGAACCGTTCAAATTGTTCTACATGTTAATATGGTCTTGTAGACCAAATTTTACATTTTTTTGAAATTTTTTACTATTTTATCGGATAGGTCAAAAATGCATTAATCTAACGATTTCTGGAGTACATATTTTATTGTATCTTTGACCTATCCGATAAAATAGTAAAAAATTTCAAAAAAATATAAAATTTAGTCTACAAGGAGATATTAATATGTAGAACAATTTGAACGATTCGAATTTTTAATTTGAGTTTTCAAATTAGAGATTTGGCCATGCCACACGGGATGAACTCTGCGGCGCGCCACACAGTAGCCCATATATATATAGTTCTATTTTTGACATATCTGATAAAATAATAAAAATTTAAAAAAAATATAAAATTTGGTCTACAAGGCGATATTAATATGTAGAACAATTTGAACGATTCGAATTTTCAATTTGAGTTTTCAAATTAGAGATGTTATCATACCACACGAGATGTGGTTGTGTGACGTGCCACACAGTAACCCATATATATATATATGGTCAAGGGAAAAAGCACATGAACCCAGGTGTGTTGTGTGTCAGTTAACTGGTGATTGTCGTGAAGATGCCCAGCAGAAACAGGCAGCAGTGGGAGGACGAACTGGAAGAGGAGGGAAAGCCTACCAACCGGGTTGTCTCGTCCCAAAGTTCAGGCGCACTCCGTAACGTCCGAAATGATTCGATCTTGGGCCATTTTTCTTTTTTTTTTTGCTTTGGGTTCCCAGCTCATAATTCGTACAAATTTTGAGTCTATTTGTATTTGCATGAGCAAAAGTGATATGCTCACTGTGAACCAGGGTATACCTTACCGGGAAAAAGGTATTCGTATCCAGCGATAAGCCTGGTAACCATGTTGAACAATGAGAAACTTTAAATTTTCATTTAATGTTTTTTTAAAAAACTTAAGATTATTGAGCATTTATCGTTAGTATACCGATAGTAAATTCGATTATGATAATCGTATGGTAATCGATGATGATAAAAAAGAAACCTCTGCCATGGACACGGATAAAGCGTGTACTTGTTAATTCTATGGACTGATAATGCAACTCAGGCCCGACCGACATGTATGTACAACTGGCCTGGCATCAGAGTCCAGAGATGAAAAGGCCAGGAATAATTCGAGTATGGATTGGTTGTAACGGCTTGCACATTGGCATAAATTTTTATTTGTTGCAACAATCATATATGTACACAGTATACTGTCGTACATGTAACTACTGTACTATAATACATGGTGTGCAGATTTTCGCTGTACTATCGATCCATATGATAATATGATATTGGACTTAGGGTGTTTGGATCTAATGAGTTTAATCATATTTGACGATGTGATATTATAATAAACATTTTCTCGAATTAGTTATTGATTTTATAATTATTTTTATAATTAATTTATGTTTATTTTTTTAAATTGATATATTGATGTTCAAACGATAAGGAAATCCAAACGCCCCTTTGTTATCGAGGTTTTCCCGGGTCCTGTGCCCCGGCCATGGCTATGATTTGTCGGAGCGAAAAAAAACACACTGCCATTTCTCGATGATAGCACCAGCTAAAGCACATTCGCTGCTACATATGCACGCCTGAGCGCTGTGATTATCATCTCATCCATCCTCACATCGGAGTTGTCATTAGTCTAGTCGTCTCCCTTGTCTCCGGTCAGCTGGTGGTGGTTGGCTCTTGGGAGCAATGGGCGCGTGCGCGACGAAGCCCGGCGACCTCAAGGTGAAGGGCGAGGCGCCGCTGGTCAAGGAGGACGCCGCCGTGGCGCCGTCGCCGTCCGCTGAGGAGAAGGAGAAGAATGTCGATGAGGCTCCGGCGGCAGCGGCGGTGGCCGCCGTGGAGACCGAGCCTGCTGACGCCGGTCGCCGGAGGTCCCTCAGCGACTTGCTCAAGGAGGTAACGTTAGTGCTCGGTTTCTGTTCGTTTCGTGCTGCGTCAGTAGCAAGCTTGAGCATGAGCATGAGAGGAGATGTCGTCTTCTCCTGTCTTCTCACAGGATGCAGAGAGCGAGGGATCAGAGGCTCCAAGCGCGGAGGCAACCAAGACCGTGGAAACTGAATCGCCGGCTGCCGCTGCCACTGCTGAAGCTGGAATAGCAGTAGCAGGAGCAGCAGAGGAGCAAGCCAAGGTGGTTGAGCCCTCGCCTGCGACGTCCGAGCAAGGCGCAGCCGGAGAAGAAGAAGAAAAGGAAACAGCAGCAGCGGAGGAGCAAGTCACGGTGGTTGAGACCTCGCCTGCGGCGCCCGAGCAAGGCGCAGCCGGAGAAGAAGAAGAGGAGGAATCAGCAGCAGCAGCAGCAGAACAGGAGCAAGTCACGGTGGTTGAGCTCTCGCCTGTGGCGTCCGAGCAGCACGCAGCCGGAGAAGAAGCAGAGCAAACAGCAGCAGCAGAGGAGCATGTCACTGTGGTTGATCCCTCGCCTACGGCGTCCGAGCAAGAGACAACCGGAGAAGAAGCAGAAGCAGCAGCAGCAGAAGAAGAAGCAGCGAAGCCAGACGCTGGCCAAGAAGGCGGCGGCGGCGGCGGCGGCGGCGACGCGCAGGAGGTAGCGGAAGAGGAGAAATGCGTGGATCCTGACTTGGTTCAGGTTGCCGCGGCGGCATCATCATCAGCAGCAGCAGCTGATGAGGAGGAGGAGAACAAGGCAGTGGCGCCTGATGAAAACTGACGCCTGCTTCTGCTTCCGCGAGTTCAGCGTTTCTGAACTCTCGAGGCATATTTGTTTTGTTTCCCTTTTCTTGTTTCCGAGAGATACTACCTGGATGCACATTTGGATTGTCTGAGATTGTTTGAAATATATCGTGCTTGCTTGCACAAATATTTGAGAGTTTGGTACTCTTTCCTTTTTTTGTGTTCAGCCTTCTAGATGAGTGTATCAATCTGTATTCAGTTTATTGAACATTTACAGTAGCAGTAAACTGTTTGTGATTTGGAGCGTGTGAATGCTGAAACTACATATTAGGAGTACATGGTAAGAATCTGGGAGCAGAGCACGAGTTTTTAGTTGAAGCTTTGTCGTTAGAAAATACTACAAGAAAAATACTGTAGCTGGCCTACAGAGTGAAGTAGATGCTTCAAATTAGGAGCTTCGTGCACCCTTAATTCCTGCGGAAACAATTGTGAAGAAACTGAGAAATTTGGTGATAGAGAGCATGGTTGGCAACTTGGCATACATCATGCATGCACCGTCCAACAAATTTATTGCCTAACTTAAATTAAGACATACAAATCTAGTTGTATGCACTATTCAGTATTCAGCAACTAGCTCTATCTTATCTAGATATGTGTTGATTTTGGATTTCCAATTTATGTGTTAGTCTGGACTATGCTTAGAAAGCCCGGCTAAACACACCCCTCTATATATATATATATATAGTTGGTTCTTGTGTGACGCGCCGCCATCTATCCCGTGTGTCGTGGCCGAATCTCTAATTTGAAAACTCAAATTGAAAATTCAAACCGTTCAAATTATTCTACATATTAATATCGCCTTGTAGACCAAATTTTACATTTTTTAAATTTTTTACTATTGTATCGAATAGGTCAAAGATATTATATTTTATTGTATCTTTGACCTATCCGATAAAATAATAAAATTTTTTGAAAAAATATAAAATTTGGTCTACAAGACGATATTAATATGTAGAACAATTTGAACGGTTCGGATTTTTAATTTGAGTTTTCAAATTAGATATTCGGCCATGCCACACGGATGGCTTGTGTGGCGTGCCGCATAGTAGCCCAACTATATATATATATATATATATATATATATATATAAAAGCAACTGTGCGTCTGCGTTGCAACGAGTAAAGTCGGGGCGTGACGCGGATGGGGACAGAAGGGAGGGCGCAGGCGCGGCGTGGGAGCTCCAAGCAACGACGGAAGAGAGGGGCGCAGACGCAGTGCGGATGGGACGGAAGGGAGGGACGCAGGAGGTCTTTTTTTCATTCAAGCCCTTCTTTTTTTTCAAAATTAAGATTATGGGTTAATTTTATAAACACTTATGGGGTTTTCTACAAAATAGCCAAACGGACGAAAATTTTGAGTTTAGATAGAAACACTACTTGTATATAGTTATAGTTATAGATTATATATATATATATATATAACAAAAGTACTCTGTCCAGTCATCTCCAAGTCCAAGAAGATTTGGTCAAAATTTTAAAATTTTGACCATCAATTTTATATATTAAAACAGATAGAATTTTATTTGAGCGAGAAATAGATAGAACTTTTCAGGGCACATAAACACATATACTTTCCTTTATAACTAAGTGTAGTATTTGAGAAGTTACTGATGTCAAAGTTTGGAAAGTCCAACAAAAACACTCCATCCGATCATAAAATAATTTCCATGTCTAAGATAGGATTCATCAAACTTTTAAAATTTTGACCATCAATTTAAAATATATTAAAATAAATAGAACTTCTCAAGGCAAATATACACATACAATTTTTTAAAAAAAATAACTATATTTGAGAAGTTAATGTTTCAAATTTCTTACCATATTCTACACGTCAACTGACGGAAGAAGTATCATTCTAACAAAAGTTTCTTTGTTATTTTAGGCAAAAAAAAGAAAAAAAATAAGCGGCATTGATATTTAATTCAGTTTTAACATGGTTCAAGCTGGAGGAATTTTTTATTTTTATTTTTTAAAAAGATTTTCAAAAATAAATACCAAAATAAAAATTTATAATATACTCCTCCCGCCCTCCCATAGGGAGGGACATGTAAATCGCCCTACGAGAGGACGGTGAATGTGACGTGCATGACCTACGAGAGGATGGTGAATGTGACGTGGCATGCAAGGAAAGGGACACGTCGTTGCAATTTTGCTAGTAAGTTCATCCCTGGTAAGATCGATCCCTGACTGCAAGCGTCTGAGAGATGTGTCTGCCTCGATGTCAACCTGATGTAAGGTGTCGACTTGCAAGTTGTAAAACGACAAACATTACAATTATGATCTCAAAATGTGGTAGTACATTGGAAGTAGAGTGTAACTCACAAACTCAGAAAAAGCTCGGTCGTGGTGTAGTGGGTACGTGTCCGTCACAGAACCTGAGTCCATCCTGGAGCAAACATATGACAGTGCATGATACATGGCTACAAGGACAACTAAAAACAGAACTATTTTTAATGGATTTTTGATATTTTTATAAATTTAATAAAATTTGAGTGGGCTAAAACGAAGCTCGGATTAAAAAGATATGAATTTTAGAAGATTATCTGTGTTTTTTTACTAAAACAGAAAAATCCTTAATAATTTATTACGTAATAAACCCCCGGGTGACGTTAGTGACTAGGGCTGACGCCAGCGGCGTGGAAACCGCTGGTCCACGGTGGATTAGGTCCACGGGACCAGGGTGGGAGGTACGCACACGGGCACACGTGGCGCCGACGCGACGCCTACGTGGCGACCACTCGGGCGCCATGCGGGCGGCTGGGAAGGGACGGCCCCGATCTGCCTCTCGGCATATCGGACGACTAGGGTGGCGCGGGCGGCGCGGCGGCAGCCGAGACCAGCGTGGCCCAGCCATGGCCGCACCGCGGCCAGCCAGCCAATCGGCGGCGCGAGGATGGTGGCACGAGAAGGCAGCTTGCGGCGTCGAGGACGCAGGCACGCGGGACGACATCGCCGCGTGCAGGGAGGGATGACAGCGTGCTCGGGAGCAAGAGGGGAAGAGGGGAGGACTCACCGACGTGGAGGAAGACGACGGCGGCGAGCGGCGGCGGAACGACATGAGGCGATTTAGGGCACAGGAACGAGTGGCGAAAGAGGAAAAATGAAGCGGAGGGCATCGGCGACATCTATTGGGGTGCGAGAGGGGTCACAACGGCCGGGATCCGATCGGATTTCTCTCCGGTGCTACGCGGGAGAAAGAGATAGATGGTGGGATTCGAAATTCGAATCCCGCCCTAATCTCGGTCGGGTGCGTGCGGGGGAGGGCGAGGTGCGGGCGGCAAGGGCGCGACATACGGGCGTGGAGATGGCGCGGGAACGGGCGGGAAACGGCGACGCGGGTGGTGCGGGCGCAGTGAGGGAGAAGGGCACAACAGGTGGGCCCTACCTGTTGGTGACCCCGAGCGCAAGAGAGGCCGAGCTGACTTTCGGGCGACGTGCGAGCAGCTCGTGGGCTCTGCCCTTCGACCGACCTATAGGTAGGAGAGGGAAGGAGGCACGGCGCGCAAGCGGTTTTGGGCCGGCGAGTTGGGCCATCGGCCCGAGAAGGGAATTTGGGCGAGAAAATTGAAAAAATAAAAGAGAATTTCCCAAGGATTTATTTAATTCCGAGAATTGATTTAATTGGTTAAAAATTAGTTATAATGCTCTGAAAATTCTACTAAAAATTCAGTTAATGTATTTTGACATGTAGAACTCAAAAAAAATTCTACCATGCCATTTCCACTTATACCTTGTATTTTAAAATTATTTCTTTGCTCTAGGTTAACTCGAAATATTTAATTTCTTTTGGGAAATTATTAAATGATTTTTAAAAGCGGAAAACTTCAGGGTGTGACACATGTCTATCTCAACATATTTTTTTCATGTATCAGTGGAGTCCATAGGTATAAGTTTACAAAAATAGCCTATGGATTGACGGTTAAATAGTAGGCCATGGGTTTGTGGATCTATTTTTAAGTCTCTCGTCGACCAGTTGCATGCAGCCAAAACTTCTTTCGATAGTCTTAGGAATGTCCTTAGCCACACAAGATCTATCCATTCTGACCATATCTAACATTATTTTCACCATAATACAAGTCAAATATGAAGTCTCGTTAGAATATATTGAACTAAACGTAATTGCTAACCATGTTGCTACATATATAACTAAATAAATATGTCATAAGGGTTACTCAAGATATATACATACTATATCTACACCCCTAACATCGGATTTTACTACTAACATAACATTTTTATACTAATTAATAACTAGCAATTATATTGTCTCTACTAATACCAATATGTTCAAATGTTACTCGATTAAAAAAATTATCTGCAGTCAACAAAGCAATCCGGCAGGGCTCCGCCGCTTCCTTCTTACCCCTCTCCTCACCTCTTTTTCTTTTTTTTTGAATTTTGTGGAATAAAGTGAGATTTTCAATATGGAGGGGCAACTTTTATAGCATAGGCAAATAAATCGCCCTCTTCTAAGATGGGGAATGCCATTTTGTAGATGGCACCCAGCCCGAGAGGAGACGGGCCGTGCAAATTTTACAGGCGGCCTCCTCCTGGCGATAAATCGCCTAGGGAAGAGCGAGAAGGGGTTGCCTGCAAAATTGCAGCGACGCGTCCCTCTCTCCATCTGCCATGTCACATTCCTCGCCCTCCTTTAGGACGATTTATATACCCGTCTTACGGAAGGGCGGGAGGAGCATATTTTTAAAATTTTTTAGTCCGATATTTATTTTTTTAATTATTTTTAAAAAAATTAAGAAATTCCGAGCTGGAGCGCCTCTGGCCGGTCTGGCGGCCCAACCGATCAACGAATTCAGCCCAAACATCATTTACTGCCGAATTTATTCGGCGGCGATGTAATTGGTGGACTTAATAACTTCTGCGGGGCTTAGCACCAGTAATGCGGCCGCACCTTGCTTTGCATGAACTAATGTAATGGGCCATGCATGGCTCATTGCTCCGCCCACGCATTCCATCCGGGCCGCAATGCGTCCGTGACCGAATTGATTGAAGATTCTCCTTCATAATACTGCTCCGTTTTGCTGTAGAGTGAGTCATCTACTTCTGTCTAACTTGACACCCAATAGCTATTATTAGCTCCTAAATTCTAACTTGTAAATATGACACATCATCGTTTTATCACTCGCTAACAATTACTATAACATCTTAGATCTCATCTCTTGCAAACATGATACACATAAGTATGCCAAATTATTTTGATCGTAGGAAAATTATTCTAAGCTCCTGAGAGGATATCTCTATTGGTTGTACGTCATCTAAATATGTATAAAATTTTTAAAAAATTCAATAAAATCGATTATTATGTGATAAATCACTTTACAAACGATTAAATTTAACTTTTACATGTTACAACGAAAAAATGAATATATATTAACTAGCCATAGTTTAATTTTTTGTAACATGTAGAATTTAAATTTTATTTCTATAAATATACATTATTTTTCATTAATCTATCTTGTTGATTTTTTTAAAAAAATTATAACCATTCGAATGACATGCAAATAACAAGGTGATTTCATGATTTCGTCTCGATTTCATGATTTCGTCTCGATTTCGTGATTTCATCTCGAGAGTTTAGAATCCACTCCCTTTGATCATATCATTTCCACAAACATTTCAACATATAACAATCCATTCATCCATTATTTCTATAATATTTAACACAAATTCATGTACAAATATAACAATCCATTCATCCATTATTTTTATAATATTTAACATAAAATTATTTACAAATTCATTTGATGTCATCTAGTACAAAGTCGTTGTGTGCCCATCACTGAAAGAAAAATGCTTGATATAAAAGAGGGACTCGGAATTTATCAAGATGAGTGAGGCTTAAAATCTGGCCTAGCATTACTGTAGCTTACCAACCGAGACTAAAGATGATGCATTCGGCCACGTGGCTCCGCCATCTTCAGTCCCGGTTGGAGCTACCAACCGAGACTAAAGATGTATCTTTAGTCTCGATTATTTCAACCGAAACTAGAGATGACGATCTCTAGTCCCGGATTCGTAGTCTCGATTTGACAATCGAGACTACTGAGGGTTACGAACCGAGGCTAGTATGACTTTTTTTCAGTAGTGTAGCCACACCACCTTGTGCCGCTAGCCTGAAGACCCTGGGCATTTCTCGTGTCCCCACCACTGGTTTCTGCTATAGTTTGATCTATCGATTATCTTTTCTCTAATTGTAATACTTTTGATTGTTTTAGACTTGTGCACACGAATTAAGAGAATTGTTTGTATTGAGGGATAGTGTGTACTACTAGTAGTTTTTAGGTGGCATGGAGCATATGAAAACTCCGGATAATGTCTTGCACTGGATCGAACTGTTTCTTGGTTCCCTTCATTAATAATAATGCATTTGAGTGCAAGAAGAAATCAAGTTCTACCAAATCCATTCTAGCTTACCGAATTCCCCATGACATCAAGTAGAATGTGCATGTGTCAACTGCTGTCTCTATTACCAAGGATTCAGTATATACTGTGAAGTGAGTACTAGTACCATGCAAATGCTTTTGCTTTCTCCCAAAGCAGCCACACCAAACCCAACTTTTGGCTACTCTCTGCGAGTGCGCATTGCTAATCCGGGAAAAGGAAGACAAGAACGTGGCCATGTAGGTAAAGGAAGTCGAGCTTTGTTTACAGATGGTCAGAGCAGAAAGAGTACAAACTGAGATGAGAGAGATGACGACATACATAAACAAAGAAGCTTTATCACAGCTCCTCTCGTCTGCTACTACTATTACTGGAGTACCCTGTAATTACTATAGATGAGAACAACTAGTGTAATGCCCAGAAAGACGATATCATGGTGAGCCCAACCACAATCGGTGCCATATTGGGTCGAGCAGAAGCAGCTGCTGGCTCCACTTCCTGCAAACACACACACAAATTCAGCAACCAGGCAAACGTAAGTATACATTTGAAAGAAAAACACACAACTCAGCAAATATCGATCGGAAGACTGCAAAAATGCGAGTTAAAAAGATCCTCAAAACTTTGATGCCGTTCGAAAGCTACGAAAGAAGTGAAAGAGAGGAAAATAGAAAGGGAAAAGCATTGGCAGAAAGAAGAAGAAGAAGAAGAAGAGAGATACATTACATGGCATGGCAGACAGCTAGCTTGGTGGTTTGTACTCGTACCTGGTGCTTGTCACCGGGCGTGGGCATGGGGAGGATGGTGGCCGTGTCGGTGACGCCGCGCGGGACGGGCACGGCCGGGCTGCTCCTGATGAACGCCGTGCCGCCGCTCTGCCCCGGGGCGGAGTCCGGCGCCGCCGCCGCCGAGGCGGGGGACGGGGCGCGCGCTGGTCCCCACGAGGACGGCGCTGGCGCCGCGGCGTGGGCGTGTCCGTGGTGGCTGCTGCCGCCGCCACTGTGGCGGTCCTCGCCACGGCCACCACCACGTCGCCACCGCTCCGTCGGCAGCCTCGGCCGCATGTCGTCGTCGTCGTCGCCGGCTCCCGACACCGGCGGCGGCGTGGGTGCCACCGACGGCGACAGCACCGGCATGGGCGCCCGCAGCTCCGGGGAAGGGTCCGGCACGATGACCGACGACAGCGGGACCTTCTCCTCCTCGCCACCGCCGCCGGCGTGCACCTGAGCACCAAACACGTCGCGCAAGCAAGTCAGCGTAGTCGCGCTGCTACGTGATCGCGATCACGTCGACACCCAGAACCACGTACCTCGATGGCCAGCAGCAGCAGCAGCAACGCGACGCCGCACAATGCCGCCGCCGCCGCCATTGCTGTCTCGTCACCTAGTGTTCTTCTTCTCTCCGGGAAATTGCAGTGTGTGAACCGTGAGGTTGTAAGCACGCGATGCGAGTGGCGGTGGCTAGGGGGTTGCCGCACGTAATGTAAGCAAGCAGGACGGGAGAGTGAGCGTGGATCCTCGTTTCATTCTTTATATGTATCTAAATAATTATAAAAATAAAAAAATCAACGACTAATATACAATAAATTATTTTACAAACATATAAAATTAAATTTAATTTCTACACGTTGTAACGAAAAAATTACTCAAACATTTGTGAAATTGAATTACATGTCGTTGTAATTTTTAGAAATTAAATTTTAAGTGAAATGATTTAACACATATTAATATATTTTATTATTTTTTTAATTTTTTATAACTGTTTAAATGACGTATAAATAATGAGAGATTATTTTCTCGAGACTTTAAAATCCAAATACGAGGAGAGGTCAGGAGGCAGAAGGTGGTGGGGTGCACTGCACGCACTGCTGCGACTTGTGTGCGTGTATCGGCGGTGTTGAGGCTGAAAAGCAAAGGAGAAAGAAAGAAAAAAAAAGGGAAAAGGCCCAAAGCCCAATGGGCAGAAGGGGCTAGTGTGCTATCGGCCGAGCAAGTAAAAGCCTGTAGCAAACTAACAAAAGCGAGGGAGAGAGCTCGTACCTTTTGCGACTTTCTGGCCGTCATGATGGGCAGAACGGTTATGTTAATCGGCGGCCTAGATTCGCTAATCTCACCGCATCGGTAATCATCTCCTTCGTCTCCACGTGAATTAGAGATGGTTTTATAATAAAAGATGATAGTCGTCTCTAAGGACACTTCTAACTCAGATCTTATGGGTGGTTTTTATCTTCATTTATTATTTCCTTTATTTTAATATATTTTGCTGATGTGATACTAGAGAAGAAAAACACAAGACTTTGTTTCTAACTTAAACACCAAGTCTTCGCACGTTCCAAGGCGCACGAAACCTATGCTGAGGAGGGCAGCGTAGATTCCTCCTCATCCGTGCGGCGTCCGCGGCCTCCTCCCATCATCTCCGCGCGTCCGGCCTCCGCCGCCCGGCCCCGCGCCCCATCGTCCGTCGCCCAGCCCCGCTCCATGGCCACGCCGCCCGGCCCCACGCCCGGCCGCCCGCCGCCAGCCCCCGCTCCATGGCCACGCCGCCCGCCCACGCCCGCCGCCGCCCCACCTTCACGTTCGGCCACAAGGAAACATACCATAATGAATCAGCTAGTTTTGTGTTGTATATTGATTTTTTTAATCTAAGAAACTACTGTTACATGTTACAAGTTATCCATTGTTGATAAAATTTCTTGTGATGAAGTTTTTGAGGTATAGAAATCACTAATAATTTCTGTATTGGGAGTGCCCTAGTCTTATATCCATCATCAACTTATTAAATATAAAATGATATATATAATACGTTGCCTCTAGCAAAATTGTTTCAATGCACCATGAAAATTTTGTTTATTTATTTACTTTTAATTTATTGGTTTTTTTAGTTTGTGTAGAGATTATCCTTTATATAAAGAATGATTTTTTATTTTTTATTATTTTATCGTGTGAGCTTATATGACATTAGGGGCAAGTAATTAAATGTCATTAGCGACTAGTCTAATCTCTCCTAGTTCTGGGTTGGAGGGAGTAACCAAGTAATCAATGAATGAATCGAGGTGAGTACGCGCGCGGACAAGGAGACGGGGCGGAGATGGTGTGGTCGCGGCTCGCCCGGTTCGAATCGATTCAACTTTTTGGGTTGGGTGATTGGGTCGGGTGTGGTCGCGGCTGCTTGGTGATGCGGGGATCGGCGTGGGATTCCGATGCGCGCGTGGAGTACGAGGACGACGCTTTTGGGTTTTGGGGCCCGATAATTGTGACATCAATGGCTGGCACGCGCACCACTTACCGCTGTCAACTCACACCTCTATGGTCTTCCAGGCCCCAATGCAAAAACTACAGCGTCTACTGCAACTGATA
Organism: Oryza australiensis; assembly: GCA_019925245.2. Classification (NCBI taxonomy): domain Eukaryota; kingdom Viridiplantae; phylum Streptophyta; class Magnoliopsida; order Poales; family Poaceae; genus Oryza; species Oryza australiensis. The sequence goes on from JAIFGZ020000104.1 coordinate 617,744, forward strand.
ATTGCGGAGTACTCTGTAAAAAATAAATCTGATATTTTCTCTGTTTTTAATATTATTTTTATATATACTTGATCATTCGTTTTATCTATTTTTAATTGTTATTTATTTTATTATGACTTAATTTATCTTTAAATATTTTTTAAATATGATTTAATTATTTTTTTAATAAAATCAATGATTAAATGTTTGTTAAAGAGATGAACGGTACTTATATATATTAAAAAACAAAGACAATATTAAATTTGATAACATCTTATTACTCATAAACAATATGAAATGCTGTACCTACACGGACGATCGGTGGGGTGGGGGTCTGCCACTCAGGAAGCCGTGCGAGAAGAGAAGCGGACACGGGAGAGGAAGCTGCCTGAAAAGGACTCCATCATGGTGCCATGATAGATGTGGGTGTGAAGAGGATTAATTACTGTGGTAATAATGGGACGGACAAATCAAAATCATTGCACCGCCTCGTTTAACAACTTGGAAACACCATATGCATGAGTCGGGGCGCATGTGCTCATGCGAATCAGGCATTCACAGGAATTCCCGTTCGTTTCCTGTTTAACGAATTGGATATTTTTTATTTTTTGATATGTTTTTTAAAATGTTTTATTTAAAAATATTTTAGTTGAAGTTGCTTTAAGTTTATGTTATTTTCTATTTTATCCTCATATTTTGTTAATTTATAGAAAACTCTAATATTTTACACTGAATACCCAAAAATATGAAAAAAATATAAAATCACCCTCCTCATCTCCTTCACTCCGTTCCTCCTTTCACCTTTTCTACTTAAAGCTAGCTCAAGGACAATGACACTATTACAAAATTAGTTTTTTCAGACGAGACCCCTTTAGGATTAGTAAGCGTACCATCACTGTTGTCGCCTATAAAAATCAATCTCCCGAGCAGAATCGCATGAGAAAATGCCCCTTTCTTTTTTCCCTCCTCTCCCTCTTCCACTAAGTCCTCTCTTCCGTCCACTCCTCACACTCCCTCTTTCTCCCCAATCCTCACCCTTCCTCTCTCTCTCCCACTCTCTCCCGTCCACACTCCCTCGTGACAGCAACAACGACGGTCTCGGCGAGGACGGCTTGCTTGGGCGACGACGGGCGAGGACGAGAGCAACAGTGACAGCGGGCTCGGGCGGCGGCGACGAGTGGAGGATTCTAGGGTTAGGGTTTCAGGGTAGGTTTTTGTATTTTTTTTCCAAATTTTCCTTTTCACGGTCGGACAGCTTAAGCGTCCGCATTCGCATGCGGTTGCTCTATCCGTATTAAAAAAAATCTGATTTTCGTAGACAACTGGGCATAGGCAGGCCACCTATCTATGCAAAAATCGATTTTGGCCACATAGAAAAATCAAATCTATAGTAGTGCGAGCTTGTACCTTAGCAAGATGGCATGGCTAGTAGGTCAAGGCAAGCTCCGAGTATCTGGTGGAGAAACCAAGGCCTAACTACAGTCGCGAAGACCTCAAAGATGGCGAGGAAGCTGATTAGCCGAGGCAAACAGAGCTAGCATGTACTGCTCGTTCCCATCCTCCTCCTCATCACCGCAGATCAGGCAACAAGCTCGATTGCAACACAAATTGACTCAGAGCGACAACGATCTCGACGACGATGCTCCTAGATCTAGTTGATGGTCTTTGGCATGACGTGGTGGCGCTTGAGAGGTTGACAATGCTCCCAGATCTGGTCAATGCTAGGGCTCTCTTCTCTCGCCGTTGCTCTTGTTGTCTCATTCACTACTGCAAATTTGGTTTTTCTGTATGAGGCCCCCAATAGTTTCCGGGCGGGCCATAAGTGGTTGTGTCGGAAAAGCTGTCCCCAAGGGGCCGGTTGTTGGACCACACGAGAAAATGCATTATCCTGTGCGGTCGAGTTAAGCACCCGCACAGGAGAATTGCGCATTATCCCGTGCGGCCCACTTAAGCGACCGCACGGGATAATGCATTTTTTCGTGTGGGCCGTTAAGTTGGCTGCACGCGATAATGCGCCATATATATCTGCCCAACCCGACAGTGCCACATTTAACATGGTGTCTCTCTCTCCAAAAAAGGCAATTATAGGGGAAAGGTTTTCAACTCGAATTCTTCAATTGCAATCAATACAAAAGGTAACATGCTTGATCTTCTCTTCCATTTGCTTCCATTTTAAAAAAATTACTAGTTAAATGTGAAGATATTTGAACTTTTTTCAACTCGGTGTTTCTCTCTCCAAAAATAGACAATTTCTTTTGGGGGAAGGTTTTAGACCTGAAATCTTCGATTGAAATTAATATAAAAGGTAACATGCTTGATCATCTCTTTCATTTGCTTTCGCTTTTGTAAAATTTCATTGGTTGAATGCGAAGATATTTAAACTTGTTTAAATAGGTCATTTTGAGATATTTTTGTAATTTGTAGGTCAAATATATTATTTTTTGATTGACCCATTTTTTGGTGATTAACAGTGTATTAGTATTATTTTTTGTTGTGCATGAGGATTTAGTTATAAAATAGGATTTAAGTTTAATTTGTTTATGTAGAAAACACCGTAATATAATATTATTTTTTGTTGTGAATTTTTTAGATGGATCGGACATGGATGTATGAGACGCAGAGAACTCATCCGGTGTTCATGAGAGAAGCATCAACAGTTATTAATAAGGCTAAGACACACGCTTTGAGGAAGAATATGAAAGATATTTTTTTGTCCTTGCGTGGATTGCAAGAATCAGAAGATGTGGAAAGATCCGAATGTAATTTTGGGATACATAATTTAGTGTGGATTTGTGGAGGAATACACAGTTTGGACTTATCACGGGGAAGTCGCCTCTCCTGAAGAGATTCCTGATATTTGGTTCGATAAGGCATAGAATTTTATAATTGAAGACATGTCCCGTGAAATGACGGGTGATTTTGGCACTCTGGTTTTGACAATGCAGAGGATGATATTGATCTTGATTTTGAGGATATGTTGCGGCACGCTGAACCAGAGGTCCTAACAAAGAAAGCAAGAGATTTAAACAATTGGGAGGCGTTGCAGAAATCAGCAAAAGATCTTTTGTATGATCAATCAAAGGGATGTGACATGGATTATACAGTATTGCGGTTGGTGCTAGAACTTCTTAGATTGAAGGCCAGGCACGGATGGTCCGATACTAGTTTCAACGACTTGATGGGTCTCCTGAGAGCTATGCTTCCTAAGCCTAACTTGTTGCCAGCTAACACCTATCAAGCCAAGAAATTGATATGTCCATTATCTCTTGGTGTGGAAAAGATCTATGCATGTATTAATTACTGTATACTTTATCGCAAGGAATACACTGACTTGGACAAGTGTCTAACTTGTGGGGGCGAGTAGGTACAAAAAGGATAACAGTGCCACTGATAGTGATGTTGTCGAACCAAATGCATTGGTCGAGCTAGGAAAAAAGATTCCGGCCATGGTGATGTGGTACTTGCCAGTGAAAGATCGCATGAAGCGATTGTTCTCGAACCCCACCGACGCCGAGTTGATGAGATGGCATCAAGAGGGTCGAAAGATAGATGATATGATTCGACATCCCGCCGATGCTCGACAATGGAGAAATTTTGATTCAAAGCACCCAGAATATGCAAAGGATCCGAGAAATGTCAGGTTTGCGTTGAGCACGGATGGAATGAATCCATTTAGTGACCTAAGCAGCTCGCACAACACTTGGCCTGTTTTGTTCATCATGTATAACCTTCTTACATGGTTATGTCAGAAGCGAAAGTACATATTGTTGACTATCCTTATACAGGGGCCAAAATAGCTTGGCATCGACCTAGATATATTTCTTGAATCTTTGATGGAGGATATGCAAGAAATGTGGGAAGAGGGTCTATAATTGTTTGATGTGTACCGCCAGGAGTATTTTACTCTGCGTCCTATCATATTCGTTACTATAAACGATCTACCAGCCAATTTTTCTCTCTCCAGACAGATTAAAGGAAAGACCGGATGTCTGATATGTCCGGACAACACATTGTACATATATCTGACCCCGTCAAAAAAATTAGTTTACATACGTCATCGTTGTTTCTTACCATAGAAGCATAGGTATCGTGCGATGGCTATCTTTTTTGACAAAACTGTTGAGGAAGGTATTGCTCCTGAAGCAAAGGATGGTTCCACGGTGTTCAAGCTGACAAAGAACATAAAAGTCGTGTTTGGCAAGGAAAAGACATCTTCAGCCAAGAGGAAGAAAGAAGTGGTAGAAAACACGATGCCCTTCAAGAAACATTCAATCTTTTTCAAGTACCTGACGTACTGGAAAGACCTGAAGATTCGTCATGCCATCGATGTCATGCACTTCGATAAAAACGTGTTCGACATCACCATCGGGACTTTACTTGACATCCCTAGTAAAACAAAGGATGGGTTGAAGTCACATAACGACCTGGTCAATTTGGGTATAAGAAAAGATCTTCACCTGATAGAGCTAATGAATGGTAAGATTGAGATTCCACCGGCATGCTACTCAATGACACTAGAAGAGAAAAAAACTTTCTGTAAATGTCTTCGTGGTTTGAAAGTGCCGACTGGATTCTCATCGAATAACCGGAAACTAGTATCAATGAAAGATTTGTCGATTTCTGGATACAAGGCTCACAACTGTCATAAGATGCTTATGGTATTCCTCCCTATCGCTATAAGGACGGTGAAGCTAGTGCACATCAAGGTAGTGATAACAAAGATGTGCTATTTTTTTAGTCGAGTTTCATAGAAAGTTTTTGATCCAGAAGAATTAGGCCCCCTTCAGAAATTCACAGTCGAGACAGCTTGCCAGCTAGAGATGTTTTTTCCTCCATCGTACTTCGACATGATGGAACATCTCATTGTTCACATTATCCCTCAAATTATTGAACTTGGTCCTCTTTATCTACATCAAATGTGGGCGTACGAGCGATTCATGGCTGTTCTGAAAGGGTATGTCCATAATCGTGCTCATCCGGAGGGCTCGATGATAGAGGGTTACACAACTGAGGAGGTTGTCGAGTGATTATATGAAAGATGCCAATTCCATTGGGATACCGATGCCTCGACATGATGGAAGGTTATCTGGGAAGGGTACTGTGGGAAGAAAATGTTTCTACGATAATGATTACAAAGCGGTATCAGATGCACACAACAGTGTTCTTCAACAACTCGCTATTGTTACGCCCTACATTGAGCAACACATTTCCAAGATCAGAGTATGCAATCCTGGGCGATCCGATGATTGGGTTTCGAAAGAACATAAGTGCAATTTTTCCCAATGGCTGAAGGATCAAAAGCTATCGTGTGGTGAATTACTTGAGGAACAGCTGGCCCAACAAGTCTTATGACCTCATGGCAAGGGTATGACATCGGCGGATATTCTTTGTACACAAACAACAAAGACATGAAAAGCTCAGCACAAAACAGTGCGGTTCGTGTCGAAGCGTTGGACGGAACAGGGCAGAAGAAATCTTACTACGGGATCATACAAGAAATATGGGAACTTGACTACAGTTTAAACATTCAGATCCTTGTTCTCATATGCCAATGGGTGACAACATGGTAGATAAATTTGGATTTTACGTGTGCTGAACAGAGTAAAATTGGACACAAGGATGATCCATGGGTCCTTGCCGAGCGTGTTGCAGAAGTTTTTTATGTGAAGGATCCTTTGATGAAAAGTTGGACATTATTGTATCGGGCAAGCAACACATCGTTGGTATTAACAACATTGAAGACGTGTCCGACTATAATCAATACGATGCCATTTCGTTATTCACAGATCTTCCTACGCGGATCAAACGCATTGAGAGTGTCCTCGACGAATCAAAGTTTTCATCCGTGCGGAAGGATGTTAATCCAAAAACTGTGAAACATTAGGTTGTTTTTTGTACAATATATTTTTTCAAGCGAATGTATCAAACTTATGGTGTTACGAGCGAATGTGTGGTTCTATGTGATGAATTGATATTTGTATGTGCATTGATATTTTTTTAGTTTTATAGTTTTGCATGGAATAATGAATAAATGGAATAATTAATATGGTATTCCATAAAATAGAATATATATTAATTAGTAAAATTAATATGCGATGAATTTACATTAGAATATGTGATGAATTTACATTAATTAATAAAATTAGTATGTGATGAATTTACATTCATTAATAAAATTAATTTGTGATGAATTTATATTAATTAATAAAATTAATATGTGATAAATTTACATCGATTAATTAAATTAATATGTGATGAATTTAAATTAGTAAAATTTAATATGTGATGAATTTACATTCATTAATTATATTAATATGTGATGAATTTACATTAATTAATAAAATTAATATGTGATGTATTTACATTCATTAATAAAATTAATTTGTGATGAATTAATGTAAATTTATTAATATAAAAGGGGTGCTTATCCCGTGCGGGTGGCTCTAGCTGCCCGCACGGAAGCCGTGGAGCCGAAGGTGACAATGAGAAAATTTAGCAAGCACTTGCGGGTGGCGCGAATCCACGGACCTTTGAATGTAGATTCCGGGAGCGGTGGATGACAACTTGAAAACTTTATGTGGAATGAGTTGCGAAGTAGCTTATGTATCCGCCTGGTTCAGAGGCTCTGGGGAAAGAGTTTGCCTTGAAAATGATGGCACATCAGTGGAGGCAGTGGAAATCGGACATGAACACTCACTACGTGCAAAAGAACAAGTCTCCATTCTAAGAATACGGTGGTATTACGCCCCGAATGGGAAGGTTCGTGGCGAGGATGACAAGCCACGATGCCTTAGCGCAGAGGAAAAGGATGTCCGAACTAACAAAAAGAAACAAATACCCACACCAATTGGGCTCTAGCGGCTACGATGGCCACATAGAGAAGTGGTGAGCAACCGAAGAAAAGTTTGCCGCCCAAGGCAAGCCCCTGCTTCTAGATGCACTAAAGGAAAGAAGCAAAAACTGGGTTTAGGCATGGAGCACGAGCCAAGTTACCGACGAGGGAGAGATCCTTTTCGAGGATCCGGATATCGAGCATGTGACAACTAGTCTTAAGGACATTGCGGAGAAAGAGAAGATAGGTGAGTTCATTGCCAAGAGGGAAAATGATTAGTTGACAGCTGTATTGGACAACCTCGAACATTCTGGACGAGTAAGGGGTCTATCGTCAAGGACGAGTTGGAAGGAAGGGTTTCCTGAGAAAGCTACAAGTTATAAGAAACAGGACAGGTACAAACAGAAATTGGAAGAGAAGATAACAAAACAAGTTGAAGAACATTTCTACTCTCTTGTTGCACAAAATCACCAAGCCTTCCCACACTTGTTTCAGCAATCCGAAGAACCAACAATACAAATGCCCAGCAGCGTCGGGTCAGTTGACACCGCACCTTATCCAGCAGATAACATAACTGCTCCGACGCCGTGCAGCCTGCTCATGCCGATAGGAAGGGTCGTGAAGAGAAAGGAGGTGGGTACATGACTTGCTATACCAGGGCGTGAATTTCACAACACGCCAATCCCTGAGGAATATGCAAGGGTGCAAGTGGCCAAGATGCATGCAGAGCATAATAGCTTAGAGCTAGATATTCCAACATCGGAAGGGATAGAATTGCTTGGGGACGCGGTGAATCAGTTTATACTATGGCATCGACAAGATATCGGTCCAAGTCGGCATCCCCAATCTCGTTGGTTCTTCCGATTGCCGCGCGCCTACACCGCCTTCTCCACCAGGGCGGATTCATCACCTAATCGGCATGCTTCCCCACCTCCCTCCTCCCCTAAACCAAAAGATCCCGATTCTCCACATCTGTCAGCCCCTGAAGTCGCCACAGAACAACCTCCAACCGATGTGCAAGATATTCATCAATCTCCTCCGATACCACAGTCAGCATTGGCGCTACCTGAAAGGCCTCTTTTGAAAACCACAAGTCTTCCAAGTCCGAGCAAGCTTGAACCTCGTCGGCTTATCCCAAAAATGGTTAGATCAACCTATGATAAGAAAGAAATGGTTGTATACGAGGAAAAGTTAGTGTTCCAGGCTTTCAGGGGAGAGCATCGACTGACAAGAAGCAGGAAACTCCAAAGTTGTCGGATTCACAAAAATTGGTGAAAAACCAAATGGAGGACCTGCAAAACTGGACTTCCGACGAAGTGCCAACAAAGTACGAGTACGGAAATCCGTTCCTGCCGTGGCACATCATGGAAGACATGCCCTGGAAAATGAGGCTGATGCATGACTAGTACCTAAAGACGATCAAAAAGGGCCTCGGCATGATTACTGTGAAGGTCCCAGATCACGCTTTCATCACTGCACCAAATGGGATACTGGAAATCGATTTCAACGACCTTCACGCATTATTCAAGATGGAAAAAAGGATATAAATCTCGTTTCTGCGTTTTGCCTGTAAGTCAATCGCATTTAATGTTATAAATGAATTCATTTGCAAACTAACTTCTGATAAATTACCCGCTACATTACTTAGGATGCAATTCCATGATGCGGAAAAAGGCAACCATCCAATAGGATACATTAACCCAACAAGGATTTGCTGGACGGAACACACCGTTAATATTTGTGCAGATTCCACTGAGCTCAAAGGTAAAATAAAGTCCCAAAAAGATGCGATCATCAAAAAAATGCACAAGAAGAAGATGGTCACAGTAACACTCTACTTGGGCAGATCGATGCTCAAGCACAAAGATAAAAATGTCCTCATGGTCCCTTATGCGTTGCGGTACATAATACTCCTCCGTACAACCGATATTTTACTATGATATCACCTACAATTAACATATCTTCTTCGCAGCGATCACTACATACTTTTTCTGGTATATCCATGGGACCACTTGGCCGTAGTGCTGGATCTGACACACTACAATGAGGATACATTCAAAGAGTTTCTCATTTTGTTAAATTTGTAACTACTGTCATGCACCATTTAATAAGTATTGTATGTTGTTACTCTCGAAGAAACAATTGACTCAAACAATTATTTTGTCTACATAGAGTGCACACACATTACGTAAGACACGGTGGACCGGTCAATAATCCACAAAAGAAGAAGCTTCTCGTGAAGACACAATGACCGGTAATTACATGCCCGCTATATGCTGATATTTTATACTGTGTTTGATTTGAAATATTGACATACGTATATAATTTTATTCAACACAGTGTTATAAGCAACCACCAGACACTAACCTATGCGGCTACTACGTGTGCGAGATGCTTAGAATCTACGGGAGATACACTACAAAGTTTAAAGAAGTAAGTTCAGAGAATTTTTTTTACACGTTAAGATCGATCTTGAATAATTTTCCTACCTATATCAATGTGTATTCCTTCTTAAACAGATCGAGGCCGCTCTAGTTGTAGCGAACCGGTTCGACAATCGAACCATGCTCAACTTGGTTGCAAATATTTGCCGTTTCATCCGCTGAGATGTCTGCAACCATTTGGGCAATTTCAACGATCCGGAGAGCGAGCTTGCGACGGACGATAAATTCAAACGTCTTAGAGAGTGGGAAAAAGACCATCTGTAATCATTTTTAATTAAGTCTATTTTTATGTGCTTTCGAACTATTGTAAATTACGATATGAAACATGATATGTATATGAACATGCATGATGTGTACATTTATATCTTTTTATGAGGAAATAATAATTAAATGTCTTTTATTCTTGTGCGAATATATATACATGCATCTCGATCGATCGATAATATTACTAAGAGAGAGGAGAAGAGAGAGAGAGAAAGGAGAGAGACAGGGTGAGAGAGGAATAATAAAATATTGACCTAACACATTCAGTTCACATAAAATAATGTGCACGGGAAGAGCAATATTCCCGTGCGCAACTTAACTAACCGTACAGGAAGATGATTATCCCGTGCGGTCGGGTAAAGTGGCCCGCACGGGATAATCGATCTTCCTGTGCGGGCTGCTTAAGCCGACCGCACGGGATAATCGATCTTCCCGTGCGGTGGGCCGCTCTCACGTGAAAATGGTCTTTCCCAGATCATCTCGGGCGTGAGGGCAGACTTTCCGTACATGAAGATGTCTTTTGGCCTGCACGTAAAAATCAGTTTTGCACTCGTGATTTATAATCCCCTTCCATCGCCTTCTTGTTATCGCTGCTCGGAGCGCCGCGCATGGAGGTAGGTTGGATTGAGGGGCGGGGTGTGGGAGAAGGACTGCATGACATCGTTGGGTAACGGGGGCGGGCCGTGACCTGCACAGTACGGTCACACAAGCATACCTACGTGTCATGTGTCCTTGTTCTCAGAGAGGCACATGTTTTCGAAGGGACGGACTTTCTTGTAGAGGCACAACCGACGCTGACCAGAGCATACGCCATGTCACCCATTGTGAATGGCCTAATGAGTACTACTCCATCCGTTGTAGAGATGGCAATGGGTACCCGAAACCCGAGTACCCGACGGGTTTTACCCGATAAAGAAACGGGTATGGGAGGATTTTTCTACCCGCGGGTACGTTTTGGATGAAAACACATATCCATCGGGTATGTCGGGTGCGGGTATGGGTATGTACTACCCATACGCGTCTACCCGCGGGTAAGAAATACCCGTCTAAAAAGTCTAGCTGCCCTTCCTCAGCCCATTTAGTCTATAAATATGTTGTGAACCTTGCTACCTTGCTGTGAATTTGGAGGTTGAAATGAAAGGATTTTATGTGTCTTTCTACCTTGCTATGAATTTTGAGGTTGAAATGGAAGGATTTCGTGTGTGGGATGACCTACATGTACATACTCTGTCAGGTGCGCTGACGGGTACGGGTAACCCGTCAGGTAGAATTACTCGCGTGGGTACAGGTATTGTGGAGATTATGGCAATAGGGTATCTACATGGCAAGCTTATCCGACTGAAGGTAGGGATAGATTGCGCCTGCCATATCTGTAAACCGAACATGACTTGGATGTTACGATTGCCGATAGAGATAAGGCAATCGGCCTATAGTCACGGTTTGGTAAGATTGAGGAAACCAAATTAGAGTAAGATAGGGTTTCCTATCGTAAGCCCTCCTCCCAAGACTATATAAGGGGGTAAGGGGCGTCCTTTGAGGGATATCGATTCTAGATCAGATTTCATAAGCAAGAGCTTTAGACACACGAGATGAATAAAAACACTCGGCGGATCGAATCCACCGAAACAGGAGTAGGGTATTACCTCACGAGAGGGCCTGAACCTGTCTAAATCTTCTTCTCCTTCTACCCATTGTGCTTGGCGATCTCGATTGCGACCCCGAAATTATATTGCCGAAACCAAGTTTCGGCGGTTGGCGCGCCAGTAGGGGTCCGCGCGTCGAGACTTCTTCAACAATCTCGCCGACAAGCATGATGGGATCTCCTTTAAGATTCGGCGACTTCGGCGCCCACTTCGCTGACGTTTCCTCCTTCGACTCGGATTCGGACCAGTCGGAAGGAGAAATCCATTCGATGCCGTTCGGGCTTCCAAACAGCGCCAGGATCTACAACGACATCTTGAAGACCAAGATGCAATCTACTTTCTCCGACGACGAGACTTCACTCGGCACCATTCGGATTACCGAATACCGCGAAATCTGCGCCAATCTTCTCACCTCCCGACGGAGCGATCTATTCGGACGAAGACCTCTCGGTGCCGTTTGGGTTACCAAACGCCGCCGAGATCTACAGCAAATTTCTCTCTCCCGAGTCGGCGGCGACCCACTCGGAGGAGCCCACATCCCCAAGCTCGACTCGGGCCGGAACGATCCGGACCGGGCTACCCGGGATCAAGGGAGGTCGCCGTCATCCTCCCATCATTCAGCTCCTGCTCATCTTCGGAGCTCAATGGATACCTCGGCTCCGCCGGGTTCGACAACCTCTATGGCATCCCTTCGACGAAGCCGACAACTTCGATTGCCGCATGGACTACGAGCCGAAGTGCTTTAATGTCCTCATGGCCGAGCCAGACGAGTCTGACTCAGCCATGGGCCGGGAGGCTTGCTGAAGAAGAGCGAGCCAAGATTGAGCACGAGCGCAAGACGACCGAAGAGGAGAAGCAACACAAGGACGAGGCCGACAAGAGGAAGCGGGATCTACGTGCGGCGGACGATCCGCCGGAGGCCATCCTCCAAACGCGGGTTCGCAACACCAACATCTTCCAAACGCCACAGCAGGAACGCTGTTGCCGCGCTCATGCTCTTGGACACCGTCATGGAGACGGCACCCGCCAACGTGACTCCAATACTCGACAAGATAAAAACCATCGTCGCTGCCACAGCTAACGGCCACCCCACCACCTCGGCACGAAGGCCGACTGAATCTGTGGCCGAAACGCCAGACAAGAGCCGGCTTCCGCCCCTAAGGTCAGGAGACTACAAGAGGCCCGAGCCAGACCGGTCGACGACCAGGCCAAGAGGCACACCCCGCGAGTCCACGCTGAGGTACCAGGAGCAAACAGCCGACTCCCGCGACAAACGACATGGACGTCCACCCGTTCACCACCGCGTCCGTCGCAACAGCTCCAGCTACCCAACCAGCCAACCAAAGACCCCGCCGAGTGATCTGCGGAAAGTCCTCGATCGCCGCTACCAGGAGCGGGACCGACGCACTCGGGAAGATCAGAGGGGATCACCCGATAGCGGCGACGACGGAGTGCCGGCCTTCACTCGGGAGCTCCGCCGAGTGCATTGGCCGAGTGGGTTCAAGCCCACAAGGATTGAAAGGTACGACGGCAAGACCGACCCGAATCTTGGCTTACCGTCTACACCCTCGCCATCCGTCTTGCGGGCGGTGATAACAAGGCCATGGCCAATTACCGCCCGTGGCCCTCGCTAACTCGCCGAAGCGGCTCACGAGCTGCCAAGAGGCTCAATCGGCTCGTGGAGCGGGCGAGGACCACTTCATCGCCAACTTCCAAGGTACCTTCGAGAGGCCCGTCACACACTTCGACCTATACAACGTCATCCAAAAGCCGGACGAGCCCCTGAAGGATTACATCCGTCGTTTCTCCGAGAAGCGCAACAAGATCCCGAACATCACCGATGACATCATCATCGCCGCCTTCCAGAAGGGAGTCCGCGATGAGCTGCTAATCGGGAAGTTCGGGCGCAAACCACCGAAGACGGTGAAACAGATGTTCGAGACGGCGAACTCCTACGCAAAGTCCAACGATGCCATCAAGGCTGCCCGTCAAGACCGGCCTGATAGGAGAGAAGACAAACAGGCAGGAGGAAGCCGGAATCCTAAGAAGGATAACGGCAACGGCAACAGCAACAACCAGGGCTAGAAAGATCGCACGCGCCGATCTGAGGACCTAGTGGCCGCAACCTCCAACACTCAACGCCGTCTCCGAGTCGCCTCCTACGACGCCATCATGAACGCCCAGTGCACCCATCATCCCAATCATAAGCACGCGGCGAAGGACTGTTTTATTTACAAGCAGTTCGCCGAACAGTACGCGGCGCAGCTCAACAAGAAACCGACTGATGAGGCTGGTCCGTCAGGCGCCAAGAAGAACAACGCGGCTGAAAATGCCGAACCTTTTCAAGACCCTGTGGGAGAGCTTAACCACATCTTCGGGGGGCCGCTAGCCTATGAATCCAAAAGGAAACAGAAGCTAACCGACCGAGAGGTCAACGTGGCTCAACCCGAAGTCCCTCAGTACCTGCGATGGTCGGAGGTGGCCATCACTTTTGACCGCTCGGATCACCCTGACCGAGTGGTTCACCCGGGGCGCTATCCACTCGTCCTGGACCCCGTGGTCCGCAACATCAGGCTTAAGCGCGTCCTCATTGATGGGGGCAGCGCCCTCAACATCCTGTTTGCCAAGACCATGGACGAGATGCAGATCCCGAGGGCCGAACTAAAGGCAAGCTTAGCCCCCTTCCACGGAGTCATCCCAGGGCTATCGTCTACACCACTCGGGCACATCGCCCTCCCAGTCACCTTCGGGGCCAGAGAGAACTTCCGAACGGAGAACGTCACTTTTGAGGGTGCCGACTTCGAAACAGCATACCACGCCATCATTGGAAGACCTGCGCTTGCCAAGTTCATGGCGATCCCGCACTACACCTACCTGCGCATGAAGATGCCGGGTCCCAAGCTGTGTCATCACTCTTCGCAGCGATGTGAAGCAAGCCTTCACCTGCGATAAGGAGAGCTGCGACATGGCCCAATCTCGCGAGAGATTACGTGGCCAACAAGAAGTCCGATTGGCTGCATCAACTTCGGCGGAGGGCGAAGTCCCGCGAAGAAGATAGCCAAATCGGGATCCGCGACGCCAAAACCAAGAAGATCTCCCTTGATGCGTCGGATCCCTCGAAACCGCGTGTCGGCGCGACCTAGATCCCAAATAGGAAAGCACGCTCGTCACCTTCCTCCAAAATAATAAAGATGTTTTTGCTTGGAAACCATCGATATGCCCGGAATTCCTAGGGAGGTGATCGAGCACTCTTTGCACGTCAAAGATGACGGCAAACCGATAAAACAACGATTACGCAGATTCGTGCAGGATCGAAAAGACGCTATCAAGGAAGAACTCACAAAGCTCTTGGCTGTCGGCTTCATTAAAGAAGTCCTTCATCCCGACTAGTTAGCCAACCCGTCTGGTCCGCAAGAAGACGGGGCAATGGCGCATGTGCGTTGACTATACCGACCTCAACAAAGCTGCCCCAAAGATCCGTTCGGCTGCCTCGCATCGACCAAGTCGTTGACTCAACGGCCGCCAACTCCCGAGTTTCTGGACGGTTACTCGGGCTATCACGAGATCAGCTTGAAAGAATCCATTGCTGAAGACATCGTTCATCACGCCGTTTGGGGCCCTCTTGCTACATCACCATGCCTTTCGGCTGAAGCCGGCGCCACATACCAACGCATGATCCAAAGATGCTTCCGACGCAGATCGGCAAGAACATTGAAGCTTATGTCGACGACGTTGTCATCAAGACCAAGCGAAAGAAGACCTGATCGCCGACCTAGAAGAAACCTTTGCAAACATCCGGGCCTTCAGAATGAAGTTAAACCCTTAGAAGTGCACTTTCGACGTTCCATCAGGCAAACTGCTCAGCTTCATGGTGTCACATCGTGGCATTGAAGCCAATCCAGAGAAGATCAACGCCATCCTGAGCATGAAGCCCCTGAGTAACCAGAAGGACGTCCAGAAGCTCACTGGCTGCATGGCGGCACTAAGCCGTTTCATCTCCCGACTCGGCGAACGAGGCATGCCCTTCTTCAGATTGCTAAAGAAAGCAGACGACTTCCAGTGGACCGCGGAAGCCAACAAGGCCTTTGAAGATTTCAAAGAGTTCCTGACAACGCCGCCCGTCCTGGCCTCGCCTCAACCCTAGGAACCTCTGCTTTTGTACGTTTCAGCCACTCACCAAGTGGTTAGCACGGTCCTCGTGGTCGAACGCGAAGAAGAAGGACGGGCTCAGAAGATTCAAAGGCCAATCTACTTTGTTAGCGAAGTATTGGCAGGAGCCAAAATTCGCTATCCTCAGGTAAAAAAATTGCTCTATGGTGTTCTAATAACCGCGAGGAAATTGGCACACTATTTTCAGGGTCACTCGGTCACCGTCGTCACTTCCTTTCCACTCGGCGATGTCATCCACAACCGGGAGGCAACTGGACGCATCGCCAAGTGGGCTATAGAGCTAATGCCGTTGGACTTGACTTTTAAGGCGAGGACGTCCATAAAGTCTCAAGCCTTGGCAGATTTCCTGGCCGAGTGGACTGAGCAACAAGAGAACGTACCTCGGGAAGACCTCCAACACCGGACCATGCACTTCGACGGATCCAAGAGGATCACCGGCTTGGGAGCAGGAGTTGTGTTGATCTCCCGACCGGGAAAGGCTAAGATACGTTCTTCACCTTCACTTCTCCGCCTCACACAACGTCGCGAGTACGAAGCCCTCCTACAATGGACTGCGTCTCGCAGTTTCACTCAGAATACGTCGGCTCATCGTGAAAGGCGACTCACAGCTGGTCGTCAACCAAGTAATGAAGGACTGGTCCTGTCTAAATGACACTATGGAGGCCTACCGCAAGAGGTCCGTAAGCTTGAAGACAAGTTTGACGGGCTCGAACTCTCACACGTCCCGAGACATAACAACGAAGCGGATGAGTTGGCACGGTTAGGGTCTAAGCGCGAAGCTGCCCCAACAGACGTCTTTGTCGAGCACCTCTATGAACCAACCATCACGGCAAAGGCAACCCCCAACGAGCAAGTTGCGAACGAAGTCGCCATGACCGACACCGACCGGAGGACGCCGCTCATCAAATTCTTAACCCGACAAGAGGCGCCGGATGACCGGGATGAGGCGTAACGCGTCCGGCGTCGTTGCCCGGCATATGTCATGGTTGACTCCGATCTATACAAGAGAAGCCCTCACGGAATCCTAATGAGATGCATCACACCGAGGAAGGAAACAACTACTCCAAGACATCCACTCGGGCATATGCGGAAGCCACGCGGCAGCACGCACTCTAGTCGGCAAAGCTTACAGGCAAGGTTTCTTTTTACCGCGGTCTCCGACGCGGACAAAGTCGTATGAACCTGCGAAGGCTGCCAGTTTTTCGCCCGACAAAGCCATGTCCTGGCCCAGGAGCTTCAAACAATCCCACTTTCCTGGCCGTTCGCGGTATGGGGCCTGGACATGGTTGGCCCTTTAAAAAAAGCTCCGGGAGGATTCACACACCTCTTCGTCGCAATCGACAAGTTCTCCAAGTGGATTGAAGCCAAGACGGTCGCCACAATTACTGCGACAAGGCACGAGACTTTTCCTCAACATCGTGCACCGCCGGCGTCCCAAACAGAATCATAACTGACAACGGGACTCAATTCACGGGAGGCATCTTCAAGGAATTCTGCGAGGACTTCGGAATCAAGATCTGCTACGCATCAGTTGCCCATCCCAAAAGCAATGGACAAGTCGAACGAGCCAACGGCATGGTCCTCCAAGGCATCAAGGCCCGCGTTTTCGATCGCCTAAACCCTTACGCGGGCAAGTGGGTCCAAGAACTTCCCTCGGTCTTATGGTCGCTGCGGACCACACCCAGTCGGGCTACCGGCCAAACTCCCTTCTTTTTGGTCTACGGCGCAGAAGCCATGTTGCCAAATGAGATGGAGTACGAATCTCTCCAAGTCCACAGCTTCAACGATGAATGCTACGACCCTGACCGAGTGGATGACCTCACCCAATTGGAAGAGGCCCGTGAGGCAGCCCTCATCCAGTCGGCCAAATATCTTCAAGGGCTCAGAAGATACCACAGTCGCAACGTGCGAGCACGAGCTTTCATCGTTGGCGACCTGGTCCTACGCAAGATCCAGACCACCAAAGATCGTCACAAGTTATCCCCCTTATGGGAGGGACCGTACATAATCGCTGAGGTGACTCGGCCCGGTGCGTACCGGCTAAAACGAGAAGACGGGTCTATGGTGGAGAACTCCTGGAACATTGAGCATCTTCGACGATTTTATGCCTAATTTGACTAAGGCTTCACGTTTTCCTTGACTGCCAATCTCAAGCAAGATGACTTCTTGAGCCAGCAGTCGGGGGCTGTACATATGTCAATAAAGCTCAAGTTTCCCTCATCAACTTCTGTGCATGATTTGGTTTATCGTTGTTTAATGTTCTTCGATTCGAGTTCAGTGTCTAAGGACTGAGAGTTTTTCCGATGACCTAATCGAGCCTAGGCTTGGTGACAGTCAGACGAAAACTACTTAAGAAATTTCACACAAAAACTCGGGTCAAGGCATTAGCATAAATAAACTAGATATATCACAAGTTTTACATCAGAGCGTCACGATTACACGGCATTTACAAGACAAAGTTTGAAAGATGAATCAAATCCGAAAATTGTTCACTGCATTAATGGATATCTTCTTTCTGCCTCTTGCGCCTCACTCAGCATATCCAAGGCTGCTCATCTCGTGGTCCCATCGGCGAAGCCCTCCCGACCAGTGGATATCCACTCGGGGTAAAGGACAGTGCGTGCAAGAGCGAGACCAGCCCCCATGTTGGCGGCTTCGGTGATGTTGGCTAGATATTGGTCGGGGCCGGCCGCGGCTTGTCAAAGACTTCGGTTGGGTCCAAGTGAGTGGTCCCGACCCCATGATGGAACAAGGATAGCAAGATCGGCGTAGCAGCATTGGCGACCTCTTCCCGGATCTCTCCGGTTTGTTTGACCCGCTCAAGCAAGACGTCATATTGAGCTCGGGTCTTAACCTTGTAAGCTGCCAAAAGCATCTGATCATGCAAAGCGCTCGGAAATAAAGCGGTACAAGGAATGTTACTTCAAAGAGGCTTACCTTCAAACTCGGCCTCCATTTCGGCTTTGTCGAGGCCGACCGCCTCCAGTTGGACTTGAAGCGAATGGACCTCCGAAGAATTTTCTACAAAAGAAGAAGATCATCGGCAACCGAGGTTAACATAAGAATCATGAAGAAGCTTGGAGAGACGGGCTTACTCCCGATTGATCCTCGGAGGTCGAGGTTTGCCTCCCGAAGCTCTGCGATCTCTCTCCTTAAAACCGCCTCCCTCGACGCGGCCTCCTCCTGAGTGGTCTTCAGCTTTCGCTGAACGTCCTCTAAGGAATTCAGGTGAGGAACTTGCTTCTCCAGCACCTCGGACTTTGCCATGGAGCGGCAGTACTCCTTCTACGCGTGAAATCAGAAGAGTGATCGACTGAAAAATAATGATAATATAATAAAAGAGAAAGACTAAGGCTTACGTTGAGCAGCCGGGTCGCCTCGTTCAAGCTTTCGACAAGGGCATCCCTTTCATCTCTCTCGGCTTGCCTGTCCGGGATGATGCCCGCCTCGACCCTCCGAGTCCCGCCACTCGATTTTGATTGGGGAACCCGGTTTCAAGCGTAGCCCTGGGATTTCCTCCACGTGGCGAGCGAGATAAGAAGAACCAATGAAGACATGAAAGATTCAAACTAAAGGAGCAAAAAGAATACTTTGATGCAAGACTCACCAGCTTCAGTAGCGGCGCGCTTGGGTGGAATGGCCCGGCTGGCCTCCTTCCTCTGGCTCTTCGCCGAGTGATCCTCAGTCGGGGCCGCCCGAGCCGCGGCCTGAGGTTTCCCGGTCGTTGACTGGCTTCCAGTCGGAACGTCCCGGCGCGGTCGGGGCTCCTTCCTCGGGCATCCTTCTTCGGAGGCGAAGGTTCTTTGCCGGAGCGCTTTCACTCGGATGCGGGCTTCGAGGCTTCGGCTCTGCAGGCTTTGGCACCTCGGGAGGCTGCGGCGGGGTCGGCCTCTCACCTTCCCGACGGGATCTATGTCCACGGGGCCTCTGCGACAATGAATACAGCTAGAGTAAAGATAAAGAAAGCTTTCAACGAAAGAGTTCGGACTTCGGTTATAAAGTATACCTGGACGACCGGCGAATTTTCGGCGCCGTCCGTGGCGATCGCCTTAGAGGAGGGGTCTCGACTGGAGGAGCCGGGACGTCATCGTCCGAATCCTTGATGATCAGCCTCCTTTTGCTCGCCCGCTTGTTTGTGTCCTCACTCGGCGCCGCCCGTTTCCCAACCGGATCGCTTTGGATCTTGATCCCGCCTGGTAGGCTTCTTGGCGGGCGAGCGCGGCGCGTCATCGTGGGACACCTTGTACGGCTTGGAGGTAACAGAAGCATTTTCCTGCAAGAGAAGAATGCACAACACTAAGAGACAAGATATCAAAATTGAAAGACATTGTGAAGCAATCGGTCGCTTCTAGGAGGAGGCCGGTGGATCTTGAAGGGAGAACCGGCGAGAATGAGGGCACGCTCAGCGCAATTCCGTCGAGAAGATCTTGTACATCCGGATTTTCAGAATCTCGTAGGCGAGTGGACTGGATCTTCCCGATTGAGGTCCTTCCCGCCTTCATACTCGAAGGCCGGCTTCGACCGTTCCTTGATCGGCGTCGGCGGCACGATGAAGTGCCGAGTGATCGTTCGCCGCGAAGACCCTTTTGTTTCATTGCCGGGATCTTCGCAAGCGGCTTATTGGCCTCGTCCCAATCTTGGGCTCTGGAGCAGTGCTCCAAGTTGGCCGGGACAGGGGGAAGACCGACGAAGGCTGGCAGGCTGGGTTCGAGGTTGTTAATGTAGAACCAGCCCGTGTGCCATCCCTTATTGGAGGACTTTAGAGGGAGAGAGAAGTACTCCTTGCGGAGAGATCCGCGGAGCTGGAAACCTGCCCGCCGACGACGCATGGGTGGTCTTTATTTGGATGAGGCTTAAGATAAAACATGCGCGGAAGAGATGGAAGTGGGGAGGATGCCAAGGAATGCTTCGCACACATGAATAAAGAGAGCGATGTGAAGCATCGAGTTCGGGTTCGATGGTAGAGTTGAAGCCCATAGTAATCCAGGAGCCCCGGAAGAACTCGGAGGTGGGAAGGCTGAACCCGCAATAGAAGAAAGAAGTAAAAACAACGAGCTCACCGGTGTTTGGGGTTGGAAATTCCTCACCCGCCGCCGGGCGCCAACCCACGATCTCCTTTGGCGGAAGCACGCCGTGCTTCACCATCTCCTTGAGGGTAGATTTCCTCACATCCGATGTGGCCCATTGGTCAAACGAAATCCTCTTTTCCTCCGCCATGAGTGTGGTGTTGATGGGAGGTGGATGCGGTCGGAAAAGTGGGGATTTTGACAAAGGAACTTGGGAGATTTGGTCATGGAAGTGGTTGTTGCAAAGAGCGAGTTCCTAGATGGATGGATTTGGGAGCGTGCGAGTCTAGGGTTCTCCGTAGGGAACGATGAACAAGTCTTGCGAAAAGGGAAACTTTTGGAAGATGAAGAGGCGGGGACGACCTCGTGCCTTTATAAAAAGATTTGAGGGTTGTGCTAGGTTTTCTTGTGATTGGGCCGAGCCCATAAGAAAATCTACGGCCCAGTTAAGGTCTGGCCCGACGCGTGTCCTTAGGGACTTAAGCGGATGAGCTTAAGCAGATTTGCCCTGGCAATATGCACGTGTCCGAATGCCCTATACCTTTGAAAATCCTTCCATACTGCGGTTTGCTTGACTTCATGAGAAGCTGGCACGATGCAACTTGGAAGGTGACCAACGTTAAGCTTTTTATATTGCCTTGATGACAAGGGTGTTTGGTTTTTAGCATTTGACCGAGTGATTATGTCAATGCTATTTTTTCCACCTTCGTGAAGATCTTTATAGATTGAGACGTATTATGGCGAAGCTATTTAATAACTTGGTCATATTTTTCATACGATTGAAAGAACTTGTTTTCCCATGAGGGATGATTAAAATATTTGTTCGGGATGACTCGGACGAGATCCACTCGGATAAGCATGAGTTTACCGAGTGCTTTTCACCCACGAGGGTTGATTGAATTATTTGTTCTGAGATTACTCGGGCAAATTCACTCGGATAAGCACAATCTTGCCGAGTAATGAGGTTGCTTTAGCTTGAGCTAAGCATCTACATAAGAATGATTTTTATAGTTCTTGACTATATGCTTAGTCTTTTTTGACTAACCACATAGTCGGGGCTACACTAATTAGGTGCATCGGAGATGCACCTAGATATTTATTTTTGAGAATTTTTTAGATATTTTCCAGCCCTTCACAGTCTTTGGAGCCACTCGGGAAGATTCAGGCAGAGATGATGAAATCACTCGGTCAAAGAGGTTTTGGTCTGAAGCTGAGCTGCCTCGTCGACTGAAAAGGACTCGGGGGCTACTGTGGAGATTATGGCAATAGGGTATCTACATGGCAAGCTTATCCGACTGGAGGTAGGGATAGATTGCGTCTGCCATATCTGTAAACCGAACATGACTTGGGTGTTACGATTGCCGATAGAGATAAGGCAATCGGCCTATAGTCACGGTTTGGTAAGATTGAGGAAACCAACTTAGAGTAAGATAGGGTTTCCTATCTGTAAGCCCTCCTCCCAAGACTATATAAGGGGGGGGTAAGGGGCGTCCCTTGAGGGATATCAGATTCTAGATCAGATTTCATAAGCAAGAGCTTTAGACACACGAGATCAATAAAAACACTCGGCGGATCGAATCCACCGAAACAGGAGTAGGGTATTACCTCACGAGAGGGCCTGAACCTGTCTAAATCTTCTTCTCCTTCTACCCATTGTGCTTGGTGATCTCGACTGCGACCCCAGAAATTATATTGCCGAAACCAAGTTTCGACAGGTATGGAAGTACTTTCTTACCCGCATACGTGTACGGGTAACCCGACGGGTAAAATTTACCCTAGCGGGTACGGGTATGGGTGGGCACTACCCATCGGGTATATACCCGTTGCAATCTCTAATCCGTTGTAGCAGTTGGTTGTCTAGAATTTAAATTTATCCCAAATATAACTTTTTTTATCTCTTTTAGTGCTACTATGTCTATTATACCTTGTCAAACCACCTCACACCCACCAACCATCCTATTCCCTCACAAATCTTCCATGCATTAATGAAGGATATTGCAGTCTTTTCACCTCATTTATTAATTTCTCCAAAACAAACTAGAAAACAATCGTAGGTACATTTTTTAGAGCGAGTGAATAGTTTTTTTCCTAGTCATCTCTCCCCGCAATAAAAAATACACATAGCTATTTTAGTGGACACAAGCTTTTATGTAAAATCAAACACACTTCATTTGATGATGAACAATTGGTATTTGGGATTATTGCTTTGTGTGTTTTGTTATTTGGAGATTTATTGACAAAGTGGTTTTGGTTTTCGGATTATGAACGGTGTTCGGTCAGTACCTGCCCACGGCCCGGTCGGCCGGGAGTGTCTTGCCCGGTCGGCCGGAGGTGTCTGGCGGTCGAGCCGAAGCGATTACTGTGATCGAGCCAGTGACGATCCAGCGATCCGGTTGCCGATTTTGATTCGGTTTTGGTTTTGGTTTGTTTCCTTGCATATACATGGGAGTTTCGTGTTCCTATGCACGTGTCTGGTTGTTTATGCTAACAATGAGTCAAGTTTGGATAGCTTGTGCTCGGATATGGTATTCTTTGTTTAATTGTGTGCGATACTCTTTACGCCTCGGGAAAGTGTTGCCAATGATCGAGTTGGAGTCAACTTGGAGATAAGGTGACGTCCAAGATGGAGATCATGCGGGATGCTGAAGGGTAGAGATGAGTGCACATAATTGGTGAAGTTTCCATATGGCATACAATGGAGATATTGTTGCGTATGGAAAGCAGAATTTCGATTTTGGAAAGACCGAGATTGTTATGGTTGGTTTATGTAAAGTTCATTTCTTGTACGGGAAGGTTTCCTAGTGGATTAGGACTTCTTGTATGAGTATGATTCGTGGCTCTTGGCTGCTTATCTTGGGTATAAATAGTGAGGGGAGGTGTGGCCTCTCGGTATCGCTTTTGAGTTCAAGTTTTTAGAGTTTTGAGTTAGGGTTTCAAGTTTAGCTTGAGATTTTGTGAGGAGTGCTTTGATTGCACTTTGTAAACACAGAGAGATTCAATAAAGTTCAATCTTCTTGAGAATTCTTTGTGTCTTCTTCTTCTTCGGTGCGGCGGCATAATTGTCGGTTAAACCAGATCTACACGCCAGTCAGACTACAATCTCTACTGCGGTCAGACCACAGCTTCTACCCGGTCAGACCGCAAGCATATAGGCGGTCAGACCGGTGGGCATTGGACTTCATCGGCATCGGCTACATCGAGCAATCAGCTGAGGCGATAGGCTATGGGCGATCGGACCGAAGGTCATCGCGGTCGGAGCCGGTGAGGTTGCTCGGTCGGGCCGGCGCGACACACTGTGGTCGGACCGACTTTAGAGAACAGAGGGTAAATCTAATTTTCGCTAAGATTTGTTTTTGGGTACTCAACCATTCACCCCCCCTCTGGTTGGCTTTTCATTGGGTATTCGATCCTACATTTTAAACTATATAGTCAGAGTCACATGAATTGGCCGATATAATAAAATCTTGTAGCCACATATTTTTGAAGTAAAACACTTCCTTTACCCTCATGGATTTGCGGTCTCTGTTAGAATTCAATGGGAGTTGAAGGGAACCATTGCCTCGTTGGTTGTGGGCCTGTGGCCTTATTTTGTTCAGAGGAAAATAGTTAATCGATCCAGCAAGGAATAAGTTCATCTGAGGTCTCTTAACTTTACACCGAATCCGATTTTCATCCTTGCGCTTCAAAACCAGATACAACGGGTCCCTGAACTGTCAAAACCGGTGCAATATAGGTCCCTTGCGGTTTGGAAGGCTGTTTTGGTTGACGTTGTAGGATCGAACAAGACCAAACAAACCTACCGAGCGAGGGTGAATGGTAGGGAAACAAAAAAACAAATCTTTGCGAAATTAAAAGATTTACCTCTTACCGATGAAACCAATCTAAAAGCGACAATAAACGAAGCTGTTGAAGCCGCCGCCGGTCACACCGTCTTACTGCCCGGTCGACCGCCCCTCCGGCCGGTCGAGGCGCCGCCTAGCCTCCCGGTTGGACCGCCGCCACAACCGTCGGTCGGGCGCGCGCACACTGCGGTCGGACCGCGAGATCCAGAAAACACCGAAAGATGAACTCTCGAAGAAGTAGATCAAACTATTTCAACTTTATTGCATCTAAACGTGTTTACAAAGTGCAACAACATCACTCCTCACCAAAATCTCAACCTAACTCAAAAACCCTAGCTATTCTCTCAAGTTTCGCTCTTGAAAATCGATGTCCAGGAGGCGCACCCTCCCTCTCAATTTATACCACAAAATCCTCCTACTCAAAGTAGGAGTATAACTCCTATTCATAATAGGACTCAACCTCCCACTCATAATAAAAGTAGAACTCCTATTCCTAATAGGACTCAACCTCCCACTCATATTAGAAGTAGAACTCCTATTCCTAATAGGACTCTATTCCCAATAGGACTCATTCAACCTAACTTTTCGAATTTAGACTCCCTTCCAAATTCGACTCCACATACGATCCCTCTCGTATGCCATATAACTTCTCCATCTTCCATGTGCATTATCCTCTAGCCTTTTAGTATCCCGCGTGTTGGACGTCTACTTCTCCCAAGTCGACTCCGATCCGACACAAGCAATACTATCCGAGGCCTCAAGCGATACCTGCACATATACGACAAAAAACGATATACCGAGCACAAGTTTGTCCAAACTTGACTCACATTAGCTTGTCAACAGTAACAACATGCACAGAAATCATCTAGAAATCAAATCCACGAAGAAATAATTCAAAACCGAGAAAACAAACCGAAATCAGAGACGACCGGTCTAACCGCCACACAAAATATCACACGTTCGATTCAAAGCACAAATCCAATCACAAATCCAATGTTTCATCACATAAACTATAAATCAAACTCACTTTATTCAACAGACGTGGAACCTACGTGGTTGCTTTGACTCGGTCTTCATATGACGTGACAGTGACGTGGCGCTTACGTGACAATTTAATTTAAAAATAATAATAATAATTATGGGTCCACATGTCGGTTACACCAAAAAATTAATAATAAGTGGTGGGCCGCGCTGGGCCCACATGTCTTCCTCATTTGTCCTAACTCCCTTTCTTCATCTCTTTCCCTATTCTTTTCTCCAACACGAGTGAGGAGGGCGACACGCGGCGGTCGGCGGGCCAGGGGAGGAGCGACGCGCGGCGACCGGCGGAGATGGGAGAGGGAGGAGCGGCGCGCGACGCCGGCGAAAGATGGGAGGGAGGCAACGACGCGTGGCGCCGGCGTGAGAGCAGTGAGCGACACGCGGCGGCCGGTCGGTGGGTGGGGAGGACGTCGCCGAGGTGAGGCAGGAGACAAGGAGGTCCGACGGTCGACGACGTTGCGGCGGGCGATGAGGCGGCGGCGTCTGCAAGGAGAACCGGAGGCGCGCAGCGCGTCTGGCCATCAACAGGGGAGAAGCGCGACGACAACACTCGGTGGTAAAGACGGCCGACGGCCGGGAGAGACCGAAGGCACACGGTGCGACCGGTGACCGACAGGGGAGAAGAGCGGCTGCACTCGGTGACGAAGACGGGCTGAGGCCATCGACCGACGAGGGATGAGCGTGGCGGCGACGCTCAGCTCTTGCTCTACTCCGCCGCGTCAGCATTCGCCCCTCTCTGCCCCTCTACTCTACCCGCGGCCCGCCGTTGCTCTGGTCGCTCAGCGCTCCGCCCCTTTGCTCCGTCCGTCGCCGCTCTGTCTTGCCCGTCCCGCTTCACCCCTCGGCCCGTCCCAATCTGCCTCCGTCCCTCTGATCTGCCGCCGCTCCGCCCCGTCGTTGCCTGCTCCGGCTGTTGTCCATCCTGCTCCATCGGCTGGAGAGAGAGAAGAGGGAGAGACATGATAGAGAGAGGGAGGATAGAGAGAAGAGGGTAGTGAGGATGACGTGTGGGTCCACATGGGCCCATCATTTTTTATTATTTGTGTGTGCAACTGACATGGGTCCCACGGGCCACGTAAGCCCCATCTCAGCTAAAATAGGACACAATACTGCTGAGGGACCTTATTTAAACGGTTTCGTAAGTTAGGTACCCATCGTACCTGGTTTTGCGACCAAATGACGAAAATCGGGCTGGGCGACAAATTAAGGGACCCAAAGTGAACTTATTCCATCCAGCAAAGATCCATTTCGACACTATTGATGGGCCGGCGCACTAGCCAACGTTGGGCTGTCTTTGTTGGGCCACCAGCCCACGACGATAGGACTCCGTCACATGTGGCTCATCGTTTGACAAATGATCCACCAATCACTTTCCTCAGTAATCCCAAATCGAAATCTCTAATTAGCGAACGCGCGCGAGTGAACACCTCCATTCTCCCAATCAGAACGATACATATTCTTTCATCTTTTGTTCACAGGTCTGATTCCCCTTCCCCCTTTCATCTTTTGTTCAGAAAAATATGTGGTAAAAATAGTACAAATCTGAAAACTACTTTTGGCAAAAAATAGACATTTGAAATTTATTCACGTCATCACGAGTAAACATTTTACTAGGGTAACATGGATGAATCTTAGACGTCTATTTTTCGATCCAATGATGGTTTCTAGGTTTTCATCATATATGTGGTTTGCACTATTTTTTCTTTTTATTCTCTCTTCTTGTTATCCACTTTCTCCACTTTCCCTTCTCCCTTTTTCGTTCCCCTTTTTCTATCTCTACCACAAAGGGGATTATGGCGGAGTAGGAGGCGATGGGGAAGAGCTCTTCAGGAGCGTTGATGCCCCCCATCGACATCCTCCTCGAGAGGGGAAAGGGGAGACGAGGATGGTAAGGTGTTGGACAGGTCTAGGGTTTTGTGACAATAGTTGCCGCTTATGCTCGCGACCGGAACATATGCTATCGTGGCTGCAAGGATTCCCAGTTCATCCTCATCTTGACCCCCTCCCCCTCATCATCCTGTTCCTCGTCGCTGGTATTTTCCTCCACATCTAGCTCCCTCCGGCAGTGAACTTGCTGCCGTGCAGCAAAGATTTGGAGCTATCTCGTCAACTTCCAGTAGTTTCTTTGGTTTTCCTCTCCTGTATCAGCATTCGGTTGTGATTTTTTGTTTGATGTCATCAGACATATGCATAAGCTGCATGTTACAATGCTGAAATTAATGCATGCAGGTCTAGATGCAAGGAAGCAAGTGCATAATTTTCGTATGAGCGTGGTGCGGCAAGCTATTTGTTGAGAGGAAGTCGGACGTGAGGGAGCGCAAGAGAGGTCTAGGCGGACACAGTGGCTGAGTTGGTTTCTATTTCTACGACCATTAGAGTCAAGTTGTGCAATCAAATTGCATAAGTCCATCGAGTAGACTCGGTTGTTTGGAATTCAGTCCGATGGGACTTTGTTGTGCATGGTAAAGGCTGGCCTGGGAAGATTTGATGTGGTACAAAATTGGCAGAAATCAGCGCAACATAGTGACTTGGCGAGAAGGCTCCTTGGGAACTCTGTAGACGCAGTCTCATGGTGACGAGGTTGCTCAGCAAGGTGGCAAGGTATGGCTCGGGAACAAGGATCATGTGAGAGTGCTGGTTGGACCGAACCAGAGGCAGGACAGAGGTAGACCGTGTAGCAGATTGGTTGGACCGATGTGGCAGCAGCGAACGGGTGGTTTTCTGTGCGAGAAGTCTTGGGCAAGAGCGGATCGAATTCGTCGATGGAGTCAACGGGACTATCTGGCAGTACATGATATATCTAGGATCTGCGGTTGCATTATGGGGATATATGGAATCTGTGTCACTAAAGAGGAGGCAAAGGTTATCATGGTAACATCTTCAGGTGATTCAAGGCACCAATGAATTTTCTCAAAGTGTCATGGATTCAGTCTATATATGGGGAAAGCGTGGATGTTGGATTTGTTAGCTCGGTTCATAAGATGGAAGGAAGAAAGGGTTCTCTTCATTTAATCTTGTGAGTTTGATTTGTCTATTTGGTGATGACATTGATTATCTGGCCATGAAGTAGATAAAGTCAAATTTTAAACGGTAGATGGAGTTGAACATGGTCTTCGGGGATTATGATGTGCCAGTTGAGGAGGAGTCCAATTTCGCTTGGCAAGACGACTATGGTGATGTGGGATAAGGTGTAGCACTATTACAGGTGGAGTCAAATTAATAATTTACAAGAATAGTGGAGTCTCTTGTTATGGTGAGCATGGTGAAGGTTCGTCGGGGCAGCTCGACGTTAGCGACGAAGGGATCAACTCAAGTCCGGGTACATGGAGGTTCACACAAGTAATGAATTCAGATTGACATGGCATATTCACCAAGATAGAGTTTGTTAGAGTTTGTGTCAAATATATGTACAAAGTAGGACTTGGAGTTGAAATAGGTGTACAATAGAGTTAAGAGTCGGACTCTATCATAGGCTATCCTTTAATAGAGAGAGAGAGAGAACACCACAATGTAACCATGACGATTACAATGTAGCATAGACATGCAGGAAAAGGATGGCGGCGAGGCCATGGACTCATAGCGGCTTGGTGCTATGTTAATTGGGGAGGAGCGCCCATAATCAGAGCCCTGGGGATTAGACTTTGGTTGAACCTCGTTAAGAAATATCATGTGTTGCTATGTCATCATCTGACGTGTCTTGGATGATCAATGACTGAAGCAATCGAGAAGGTTAGTCGTCATTCCGCTATATCGACTAACTTTATAACACAAAGTTCATATGAACAAAGTTTATGTGGAAAGTTTTTATATATAAAGTTTCTATACTAAAAGTTTCTATGTACAAAGTTTCTACACTAAAAGTTTATATGTACAAAGTTTCTACACTAAATGTCTCTGTATACAAAGTTTCTCCACTAATGTTTATATGTATAAAGTCCTATTCAGATGCGTTCGCAGCTTCGCGCATTAGACATCCATCTTTTTTACAAAGTTACATTTTGGACTAGGAAGTTTTTTCATAGAAATTTTGTGTTTGTCTTACACTAAAATGCTGAAATGCTCAATGATATTATTGCTTTACAATGTGATAGATGTGACATAATTTAGGACAACAACAAGGTTACAAAGTATTTTTTAGTGAGGGTTTTAGTTTGAGCTTGCTATCTAACACCAGAATTTTCAGAATACGCTCATTTAATTTATCGCCACTGGTAACCTAGACTTGACAACCAAATCTAGAGTATTGAAGATCCTTGATTTAATGATTTCTCTGGTTCGGATGTGATTGAGTTGGACGTATCTTTTACTACTCGGATTCATTGGCATATGCACCTGTCGTTCTGGCAAATGCTTCTTTGCACTCAATAGCTTTTCTCGTGGGCCAAATGTAAGTTTTTTTGCTGCACTTCACATTTGGTTGCAGCATCATGTGCTCTTAAGGATGGTAAACTAGTGAAAATAGCAATCTAGACAAAGCCACTTTGCCACAGTGCTGTGCCATCCACATTAAAGAAGAAGTCTAGTTCATATACCAAACGGACATTTTTTTAGTTGGACTGTGTGCTTTTTTTTAAAAAAATAAATAGTGCATTGTCAAGTATTGTCAACGGGGTGGTCGGCGGTCCTCCATGGGGGCTGTCCGAGGAGATGAAAAAGTGATCGAGACATCTACCAATGGGCTTGATGGTCGACTCGACACAAGATGAGCCAAGGTTTTTAGATAGGTTCGGCCCTCTCGAAGGGTAACAAGCCTACTCATGTGTTCTGTTTTAGGATGATCCCAAATTAGAGTTTGAGTATAGGTATGAGAGAGAGTTCTTGGATGCGATCCCCCCAGCCCACGCCATCTGTCCTCCCTTTTATAGTCCAAGGGAGGCAGTTACAAAGGGGCTTGGGGCACAAGAAAGCTTGGTCGTAAAGCATAAAGCAAATACATCCTAAAACTGAAAAGCAAAAAGGAATCGTCTTGGAATCCGCTTGCCGTGGGCGTCTTGCGCGTAGTCTTGCCTTGGGATCCGCTCGCAGTAGACATCTTGTACACAGTCTTGCCGGGTGACATCATCGTCTGTCTACTTGTCTCCCCCTTGTCTCATCTGCGAGGCTTGTCAAGGAAGCCTCCTTCCCGAGGGGGAAAACCCATTGTTTTCAGGTTGGAGCCATGCGTAGAGATTGACTAAGGGGCGAGGGTCGAGCTAAGAAACGGTGGTCGGGCTACCCGACCTCGCCCGAGGTCTGGCTCCCGACCCCAGCCCGAGGATTCCCGACCTGACTTATCCGATCGTGTTTTGCTAGCGTGGGCTACCCCAAGGGTGTATCCCCCACAAGTATGACCACCGGTTTTCACTTTTGTATTTGTCAAATTTAATGCTAGTTCACGCAAACACAGATGGTAGTACACAATTACACAATTTTGTAGGAATTTATTTTCTTTTGTTGTGCTCAGCTTTTACTACCTGTTGCCAATCTTTGCTGATGTAGGTTATGACATTCAAAAAAATCTTTCTCGTTTCAGGTTTGAGCTCAGAGATACTTCAATAACAATCTGAATGTTTGTGAACGA
This sequence comes from Oryza australiensis, assembly GCA_019925245.2. NCBI lineage: Eukaryota > Viridiplantae > Streptophyta > Magnoliopsida > Poales > Poaceae > Oryza > Oryza australiensis. Next base: position 648,585 of record JAIFGZ020000104.1, read on the forward strand.
AAATACAATCCAATGAACAAAAATACAATCCAAGATTTCTTTGCAATGGAACATGATAGGTCAGAAAGCCTACGGACAAGCAAATAATTTTTTCCATCATGTTCATTGTGCAATTCAACATTTTTATAAAATATCTATTCTTTTTGTTTAGCATGATGGAGTTCTATTTTGACCCATATATCTCTTGTGTTCACTACTACAAAACCCTTCGTAGGTATCGGCTCATAGGCGCCGTTTCATTTAAAACCGACATCTATGGACCCTTTTCCACCTCCGCGCGATGAAAAAAAATTAGAATTGACACCTTTGAGTACTATAGGTGCCGCTTATAGAAAAACCGGTACCAATGCTGTAGGTACCAGTTTTTAAAAGAATCGACACTTATAATCTATTATGAGTACCGATTAATTAAAAAACAATACCTATAATATATTATAGGTGTCGATTTTTAAAAAAACTGGAACCCATACAAAACTGAGCTGAGCAAGGAGAAGGCATCCTTATCCACTCGCGTGGTCCCCCCGCCGCCCCTATCCTTATCGCACCCCTCCTTCTCCTCGACCCACCTCCTTCTCATTCTCTCTCACACTCATCGCCGCCCTCTGTCTCCTCCCTCCACCCACCTTGCCTCCCCCCCCAAGGCCCTCCCCGTCATCCTCCTCGCCCCCAAATCTCCACCCCCTGCAAATCCCCAAATCCCTTCCCTACGGTGGTAGCGGCGGTGAAGACGGAGCTCGTGAAGGTGGTCAGACTCAGCCATGGCATGGAGAAGAGCGACATGGAGAAGCTCCCCTTCCTCAAGTGTGTCGCCATGGAGACACTGCATTTGCTCTCGCCAATCTCGCTGCTCCTCCATGAGGCGACGGCGGACTGCGCCGTCAGCGGGTACTCTATGCCGAGGGGCGTCCACGTGGTGGTCAACGTCTGTAGCGTTGACCGTGAGCCCGAAGCGTGAAAGGACGCCGATGGTGATGGATCTCAAGGGCGAATGCTTTGAGCTCCTGCCGTTTCGGGTAAAATAAAGATTTCTGATGATGTTTGTTCATGAGGGGTGAAACAAAGATTGGATTTTGATGTTTGTTTCATTGTAGAGAGAGATTTGCTTTCGTTTAATTTTGCTCGTTTGGAGCTAACCTGGGAGATGCTGATGTGTTAAACTTTGTATTTTTGGTGTGTGTTATTCACTTTGGGAAGATTTGGTTTGATTTAGGCATGTGACTGTTGGTGTATTCGAGGAAACTGGGTGGTAGGTAGGTGCATCCCTGGGCGAGGTGGTGGGTGTGATGTCCAAGCTCGCCGACGTCCACCACGACGGCGGCTACTTTTTTTCTATTTCAAAAATTATATGTGTCGGTTTTTAATTCATAACCAACACCTATTTAGATTGCTGGTTCTAGAACCGACATCTATGCCCGAGGCAAAGGTGCCGACAAATTGGTGTCGGTTGAAAAAAGACACCTACGAGGGTTCCTGTATTAGGGTTCCTGTACTAGTGGTTGCTTTTTCAAAATAGTACAATTGGTGAAAGAAATTATAACCTTTTTTATTTGAGAGTTACTTTCATTAAGCTCCATACCCTTACTTATACCTAATTACCACATCTCAAAATTTATAAAGGGAAAACATACGGCTTGATGGACTGTAAAAAGGCCGTGGGCCTTTGGAACCCAAAGGGCAAGGAAGTGGGGTGGGGATGGTCACGGGGAGACATTTACACGCTTCACAAATTAGCTAGCCATGTCTTATGTTTTCGTCTCTTATAGCATATGTTAAATTAGTTAAATCATGTCTTATGTTTTCGTCTCTTACAACATATGTCATTGCTAAGAGACGTATTTATGAGGATGTGAGTGGGGTATTACGCATGTAAGTAGTGTGCGTGTGCGTGTATATGTTGTGTAATAAAAAAATAAAACCAAATTTTCTGTGCAGCACAAACGCACTTATTTAATACTCAGTGCGGATACAGAAATGCACGGGAACACCAAGTACAAGCGACGACGACGATGTAGAAGAAGCAAAGCCATGCACGTACGCATGTACTTATGGGGAGAAGTAATTAAGCACAAATCATTGGATCGAGCCAGATCACAGTATTCGATCGATCAACGATCAGTACTGGTCGGTGGCGTGCTTCTTGGCGTCCTTCTTCTCGTGGTGCTCGTGAAAGGCGAAGCCGGCGGCGCCCAGGGCGGCCACCGCCGCCACCTCCTCCTTCACCTTGTGCCCGTGCGCGTTCTCCGGGTCCTTCTTCGCCTGGTGCTTCTCGTGCTGCAACACAACCACATCAATCCACCATTAATAATCACTTAATCAGCTAGCTAGCTAAGAGCCTAAGATCATAGTAGTATCGATGAAGAAATTGATCATCTGATTACGAGAGCGTAGGCGCCGGCGGCGATGGCGCCGAGGCCGCCGAGCTGCTCGAGGTGCTTGTGGTGCTTCTTCTCCTTGTCGTAGTCCACCACGCCGGAGCTCTCCTCCTCCCCGTCCTTCTTGTGGTGGAACAGGTGGTGGTGGTGGTGCTGCTTCTCCTCAGCCATGGCTACTCACTGAATTCTTCCTTCAGACAGGGAGAGGAGCTAGCTAGCTAGAAGAAAGACCTGCTTCTTGTTGATCTATGCAAAGCTAGCTACCTCGCACAAGTATTTATAGGGAGGAGGAGCATGTTAAGGATTGCGAATAATTGATATTCTTGGCCTCAATTAGGGGGAGGGCGTACTTAGCCGTGCGCGTCATAGGTGTTTGCGTTTGCAGGTATGTATGAACTCTCTATCCATCTCATCTCTCAAGGAATCATGAGAGAGATGCCCTTTGGGATGGATATATGCACGTTAGGTTAATTACAATATACTCGGTAGCAGTCTGTTTAATTAGAGGAAGACTTGTTCAAGCTCTCCGCGTAATGGAGCCGCATATATGCATGGACAATCAGAGCCAGTGCAATTATCCGAATGGAACAGGCCAGCTGGAGACTGATCAATTGACATATATGGCACACCATTACTACTAGTTAACTGACATGCTCATTAACGTGTTCAGCAAAACTAGCTACTGAAATCACAGAATGCTAGTTGATTAAGATTTTCATTAGTTTGTTTCTGCATGCTTCTCTGTCAGAAAATGAAGCGATGAATTGAAGCCGTATGATAGCTATACTACAGCTGATCGATCGATCGATCTGCTATATCTTCACCTCAAAGTAAGAAGCTAGGCGCCTTAATTGGTGGAAGGAAATGCATGCAAACAAAGTCGACATCCATCAGCTGAACATCGACGGACTAATGGTTGTTAGCGTTGACGAAGGATTTGGAAATGCGATTAACACGCGGATAGGGGCGATTGGGTTTTGTCACACTCACTCGGCTGTTTCAGCCCGGATAGAGACAGTAAGAGAACTACACGGATAAATAACTCGGTTTCTTCAGAGCTAAGGATGCAAAAGATTCAGAGTTTCAGACATTGATTGAGAGGGTAAATTTGCATGGGTCGTTCAAGTACATCCTGTTAACTTTGTACATGTGGTTCAAGAGACTTCAAATAGTTCGTCAGATTCACAGCTGGTTTTGATCTTGATGAATCTCTTGGTTGAGTTTGATCGTTTTTTTCTTTTCCGGTTGTTCTAGTCCCGCTTGTAAAAGGAGAACGAAGTATATCAAGAAAGAAATTGCTAATGGAAGCCATTTTTATTAGTCAACGAAACCACTTTTGTACCTTACTTAGCCACCATTACAATTTCGAGTACCCTAGTTCAACCACTCTTGCTAGTTCAAAGCGCCACAATGTAATTTAAGGCCAAGTGGCCAACCGTCCTATTTTCCTTTGATGACACCTTGAAGTTCAAGACTTTATCTGATTTCTGAAAATGAGCCACTTAATTTGCCCGATTCTGAAAACCAGATCATGCGTACCAGGCAGATCGAAGCGTGTCAGAACAAGTACATTGTCTCTGCAGAGTCATTCCTAGATCTGAAAATGCATAGCTCAAAAACTTTCTTGCCCTTCATTTGTACCATATTAGAAAAAAAGATGAGCCGTTTATTTTTGAGGAGGACAACATTTTATTTGGCAAAAGCAAATATACAAGAAAAGATTAAAAAACAGTTTCAACTTTCAACATGATTTAAATCTAGGAAAGAATTTAAAAGGAAAAAGGCTAAAGTAACTTACAATATTTGGATTCGGTGGGAGCAGTAGATATCATGGGCATGGCCATCCCTTCCCTAGTTTTCGATTCACTTTCAGACGCTGTCAAGGGTCTGAATGCACGCCTTGCGCACGTCGAGAATCGTCGAAAAGAAAACTCCACTAGGTCCGGCCTGTATCACGGAGCTGATGCAATTGGTAACAACAACTCAATCTCTATCGGAATAAATTTCTCAAAAAAATCAAATAAAAAAATTATACGAGTACTTTCAGTATTACACTTTTTAAACTTAAATTTATTATATTTTAGTCGTAAAAAAATAAAAAATTCTGACAGTTTTAAAAATATAAGTCTGCTATAATTTTGTCGTTTTTATTGCTTCCTATATATAATGAATTTGAAGATAAGACTTTACATATAGATATAATGTATTGTATAATTTTTTTTAGAATTTTTGGTGATAATATTTTAGTTGGTATGCACGTTGTGTATATGAGAAAGTTTGTGTGTGTAAGATATATACCATCTAAAACTTAGCATTTTCAGTTGTATATATGAAATCATCCCGCGTGCACAAAGAATATGCATATCGGTCTGGCAATTTACAAGTTAACTTGCATCTAATCAGTTTTCTTTTCCTTCAAAATGGTTCACAAAATTCATCACCAGAAGCGCTGTAATTAATACTTGTCTGACGATAAAGAAATGAGCTGACATTCAAACCAAATTACGATCAGTTGATAGAGACACCTGCAGCTGAATAAGAGTCTAGAAAGAAATTTCCAGCTTAAGTCTAGAATATACTGCCAAGTCATATTCTTTAGATGATTTTGGAGACAAGCGGGCCACATTCTCGTGGTCTCATTGGTCCATTTCCATGTTCCAGGTCAGGCTTCCAAGGGAAGAACCATCTCTTTGGACTGAAAAAAATAAAAATGCATTATTGCATCTATGGTTCACATGGTTTCCCATCTTTAATTCTCCACCATTATCATCACCATCTCATCTCATCAGCAAAGGGCTTCTCAACAACTGTAATACAAGAGATAATCTTATTTTCCTCACAAGTATCTACATTTTGTTTGCTACAGGAATCAACAAGAATTTAGTGCCGAGAGATAGCAACCCTGAAACAAGTTTCCCTGCTAATTCAACTACCTGGTAAGAGGCATCAAAGTAATCTCTCAACCTACACTGGAAAAAGAAGTGCTGGGATCATGTAAAACTCAATCTGCAAATATGAAACTAAAAATTTGAAGGCTGCGAAGAAATCATCCATCACTGGTTAGCGTGAATGCTAGGAGAACACATAAGAGGGTGAAAACTATCATAGCTGAGGAGAAAGACAAGATGACGCGCCGTGAGAAGCCCTTCCTCTCTTGGCCGGCCAGCTCAACTTCGTTCAGCAGACCCCTTATTTCATCCATGTCCGAATCATTTGCGGCTCGAAATAGTCTGCTCTGAACCTTGTCGAACTTTGCAAGCCTTCTGGCACGACTGTTGTCTGTCGCAGACCAAATGAAACCAGTCATCCTCCACAAGAGGATTCCGACGTAGATTGCCACAATGCAATCAACGCTGTAATGATGGCGCTCTCGTATCTCCCTCTGAGCGCTGTGGAGGACGAGAAACCATATAACAACAGAGATCCATCCCCCATATGCTTCCTGTGAGAATGGAAAAATGATCTATTATGATAATTAAACAGTAGGTAACAGCCCAACACAGAAATTAAACAAGATGAAGTTATCATCAGGAGGAAGGGCCACGCTGACGAAAAGAAAATAGACAAGGGTAAACTGAACTCTTCACCGCAAGAGGGTCCTAGTTGTCACATAAATGTAGTGCTTGATTGATTTAACAATAATTATCACAGAGCACGTTAGGGAATGCTTAAAACTGGTTCATAATGTCACTTGTGAAGAAATAAATCCAATTAATGATGCATTGACACAGGCCATGAAACTATAAAAGCAGGCTAACCATGTATATTTTTTTAAAAAAAACATATAGCAAGGATGCTTGATGAGTGTATAACATTCCTTCGATTTAACATGCAGCCAGTTAATTCCGTTTTGGTTTTAGCAGGATATACAGAAGAATAAATGAATGCATCTTGGTCGTGACTTGTGACAAACTGGAAGACAAAAGAGCCATAGCTTACCGTCCATGCCATAGCGGTGAGGACAGCAACAAGCATGTGCCCACTATACATAAGATCACTGCAGCCACCACTTGCCTTCTTCAGAAAATGATACCATGAGGACCCCTCTTCAGAAGTTGGCCTTAAAATGTTTACTAAGAAGCTCATATGCCCCCAGTTAGGTCTATACTCACCAGGGTACTCTTCAACAAAAGCTATAATTAGAAAGGAAGAATATTAGCTACTTAGCTAGTGCAGGCCACCAATAAAATAAGCCATATCAATAAGGGTTATTAGTTGGTACTGACCATATGGCATATCCTCTTGTATGACCCTATGGATCGCATCTGGATCAAAAGCATATGGAGCATAATATTTCTGTGCCCAAGGATGAGGATGATCAGGTATTTGATATCGAGCTTCAGCACACCACGGCCTCGCTGATGGTAGAATCGTAGCAAGAAATGTTACAGTCCGCAGCAAACGTCCAACTGCCATTGTGAACATATACCTTGCAGCTATTCCAAGTCCAGGACCTTTGATGCAGTCAAACAGAGCCGAAAACCCCAGCATGATAAACAACATCAGATAGTGATGAAGACTGATGATGGGAACTCTCAGGAGATCAACCACAATTTGCGGAAGTTTCTCATTCAATGCTAGAAGCAGCCACTGCCCAGTGTCAGGAAGAGGAGCTGTAGATCTATGAACAAAAATTGGACCTATCTTAGTTTATCTCTTGTTAAGATTTCTATGGCACAAAACCGCAGAATAAACACCGCAGTCAAATAAACTTAAACACAAGAGGAAGAACACTTCAAATGTAAATGGAGGAAGTTGCTCAGGACATAAAGTTGTCACTGCCTCACTACTAATATCTTCTAGTGATAGTTCAGTTTCTTGGTTGGAGTAAAAAACATACCACCAGTGGGAATGAAAAAAATTGAAGGTGAATATGTTACAGTTCTCACACCAATCCATTATCAAAGGTAAAAATACCTGTGTTGCAAATCATCTGATAAAGAAAATATAAATGAAAGCAAAACCCAATCCAGCCAGCAATTCACTGAAATGGTTTTGATTGGCTGGTGACCAAATCAAGCATTTGAACCACAGTTAATGCTCAGTTTTACACATTGCTACGAGTAACAGCTGCAAGAGCATCGTTCTTCGAAATCCTAAGCACAACCACCGCGATCCACAGGCTCCATGATGAATAGCATAAAAATGCGAAGAAATGATGTCACCAAGCCCACGACATTTTTGCCCGAAACCAAAAAAAGAAAAGAAGAACCTCGCTGATTTCGCTGCGGCCCTAGAAGGGAGAAGGGACTGACCGGTGCCACTGGAGGCCGAGGACGGTGGAGACGAACCGGACGGAGATGGCCTCGCAGAGGAGCGCGGCGAGCATGAGCGCCTTGGCGGCGACGAACCGCGGCGCGGCGCGGAGCTCGGCGTCCCACCGGCGGTAGAAGGGGGCGCGCGCGGCGGCAGCGAGCGCCAGCGCCCCCCAGAGCGCCGGCTGCAGCCGGCCGTGCCACGCCGGCGACAGGTGGCGCGCGTAGTCGACGCCCACGTACGCCGCGGCCGCCAGGCCCAGCCCGCCCCCGCTCGCCGCGAGGGATCGCCGGTGAGCCGCGGGCCGCCGAGCCCGTGGCGGCGTGGGCCTTCTCGCCTTGGGCTTCGGCATGGCCGGGAATTCCGGGAGGGGCTAGGCTCCTCGATCATGGGCCGGACATGTTTGAGCCGATTGGAGATGCACAAACTGTTCTTTGCTATTAATAGTCGGATTTTTTGCATTTTTAATTTTTTTTAAAGATTTAAAAAAGAACTTGCGAGATTGAAAAATTTCAAATCTAATCTCCTCCCGCCCTCCGGGAGGGCGTGAAGGGAAAACGCCCTCCCGAGAGGGCGAAGAATCCGACGTGGCGGACGCCCGCGCACGGCCGTCTGCCGCGGTGGTTATTTTGCGGGCGGCCCTTCCCGCCCTGGGAAGGGCGTTTTCACTGTGCACGGGGCCGCTGCAAAAATGCCGGGAGGCCGGCCTTTTGCGGCGGCCCCTTCCCGCCCTTGGTAAGGCGTTTTTCCTTGTGCACGGGCGCGCAGGCGGCCGCCCCGGCATTTTGCGGCGGCCCCCTTCCCGCCCTTACCAAGGCGTTTTTCTTGTGCTTACGGGGCCGCCTGCAAAATTGCCACGGCCGCCCGGCAATTTTGCGGGCGGCCCTTCCCGCCCTCTGCAAGGGCGTTTTTTACCCATGGCAGTATATAAGCCGACTCTCAATCATTTCAGCCTCATTTACACCTTTCCAGATCCAGAAAAAGAACAGAGAGAGAAGTGAGGAAGAGGAGGAGCGCGGCGAAGCCCTTTGGATTGCGTACTTCATTGGAGGTAAATGCAATATCTCGGCATTATTTTGTTTGTTAGCTAGTATGTAAATGAAATATTAGAAAAAATATAAATTTGTAATATTTGAATAGGTATTGAATAATTTGTTATAGATTTGTAAAACAGATGGTTTAATTTAGATCAATGTAGATAATCTAATCGACAGTAACATAGGAAGAATAGATAGATCAACAAGGATATTTAATGGACATTAACATAGGTAGAATAGATAGATCAACTTAGGTAGAATGTGTTTGGATGTAAGTGTAAATTATGTGAGCAGATGGTAAGCACTATAGAAAATCGTACGTATAATTTTGTTGATGATCAAAATATGTTTAGATATAAACTACGAGTGAATTAAATTTAGTTTATAAAATTTGGCAAACCGAAATGAACGATTTAAGATTGGCGGTAGATGGAACGAACAAATCGATTTGGGAAAATTTAAGATGTAGACCGAGAGAACATATTGTTAAAGAAATTAAGTTAGGCACGAATCATCTAGGAAATATATTCGTAGTATGGAATAAACTCGGTTTCAATTTGTTTGTCGGCACTATGGCAAGTAAGATCATATTTCGGATAGTTCACGGTGAAGGCAACGTTAGATACGGTCCGAAGGTGTAGATTTGTCGAATTTAGGATGAAATCAAAGGGCATCGATAGGCCAGGCGAGAAAACATTTGAGTCGGTGTATAGTTGGTTGCTACGTGGATTTAAAGTGGATACAAGAGTGAACACAATGTCTCTATCCGTTGTAGTTAGTCGTGCAATGAAGGATATTATTGGGAACTTATGCCTATTGATAACACCGAGTCGTGGAGACGTTATGTGGACATGGCACTTGAAAGGTCATGGCCCCTTGTTATTTTTGTTGCACCGCACGAAATCGATAGCGTAATACAATGCAAACGAGTATGGCGAAGGTCCAAGCAATGAAGCAAGCTTAGATGAGGCGATTGGCGTGGCGGACGAGGGAGAGAGAATCGAAGCAATTGTTGAAGAAATGGAGAGGGAGGATTCGAAAATGAGCAGGCGGAGGGCGATGAATCATCGGACGAGGAAGAAGATGTCATGCCGTCGATTGGGAACAAGCTGATTTCTCTCGCTTGTTATCTCGGAAGGGCAGCATGTTTCATTTGAATACAAAGATAACGAGGTCATCCAGGGTGCTAGGTATGCTCATAAGGAAGACATGAAAGAGGCGGTGAAGCATTGGGCGGTGTCTTTGCATAGAGAGTTTAGGGTGGTGAAGTCTACGAACTATGTGTATGATGTGAAGTGTATGAAGGATGATTGTCCGTGGCGCGTTCATGCATACAAGGGAAAATGGAATGACTATTGGAAAGTGAGCATTGTTGGTGAGCACACATGTCTCGTTGCCGGGGTTGATAAGTACCACCGCAACATCACCTCGGCGTTTGTTGCGGTGAGATGTACACCATGTTGTTAAAAACACGGATTTTGAACCAGGCTCCATTATTAAGCACATTGAGAACAAATTCAAGTATACTATTAGCTATGCGAAGGCTTGGAGGGCGAAACAAAAGATATTAGAGATGAGGTATGGCACATTTGAAGCATCGTATGACAATTTACCTCGTCTATTAGCCACCATTGCTCGAGAGAAACCCCAATACCTACTACGACATTCGGACATTTCCGTCATCTAATGATTCGAGCAAGAGCGTGCTTGCAAAGAGCCTTTTCTCGATTGGTGCTTGCATCAACGCATTTGTTCACTGTCGCCCGTGCTGTGCATAGATGGAACCTTTCGACTGGGAAATACGGAGGTCGGATGGCGGCGATTGGAGCAGATGGGAACAACCGGTGTTACCTATGGCGTTTGCATTTGTCGAGAGTGAGAACACCGAAAGTGGTATTGGTTCTTGGAGAGAGTTCGATGCCAAGTCGTTCGTATGAGGCCCAATGTTTGTCTCATACATGATCGTCATGCCGGCATGCCGAGGGCAATCGACTACCTTCGAATGGTTGGCCCGAGAGGACTTCCGGCTAGGTGGCGTGATGTTCGGAGTAGGTGGTGCATGCGTCATATGGGAGCCAATTTCTACAAACAATTCAAGAACAAGCACGATGGATCTATTCAAGAGGCTATGTGGTCAAAATCAAGAGAAAAATTCAATGAGATGTGGAAAAGGTTGGATGAGCGACAACGAAGCAAACCGACGAGCAATCTCGTTTGCCACGAGTTGACGAGCTGCTTGTACCTCTTGGTCCATTGCATAATGACCCGCCAACAATGAGAAGGAGGTCTGCACCATCAATACGTAATTTCTCCCACTTGGATAGAGAATGAACCGAAAGAAAAGTGGTCTCGTTGTATGACACGACGGAGCTCGATATGGTATAATGACAACGAACCTAGCCGAGGTGTACAACTGGGTGATGCGAGGAGTTAGGGGCTTCCATTGGTGGGTATTGTGGAATTTATCCTTCATGGCACGCAGGCATATTTTAGGGATAGATTTAAGAAAATATCCCCTTTAATGGTCGATAACAAAATTGTATTTGGCAACGTGGTGACGAAATATATGCAAGACAAAATTCGAAGGCTATGAAGCACGAGTAATCCCCCAAGGAACCCAAGTTCTTCGGTACGAGATCATGTGTGTCGACAGGAGAAGGCGAGGCATCAACCGTGTTCAAGCTGTGCAGGAATGTGTGCTTCATGCGGATGGTGGTTGTAGCTGCAGCTGTATGAAGCCGAAGCTTAGACATCTGCCTTGCTCACACGTCCTTGCCGCAGCTGGGGACTGCGGCATAGTTCCAGATATTTATGTGTCACAGTACTACAGGAAAGAATCAATTTTTCATACGTGGAAGGAGGAGATATATGGTTTTGGGATATCTGGATCGTACACAACACTGCGGCCACAAGTGTTCTACATTCCAGATCCATCGAAGTTAAGGATGAAAAAGGGACGTCGTCAGTCGAGACGCATCAGAAACGACATGGACGAGTCCGAGGCCGGGGGAAGGACCCTACGTTGCAGCAAATGCGATGAGCGCGGACATACATACAAAAAATGCCCGAAGAATTCAGAAACTTCAACCGTCGAAGGTTCAGGACTTTCCGGACAGCCCTCCGATGGTAGGCGTCCATCCGGAGAAGGAACAACAACGAGGCGACCACGTCCTAGACGTGCTCGTGCAGCGACTACGTCGTCCACCGGAGATGCAATGGCTTGATTTTTTTTGTTTGCTCCTTTTCAACGTAGTGGTGATCTGATATTTGTACTATTTGTCATGTTGTCGCCATATGTCGTACGTGTAATATTTATCATTGTGAGACGTAAAGTGGTTTATTGTTGTTGTGATACTTATATGTTGTGTTTGTTAGGTTTAATTAAGACGTGAACTTTTTTTATGTTGAGAATTAATGGACCATTTATGTCATGTAATCATGTTGTTCGATTTTTCTTATAAATTGCTTTTGTGTGCTTCATGTATTCATGCGGTATGGCGGACGATACACCGGCGCTTTTCAGCGAGACAGGTGGACAGGGCGCACAGTCGTACTTGTCGGCGGTGCGGGTGCTCACCGACCACCTTTCGTCCACGGCCGTCGCGCGAGTTGTTGCGTGTCGATCCGCGACACGTCGAGCGGTACGTTCAAACTCTTATCACTTATTGCAGGAACACTATGCTTGATACTAATATTACACTATGTGTATGATATGCAGGTTACGTGAGTCCGCCGATCGCTCTCTGCGGACTCGTTGAGGCGCGTGCCCACGATCACGACCAGGCCGGACGGTTCGATGCGGACCGGTCCCCGATAGCTGCTTTGGTGGATCGGTGGCGTCCCGAGACGCACACCTTCCATCTTCCTTGTGGGAGATGGCTCGACGCCGCAGACGTCTCCTACTCGCTAGGGCTACCACTAGCCGGGAGGCTGTCGGGCTGTGGACGGAGTTGGTGGATGGAGGGACGACATCCCTGCGCGCTTTGCTCAGGTGATGAGGCTACCGGGGCTCCCAGTGTTCGATCGATCTACCCTTACGCGACCACCGGCCTACGAAGACTTGGATTTTGCGGTTCACGGTAAGTTAACTTCAAGACTTCGATATTTTTCATAACATCGATGTTTGTTAACATGGTTTTGTCCTTTGTAGGCCGACAAGCTCCACCCGACGCCGACGAGTACTCCGTGCGACGCTCGTTGGAGGCGTACCGCTTTGGTTGTTCGGTGGGTGATGTTCACCAACACGTCGGGAACACCGAAGAGAGGGCCGATCCACTACGCCCGGTCGATAGCGGACGCGGAGATAGGCGGCGTGCCTCGGTGGAGTTGGGGTTCAGCCGTGCTCGCAGCCACCTACCGTGGCCCTGTGCGACGCGTGCACGAAGACAGATCCGGAGCGATCTTCACAGTGTCCCCTTCTCTTACAGTGTGGGCTGCGGAGCGCCGCGATCGGCCGACCGGTCGTCGACACCTCTCCGTACGACGTAGCGCCGCCTTTCGAGAACCCGCCGACGGGCCTACGATGGGTTCGTCTGGTTTCGACGCAACGTAAGTGCAAAGTCATATTTGTTTCAAATATTTAAATTGTGTTGAACAAAACTTGTAACCACTTGATTTTTTTATTGTCGCAGCGTCGTTACGCCCACGCTCAGGTGAGACGGAGCTACCCGGACTTCGTGTTCGAGTTGGACCGTCTCCAGGTGTACGACGTTGTCTGGGAGCCGTACACGCAGCGGCGGTCGCAGCTCGGGCGCCTCTAGGCCTCTCCACGTTGTGCACGCGCGACTCGGCCCTGGATGACGTTGATCCCGATGGTGTACGACATCACCGTCGAGCCTCACCGCCGGCCGCGTGATGAGGCGTTCGGACTCGCGCCGAGATTCCGGTAGACGTTCGGTTGCCGTTCCCCACCAGGACCACCAGTGAGTATTTCTTTTTGAAATGTACTACTATTGTGTCAAATTAAATGGAACTATAGTCGACCTTTGCTGTGTACGCAGGTTGTCTCGACGGGGACAGCAGGGAGGCTCCTCCGGGAACCACGTATGCAGCAATACGTGGCGGATGGGCCGATAGCCACCGAGGAGGTGATCGGCGAGATCTACGCCCACTCCGAGGAGAACTACACCGCCTACCTTCGGTGGTACCTACCGCGACGCGTCGCGCGTGACCTTCACACCGGCAGCGCGCCAGCGCACGGCAAGAGATCACGGACACCTACCCTGTGCACCGAGACCAGGACTACTTCGTTGGGGTACGTAATGATTTGTCCGCATTAAAGCCTTTGTACGTCATTATGTTTTTTAATTGGACCGAAAAACCTAACTTGTTTTGTTTTTTGTAGGCCGACGCGCACGGGTATTGAATGCCGAAATCGACTCGTGTGCGAGGCCGGACGCGAGCATTCACCGAACGAGGTGGAACAGAGGATGACCTTCGAGCGGATGCGAGCGACGGCACGGAAGATCTTGCGGATCTTCTCGTGTCGTTCGCCGTCGACGCGCTACCTCCACAGGGTGTTACAGTCCACGTCCACGCGGTCCAAGAGTGCCGGATGGTCACCACACGGCGCTGGTCCTTCCACAGTTAGTTCCACTCATTTTCATTGTGTCAACCCTACAACCTGATCTAACAAACCGAATGTCGCCTAGGTCCGACGCTACCGAGCGGGGATACGGCAGCGCGAGTGGATCGTCGATTCCTCGGCCTTTCGCTACTCGGCCCGAACTGCGAGCTTTGCTGGAGCGAGCGGATCCTCCGTTCTCGTCCTCGGTCAGCGGGAGGTGAGCAAGCGTCGTCCGATGATTAGTTCACACGTTTTAGTTTAAGTCACCGATGCTTCACATTGCTTACATACGGGAGGATTCTACTCGGCGGGGATTTTTCGGTCGGGGACTTCGTCGACGCGGCGGGCGGGTCCGGGGAGGCGACGAGGGGGGGTACGGGCGACGACTTCGACGACACTGGAGGACCCAGATCGGGACGTACTCGCCTCCTCTCGGCTCGGTGGAGCACCTCTACCACGAGCCGGGACCCGCCACGGGAGACGCCGCGCGGATGTCGTGCTAGTCGTGGCGTGCCCCGACAGCCGACATACTCTCGGGGGCACGTCGAGCACGCCTAGGAGGGATAGGGGTAAGAGGCCTCGTCGAGTGCTGTGTGCATCGGTTTGTACAAATTGTAAATATTTATTTTGTGTTTGATGTTTGTATATATCTATGTCTGTTCGTCGCACTCACATGTCACGAGATCCTTCCGTATCGTTCGCTGCATGATACTCTTACTAACGACAAAAAAACTTTCGGCCCAGATTAGACCGCACGAGACATCGCTATCGCTTTTGCCCGTGATAGTCCCGCACGATACGTCGCTATCAACTTTTGCCCCGTGATAGTCCCGCACGATACGTCGCTATCAACTTTTGCCCCGTGACAATCCTACACGATACGTCTCAATCAGCTGTTGCCCCGTGTGAGACATAAACGATACATAGATGCGAACCGTCACCTCCCTGCACTATATATTGCCTAGATCCGAATACGAGCTCTTCAAATCTGCTTTCTCTTTTCTACATTTACTCCCGCAATGAGATCTTCATATCATCCATTCCTTGAGCGTCTCCACTGGCGACTCCATCCTTTGAGCGGTTTTATTCCACCATGGTGTGACCATCCGTTATGCCATTGTGGAGATGGCTGCATACTTACGTCGTCCCTCCTCGCTGAAACCGGGGAGACGATTTTTCCAATGCGCCAACATTGATCGGTATGGCTTATCCGCTTTCATCTACAAAATCTTCACGCGTAAAACGCTAACTTGATTGTACATCGTGTTAACACCTCATGCGGGCATATCGTCGGGTGTGCAACTTCGTTGAGTGGATAGATACGGAGAACCCACGAACCGACGGAACACGTTACTACCCACTTAGCGAAACAAGGTCGACTACCTTCAACGGAAGGCCGAGTACCAACGTCGAGTTCGCGCCGAAGCTTTGGGGCCTATGGATCAGTGGCACTACCCACATGGCGGGAACGTCCGAATGCCACCGTGGTCTACGTTGCCAAGTGGTAAGATCCATAAGACAAGCAACTAGAGGACAAAGATGCTTCGTGTGTCTCGAGATTGCGGATGACGATTTTGTCGTGAGTATAATTTTTCTTTCTTTAACCTTTTCGCTTGTTCCATTTTTAACTCCTACCATAAAAAATGTGCAACCAGGAGGATGTACGTCGGTGTCCATACAAAGATTGGATCGATACGGTTAAACCCTGCTTCGATCGGTCGACGGTAACACAACCCGAGTCCACCGAACAATTCATTCAGGCTTGGATGGAGTATGAACGTCGCGTCGAAATCGCAAGCTTAGCATGGAGGAACAACCCGCTGGGTTTCCCTAAATGGTCGGAGCGTCCTATGTGCGGTTGTAGGGATCGTTGCAAGATGGCTACCTCATTTGAACCACGAACATATGGTCGGAGATACTTCATTTGCCCCAACTTAGACAACGACTTCGTTGTACGTCTTTCATTTTATCAATTATGCAAACGTCTTCGCTCTAGTGGCTCTCTAACTGATTACATGTGTTTCTTTACCAGGGCATTCAAAGAAGGTGTGGATTCACTAGGTGGATCGACAATGTCATTCCCCAATATAATGGCTTAAAAGTAACTGAATGTGAAACTCAAAAGGAGTACAACGCCGAGAAGGAAAGAGAAAATTGATGACAAGCTTATCGCCCTTGAACGGTTCCGTAGGTAGCCGAGCCTTCACTTGTGGGGGATGAGTTAGTTGTATTGCATCATCCGTACCTAATGGGTTATGTAACACCGTGACAAACAACTGCTTAACCATTGCAACTAAGTTAACTTGGTTAAAATAATATGTTCACAGTAATGCAAACAACATATGTACGATACCTCGAACATTTACACTTGCAACAATATTTACATTTGCATCCTTACGACGATAACATTTACATTTCAAACAATACGACAAATCACGAAGACGGTTACATTTGCAACAATACCACAAATCCAATGGATTTGTTATATTAGCACAAAATACGACGATAACATTTTACATCTCAAACAACACGAGAGAGTGGGTCGATGTCGATCGGGGCAATTAGGGTTTGGGGCACGTGAAAAACGCCCTTGGTAAGGGCGGGAAGGGGCCGCCTGCAAAAATGCCGGGCGGCCGGCTTTGCAGCGGCCCCACGTGCACGGTGAAAAATGCCCTTACCAAGGGCGGGAAGGGGCCGCCTGCAAAAGGCCGGCCTCCGGCATTTTTGCGAGCGGCCCCGTGCACGGTGAAAAACGCCCTTCCCAAGGGCGGGAAGGGGGCCGCCCGCAAAATAACCACCGCGCGGCGCACGGCCGTGCGGGGCCGTCGCCACGTCGGATTCTTCGCCCTCCGAGAGGGCGTTTTTCCTTCACGCCTCCCGGAGGGCGGAGAGATTAGATTTGAAATTTTTCAATCTCGCAAGTTCTTTTTGTAAATCTTTAAAAAAAATTAAAAATGCAAAAATTCATTAATAGTCACGCATAAATGCGTAGCGAATTTCGGAGATCTTTTTACACTAACGAAATGCCCGTGCATTAGAACATAAAAAAATAAAAAAGTTCACGAAAAATGTTCGATCAGAGTATACAGTTGTGTGAAAGGAGAGAGAGAGGGTTGTTGTTTGATAGCCGTTACTACTGGAGAAACCATCTTTGGTTAAAGCGGCAAAACCCATAATAATTCCGGTTAGAGTTATACCTGGGACAGTTTAAAAAGGCAACGGCTCTCTAGAAACTTTAGTCCTGGTTCATATCATGAGCCGGGACTAAAGATAATCTTTAGTCCCGGTTCAAATCCTGTCAGAACCTGTCAGGGCGCCTCGGGTCTTAAGTTTCGGTTGGTAACATCAACCAAGACTAAAAATGCTATTTTTTGTCCCGATTGGTGTTATCAATCTAGACAAAAGATCATTTTGATCTTTAGTATCAGTTGGTAACATCAACCGGGACTAAAGATGAGGTTTCTTTTTATACTCCTTCTTCCTCCTCCAGCCCGAGCCAGCTCCACTTGTCTTCAAACTTTTGCTCTAGAGGGGAGGTGCTTCCAAAATTTTTTGTAATTTTGTTTTGGTGATAATACATAAATCTTTGCTATCTATAAGGTTAGCAACTTCTTCCTCTTATGATCTATGCTTAGTATTTCGCTTTTTACGGTTGTTTTCTAGATATTTTCATCTCTAAATTATTATGCAAACATAAAGAGAGAGAAAATTTGTTTGGACTAATTATTTTACTAAGCACATTACATTGTGTTGAGAAAAATGTTTAGAAAAATAAAGAGAAAGAAAAGTATGCTTAGCACGTTACATTTGTACGTACAATTTTGTCTCAAAAAATGTTTATGGAAAATGATGAGAGAGAAACTTTTGGACAAAAAAGTTATAAAATAGATGACAAAGGAAAAAATATAAAAAAATTGATAGTAGATTAGAAAATTTTAATGTACACTATGTATGAACTTTTAAAATAATTAATTAATTTTATGTTACTACTTTAAAAGACCTTTTAAAAATAATTCTAATTTTTTTGAACAACACATTATGTATGTTGGATTAGTATATAATTATTGTCGATTACATATATATAATTATTGTAATAATATTTAAATGGTTTGAATTTCATGGATTTTTATTACGATTTTTGTGAATTCCATGTATATGGATCGGCAATGGATATACAACGCGGATCAACGGTCGACATAGTTTATTCAAGGCGTGTATTATTTTTTGAGTGTGGTCGATGCCAACAAGCAGAAGTGTTTCATACGTTGTCCATGCAAAAAGTGTAAAAACGAGAAAGAATATTCTATATCAAGAATTATTCATGCCCATTTGTTTCAGTTGAGATTCATGCCTCACTACAATTGCTGGACATCGCACAGAGAGGTGGGGGTTCCAATGGAAGAAGATGAAGAAGACGACGACAACATTCCGGACTGTGGTCAATACGGTGGGTTTGAAGAGAATACACCAGGCGAGGCGGGCGGGGATGCTGAAGAAAACGATGGTTCCAATGACCCTTGTCAGATGTTGCGCGACGTACAGGGGGACAGTGAAGGTGAAAAGGAGGTGCAGAAATTGGAGCGCATGTTGGTGGACCACAAAACGTCCTTGTACCTAGGCTGTGAACAGGGACACAAACAGTTGGGTACCACGCTGGAATTCTTGCAATGGAAGGCCAAAAATGGTGTCAGTGACAAGACATTTGGAGAGTTACTAAAACTCGTGCAGAACATTCTTTCAAAGGGAAACGAATTGCTGGAATCAACGTACGAGGCTAAGAAGTTAGTCTGCCCTCTAGGACTGGAGATACAGAAGATACATGCATGTCCTAACGATTGTATCCTCTACCGCGGTGAGAAATACGAGAACCTAGAAGCATGTCCGGTTTGTAAAGCACTTTGATACAAGATCAGACGAGATGATCCAGACGAAGTTGACGGATGGCCTTCGAAGAAAATGGTTCCTGCTAAGGTGATGTGGTATTTTTCTATAATACCACAACTGAAGCGTTTGTTCAGGAACAAGGAGCATGCAAGGATGATGCGCTGGCACGCGGAAGAACGCCTACAAGATGGCATGCTGAGACATCCCGCCGATGGGTCACAGTGGCGAAACATCGACATAACATTTAAAGACTTCGGTGAGGATGAAGAAACCTAAGGTTCGGCTTAAGCACAGATGACATGAATCCTTTTGGAGAGATGAGCAGCGGGCACAGAGAGGTGGGATGTGGATAAACAGGAGCAGTTTAACCTACGAGGGTTGCTGTTTGTTACCATCAACGATTGGCCTGCACTTGGCAACCTATCCGGACAGTCAAACAAGGGGTACAATGCTTGCACCCACTGTATGGATGAGACCGAGTGTACGTACCTGAAATACTGTAAGAAGGTAGTGTACATGGGCCATCGTCGCTTTCTTGTTGCAAGCCACCCTGTCCGAAGAAGAGGCAAACATTTTGATCAAAAGGCAGACCATCGTACTAAGCCAAAGCATCACAACAGAAAGGCCGTGTTTGCCATGGTGAAAGAACTCAAAATAGTATTTGGAAATGGACCCGGCAACCAACCTATAGCAAGTGAAGGTGGTCGCGTCGCGATGTGGAAGAAGAAGTCAATTTTTTGGGAGTTGCCCTACTGGGAAGTTTTGGATGTCCGTCACGCAATCGACGTGATGCACCTCACTAAGAACCTTTGCGTAAACCTGCTGGGCTTCCTATGTGTATACAGAAAATCAAAAGATATACTTGAGGCACGTAACGATCTAAAACATATGACACAACGTGACGGCCTTCACCCGCAACCAAAGGAGAAAGGAGCCCAATGCCTAAGTCCAGCCAGCTACACTCTGAGCAAGGCATAAAAGGAAATAATGTTTGAATGCCTAGAGAGCATGAAGATATCGTCTGGATACTCCTCGAATATAAAGAAGATAATAAGCACGAAGGATAAGAAGTTCATAAATCTAAAGTCCCATGACTGCCACGTGCTGATGACATAACTGCTTTCCGTTATAATTCGGGGTATCCTTCCTGATAATGTCCGGGCAACAATAACAAAGCTATGTGCTTTCCTAAACGCAATTTCACAGAAGATCATCGATCCATACAGACTAGAAGACTTTTGAAATGATGTGGTCCAATGTCTTGTCAGCTTTGAGATGATCTTTCCGCCATCCTTCTTCAATATCATGACGCATCTCCTATGCCACCTTGTCAAAGAGATCCGTATCTTCGGTCCGGTATTCCTACACAACATGTTCCCTTTCGAGAGGTATATAGGCGTTCTAAAGAAGTACGTCCGTAACCGTTCTCGTCCGGAGGCCAGCATTGCCAAGGGATATGGAACAGAGGAGGTGATTGAGTTTTGCGTCGACTTTATTGAAGACCTTCGTCCCATCGGGGTGCCTGAATCAAGCCATGAAGGTAGACTAGGGGGAAGGAAACTCTTGGAAGGAAGGCAATAATGAATATAGACAATGACTTGTACAGGAAAGCACATTGGATCGTGTTGCAACAATCTTCCTTGGTGGCTCCTTACATCGAGGAGCACTTGGCGATTGTTCGCTCGGAAAACATCGGTAAGACGGATGCCTGGATTACATGCCATCACATCAATGCATTTCCTGCTTGGCTGCGACAACGTCTCATGGGCAACGCGAGCATTGACCAACAACTAGCCTTCTTGGCGAGGGGACCATCTTGCTCGATAACCACATTCCAGGCATATGAAATCAATGGGTATACATTTTACACACGGGCCCAAGACTTAAAGAGCACGAATCAGAACAGTGCTGTCCGCATCGATGCCGTGGGATATGACGGTACAGCTAGCACATATTACGGCAGCATCGATGACATATGGGAGCTGGACTATGGACCTTTAAAGGTCCCTCTGTTTCGATGCCAGTGGGTTAGGCTCAGTGGTGAAGGCGTAACCATTGATGCAAGTGGGATGACAACGGTCGGCCTGAGCAAGGTTAGATACTCGACGAACCCTTCATCCTTGCCAATGATGTACGACAAGTTTTCTATGTCAAGGACATGGCTAGCAAAGCAAAGAAGGGGAAAGGGTCCGACGAGCCAAAGCGCCACGTGGTTCTCCTGTGCAAAAGGAAAATCGTGGGAGTCGAGGATAGAACCGATGAAGATTATGATCAGTTTGACGGGCAACCTCCGTTCGCTGTGACGGTTGACCCGAGTATCCTCCTATCAAATGAGGACACCCCTTACTCACGCAACGATCATAACGAAGGAACAATTGTGCGGAGAAAGTATGTGAGGACAAATGTCACTTAGCTAAATTTATGTATGGACGATGTAAATTAAATAGAATTATTGAATATTATTGTTATCATTTGAATTTATTGTAAATTATTGTAAATTTGTCATATTTAAAATAGGCCATATGATTGTTAGAATTTCAAATAGGCCATATGTTAATTATATATTATTATTTAAATTTAAAATAGTTTCGAATGTGACAAATGTTAATTATATGTTATTATTCAAATTTATAATATTTTTCAAATAGGCCATATGTTAATTATATGTTATTATTTAAATTTAAAATATATTTGAATATGATTATTATAATTTAAAATACATTATAATAGGGTATCTGTTGAAATATTTAATCCCGGTTTTTAACACAAACCGGGACTAAAGATGAATTTGGATGGGCGGAAAAACATCTTTAGTCCCGGTTGATGGCTTAAACCGGGACTAAAGATGCCCACCTACCTGGGCCACGTGGCTGCCCCGCCATCTTTAGTTCTGGTTGGTGGCTTCAATCGGGACTAAAGAGATATCTTTTGTCGTGGTTGAAGCCACCAACCGGGACTAACGTATCTTTAGTCCCGGTTCGTGGCTTCAATCGGGACAAAAGATCCCGGTATATATAGCAGGGGCCGCGGGGGATCCAAACACTTAGCCGTTTCATCGTCGTCTTCGTCTTTGTGGCCATCGCCACCCTAGGACGCAGCCACACCGCCGTCTTTAGCGCCATCTTCGTCGCCACGGGCCGGAAGCCGAAAGCCGCCGCGCCGCCGTCGCCGGGTCGCCACAGGTTAGCCGCCGCCGCCGCGCCCTCTTTTTCGCCCTTATGTGTGATGATATGTTAGGGTTTAGGGTTTTCGGGCCGGGGAGGGATCGCCGCCGCCGCCGCATCGCCGCACGCACTCCGCCGCACTCCGCTGCACGCCGCACGCCCCTTTCATATCCCCAAACGCCGCCGGCGCCGCCGTGCCTCCTAGGCTCGCCACCGCCGCCCCTGCACCCCCCCACACGTCGCCGCTGCCACCCCGGCCGGCCGCCTCCGCCCTCTCCCCTCTGCCTCCCTCTGTAATTTTGTATATGTTAGAATTTTGCAAATTTTTGATTAATATGTCAAATTTTGTATATGGACTTTAAATGTATGTGTATATGGACTTAAATTTATGTGTATGTCAAATTTTGTATGTTTATATATGTGTAAATGGACTTTATGGACTTTATGTATAAATGGACTTTTTATTTAAATTTGAATGCATGAAGATATTGTGAATTTTGAATTTTGAATGTGTACTTAAATTTGAATGCATGAATAGATTTAAATTTGAATGTGAATGTGACTTGTGAATTTTGTATTTTCGAACGAACGAGAACGATAAAATGAACGAACGGACGTGGATGAACGAACGGACGGACGAACGAACGAACGAACGAATGAGTTTCGTTCGGTCATTCGTTCGTTCGGTCGTTCGTTCGGTCGTTAAAACATACATAGGCATGCAACGTCCTCTCTTTCTCTCCTTTCCTCTCCTCTCCAGCTATCACGTCATCCTCCTCTCTTTCTCTCCTCTCCTCCAGACGATCGTACCCACGGACGTGAACGAACAATTGAACGAACGGACGTGAACAAACGAACGATAGTTTCGTTCGTTCGGTCGCTTTACGGTTTAGGGTTTAGGGTTAAGGGTTTAGGATTTGGGATTTAGGATTAGGGTTAGGGTTTAGGGTCCGAACGAACGGACGTGAACGAACGATAGAACGGACGTGAACGAACGAACAGATGTGAACGAACGATCGAATGGACGTGAACGATATAACGGACGATCGTTTGTTCGTTCGTTCGTTCGGTCGGTCGGTCGTTCGTTTGTTCGGTCGGTAGGTCGGTCGTGTTCTAGCAAAGAGAAACAAAAGAGAAGAAGAAGAAAAATATAGAAACGTAGTCCAACACATGCTATGTTTTTTTGTACGTAGATATACATGATTTTCATGAATAATTGATACATGTATAACCGAATAAATTTTCCCTTGTCAGAATTCTTTGATTAAGTCCTCAAACCCACAACAATCAAATGGCAGATCGTGACGACGAACAGTTTCTCCTTGACGAGATCGCACGCGGTAGCACACAATTTTACACTAAGGAAGAGACCAAGGATCCAGATCAATACCTCAACGAGAGGGGAACGAGGGGGGGATGAGGAGGGGAACGAGGAGGGAAACGAGGAGGGGAATGAGGGCTCCGCCTCTGTTGGATAGAAGAGGGCACGCGGGCCACGCAGTGTCAGCAAGCGCATCGAGGGTTGACATGTCATAACAGAAGTAGCGCCGGACGATCGACGAAGTGCCCCAGCGGACGTCGCAAGGAAGTTTGTGGCACACAGCGGATGGGTGATGAGGGATCACGTGCCCATCCGTGTTGCGAACTGGAGGCGATCAACCAAAGGAGGAGATAAGCAGAGCTATCTCCCGGACACAGAGAAAGAGATGCTGTGGACGACAATGCTGCAGACGTTCACCATCCCAGACTCAGAACAGGCAAGGGTCAAGGAATGGACGTTAAAGAAGATGGCTGAGCTCTTCAGGAACTATAAGAAAGAGTTACACAAGAAATACATCCTGAAGGGCTAGAACCCAGACTTTGACAAGTTTCCAAAGCTCAGAGATCACTAGGAGGCCTTTGTAGAACATAAGACTGGGGAAGAAGCGCGAGCGCTCATTGAAAAGAACAAGGCCAACGCAGCCAAGAAGAAATACCATCACAAGCTTGGGTCGGGCGGCTATCAGAAGGGAATGCAGAAATGGGAGAAGATGGAAGCCGACCTGGAAGCGCAAGGTATCGTTCCGGGCACAGCCAATTGGCCAGAACGATCAAAGCATTGGTTCTATGCTCACGGCGGCTCACTTAATCCCGAAGATGGATCAATTTTCTTCGGCGCTGAAATCCAAGAAGCCGGGTGAAAATTAGAGGAAGCGTTGGAGGCCTCTGCCTCAGGCTCGTTCAGGCCTGACAGAGAGAAGGACGAGCTAACGCTCGCACTCAAGAACCCAGAGCATCTGGGATGAACGCGAGGAAAAGGCGTCGTTCCCTAGAAATACGGGTTTCAAGCGAACATCGACACATACAAGAGCCGCATGAGGTGTGAGGTTCGTAGAAATGGAGATGCGGCTGTCGCAGATTGATCAGATTGTGGACCAAAGGCTGAACGAAAGGTTGGTAGAGGAGCGGAGCCACTGGGTTAGCCAACAGCCAGGTCCAGCAATAACGGCTCAACTATAGCAGCAGCACAGCAGCTGCGCGTCAACAGGAAATGAAGGCGAGTTGGCCCCACAAGCTCAAGCGTGTCCGCCATGCCCCGTGGATGATATCACGCAGCGAACACCGTGTGAGCTGCACATTCCGCTCAAGAACATAACATTAAAGGTATATTCATACTTTTATGTTGTATATTTCCTTGAATAACTTGACAATCAAGGTTCATTACTAACTAATAAGCAATCTTCTCGAACAGGTCGCATCGGGCATGACGATTCCAGTAGAACGAGACGACACCTACCTGCGTACTTAAAAGTGGAAGTTGAACAGGTGGAACGCGGCTACGAAGATCTCGAGCTGGATATCCCCGGAGGAGACGGGGAAATGCCACTTGGAGAAACAACTCATGGAATATTTCTTTGGAGGAAGCCCTTCATCATATTCTCAGGACGAACAACGTCTCCTATTGTTCCACCGCCGTCGCCTCCGCGTGGACCGTCTCCTCAGCCTTGTTCGCCTCCTCCGCCTCCTCCACCTCCTGCGTCGCCTCCACGAGCACCGACTCCTAAACGGTCGTCTCCAACTCCACCGCCTTCTCAGCCTCCTCCGTCGCCACAATGAGCACCGACTCCTGAACGGTCAGCGACTCATCCTACTTTGCCTCCTTCGTTGCCTCCTAAGTGCATAGCTCGAGCCACGTGGTCAATGTCAACCCGTGGACCAAGAAGCAAGAGGCCTAAACTTGACCCACTCCCACCAGCCCCAAAGAAAACGGCGTATGACATGACTCCAGAGGAGTTGCACGAGGCCGTCGAAGCTGAAGTCAAGGCCCACTTCAGAAAGAAGTCTCCTGAGAAGCCTCCTGAAATCCCCCAGGAGAGCAAGGACTTCTTCAGGAAGACGTACCTAACGCCACAGCCTAAACCGCAACCTCAACCGCAGTCCGACTACGATAGGACTATCCAGAAGGCTGCTGGCAAGGTGAAGAGAATGGACGGAGATGTACCCCAGCTTGGCATGCAGCCTCAGAAACCTCTGGAGTTCAGCATGGTTCCAAATGTTAGAATGGAGTTAAGACAATTTATGAAATCTGCTTGAATTTCAATGGATCAATTATCCGGCCGTGCTCCCCTCGCGAAGGCTCCGCTGAAATACAAGTTCAAACTTGGAAAGCCTATTGTAAAGCTAGATCAAGTGAAAAAGCTACCTACACAGATGTACCGCTTCCACAAGTGGTACATGCAAGAATCTAGCAAGGGTGGAGAAATGGTATCGGGCAGATATTCACTGGACTATTTCTTCGATGGAGGTGACAAGTTCTTTATCCGATTCGAAGACATATTCGACCTATACCAGCTTGATGCCCTCGACATCTCACTTCTAGTCACGCGGCTTTTGTAAGTATCGTTCTGTTATTTCATTTCTTATATCCTTGTATTTAGCTGACTAAAATTCTTTTTAACTGTTGTAGAATGGCGATCCAATATTGCAACAAGCACGACTGTACCAAACATGGATTCATGGATCCACGAAAAATCAACTGCGTATTGGTTGATCAATTTCCTGATCCAACAGTGGATAACATATACAATGCGCTGGTGCAGCACCACTTCAGGTTGTTTATCCTTCTACCCTACAACACTGCGTAAGTTTTTTCTTCCTTCCGTAACAATTTCAATCCCGTGCATACATAAAGTTTCATATGTGTCATCTAAACCAATTTGCATATTCCACTGAGTTCTGTTAGTATTTGACATGGATCACTCACGGATCCATGTCTTTGACTCAATGGATAAACTAGAGTCCACTTACTCAAAGATATTTGAACTGTTTAACAGGTAATGCCATCTTACTTGCTATTGCATATATACGGTTCTCGGATAATTACTAGCTAACTTTTAACTGCACGTAGGGCATGGGAACGGCTTCGGGGTGAATTTTTGCGGAAATTGTAAAGACAAGCTCTCTGTGAGGATGAACTTTCCAGTGAGTAACATGCATGCTCCAAAGTTATATTGAATCATTACTTTGTTCTAAAATATGAAATGTATATTCAATCTGTCGTTGTTTCTCCTTTAGTGTGCAAAACAGGCGCAGAGGACCAACTTATGCGGATACTACGTCTGCGACTATATTCACCAGTTTGTTATCAAAGTCAATAGTCTCGACGATATAGATGTACGTATAACAGCCATTCATACATTATGTCTTGATTTCTTATTCATTTTATATATTTATTTCTCATTTATTCGAATTAATGACAGCTTATGCAAGTAAGAGACAATCTCCCCCACGCGACTTTCAAACAGGCTGCTCAAGAAGAATTGATGGGATTTATAAACGAGCAGGTCATTGATCCCGTGGGAGACTTATACTTTAGTTTAAGTAACTTTGCCACTGGATCCACAAAGTAGACAATCTTTTGTAATATAAGAAATATATGTGGATATTGTACATATGTGTACATTACACATATTTTGATAATATATGTATATATTTTCTTTATTAAGTTCATTTATATATGTGTGAAATATATATTTATACATATATATGTATGTTGCATATATATGTATAAATATATATGTGCGTAAAATATGTATGCATAATATATATAATTGAAAGGCAAGCAAGCTAGCGCTAGCAGGAAAAAAATTAAAAAAATAAAAAACCTTTAGTCCTGGTTGATAACACCAACCGGGACTAAAGATGACGGAGCTAGCCATGTGACACCGCATTCTTTAGTTCCGGTTGATGTTATCAACCGAGGCTAAAGATACATTTTTAGTCCCGATTATTTTATCCGGGACTAAAGATAACAATCTTTAGTTCTGGATTCGTAGTCCTGTTTCGAGAACCGAGACTAAAGGGGGTTACGAACCGGAACAATAGTGAGTTTCTTCAGCAGTGCGTGAAAAAATGGTGGCATGTCAAACCCTAGACCGGAGGAAAGGAAGGAGAGGACTTTACGAGAAGGATATTACAATTATTTATTTGATTCAAAATTAATAACTATATTGTATTAGGTGTGTACTCCGAGTTATGTACTGAAGATCAATAGTCAAATGTTGATGTCTCCAATTTGTATCAGACCACCATTATTTGCCGGTGATTGTCAAACCGGATGCCAACGAGAGGCCGTGAACATGGGCAGTTCAGAGTCAATTAAATTCCAAATCACTGAAATAATCATGCAATTCAGATTCGTCCATAAAACTGCCAACAGTTCACTTAATTAGTTTCCCTTTGTGACAACCCAAACAAAACAGCCACTCTTTGGCTTTACTAAAAGAAATAGAAAGAAGCTAATTTGATGCAGCGAGGTACTATAAAATTTAACGAATAGAAGCATCTAAACTGCAGTGATGCAGTAATATCAATGAATATAACGAATAAAAAATATTATATGTGATAGCTTATCACTCATCACTCTCTTACGGAGCTAATCCAGATAAGGTGTGGGTGTGTGCACGTTCGTAGGGATAAGTGTGTGTTGTTAGCCTTATGTTAGTTTGTATCGTGTTTGTATGTTAGTTTGTATCGTGTTTCGAAATAAAAAGGTATTAGAGGATCTTCAACACATTCTCAAAAAATAATTTTCAAAAAAGCTCATTTAAAGAATTTCTAAAAAGTTTAGAGAATAAAATCAAAATTGATACGGCAGATTCTTAAAATTAATTCTTTATTTTCCCTTTTCCAATCACAAAACTTGTGTTTGCATCGTATTCTACATCCATAGCTGAAAAATGAATAGGCTTAGAGAAGTATGCGAGAGTAGTAGCGGCACCGATTTTTTATATACACGGGTGACTAAACCGAGTAGCCAACCGATGCGGCGGTGGCATTCGTCAAGATGCAGCGGCAAGCTTTTTCGACGAAATGTAGGATGACGACAGACGGAAATATGTTTTTTTCGTGTAGGCCTCGCGGTAAAATAATTCTTATGATGACATGAGCTATTTTAGAGAACCAAGACTTTATTCTTAGTTTTAAGCATGAGATTTTGATTTTAGAGAACCAATAATTTTTGAGATCCATATAAAGTCTCTGTTGGAGCTAGCTTTTTAAAAAAAATTCTCTAAATAAAATTAAAGATTTATTTAGAAACACTTTTGGAGATGCTCTTACAGTCCATCAAAGACCCAACGAACAACCTATTTATGCTGTTCATCCTCATCGATACCCTAATACCCTCGGATGGATACCAGCCGTCCATTCATTCTGATCAAATGGATCTTATTCCTTTATACTACATCTCGTAGCATTGACAGTAGCATCAGTGAAAAGGTAAATTCGAAAAATATTATGGCAAGCAAGTAATTCCGCACGATTCCTTAACTAATTTTCCTATCTTCGCATGGCCTAACCAAGCTGTAGGTGGGCCAATGGTAATTACAAATAGCATTATCCGTGCACGTATAACAAGAAAAGCTTTAATTCTTTATTTCTTGCCTGCTCCGTTGATTATTTGCATTTTATTTCAAGAAAAAATAGGGCCGTTTTATTTATTCTATGCACAACTGCATGCATGCCTACATGCAGTCTCAGTCGAATGCTACGAATCCAAATAATATGGTTGCTAGTATTTATCTTCTTTTTTCTCCTCAGACTCTAAGCAAATTGCAAAGTCCGACATAAATATTGACGACGGCCAGGTGGCTGCTAGTTCGTGGGAGGCAATGGTGAGCTGATCAGCGGCACCAATCGAAGGCGACGGACGACGAAGCGAAGTCGAGATTGGTTGAGGATGCCTTCTATATCAGCGAAAAATATCAATAATTTTAACTCAATGAATAAAATATTATTATTATAAATATATAGATGTGCAGTCCTATAGAACTAAGAAAACCTAATACAAATTTAACACGAGCCCAAAAAAATCTAATACAAGTTGTTTACATCTAAATTTGACACCTATTAACGAAATAGAGGAAAATTGTCAATATTAAAAAGTATCGGGTTTCCTTCGGAGGTGTCGGTCACACCGCAGGTATATGGCTGGTCTGACCGGCTAGTAGGGCCGGTCTGACCGCAGGCATGTGGCCGGTCAGACCGTCAGAGTCCGAGTCCGAAGCGAATTTCGTCGGGTCTCGGGTTTCCTTGCTCCATAAGGTATATCTCGGGTTTCCTAAGTTATCTATTCCGAATTGGATGTAGAGGAGGACTTGTAGGAGACAGGACCAACCCCTATTTAAGAGCTAAGGCCGGTTCAATTGGCAATACATTCAACACACACACAATCAATCTAATCTAGCTAATTGTATCATTCTTTTACTTTTACTTTTCAGCAATGTTTTCTATTTTACCCTAGTTTAGTTCATCTTTATCGATTTATGCCGTAAATCGTTCGCCGCCGCTGCGAGAGTGCGACATCTCTTGGTAGGTTTGTCCCGAAAACCTTTCGTTCGTCCACAAGACGGGTGTTTATTCTTTGTTTTGCTCAAATCGGCTTCGCTAGCCGGTTTAATCTACAAAACTCATCTTGGTTTAGTTTTTGCTAGATCGAGGTGGTTAGCGACTCCAATTTCATCGCAAGGCGTTTAGGTGTCCTGATCGTGATTGTCTTCTTGCCAAAAGAGTTGCCAACACGATTTTTGGCGACTCCGTTGGGGACATAAATTTTTCGGCTTTTCAATCGGCCAAAAATAAATCTATCACATCAATTGTTGCCTTGCTTCATTGATTTCCCATCTAATTGAATGTTTCGGCTATACAGCCGGAATCGATCTATAATAGTGCGTGGGAACAACAACAAGCGACCGGCAGCAGCTTGCTATATACGGTCTGAAAGTTAGGAACCAATCCTATCCAGATTGCTGTTCATACGTGTTCTAGAGAAAAAAGATCAGGCTACCCAAGCCGATCTACTGTTCATATAAAAAAACAACAGAGTCGGTTACTACTGTATCGACTATTTCTGTGAAACTTTGATTTCTCCAAATTTTTGCTACATACACACAGTAAACGGGAACGAGATCAACGAGATCACATTGGAGGAGATGTTGGCAAGATCGCTCATCAGGACCCATCAAGGTGTGGTTTTTAAGCCTGGACCTCCTCCTAAACTTGAGGTAACCTTCAATCCACCCGAACCATCTATTGCTATTCAAAAAGTTAATGGTCGTTGTGTAGATCCATCTACTACTTCTAGTTTTGCTTCTATACAATATGCTTATAATGCTATGGAGGGATCTATGGGTGTTTATACAACCGATTGCACAGGAATCGGCTATATGCAGAACTTAGCCAACGGTCGGACCACGCATGACGTCGGTCGACCACGTCCTTGACCACCGGTCATACCGGACTATGGGCCGGTCGG
Organism: Oryza australiensis; assembly: GCA_019925245.2. Lineage (NCBI taxonomy): Eukaryota > Viridiplantae > Streptophyta > Magnoliopsida > Poales > Poaceae > Oryza > Oryza australiensis. Next base: position 679,658 of record JAIFGZ020000104.1, read on the forward strand.
ACGGAGTGCTTGGCCGGTCGACCGTGCCTACCATAGCCGGTCGACCGTGCCCTATCTTGGCCAGATCGGACCTCCTGCGGCCGGTCGACCGCACCACCGACCACCGGTCGACCGATTCATGGGCCGATCGATCGGTGCTTGGCCGGTCGGACCGTGCCTACCATAGCCGGTCGACCGTGCCCTATCTTGGCCGAGATCGGACCTCCTGCGGTCGGTCTGACCGCGCCACTGACCACCGGTCAGACCGGTCCATGGGCCGGTCAGACCGGGTGCTTAGCCGGTCAAACCGGACTATCTATAGCCGGTCAGACCGGTTCCCTGGAAGTTTCAACATGTTTTCATTTAGTCATGTTATTCCACATACTCATGCTGTTTGTGCCAATAGTTGCTATGAGCCAGTACAAAATCGTCAAGTAGATGGATTGGTACAAAACACGTATTGTGGCCAGTATAATCATATTGTGCCGCCACAATCACCTATTCCTAGGCCGCAAAATCCACAACCATGGCCTGAGAATATAAAAGAGCAAATTAGAAACATCATTAGAGAATCATTTGAAATTGAGCCAAGGAATCGTGCTGAGGTTTACCAAAAGCCGTATCCTAAATATTTTGATAATATCCCATATCCTCGTGGTTATATAGTTCCTGAGTTCACTAAATTTAGTGGTGAGGATAATAGGGCTACATGGGAACACATAGGCCAATTTCTTGCATAATGTGGTGAAGCTAGTACTAATGATGTTCTCAAATTACGTTTGTTTTCTTTGTCTTTATCTGCTACTGCTTTTACATGGTTTACTTTTTTACCAGAAAATTCTATTTATACTTGGGCTCAATTAGAACAACAATTTCATGATTGCTTTTATACTGATGAAACTGAGCTTAAGTTGTCTAGTTTAACATCAGTTAGACAAAAATATGATGAATCTGTCATTGATTATATCAAAAGGTTTAGAGATGCTAGAAACCGATGTTTTAATTTGAACACAACTCAAAAATATTCATTGCATATAATGGATTGCTTGATTCTATTAAAGATAGATTGAATGGTCAGATATTTCTTGATATTGATCATGTGTTGCATGAAGCTCTGACGTAGGAAAGCCGAGTGGATGATAATAGCTTAAATGCTAGTTTGGATAATAATGCAATAACCAATATAGCCGAACCAAGTGTTGGTTCGGATTGTGTTGCTACTTTAAACAATGATAGAATAACATGCATCGCCGAACCAAGTGATGGTTCGGATTATGTTACTAGTTTGGACGACGATGCATGTGTAGATGAACCAAGTATAGGTGCGGATTATGTTGCTAGCTTGGATAATGACATCATTAAAAGATCAGTCATGTGAATGTATAACAGGCGATAGTGAAATAGTATTGTCACCTAAGACCGAGTCACAGATCAGTCATGTGAATGTTGGAAAAGATAGTGACAATGACTTGGAGGGTAGTGATGAAATAGAGTTTAAAGCAACATTGCATACATGTGAAAGGCCGTATCCAGAACATATAGATTCGGTTCCATACCCGCAAGGATTTGAGGTGCCCAACTTCACAAAATTCACGGGTGAGGATGTTAGAACGACAACGGAGCATATCGGCCAATTTATTGATCAATGTGGTAAGGCCGGTAGTGATGATGTGCTTAAGTTAAAATTGTTTCCTCTTTCTTTGTCAAACTTTGCATCTATATGGTTTAGTTTACTTGCTCATAATTCGATTTGTACATGGTCACAAATGGAGCATGAGTTTCATGATTATTTTAAGGATGCGAGCTTGATGGGGGCAAAGATCGATTGATAATTCATCGGTCAATTGTGATACTATTTCGGTTACACCTATTGCTAAGACCGGAATTATTCATGATTCTCTTTCTATTGTTTCTATTGATTTTGACAACAAGAAGGTGTTGATTCGGCCTAGTCAAGCCGAATCCACAAAAGGGAAGAATGTTATTATTGGGGATCCTCGGCCCGAGATAATTAGGATCAATAATGCTAAGGCCAAAGATCGTAAAGTTACAAAAGATGAGTCATCTAGTTATATAAAGACTAAGAAGCCAAAGCTCACTTTTGAGATGCTTATGGCTAAATACAAAAGGGATTAGCTGGTCAATGATTTGATAATCGTACTGGTGATATAAAAAGACCAAGATCGATTCCTAGAAAGAGATTTGGTCAAACGCCAAAACAATCGGAACCATCAACAATATCAACTCCATATGAACCTCCGGTTGCGGTGCCATGATATCCATATCCAATATCACTATACGGTTATCCTGTTATGTATTATATGCCATGGATGATTCAACCACCTATGCCGTTTCATCAAGAATGGAAAGAATCGCCTAGGTCAGTACCAAAACATTCATACAACTCAAGACAAGACCGTTTCTCACAAAAGAATCAGTTCGGTGAGATCAAAGGTGAACAAGGTGAAGAGGGTGTGGGTGAGAAAAGAAGTCAAAGCTCCAGAGGTTGATACTATTAAGGAGGAGTTTCAAGATGTTTAAGTACCTACTGGAGATGCGACAGAGGAGCTGCAAGCGAAGAAGACCGAAGCCGAGATCGTGACTGCCAACAATGGTGGTCTGACCGGGACAATTGAGTGGTCTAACCGTCATCCTAGGACCGGTCTGATCGAGTCATTAGGCCGGTCTGACCGATGATTCACAGCCGGTCTGACTGGGCCCAGAGGCCGGTCTAACCAGGGGGCATCTGAGATGAGTAAGAAAATTGAGGGCAACACAGAAGCTTTCACTTCGACCACAAATATCAAAAATCATTGCTTGGCTCTTAGAAAACAACCATAGCCGAAGTGGATACCTTCCGGCTTATCTCGCTCTCAAAAGAGGAGGCTACAACGTCTTCGAGCCATAGGTCAAAAGGAAAACAACGCCGAAGATGTGGAGAACAAAATATGTGATAATTTGAAGCCTCAAACAACATACAAGCAAGTGTGGAGATCCAAGGAAGAAAAACTTAAGAGACCGGTGATTTCCCAGAGTAATGATAAATCAAATTCGATGAGAGAAGGATTATCGGTCATTAGAGGTAAGTCTCCTTCACATATTGCTATGGATGCTACTATGGTGTTTATCTTGCCTTCGAAATCGTGCGATCAAGAAAGCCGATTTTGCTCGGGGGACAGGACATGAATATGCTCATGAAGAAATCAAGAAAGGTGAATGGCGATGGGTACAACATCACATCTTTGAACCGCCGTTTGTTGGATGCTAAGGTAAGGTATGGGTTTATCGTGTTCATCATTATAGTATGCCTATGCCATGTTAGAACATTGCTTGCTATCTAGCACATGTGTGTTTTGCTTATCAAATTGATATTATGCATATGTGTTGCAAATGCCAATTATGAGTGGTGGAATTGGCAAGTTGGCATATAATTTATTTAAAGTATGATTTGGTTCGTTGGTCTATGATATTTATTAAAAGCCAAATCATGCATGTTTTGATGAATCACCATAGAAAATATAGATTTCATAATTATTGCATCGTGAAATTTTGCTTCTTGGTAATCTGGCTAATGTCAATGATCAATGTGATGATTTGTTCTAGAGTTGTTTTCTTTGAGAACATTGGCATTGTTATAATATTTTGCATACATGTTTAAGCCGATTACTTACATTTGTAGTTTATTTGAATTCATGCATGTGAGACATATGACTTTGGTGATTCATTATTGATCATACTTCAAGTGGCTAAGTGTTTTGATGCCTTGATGATTATTGTTTCAAAAGCCGCTTGAATTAGTGTTCATCTAGACAAATTAATTGCATGTTATAATTTTCATGTCTAGAAAGAAGGAATTTTGGTCCAATGATTTGATATACCAAGCATATGGTTATAATATAAAAAAGGAGTATTTTTAGTACTAAAAAAGCCGGTGCTTGATTTTAATTTTTTGTGCAAAATTGGTGAAGTCACAGTTTGCGGGCGGTCTAACCGGCGCATCACTGCCGGTCTGACCGCAGGTGGCTGGCGGTCTGATCGGCTTTGTGTGGTCGGTCTGACCGGTGAGAGGTAGAGGTATGACCGGCATTGCGTGGCCGGTCAGACTGGGTTTGAACAGGAAGCTGGGGGACACGATACACTTGATTCAGAGGCCGAATTAATTGTAAATTCAGACATTTGTGCCCAGGAGACAGAAGAAGAAGATCAAAGAACATCCGAAGTGGTGGCATGAGATGTTTTCTGAAGTGTTATGGGCTCACAGGATATCTACACATGGTGCTACCAAGGTTACTCCTTTTGAGGTGGTATATGCACAAGAAGCCGTTTTGCTGGTAGAGGTGAATCTTAGCTCTCTTCGATATATAAAGCAAGATGATTTGTTGGTTGAAGACCACAAGACCTTCATGATAGACAATCTTGATGAGGAGATCGACAAGCGTTTGAAGGCTTTAGAAGAAATAGAGAGAGAGAGAGAGAGAGAAGAGGGAGGCTAAGGCTTACAACGAAAGGGTGAAAGCAGGATCATTTCAAGAAGATACTTGAAGAAATACTTCCTGAGCGTTTGGCAAGAAGCTTAGGAAGTTCTATGGCCGGTAATATGGATTATTGCCCTGATACAAACATGTTCTATGCTTTTAGATTCATGATGTTCATCATAAAAGGCAGGGGGACATGTGTTTACACCCAAATTTGGCACCTATGGACGAAATAGAGGAAAATTGCCAATATTTGGAAAGTATCGGGTTTCCTTCGGAGATGCCGGTCACACCGCAGGTATATGGCCGGTCTGACCGGCTAGTAGGGCCGGTCTAACCGGCTAGTAGGGCCGGTCTGACCGCAGGCATGTGGCCGGTCAGACCGTCAGAGTCCGAATCCGAAGCGAATTTCATCGGGTCTCGGGTTTCCTTGCTCCATAAGGTACATCTCGGGTTTCCTAAGTTATCTATTCCAAATTGGATATGGAGGAGGACTTGTAGGAGGCAAGACCAACCCCTATTGAAGGGCCAAGGCCGGTTCAATTGGCAATACATTCAACACACACACAATCAATCTAATCTAGCCAATTCTATCGTTCTTTTACTTTTACTTTTCAGCAATGTTTTCTACTTTACCCTAGTTTAGTCCATCTTTATCGATTTGCACCGTAAATCGTCCACCACCGCTGTGAGAGTGCGACACCTCTTTGTAGGTTTGTCCCGAAAACCTTCCGTTCGCCCACGAGACGGGTGTTTATCCTTTGTTTTGCTCAAATTGGCTTCGCTAGCCGGTTTAATCTACAAAACCCATCTCGGTTTAGTTTTTGCTAGATCGAGGTGGTTGACGACTCCAATTTCACCGCAAGGCGTTTAGGTGTCCCAATCGTGATTGTCTTCTTGCCAAAAAAGTTGCCAACACAAGTCTAACACCCTCCCGTAGGTGATGCATCGTACTCAGCCACTAGTACAGACGTTCAAAATTGAACTAAACTCGGTGAAGACAGAAGAGAGTAACCCCTTTGTAAAGATGTCAGCGTACTGAGATGACATCGGAACATGAAGAACCCTGACAGCACTTGCGGCCACCTTGTCTCGAACAAAGTGCAAATCAATCTTAATGTGCTTGGTGCACTGATGCTGAACTGGATTAGTTGATAAATAGATAACACTAATGTTATCAAAATGAACCAAAATGGTGTGCTGAACCAGAACACCAAGCTCGTCAAGAAACTGTCGAAGCCAGCAGGTTTTAGCAACCGTGTTAGCCACGACCAGGTACTCAGCCTCGGCACTGGAGCAGGACACAGTGACCTGTCTCTTGAACGACCAGCAGATAAAATTATCACCAATAAATACTGCAAAGCCGAAAATAGAACGATGGATGACGGGACCCTCGACCCAATCTACATCAGAGTAGGCGACCAAGTCTGTCGTAGAAGACTAGCGAAGCTGAAGACCATAATCAAATGTGCCGCATACATAGTGCAGACACATTTAATAAGAGCGAGATGTGGTTCTTTGGGGTCATGCATGTGCAAACAAATTTGTTGGACTGCATAAGCCAAGTCAGGGCGAGTAATGTGAGATACTGTAGAGCACTGACAAGCTCACGGTAACTGGTAGCATCAACCAGAGTATCAACCAGAGTAACTGGTAGCTCACGGTTCTTTGGGGACATGCATGTGCAGACAGCTTGATGCTAGTATCAACCAGAGTAGCACACGGTTTGTAGTTGAACATACCGGCGCGCTTGAGGATCTCAAGCATATAATGGCGCTGGGATAGAAACAGACCGGTAGCAGACCGAGTGACTGACATACCTAGAAAATGGTGCAAGCTGCCGAGATCCTTCACAGAGAATTCCAATGTCACAATATCGATAACTCAACGGAGAAGACCATTTGATGAAGCCGTGAGGATGATATCATCAACAAAAAGTAGGAGATAGATCACATCAGCTCCTCAACGAAAAATAAACAATGAAGTATCAGATTTGGCACCAATGAAACCGAGAGATAGAAGATAAGTGGTAAATCTGCTGTACCAAGCACGAGGAGCCTGTTTCAACTCATAAAGTGACTTATTCAGTCGGCACATGATTAGGACGAGAGGGGATAACAAACCCAGATGGCTGAACACATTAAACTGTCTCTGTGAGAGGTCCAATGTAAAAACATTCTTGATGTCGAGCTGGTGAATAGGCCACTCATTGGAGAGAGCACTAGAAAGCTGTTAACGTCAGAATTTGGTAAGCCCGGAATCCCCATCAGCTGAGTGTTCATATCGGCTGAGAGTTCTGCGTTAGCCGATTGGGGTTTTTCTATTGTCAATATTTCCAGCAGTCGGATTCTTGTTAAATTCGGTTTGAAAAGATCTTATCCAGAAGAGACCGAGTTCAGGAAGGATATGGCTTGTATCTATTAATTAGGAAGAGTTTGTTAGTTTTCTATTTTATCTTTAGGAAAGTGTGTTAGTGTCCAATAAGGACTCAGTCTGTTTCCTTTTATCTTTAGAAAAGTTTGAATTGTAATCTGTTAGGATCTTTGTTAACATGCGGGTATAAATATGTAAGCCCGAGGTCCATGTAAATTATCTCTCGATCAATACAACTCGGCGCATCGCCACCTTTTTTATCTGTTCTACTTTATCTTCCGGTGGAACTTGGTACCTAACGCGGGGCTGCATCGGCTTTGATCTCCGGCGAAGGGGTAAGTCCAAGGTCCTGCCAGTTCAGGCAATCATATTGGCTACGTCGGCGTCGTCCAAGGCTGCATCAGTACATTCGACCTCTTGGATTGCTTTGATTCGATTAACATCTTTGCCTGATTATTTATCATATGTCTCTGTTGAATCTAGTCCTAGTATCTCAATTTGGCTCTATCGGTTGTCTCTCTTTTTAGGGTTTTTGCCGATGCCGGCTAAATCATTATATTAGATTAGATTAGCTTAGGCATCCACCCCCTGAAAATCGGTCAAGGGTTTGATTGTCTAGATATTATGTTTCTTTTCATGCTTAGTGTTGCATCAGTTCAGTTTGACCTACTAAGTCGTGATTAGAAACATAATCTCTAGTCTGCCTGTTGGCTGCCACTAAGGGTTTCATCGGAGTTTCAGCCGGTGAGTTATCTCGACATGACATCGGCTATGCTATGAATACGTATAATCTCTGTCTTAAGGTATGTTTAGACATAAGTGATTTATACTGTCTTGGTACGCTACCAATCTATCCCAGTCACTTGGTTTAAACATATTTCGAGACCTAAATTATATACTATTGATATCTAAAGCCGATCGGGCAAAGCTTATTTCTCATGGACGTTGCATCGGCTTGTAAGGATTGCATATAAGTTGGTTTTTAGCCGTTGACAATAGAGTGTTCATTGATCATTGTTTATTTGTCGGATTTTATGCCATCGGATCTCCAGTTGATGTATGCTTCAATGTTCATATCAATGTTTATTTTATTATCGTGTTATCATCAGCCGATCGCCTCTATTATAGATGTTTGCTCAACACACAGCCGATGGATTAAAATCCTAACTGCATCGGCTGACATCGGCATCGGCTAGGATCGCGCTATCGGCCTATTGGCCGATCGACTGTTTTGGTTTATGTTACGTTGCTTTGTATATGTTGTCAGTGGCAGGATCAAACAATGAAAAAAATTGAACTGTATATGTTACGTTGCTTTGTATATGTTGTATAATTAATGCTTAGCTTGCTTAGTATCACTAGATCATTAATGGGAGAATTATTTTACTAGACTTTATTCACATGAAATGACGGTCTCAGACCGGAGATGCCATTGGCAAAGGATAACGGTTAATTAAAACTTGACTAAATGGTAGGCTGTGGGTGCATGGTTTTGCAAGACGCACCCATGGCAATTAAGGACCGGTTCACGGGAAACCCTGGAAGAATTATTAGTGCGTACCACAAGCCAACATGGGCAACGACTGGGCTTGTAGTGTAGCTTTCCCTGGCTGACACATCCAGGCAAGGGTGAGCGTGATGGAGTGCGGATGGACCGAGCAAGGTCTATGCGGCTTTCGGATTCACCTAGGCACGAGAGGGGGCTGCCTACCTTGGATATAAAGGTAGGGACGAAACCTGAGGTGTGGTGTCGCTTGGTCAGGGAGGGTTATGCGAATGGTCCTGTCACAGACCCCTTTTCGATATGTCATGGTGGCATGTCGATGCACGGGAACGTGTTATGGGGCTGTGTCTTATGGGTACAGACGTACATCTCTGATCAGAGTTAGAAACTATTCAAATAGCTGCGCCCGCGGTTATGGGCTATCGACCAGATTCACCGTGATTAGTCTCACTAATGATAATAAACAGATTCAGTGAAACTGGATAGAATAGTTGGATGGATTGGGCCTGACTCAACGTGGTTTAGCATTGAGCAGAGATGATTAATATTGTTTAATTACATTTAATTACTGTTTTTACCGTATTCAACTTAGCTTTGTGAAATTCCTGCTTTGTGCAAAAGTTAACCCCTAGCCTTCCCTTGGAACTACCCTGCATCATACTATCCTTCGGTATGACTTGCTGAGTATGGTAGAATGTACTCAGTCTTGCTTCCTTTTTCCCCACCTCAGAGCTAGAGGATGGAGCTGCTGTTGAGTTCGACGATGAGTAGGCATGTCGCTACCGTCAAGGGATGCCTGTGGAATGGTGTCCCCGCGCCGCAAGCATCAGAGCTTAGACTTTAAGTTTATTTTTTCCTTTCCTCTGCATTGTAAGACTTTTTATATATTTTTAAGACGTGGATCTGTATATACAATTTGTCGTTTGTGTATCCCTGGCTGGTCTTGGACAGGGTATTTAATACACATTTATCTCCGGAAGTTTCGGTAGGAATTTCTGGGTGTGACAGGTCATGTAAAATCTAAGTGTGTTTGATTCTTCATTGGTGATGAACAATTGGCATATGTGATTATTGGTTTTGTTATTTGAAGATTATTGGCAAAATGAATTTTGAGATATTTGGTTTTCGGACGTGAACGATGTCGCCGGTTGCATGGTCCGATCGGACCGGGCTTATCGCCGGTCGGCCGGAGGACCTTGTGCGGTCGACCGGGTTAGCTTTGGTCGTCGACCGGCCGACACAGTCCGACTGCAGGCCGAGTAGGTTTCGGTTTCGGTTTCGGGTTATTTCCTTGTTTGTTTATGGAAGATTCGTGTTTCTATGCACATGTATGGTTGTTTATGCTGACAATGAGTCAAGTTGGAGATAGCTTGGGCTCGGATATGGTTTCTTTGTTTAATTATGTGCAGGTAATATTTACGCCTCAGGAAAGTGTCGTCGGTGATCGAGTTGGAGTCAACTTGGAGATAAGGTGACGTCCAAGATGGAGATCATGCGGAATGCTGAAGGGTAGAGATTGATGCACGTAATTGGTAAAGTTTCTATATGGCATACGATAGAGATATTGTGTGCGTATGGAATACGATGTTTCAAGATTGGAAAGACCGAGATTGCGACGGTTGATTTATGTCAAGTTTTACTTGTATGGGAAGGTTTCCTAGGGGATTAGAACTTTCTATATGAGTTGGATTCGTGGCTTTTGGCTGCGTGTCTTGTGTATAAATAGTGAGGGGAGGCGTGGATTCTGTGTATCGAGTTTTAGAGAGTTTAGAGCTGAGACAAATTTAGAGTTTCGAGTTTTGCTCGAAATTTTGTGAGGAGTGTTGATGTTGCACTTTGTAAACACAAGAGAGTTTCAATAAAGTTCAATCTACTTTGAGAAATCTTTGTGTTGTGTTTTCATCGAGTGCGGCGGTTAGACCGGCGGTCTCCAACCAGTCACACCGCGCGGATCATTGCGGTCAGACCGGCGCTCATCGGCTCTGCACGGCTATCGGCTACATCGGGCGAATCGGCTAAGTTTTTGAGATCGGCTACAAGGGCGGTTAGACCAGAGCTGTACGGGCGGTCAGACCGGCGCTATACTCTCGGTCAAACCGCGCAACATCGAAATCAGAGGTTAAGTTTTATTTCCACTAAAATTTTATTTTTGGGTGTACCAACCATTCACCCCCCTCTGGTTGGCTTAGTTTGGGAGTTCGATCTTACAAGTGGTATCAGAGCCTTGTTTTTCTCTTTGGATTTTTATCGACTAAGCCGCATGTTTTTGATGGAAATGATTTTGCTTATTGGTGTAGCAAGATGCAATCTTACATCATGGCTCAAGACTATGATGTGTGGCAAAAGGTTGCTCTTCCTTACGAGATTCTTGAAGTTATAAATACTAAAGCTTTGAAAATTGAGTTTAATAACAATTGCAAAGCTCGTAATATTTTATTAAATGAGATTTCTTGTTCGGATTTTGTTCGCGTTTTACATCTTCAAACTGCAAATGAGATTTGGATTGCTTTGAGAAATTTTCATCAAGGAACTACGAATATAAAAGAACTTCGTCGAGATCTTTTCAAAAAGAAATACATAAAATTTGAGATGAAACCTACGAAGCTTTGGATGACTATCTTGGTAGGTTTAATAAAATTTTGAGTAATCTTTGATCCGTTGATTGTTCTTATGACACAGATTACCCACAATATGAGATTTCTCGTCACTTTTTGAATGGTCTTGATATGTCTATTTGGGAGATGAAAGTTACTTCAATTCAAGAATCTGTAAATATGGCTACTTTGACTTTGGATTCTCTTTATACTAAACTCAAAACTCATGAGATGAATATTCTTTCTCGGAAAATTGATTCCAAGTCAAGTGCTTTGGTTTCTTCTTCTTCTTCAACTTCTTCTGATGTTGCTTCTTCATCAACTCCTAGTGCTCTTGCTTTAATTAATGCCATGTCCGATGAGCAGCTCGAGCAATTCAAGGAGGAGGATTTGGCTTTGGCTGCTATGAACAAAGTCAGGTTCAGGAAAAGAGGATGACCAGCTCAGTGTTTTGAATGCGGCGCTTTGGATCACATTCGCTCCAACTGCCCCAAGCTTGGGAGAAGCAAGAAGGAGGACAAGAGCGGGGAGAAGGCGAAGGACGATAAGCCCAAGGGGAAGCGCTCAAAGGAGATGATCAAGAAGGTACTGAGCCAAGTCTATGCCGCTTTTGAACCACTAAGTGACATAGATTCCGATAGCGAGGAAGAGAAGGGCAAAAACATCTCCGGCATTTGCCTCATGATGCGTGGAGATGAAGATTCTGAAGATGAAGACAATGAGGTAAGCTCACTTGAGGAAACAATTCTTGTTTTAAGTGCTAAAAATAAAAAATATGAAAAGATGTTTAAAAAACAAGAATTTGTGATTGAGTCTTTGAATGCTGAAATTGCTAGATTAAAATATCTTATTCCTAATGATGATGATTGCAAAAATTGTGAGGTTTTAATGCTTGAAATTTCAAAAATTAGAGATGTCAATGATTCTCAAGTTTTGGCTACTAAATCTTATTTAACATGTGATGCTAATGAATTAAAACTAAAAGATGTTTTAGCTCGTGTTAAGCAAATGGAGGACATTGTTAAACAAGATGAGGTAGTTTCTTGCTCTAAATATCGCAAAAGTAAAGATGTCATGATTGGTTGTGAAAATTTCGCAAATCTTGAAAAAGAAGATTCTTATTTGAAAAGTTCTTTGCAAAAAATTTTCTAATGGTAAGAAACAACTTAACATAATTTTGGATCAATCTAAAATGTGTTGCGACAATAGAAGAATAGGTTTTGATGCTCATGACTATCTCACCAAAAATCCCCCAAATGTTCTGAGAATGACTGAAAATGGTGAGATTTTGACAAAACCTAGTAATGTGAAAACAGTTTTTAAATCTGTTGAAAACATGCCATCTCTTTCTGTTTATTTAAAAGAAACTAAAACTAATATTTCAAAACCATCAACCACTAGGGAAAAATTTTCTTGCTCTTTCTGTGGTAAAGATGGTCATCTTGTTGGTTTTTGTTTCAGATTAGCACGAAAATAGAAAAAGGAAAGAGAGGTTAATTTTGCAAAATCAAAGTGGCAAAAATCGGCTTTCCTCGGGAAGGCGCGGTCGACCGACCGTGGCACTGGTCGACCGACGGCAGCCTCTGCCTCGGGCGGAGCCGGCGTACCTAGCGGTCGACCGCCCCGAAGGAATTTTTTGAAAATTCTAAAACTATTTTTACACGTGGATATATGCCTATTGGATCTATTGGTCGTGTGTCTCGATCTTGGATTCCTAAATTTCTTTTGACTAACCCTAGTACCGAGGCTTCGACATCTTCTTTTGCATAGGCGTTGCTGGCGAGGAAGGAGAATGTGTGGATCGTGGACTCTGGTTGTTCGCGGCACATGATCGGAGATAAAAATTGGTTCTCCTCCCTCAAGATGGCATCCAAGACTGAATCGATCATCTTTGGAGATGCTTCTACAAGTGCCGTTCTCGCTACCGGATCTGTCAAGGTAAGTGACAAATTTGAATTGAAAGAGGTAGCTTTAGTCGAGGACTTAAAGTATAATTTACTTTCAGTTTCACAAATTGTTGATGAGAATTTTGAAGTTCACTTTAAGAAAACTGGAAGTAAAATATTAGACTACTGTGGTGATTCTGTGTTAAAACATTTCTCGTTATGGGAGAGTTTTTAAAGCTGATTTTGGAAACCCTATTTCTCCCGTTGTTACATGTTTGGTTGCGAAATTCAGCAAAGATTTAATGTTTTGGCATCGCAGACTTGGACATGTTGGTTTTGATCATTTGACTAGACTAAGTGATTTGGATCTTGTTCGTGGGTTGCCTAAACTTAAGAAAGATCTAGATTTGGTTTGCGCACCATGTTGTCATGGTAAAATGGTTGCTTCTTCACATACTCCAATTCTTTCTGTGATGACGGATGCACTGGGACAGCTTCTACATATGGACACTGTTGGTCCAGCTAGAGTGCAATCCGTTGGAGGAAAATGGTATGTGTTGGTTGTTGTTGATGACTTTTCTCGATATTCTTGGGTTTTCTTCATGGCAACTAAGAATGAGGCCTTTGGACACTTTCGGAGTTTGGTTCTTCGCTTGAATTGTGAAATTCCCGGTTCTTTGAAAATAATTAGAAGTGATAATGGTGGTGAATTTAAAAATGCTTCTTTTGAACAATTTTGCAACGAAAAAGGCATTGAACATCAATTTTCTTCTCCTCGTGTTCCTCAACAAAATGGTGTTGTTGAAAGAAAAATCGCTCTTTGGTTGAGATGGCTAGAACAATGCTAGATGAATATCACACTCCTAGAAAATTTTGGGCCGAAGCTATTAACACTGCTTGCTACGTTTCTAATCGTATTTTCTTGCGATTTAAACTTGGTAAAACACCTTATGAGCTTCGATTTGGTCGTCAGCCCAAAGTTTCACATTTGCGTGTTTTTGGTTACAAGTGCTTTGTCTTGAAATCAGGAAATTTGGATAAATTTGAATCTCGTTCAACTGATGGTTTATTTCGTGGTTACCCCGCACACACTCGTGGCATCGCGTACTTGTTTTGGAGACTAACAAAATTGTCGAGACTTGCGAAGTCACTTTTGATGAGGCTAGTTTCGGTACTAGACGAGAACTTTCAGGTACATTGCAATAGGTTCAGGGGAAGGATGGTCATATCTTCGAAGACAAAAGCGACAACGAAGACGACGAGGTCGACCCGGCCGGGTCGGACAGCCAGAGCCCGTTGCCGTTGGTCGAGACCCCGGAGCCGAGGCCGGTCGAGCCGGCGGGAGAGACCGGTCGAGCCGGCGGGCCCGACCACTTCGGGTTCAGTGGACTCCAATCAAGGGGATTCGTCGGGGACTACGACCAGCGCAGGTATAGAACATGAAACAACTTCTGAGATCACTGCTCCATTTCATATTCAACGACAACATCCGCCGGAACAAATAATAGGTAATTTACATGAGCGGACTACAAGATCTAAGGTAACTATGCATGACTTTTCAAATTCTGCTTTTGTTGTTTCTTTTGAACCCAAAGATGTTACTCATGCATTATTTGATGAATCGTGGATTAACTCCATGCATGAAGAACTTGAAAATTTTGAAAGAAATAAAGTTTGGTCTTTAGTTGAACCACCTTCAGAACATAATGTTATTGGAACCAAGTGGGTTTTCAAAAATAAACAAAATGAGGATGGTTTAATTGTTAGAAATAAGGCTAGATGTTGCTCAGGGTTTTACTCAGGTGGAGGGTTTGGATTTTGATGAAACTTTGCTCCTGTTGCTAGGATTGAAGCAATTAGACTTTTGTTAGCTTTTGCTGCTTTAGAAGGTTTTAAATTGTATCAAATGGATATTAAAAGTGCTTTTTTGAATTGCTTTATACAGGAGGAAGTTTATGTTAAACAACCACCGGGTTTTGAAAATCATGTGTTTAAATTCTCAACCATGTGTTTAAATTGTCAAAAGCTTTGTATGGTTTGAAACAAGCACCTAGAGCATGGTATGATAGACTTAAAAATTTTTTTCTTGAAAAAGGTTTTCAAATGGGAAAGATTGACAAAACGCTTTTTGTTCTTAAACATGGTGAAAATCAACTTTCCGTTCATATTTATGTGGATGATATCATCTTTGGTTGTTCAAGTCACGCTTTGGTCGTAGAATTTGATGAGACTATGCGCAGGGAGTTTGAGATGAGTATGATGGGTGAATTATCATACTTTTTGGGATTGCAAATTAAGAAAACACCTCAAGGTACGTTTATTCATCAAACAAAGTACACCAAAGATCTTTTGCGTAGGTTCAAGATGGAGAGTTGCAAGCCAATCTCTACACCCATTGATTCTACTACTGTTCTTGATTCCGATGAAGATGGTGAGGCCGTGGATCAAAAGGAATATAGAAGCATGATTGGATCTTTGTTGTATTTAACTGCTTCTAGGTCAGACATATAGTTTGTTGTGTGTTTGTGTGCATGCTTTCAAGCTTCTCCTCGTGCTTCACATCGTCAAGCGGTCAAGCGAATAATGAGGTATTTGAATTATACACTTGAGTTTGGAATTTGGTATTCTACTTCTTATTCTATTTGCTTAAGTGGATATTCCGATGTTGATTTTGCTGGTTGTAGAATTGATAGAAAAAGTACTAGTGAAACATGTCATTTTCTTGGTACATCATTAATTGCATGGTCCTCTAGAAAACAATCTAGTGTAGCTCAATCAACTGTTGAATCTGAATATGTTGCTGCTGCTAATTGTTGTTCATAGATTCTTTGGCTTATTTCTACTTTGAAAGATTATGGACTTGCTTTTGAAAAAGTGCCTCTTTATTGTGATAATACAAGTGTCATTAATATTGCTAAGAATCATGTTCAACACTCACGAGAGAGCTTTATCCATACATATTGTATTTTCATGTGCATGCTAGCAATACTATGAAGATTTATTTGTCACTAGCATAGCTTATATGTGTTCTAGTATCTTTATGTGATATAGATTTTATTTTTAAGTGAAATGATGCATGACACTTAATATCATACTTAAGTTAATGAAATATGCAATGTTCATACTAGTGCATCTGTTGATTTATAAATGCTTATATATGCACTGTGTTGAAATTATTATTCCTCAAATTGCTTTAAAATTGCTCATTGTGTAAGAGAATAAAATATTATCTATGAGAGAAAAAAATGAATACCGAATCCTTGGAAACAGTCTTGACGACAAGGACGTATTCGAAGTGAGCAAAAATAATGGTGCCAAATCCTTGGAAACGGTCTTGACGACAAGGACGTACCGAAATAATTGAGAGAAAAAATATGGGCAAAGAAAACTTTGGCTCAAATCAATATGACAAAAAATCTCTTGATTATTGTGTGCAAAAAGGTAAATTTGAGAAAGAGTAATGGTTGCAATAGGTATATATACTTAGGTTTATCTTTCAACCTATGTGCTTGTAAAGATGTTGCATTATAAATCATTTGAATCCATGAATTTTGATTGCATTATTGATCTTAATTATAAAATCTTTGATTCATGACTATACTCTAGTGCATATTTGCTATATAATTGATGAGTTCATCTTCTTCTTATTGCAACACCTGACATGACTTGCTCTATGTATGGTGCTAAGCTCTTCAACAATCATGAACATAATTCTTATGCTTGATGAAATTATTGTCAAAAGGGGGAGAACAAATGAAAGAAAAACAAGTTTAAAAAAGTGCAAGTTTTTCAAGTTCAAAGGATTTTCTTTCTTTTAAAAAGGGGGAGAAGTTTTTTTGATTTTTTGAGCACTCGAATGCTTTTTACCATTTTTGTTTTTAAATTTTCCAAACACCAAAACAACACTTTTTATTTGGTTTGCCAATGTGTTCATCAAGGGGGAGATTGTAAAATCAAAGTGTGTTTGATTCTTCATTGGTGATGAACAATTGGCATATGTGATTATTGGTTTTGTTATTTGGAGATTATTGGCAAAATGAATTTTGAGATATTTGGTTTTTGGACGTGAACAGTAATCTGCTTGTTGCATGGTCCGGTCAGACCGAGCTTGTAATGCCGGTCTGACCGGAGGACCTTGTGCGGTCAGACCGGGTTAGCACCGTCGACACCCGGCACGATCCGCTGCAGCCGATTTGGTTTCGGTTTCGGTTTCGGGTTGTTTCCTTGTTTGTTTATGGAAGATTTGTGTTTCTATGCGCATGTATGGTTGTTTATGCTGACAATGAGTCAAGTTGGAGATAGCTTGTGCTCGGATATGGTTTCTTTGTTTAATTATGTGCAGGTAATCTTTACGCCTCGGGAAGGTGTCACCGGTGATCAAGTTGGAGTCAACTTGGAGATAAGATGACGTCCAAGATGAAGATCATGCGGGATGCTGAAGGGTAGAGATTTATGCACGTGATTGGTAATGTTTCCATATGGCATACAATGGAGATATTGTGTGCGTATGAAATACGATGTTTCAAGATTGGAAAGACCGAGATTGCGACGGTTGATTTATGTCAAGTTTGTACTTGTATGGGAAGGTTTCCTAGGGGATTAGGACTTTCTATATGAGTTGGATTCGTGGCTTTTGGCTGCGTGTCTTGTGTATAAATAGTGAGGGGAGGCATGGCCTCTTTGTATCGAGTTTTGGAGAGTTTAGAGCTGAGATAAATTTAGGGGTTTCAAGTTTTGCTCGAAACTTTGTGAGGAGTGCTGAGGTTGCACTTTGTAAACACAAGAGGTTTCAATAAAGTTCAATCTACTTTGAGAAATCTTTGTGTTGTGTTTTCATCGGGTGCGGCGGTCTAATTGGCGGTTAGACCGGCGGTCTCCAACCGGTCAGACCGCGCGGATCTTTGCGGTCAGACCGGCCCTCATCGGCTCTGCACGACGATCGGCTACATCGGGCGAATCGGCTAAGTTTTGGAGATCGGCTACAAGGGCGGTCAGACCAGAACTGCATAGGCGGTCAGACCGGAGGTGATCAGGCGGTCAGACTGGCACTATACTCTCGGTCAGACCGCCAACATCGAAATCAGAGGTTAAGTTTTATTTTCGCTAAAATTTGGTTTTTGGGTGTACGAACCATTCACCCCCCTCTGGTTGGCTTAGTTTGGGAGTTCGATCCTACAGAGGTCGTCGGTGTCCGGCATCGTGTTGGTTTTGTCGCTCATGCCTTCGGCCGTTCAATTAATTGTGGAGATCGCAAGCATCTTGACGGGGAGGTGCTTGGTGAGCTTGTTGTCGTGGTGATGTGTTCTAGGGAAGGTGGTGCTCATCATTATTGGCTTGGGGACCATTGGCGGCGCCTACGTCATTGGAAACTTCACCATTATGGGGAGAGTCTTCCAGGGGAAGTGGCCCAGTAGTCGCCGTGAAAGCGGAGTTGAGATTGACGGTAGTAAACTATTTGCTTTAACCACACATCCGCATCCAGATGGGTTACTGGGTCGAATGAAGCTTGTCGGAGCAGAGAATTGATGGTGGTTAGGTTCTCAGCAGGAGTACAAACTGGTTGTCATGCCCAGAAATTTGCACCAGAATTTCCGAAGCTGAATGTGTATTAAAATACCCTGTCCAGGACCAGCCAAGGATACACAAACGACAAATTGTATATACAGATCCACGTCTTAAAACATTTAAAAAGTATTACATATGCAGCGGAAAGGTAAAATAAACTTAAGAACTAGGCTTCGACTCTTGTGGGGCAGCGATTCCACTCCACAGGCAACCCTTGATGACAGCGACGAGCCTACTCAGCATCGAACCCAACTGCAGCTTCATCCTCCAGCTCTGAGGTGGGGAAAAAGAAGCAAGACTGAGTACAACCACTGTACCCAGCAAGTCATACCGAGAGAAGGTATGATGCAGGTTTAATTCCAAGGATAGGCTAGGGTTAATTTTTGCATAAAGCAGGTATTTCACAGAATTAAGTTAAAAGCAGTAAACGCAGTAATTAAAAGTAATTAAACAATATTTTAACACTCTGCTCAACACTACACCATGTTGAGTCAGGCCCAATCCATCCAACTATTCTATCTCATTTCCACTGAATCAAGTTATTATTTTAGTGGGACTAATCACGGTGAATCTGGATGATCGCCCATAACCGCGGGCATGGCTATTCGAATAGTTTTTCACTCTGGCCAGAGGTGTACGTCTGTACCCACAAGACACAGCCCCACAACACGTGTCCGTGCATCGACATGCCACCATGGCATATCGAAAAGGGGTCTGTGACAGAACCATTCGCATAACCCTCCCTGACCAAGTGACACCACACCTCAGGTTTCGCCCCTACCCAGAATCCAGGGTAGGCAGCCCCCTCTCGTGTCTAGGTGAATACGGCAGCCGCATAGACCTTTTCCGGTCCATCCGCACTCCATCACGCTCACCCTCGCCGGGATGCGTCAGCCAGGAAAAGCTACACTACAAGCCCAGCCGTTGCCCATGCTGGCTTGTGGTACGCACTAATAATTCTTCCAGGGTTTCCCGTGAACCGGTCCTTAAATGCCATGGTGCGACTTGCAAAACCGTTCACCCACAGCCCACCATAATAGTCAAGTTTTAATTTACCGATTAGTAGTACCAACGGTACATCCGGTCGAAGACCAACATTTCATGTGAAGTAATTCTAGTAAATTAATTTTCCCTCTCATGATCTAGTTGAACTAAGCATAATAAGCATGTCCTAGCCCTGATTCTAGTCAAATTGATTCTCAGGTGATCAAATACACAGGGTAAACGACCTAGGCTTAATACTATAGGTCCCATCCCATTGCATCATAAAATAATGTAATGCAATAGATAAAACAATAGGAATTTGCAAAATAGGTACAATATGTTCAAAGGAAAATGACTTGCCTTGATCTTGATCCAACGTAACCTCAGCGACAACCTCAAAGTAAACCAGAACGTCCTCGGAACCTGAATCTACCGACAAACAAAGCACGGCAAAAACAGGCTATTAGACAGTTAAAACATACAATTAAACCATTTTTAATACATTCTTGACATTTTTACGAATCCGCTGCAACTTGAACGGACTCAAACGGAGTTCGGATGAATTTTCTGTGAATTTTACAAGTTTTAGCCTTTTTACTAGTTAAGGAAAAGAAAAACGATTTATGACGCAAGCGTCTAAGGGCTGACGTCACCACGGGACCCATGGAACAGTGACGCAAGAGAGAGAAAACCAATGGTGCACGGTGGACCGAGTCCATCGGCTTGGGAGAGGGTGTGGCACGTGGCGACACACCACTGGCCGGCTTGGAGAAGGGGAGGGCGCATGGCTCGGCCGGGCTTGGCCGGGAGGAGCGGCAGTGGCGGCCTTGCCGGCGACGGCAGCGGCCTCACCGGCGGCGACGCAAGGCGAAGGCGGCGACGGGCGGCGATGGCGGCGCAAGGTAGCGACGGGCAGCGGCGGCACTTGGGCGGCGGCGACACTTGAGCGGCGGCGTCGACCATGGCCGGTGACGGGCGACGGCCTCGGTCATGCCGACCGCTGCGGCACTGGGCGGGTACACGCGTGAGGCGGCTCGGCATGGGAAAAAAAAGAAAAAGAGAGAGATGGCGCTTCTCACCATCGGCCGGACTCGAGGAAGAAGACGGCGATTGAAAATTGGGGAAAAAGTAACGGGAGCATGTTCCCGAGGATTGCGAAGGTGGAGGTGGTGGTAGTTTGGTGAGAGGAGCAATGGTTTAGTGGGAACAGATGGAAACAGTGAGCTCGGCGGCGGAGTTTGGGCGACGCACGGTGCGGGAGCACGGGAGAGCGAACGCGAGCGAGTACGAGTGGGGAATGTGTTCTGGGGTGTGGGGAAACTTTATAGCCGACAAAGGAGCTCGGGCATGGCCGGGAGGATCGGGGAACGGACGAAAACCGTCGCGTCGCGACATTAATGGCGGCTGCAAATGATGGTCTTCAATCGGCCGTTCCGGCGCACATAACGAGCGGAGAAGGGGAAGAAGTAGGGGAAATGAAGGAGTAACGCCAGGAACACATGATGACATGGATAAATGAGGTGGAACGTGGCCGGAAGACGCGGGAACGTGGCCGGAGATGCGACGGCTCACACGGCATGCGCGGCTGCTGCTTGGGTGGCTAGAGCTTGGGGATGACAAGCGGGCCCCGCTTGTCACCACCCCAAGCCGGAAGGGGGCAAAACCAAACTTGCGCGCGGGAGGAACAGTACTGGGCCGGCCCAAAAGGGAAAAGGAAGAGAGAGAGAAGAAAAAGGGCGGCTTGGGCGTCGGCTTGGGCCCGAGGGAAAGAAAGGCTTGGGCCGGCGGGTGGAGAGGGGGAAAAAGAAAGAAAAAGGAAAGTGGGCCGGAGGCCACAGAAAAAGAGAGGAAAAAGAAAAAGAAAAAGAAAAGCCCTTTTCCTTAAGGAAATTAATTCTAGTTAGCCTAATTTAATTTTTAAAATTGCTTCCGATGCTCTGAAAATTCCGATAAAAATCCTGTTAGCGTATTTTGACACGGGGAATTTAAGAAAAATTCCACCAAGCCATTTCCAATTATTAAATAGATTTTTAATTTAGGATTTTGATTTTCTTTAGTTTTTCGGCAATTTCTTCTTTACGATTTTTCACCGGTGATTTTTAATCTAGGGAGAAAAGCGGAGCGTGACACTGGTTCAGCCTGTTCAGGAACTCTATCTCGAGAATGGACTTCGCCATCTTCAACAGAGTCATGCTCGTCTTGATCCACCCCCTCGATCACGTTCACGTCATGCATAGAATTGGACCTAGAGGATACTAGGTCGTCTAAGTTGTGAAGAATAGATGGCTTGTGGGGGTCTATTCCGATATAACCAATCGCACGATGTTGATCTCTTGAAGTGTTGTCACCCACAAATATGGTCAAGGGGTGGCTCTTGGATTTATAAATAGGGCACCACGCCTTATACGGGGAAGTGCGCTAAATCTCACAATCTTTGCAGGCATTGTGTTCAGCCTTCACTTGAAGTATGACCCGACATCCGGCCAAAGGATGAAAAGATGTCTTGTGGATAGGACACCGAGACTTGAAATCTCTTTTGATGGGTTCCCTTATTGGCATCTGGTTCTCAGGGAAAGCCAGGGAATTAGCCGCATTAGGAAATCCACATGTAGATCGGGTTATCGGCACCTCATTCTCGGTATAGATCAAAGGGGTGACCGGTTGGGGGTATCATCTGCTCACTCCGTCGTTGTGGCCTCGAACTTGGTAGGCACCGTGGGGGGCAAGATGGAGATGGTGGTGAAGATAGGAAAGACTATGGTTCCGACTTGAAGCAGAGCGAACATTGACTGGGTTGGATCTCCATGGCCGAAATGATTGTAGAATCCCTCGTCGAAAAATCCGGCACTTGAATTCATATTGTCAAAACCCTTTACCACCAAGTCCCCTACCTGGCGCGCCACTATCGACAAGCTATATGTAAAGACGATATTTTTAGAGTATGGGAATCGTTGGAACCAGGATATACGCGAGATCAGATCCTGGAGACAAGGGACAAGGATTTATACTGCTTCAGGCCCTCAAGATGAGTAGTAACCCTACTTCAGTTTATATGGATATATGGATGACTACCAGACGGATTACAATGAGGGAGTTAGATGACTAAACTAACCAGCCGACTAAAATCTGTCGAGAATGACCCGACGTAATCTAACTCTGTCAATATGGATCTTGCTTCCTTCAGATTATCTCTTGAGATGGCTTTGGCTATGGTTTGTAACTTGATGCCCCTCCCTGAACGAGAGGCCTTATATATAGTAGAGATTATCCCCCTCTCCAAATAGAACTCGGAGATATAGAATAGGATACGGGTCTAAGGAAACATTATCTTTACCGAGTTGACTCCTTCTATTTTAGAAAGATAATTTTTTCTTTATCTGTCATATTTCTTTAACTAAAGGATATATTCTTGTATACTATCAGGTAGATGATATTGCCGTATTTCACAAATCCATATATAGAAGATATGCCTTATCCTTGCACTTACATAATTGTCTATTACTCACTCGGTTTCCTATTTTAAGTCGTGTTGCTACTCAATTTTTTAAGTTTGACTAAGTTTATAGTAAAATATAGTAGTATTTTCAACACAAAATAAATATATTATCAAAATATATCCGATTATATTATCAAAATATATTTTGATGTTAGATTAAATAAAAGTGTTTTAAATGCTACTTTTTCAACATAAAACAAATATATTATCAAAATATATCCGATTATAGTATCAAAATATATTTGATGTTAGATTAAATAATAGTGTTTTAAATGCTACTGTTTTTTTAATTTAGTCATACTTATAAGAACAAAATCAAAACAATCATATGAATAAACGGAGGAAGTACCAATCTCTTTCATAATCAACTTGATGACTTCTTGAGCACCATCCTTTTGAATTTGAGAAAGCATTTCTCAATTTCTTCCACCACGATCATCTTTTTCATTGTTATCTTTGTACGAATCTATCATTTCTTCAAAGAAGTTGAAGATACCGAGATTAAATATCCGGTTCAACAATATATGTCCTCAAACCTCAAATTTTAACAACAATAATTTTACCAAAGCAT
Source organism: Oryza australiensis (assembly GCA_019925245.2). Lineage (NCBI taxonomy): Eukaryota > Viridiplantae > Streptophyta > Magnoliopsida > Poales > Poaceae > Oryza > Oryza australiensis. The sequence goes on from JAIFGZ020000104.1 coordinate 703,085, forward strand.
TCATGAATCATGTTACAACTTAAGAAATGTGTTGACGTTTTTTTTTGTCAACACAAAATCACCTAACGATTTGCAATGTAATAAACAAAGTCATCAAAATCGATAGATCAAGACCAGCTAGCGAAACCAATTTTAAGATTAATTCACTTTTATGGAATTACACGACTAATTTACCAGCAAATTAGCAAACAAGATAAAGGTCATACCTACGTGATGACAAATGACTAGTTTTCAAGTAAACTAGCCAAGGCTAACCTCGCTTTTATGGAGAAGCATGGCCGTTTTTCAGCGCAGAACGCAATGATTAACCGAATTCTAGAATTACTGCAACTCAGCCATAAAAATAAAATAAAATAACAGAAAAGTAAATAACAGGAAAAATGGTAGTGTGGAGATTATGGCAATCGGGTATCTACATGGCAAGCTTATCCGATTCGAGGTAGGGATAGATTGCGCCTGCCATATCTGTAAACCAAACATGACTTGGGTGTTACGTTGCCGATAGAGATAAGGCAACGACCTATAGTCACGGTTTGATAAGATTGAGGAAACCGACTTAGAGTAAGATAGGGTTTCCGATCTGTAAGCCCGCCTCCCAAGACTATATAAGGGGGTAAGGAGCGTCCCTTGAGGGATATCAGACTTCATAAGCAAGAGCTTTAGATACACAAGATCACGAGATCAATAAAGAGACTCGACAGATCGAATCCACCGAAACAGGAGTAGGGTATTACCTCACGAGAGGGCCTGAACCTGTCTAAATCTTCTTCTCCGATCTAACCCATCGTGCTTGGCGATCTTGACTGCACCCCCAAAATTCTATTGCCGAAACCAAGTTTCGACAGTTGGCGCGCCAGGTAGGGGCCCGCGCGTCAAGACTTCTTCGACAATCTCGCCGACAAGCGTGATGGGATCTTCTTCAGGATTCGGCGACTTCGCCGCCAACAACTTCGACGACTTCTCCTTCGACTCGGATTCGAACCAGTCGGAAGGAGAGACCCACTCGGCGCCGTTCGGGCTCTCGAACAGCGCCAAGATCTACGACGACATCTTTAAGTCCAAGATGCGGTCTACCCTCTCTAACGAAGGACTTCACTCGGCACCGTTCGGATTGCCGAACGCCGCCAAAATCTGCACTGATCTTCTCGTCTCCCCAACGGAGACGATCTACTCGGAAGAAGAACTCTCGGTGCCGTTTGGATAACCAAACGCCGCCGAGATCTACGGCACACTCCTCTCCCCCGAGTCGAGGTCGACCCACTCGGAGGAGCCCGCATCACCAAGCTCTGACTCGGACTGGAACGATCCAGACCCGAGCTACCCAGGATCGAGAGAGATCGCTGTCATCCTCCAGCCGTTCGGCTCATGCTCATCTTCGGAGCTCAACGAATACCTCAGCTCCGCCGGCTTTGACGACCTCTATGGCATCCCCTCAGACGAAGCCGACGACTCCGACTGCCACAAGGACTACGGGCCGAAGTGCTTCGATGTCCTCATGGCTGAGCCGGACGAGTCCGACTCAGCCATGGCCCGCAGGCTTGCTGAGGAAGATCGAGCAGGAGCGCAAGCTGGCTGAAGAGGAGAAGAAACGCAGGGAAGAGGCTGACAAGAGAAAGCAAGATCTACGCGCAGCCGGACGATCCGCTCAGGAGGCCATCCTTCAAACACGGGTCCGCAACGCCAACATCTTCCAGACGCCACAGCAGAACGCTGTTGCCGCACTCACACTCTTGGACACCGTCATGGAGACGGCACCCGCCAACGTGACTCCAATACTTGAGAAAATCAAGACCATCGTCGCAGCCACAGCCAACGGCCATCCCACCACCTCAGCACGAAAGCCGACTGAGTCTGTGGCCAAAACGCCCGACAAAAGCCGACTCCTGCCTCTAAGGTCAGGAGACTACAAGAGGCCCGAGCCAAACCGGTCCACGACTAGGCCAAGAGGCCCACGTCACGAGTCCACGCAGAAGTACCAGGAGCAAACGGCCGACTCCCGCGACAAATGACATGGACATCCACCCGTCCACCACCGCGTCCGCTGCAACAACAGCTCCAGCTACCCGACCAGCCAACCGAAGACCCCACCGAGTGACCTGCGGGAAGTCCTCGATCGCCGCTACCAGGAGCGAGACTGACGCACTCAGGAAGATCGAAGGGGATCACCCGATAGCGGTGACGACGGAGTGCCGGCTTTCACTCGGGAACTTCACCGAGTGCACTGGCCGAATGGTTTTAAGCCAACAGAAATAGAGAAATATGACGGCAAGACCGACCCCGAGTCATGGCTTATCGTGTATACTCTCGCCATCCGCGCAGCAGGCGGTGACAACAAGGCTATGGCCAACTATCTCCCCGTGGCCCTCGCCAACTCAGCTAGGAACTGGCTCACGAGCCTGCCAAGAGACTCAATCGGCTCGTGGAGCGAGCTGAGGGACCACTTCATCGCCAACTTCCAGGGCACCTTCGAGAGGCCCGACACCCACTTCGACTTGTACAATGTCATCCAGAAGCCGGACGAGCCTCTGAAGGATTACATTCGGCGCTTCTCCGAAAAGCGCAACAAGATCCCCAACATCACCGATGACATCATCATCGCCGCCTTCCAGAAGGGAGTCCGTGATGAACTGTTGATCGGGAAGTTCGGACGCAAGCCACCAAAGACGGTGAAACAAATGTTCGAGACGACGAACTCCTACGCCAAATCCAATGACACCATCAAGGCGGCCCATCAAGACCGGCCCGACGGAGGGAAGACAAGCGGGCGGGAGGAAGCCGGAATCCTAAGAAGGATAACGACAACAACAACCAAGGCCAAAAAGACCGCAAGCGCCGACCCGAGGATCTGGTGGCCGCAACCTCCAACACTGGACCATGCACTTCGATGGATCCAAGAGGATCACCGGCTTGGGAGCTGGAGTTGTGCTGATCTCCCCGACTGGGGAAAGGCTAAGATACGTCCTCCACCTCTACTTCTCCGCCTCACATAACGTCGCCGAGTATGAAGCCCTGCTACATGGACTGCAGCTCGCAGTTTTACTCGGGATACGCCGGCTCATCGTGAAAGGGGACTCCCAGCTGGTCGTCAACCAAGTAATGAAGGACTGGTCCTGTCTAAACCACACCATGGAGGCCTACCGACAAGAAGTCCGCAAACTTGAAGACAAGTTTGACGGACTCGAACTATCACATGTCTTGAGACACAACAATGAAGCAGCTGACGAGTCGGCGCAGTTCGGGTCCAAGCGTGAAGCCGCCCCAACAGACGTCTTTGTCGAGCACCTTTATGAACCAACCATCACGGTGCAGATAACTTCCAACGAACAAGCTGCGAACGAAGTCACCATGACTGACCCCGACTGGAGGACACCTCTCATCAAATTTTTAACACAGCAAGAGCTGCCGAAAGATCGGATGAGACAGAGCGTGTCCGACGTCGTTGCCAAGCCTATGTCATGGTTGACTCTGAACTATACAAGAGAAGCCCCTCCAGAATCTTAATGAGATACATTACACCCGAGGAAGGGAGGCAGCTGCTCCAAGACATCCACTCGGGCATATGCAGAAGCCACGCGGCAGCACGCACCTTGGTAGGCAAAGCCTACAGACAGGGTTTTTTCTGGCTTACCGCGGTCTCCGACGCGAACAAAGTGGTACGAAACTGTGAAGGTTGCCAATTTTTCGCCCGACAGAGCCATGTCCCAGCCCTGGAGCTACAAACAATCCCACTATCCTGGCCGTTCGCGGTATGGGGCTTAGACATGGTCGGCCCCTTTAAGAAAGCTCCAGGAGGATTTACACACCTATTTGTCACCATCGACAAGTTCTCCAAGTGGATTGAGGCCAAGCCGGTCGCCACAATTACTGCTGACAAGGCACGGGATTTCTTCCTCAACATCGTGCACCGCTTCGGCGTTCCAAACAGGATCATAACCGATAACGGGACTCAATTCACGGGAGGCATCTTCAAGGAATTCTGCGAAGACTTCGGAATCAAGATCTGTTATGCATCAGTCGCACATCCCAAAAGCAACGGACAAGTCGAACGGGCCAACGGCATGGTCCTTCAAGGCATCAAGGCCCGCGTGTTCGACCGCCTAAGCCCTTACGCAGGCAAGTGGGTCCAAGAGCTTCCCTCGGTTCTATGGTCTCTGCGGACCACACCCGTCGGGCTACCGGCCAAACTCCTTTCTTTTTGGTCTACGCCGTAGAAGCCATGTTGCCAAACGAGATGGAGTATGAATCCCTCTGAGTCCGCAGCTTCAATGATAAACGCTATGACCCCGACCGAGTGGACGACCTCACCCGACTGGAAGAGGCCCGAGAGGCAGCCCTCATCCAATCGGCAAAATATCTTCAAGGGCTCAGACGACACCATAGTCGCAACGTTCGAGCACGAGCTTTCATCGTTGGCGACTTGGTTCTGCGCAAGATTCAAACCACCAAAGACCGTCACAAGTTATCCCCCTTATGGGAAGGACCATACATAATCGCTGAGGTGACTCGGCCCGGTGCATACCGACTAAAGCGTGAAGACGGATCTATGGTGGAGAACTCCTGGAACATCGAGCATCTTCGACGATTCTATGCTTAAATCGACTAAAGTTTCATGTTTCTCTTGACTGCCAACCTCAAGTAAGATGACTTCTTGAGTTAGCAGTCGGGGGTTGTACATGTCAATAAAGCATAGTTTTCCCTCATCAACCTTTGTGCATGATTTGGTTTATCATTGTTTAATGTTCCTCAATTCGAGTTTAGTGTTTAAAGACTGAGAGTTTTCTGATGGCCTAATCGAACCTAGGCTCGGTAACAGTCGGACGAAAATTACTTAAGAAATTTCACACAAAAACTCGGATCAGGCCATTAACATAAATAAACTAAATATTCACAAGTCTATGTCAGAGCATCACAATCATACAATGTTCACAAGACAACGTTCATGAGACACACTAAAGCCAGAAGTTGTTCACTACATCAACGGCAATCTTCTTCGCCGACTCCTGCGCCTCACTAAGCATGTCCAGCGCTTGCTCGTCTGAAGTGCCGTCCGCGAAGCCCTCTCCGACTAAGTTGATATCCACTCAGGGGTAGAGAGACCTGGTCTGCGCAAGAGCCAGACCAGCCCCCATGGTGGCAGCCTCGGTAATGTTCGCCAAATATTGGTCGGGGGCCCTTCGCAGCTTGTCAAAGATTTCCAGCGGCTCCAGCGAGCTAGCCCCGAGCCCCTGATGAAATAGGGACAGCAAGATTGGCATTGCTGCGTTGGCAACCTCTTCCCGGACCTCTCCGGCTCGTTTGACCCGCTCAAGAAGTACGTCGTATTGAGCTCGGGTCTTGACTTTGTAAGCGCCAAAAGAATCGATCATGCAAAGCACTCGGAAATAAAGCAAACAAAGAATGTTACTTTGAAGAAGCTTACCTTCAAACTCGGCCTCCAACTCGGCCTTGTCGAGGCTGACTGCCTCCAGCTGGACCTGGAGCGAATGGACCTCCGACGAATTTTCTACAAATACAGAAGGCTATTAGTGACCGAGATAAGTACAAAACCTATAAGGAAACTGGGAAGATTGGACTTACTCCCGACTGAACCATGGAGGTCGAGGTTTTCCTCCCGGAGCTCGACTATCTCCTTCCTCAGGACTGTCTCCCTCGACGCGGCCTCCTCCTGAGTGGTCTTTAGTTTTCGTTGAACGTCCTCCAAGGAGTTCGGATGAGGAACCGTTTCTCCAAGCACCTCGGATTTGGCCATGGATCGACAATACTCCTTCGCACGCAAAATCCGAAGAGTGACCGACTGGAAAGAGATGATAATACAATAAGAGAAAAAGACTAAGGCTTACGTTGAGTAGCCGAGTCGCTTCGTTTAAGCTGTCAACAAGGGCATCCCTTTCTTCGCTCTCGGCTTGCTTGTCCAAGATGATGCCCTATCTCTGGCCTTCCGAGCCTCGCCACTCGATTTTAATTGGGGGAACCCAGGTTTCAGAAGACTGTAATCTGGGGATTTCCTCCACTGTGGCTGGCGGATTAAGAAGAACTGATGAAGACACAAAAGATTCAAACTGAAGAGTAAAGACAAGACTTTGATTCAAGACTTACCGCCGGTGGCTGCACTCTCGTGGAGCAGCCTACTCCTCCTTCTTCGGCTTTTCTCCGATCCGGTCTTCGATCGGGGCTCCTCGAGCCGCACTGGGCTTCTCCGACTGGTTCCCACGGATGTCCCACTGGCCGGGGCTCCTTCCTCGGAACATCTTTCTTCAAAGGTGAGGGCCTCCTGCCCGGAGCGCTCTCGCTCGGGAGAGGGCTCCGGGGTTTTGGCTCCGCAGGCTTGGATGCCTCGGGAGCAGCAGCTAGAGTAGGCCCCTCACCCTTTCCGGCAGGATCTATGTCCTTGGGCCTCCTACAACAACAAATGCAGTAAGAATGAAGACGAAGAAAATTTTCGACAAAAAGTTCGGACTTCAGTCATGAAGCATACCTGGACGACCGGCGGATCTTCGGCGCCACTTTCGGCGACGGCCTTGGAGGGGTCGTTTCCGCGGGAGGAGCCGAGACATCGTCGTCCGAGTCGTCAATGACGAGCCTCCTCTTGCTCGTCCGCTTGTTGGTGTCCTCACTCGGGGCCGCCCGCTTCCTGACTGGATCGCTTTGAATCTTTATCCCGCCAGTCGGCTTCTTGGCAGGGTGAAGCGGCACGTCATCGTGAGGCACCTTGTATGGTTTTGAGATAACAGAAGCATTTTCCTGCAAGAGAAATTCTCACAGTACTAAGAGGCATGACATCAAGGTTGTGAGACAATACAAAGAAGTCAGTCGGCTTACCGGAGGAGGAGGCCGATGGATGTTGAAGGGAAGAACCGGCAAAATGAGGGCGCGCTCGACTGCAATTCCAGTTGAGAAGATCTTATACATCCGGATCTTCAAGATCTCGTAACTGAGTGGATCTTGATCTTCCTGATTGGGGTCCTTCCCGCCTTCGTAGTCGAAAGCTGGCTTCGACCGCTCTTTGATTGGAGCCAGTCGGCACCTGATGAAGTGCCGAGTGATCTGCTCGCCACGAAGACCTCTCTGCTTCATCGCCAGGATCTTCGCTAGCAATTTGTTGGCCTCATCCCAATCATGAGCCATTGGAACAGTGCTCCAAGTTTGCCTGGGTACAGGGGGAAGGCCGACAAAGGCTGGCAGGCTGGGTTCGAGATTGTTGATATAGAACCAGCCTGCATGCCATCCCTTGTTGGAAGATTTCAAGGGAAGAGAGAAGTACTCCTTGCGAAGAGATCCGCGGAGTTGAAAACCCGCCCCACCAACGACGCATGGATGGTCCTTATTCGGATGGGGTTTGAGGTAAAACATGCGGTGGAAGAGTTGAAAGTGAGGTAGGATGCCAAGGAAAGCTTCACATACGTGGATGAAAAGAGCGATGTGAAGCATGGAGTTGGGGTTCGATGGTAGAGTTCAAGACCATAATAATCCAAAAGCCCCCGGAAGAACTCGGAAGTGGGGAGGCTGAATCCGCAGTAAAAGAAAGAGGTAAACACAACAAGCTCACCGGTGTTCGGGGTTGGGAAATCTTCACCCGCCGCCGGGCGCCAGCCCACGATCTCCTTGGGAGGAAGCACGCCGTGCTTCACCATCTCCTTGAGGGTAGATTCCCTCACATCCGATGTGGCCCATTGGTCAAAGGGGATTTTCTTTTCATCCGCCATGAGTGTGGTTTGGATGGGAAGTGGATCTGGTCGGAAAGGATGGGGATTTGAGCAAGGGATCTTGCGAGATTGGCTGCGGAAGCTGGTTTGTGGCAAGAAGCGAGCTCCTAGGTGGATGGATTTGGGTGCGCGCAAGTCTAGGGTTTTTCGCAGGGAGCTGGTGAACAGCGCTGCGAAAAGAGGAAATTTTGGGAAGACGAAGTGGCGGGGATGACCTCGAGGCTTTATAGAAAGATTTGAGGGTGGCGCTAGGTTTTCTTGTGATTGGGCCGAGCCCATGAGAGAATCTGCGGCCCAGCTAAGGTGTGGCCCGACGCGTGTCCTTAGGGACTTAAGCGGATGAGCTTAAGCAGATTTGCCTTGGCAATATGCACGTGTTCGAATGCCCTATATCTTTGGAAATCCTTTCATACCGCAGTTTGCTTGACTTCATGAGAAGCTGGCACGATGCAACTTGGGAGGTGACCAACAGCTAAGCTTTTTATAGCTGCCTTGATGACAAGGGCTGATTGGTTTTTTAGCATTTGATTAAGTGATTATATCAATGCTATTTTTCCACCTTGCTGAAGATCTTTAATGATTGAGACCAGTATTGTGGCAAAAGCTATTTAATAACTTGGTCGTATTTTTCATACGATTGAAAAACTCGTTTTCCCATGAGGGACGATTAAAATATTTGTTCCAAAATGACTCGGGCAGATCCACTCGGATAAGCATGAGCTTGCCGAGTGCTTTTTACCCATGAGGGTTGATTGAATTATTTGTTCTGAGATGACTCGGGCAAATTCATTCGAACGAGTATGAACTTGCCGAATAATGAGATTTCTATGATTGCTTTAGCATGAGCTAAGTATTTATATGAGAATGATTTTTAATAGTTCTTGACTATATGTTTAGTTTGATTTTGACTAATCATATAGTCGGGGGCTACACCTAATTAGGTGCATCAGGAGATGCACCTAGATATTTATTTTTGAGAATTTTTGAGATATTTTCCAGCCCTTCACAGTCCTTGGAGCCACTCGGAAAGATTCAGGCAGAGATGACGGAATCACTCGGCGCCAGGAGCACTCGGCCAAAGTGGTTTTTGGCTGCGTACTATTTTGGTTTGTAGCTGAGTTGTCTCGTTGACTGAAAAGGACTCGGGGGCTACTGTGGAGATTATGGCAATCGGGTATCTACATGGCAAGCTTATCCGATTGGAGGTAGGGATAGATTGCGCCTGCCATATCTGTAAACCAAACATGACTTGGGTGTTACGTTGCCGATAGAGATAAGGCAACAGCCTATAGTCACGGTTTGGTAAGATTGAGGAAACCGACTTAGAGTAAGATAGGGTTTTCGATCTGTAAGCCCGCCTCCCAAGACTATATAAGGGGGTAAGGGACGTCCCTTGAAGGATATCAGACCTCCTAAGCAAGAGCTTTAGATACACAAGATCACGAGATCAATAAAGAGACTCGGCGGATCGAATCCACCAAAACAGGAGTAGGGTATTACCTCACGAGAGGGCCTGAACCTGTCTAAATCTTCTTCTCCGATCTAACCCATCGTGCTTGGCGATCTTGACTGCACCCCCAAAATTCTATTGCCGAAACCAAGTTTCGACAGGTAGATTGATACATTGTTGGGGGTCTCAAACTGAACTACTCCATGGTAGGGTAATACACTAACATTTATAGGGGCACCTAAACACCATACCGGACATATGTACCCAATAACTCCAACGAATCAGCTCACTAGATACGATTCCATCTAAACAAAACAACTGCCTAAGAATACGGTGGTGTTTGGTTAGATCATGGTAATGTAAACGTTAGTGGGATTGGCTCCAGCGGTAATAGTTAGCATTGTATCAGATAACGTGTTTTGTTTGGTTTGCTTCTGTAATGTAATGCACAGGGATTCAATCCAAATGTTTGGATGCACAACCAGGTAACAGATGCGGCAAGCAAAAAAGTGACCATTGACAATTCAAATGATGAGACTGACATAGCAAGCAAAATGCAAATTACAAATGCAGCGAATACATGATGTGCATAACACTGTCATTTCATTTTTGGATGCAAATTTTCAGTGAGAATTCAAAACATCCCATGACTGAATTTCTTTGAAAAATGGTATAATTTGGAGTCTAAACTCTGAAGAGCTGCTTTTTGTCCTTCATCTTTCATCCAATAAACCACTAGCAACAGTACTTTGATCACAGAATATGTAGATCATTATGGTTCAAGCAAATAAAGCCGAAGTACTGAAACTAAACATCTTTAGAACAGATGATAGTCTCCAATATTCATATATGAAATTCTGAGAATTTAAAAACAGATAGTGAAGATCTTCCTAACGGCGAGCACATCATTACATCATTTTTTTCTTTGCCTCATCTGATAACAAAAATTTTCAGAAATTAGTGAAAGAAACATTACATGAAAGAATATATATAATGCTCACTAGGAATCATAGTCTTATTGTAGCTAACTACTCCCCATGAGGCAACCATGTTGAGGAGATCAAATGTGTGGGGCTAGCTTAATTAGCTGCAACTTTCATAGTGCAGTTTACAGCTTAATTTACTTGTCTAGAAGCCAGCCATGAGCATGAACTGTACTACTAGCTAGTATATATGCTCCACTTGCTTGCATATATAGAAAAAATTAAATAAAATAAACCTGGCTTACTTTCCTAAATATCTAATTAAGGACCACTGCCACATGACTGATCATGCATGTATGCTTGCAACTTTGATGAACAGTGAAACATCAACTAATGAATAATTTAGAGTTTTAGAATATACCCAAAAATTGTGAACCATTATTGCGACCATGCATCAGGCTGAATGACTGATCATTACTAGTACTCCTACAACTAGCTGAGGTTCCTAATTTCCAATAATGTTCATATAGATCCATCATAGGACATGGGAATAACCTCCCAAAGATGAGATTAAGAAAATGGAGCAAACAAATAGCAATGGAACCTATATGAAAAATATAGTCTAGGGTCATGGCTCTAAAAATATATCCATCATAGGACATGTCAAGGAATCATGTGAAGGAATCAGAGTCATAATCATAATCATGTTTCAGTATGTAAACAAGACACTACGTAATACAACATGCAAATATGTCAAGTGAATTACCAGCAAGTATTTTTAGAAAATACTCCCTCCTGAGAGAGTCTGGAAGAGCGAGAAGCATACTCATTTGAGCCGACACTTCTACAAAAGCAGCTGCAGCATTGACAACTTCAGTATCAGTCAATCCAAGCTTTTGACACTCAAGAATAGCATCGTTCTGCATTTTTTGTAGTGGGTCCACCTCGGCCATAGCCTTCTCTTGAATCTCAGCTTCATGTTGCATAGATGCCACCATTGCTCCCACATGCTTTGTAACATCCCTCAAATCACCTTGAACATCGGCAAAGACATCCATAAAAGGGTCACTTGACAAGGTATTCTTCAGTTTGTTGTTGTCTTTCTTCCGCTTCTTAGAGCTTGACGCAGTTGAATCAACACTCCATCGAGGTGCAGTTGAATCAACACCCCGTCGAGGTGCAATTGAATCAACGCTCCGTCGAGGTGTAGTTGAATCAACGCTCCGTCGAGGAGTTTCTCTACACACTCTCTCTTCATCCTCTTCATCTTGAATATCTTGAACAATTTCTTTCTCCATATTAGCAACAGCTTCACCAAGTCCTTCTGCACCTTCTCCAGTAGCAATGTCTTTGCCATAAATTGCAGCTAATATATCATAGTGGGGGAATGATACACCATATAGGCCCTTTGCCTAATTGTTTTTTTTTGTAAAATACAAAAGAATGACATGAAACTAACGTCATGGTTCAACAAGCAGAAGAGAGACCTATGCAGCTATTTCGATGACTTACCTTGCAATGATCATCATATTATTGTTTCTCACATTGTATCATCTTTCTGTTGTCATTCCAAGAAAAGCCACTTCTGGTTAGCATCACTTCAATGGCACCAAACTTGGTCCTAAAGTGCCTTACTCTCGACTCGATGTGCAGAACAACAGTAAGGCCAGAACTTGGCAACTTCTTAGCAAGTACACTCTCTAGAACTTGGCAATATCTATTTTTGAAACCCCCTTCTGATTTCTATCTTGGATCTAAAGTGAGCTCAAACAATTCCTTCATCAACTCCTCATCCTTAAAAGATGTCCAAATCCTTTTGTTATTGCCTCTCCCATGCACAATGCTTGAGCTTCCAATATTTTCCATAACTGCAATATTAGAGATTCAACAAAAAACTAACATCAATAAGCAACCAAAAAATTTTTAGTTCTGATATGCAAACAATTAGAAATTTCACTTAAAACACAAACCTCAATGAGCCCTATAGCTATTATACATCCCTTGAGCAAGAGTGTTGCGAAAATTCGTCCATTCATCGGACGTCGAAATAGCTTAGATAAACTCAGGTTCAGCATGTTCTCCCTCAAGAATATCCAACGGTACCTCATCCTCATCCTCGTCCTCATCCTCAAATGGATCTCTAGACATCTTTTGCATAATCAAGTTGTGCAATAGAGCACATGCCATTATAATTCGACACTGAGTTTTGATAGGAAAATAGGATGGAGATCTAAAAATCACCCAATGACCCTTAATCTTCCAAGAGACCTCTCTACAATATTTCTAGCACATGCATGCATCATGTTAAAGTACTCCTCTGCACTATGCGGTGGGTCAAGTTGTGAAACGACCTAGATGATACCTTTGGCCTCGGTAAGGGGCTAAAAACCATTTGCATTTGTATAACCAGCATCAACAAGGTAATAACAACCTTTTAAATTAAAAAATATCAGTATAATTCAGGCAGTGGAATGTCAAACTTCAAAAAATAAATTGTCTCGAAAAAAACTCGCCTTGAGGGACACGAAGCCCGTCTGACCTATGAATTGCATCACGAAGGACATGACCATCATGTGCAGAACCCTCCCAACCGGATAGTAAGTAAATGAACTGCATATCTGGTGCACAAACACCTAATACATTTGTAACAATGTCTCCTTTTCTTGACCTATATCTTCCTTTTATCCTGGTTGGGACAGTTACTTTTATGTGTGTACCATCCAATGCACCTAGGCAATTCTACAATCCAGAATACAATGTCACACAATATGGTATAATTAATAGTGATGATATGTGATTTATTTTTTAGAATGTATTACCTTGAAATACTTCCATTTATCGTCGATGGTGTTCTCAGGTATAGGTTCTGGCTTCTTAAGTAGAAGTTGATGAAGCCTTAAAACAGCTAGTAGGCGCAAATTGAAATGCCCACTTCGGTAAAAAAACTTTCCTATTGTTCTATTCTTTAAATGGTGAGATAGTATATATAAGAATGAAGCTATTGATTCCTCCGACGGCATATTTCTTGTATCCTTCATACCTCCGATGTCTCTAAGCATGTCACATAAAGTGTGAAATGTCCTCCTGTCCATTCGGAGCTCGCTTATACAAGCAATATCACTCTCACGAATAAGCTGGAATAGTCTCTCACTTCTAAGTTCTCTAATTCTTATCCTCCTCTCTATTTTTCAACATTTTCTCTTATATGAAATTAAGAATAGTACAACAACATAATAATACATAAGTATAACAACAATCATCATATTTATAAGCCCTAAATTTCTTCTTCGTGTTCTGGTACATAAGGGAAGACGAGCCATAAGTCTACAAAAATATAAAACAAAAGCATTAAACCTATATCCAGAATATATTAGATTAATGTTCTGGATAGCAGAATAAAAGCGAAAAGCAGAGGAGGCTATGCAAATTGAAAAAAAATCAAAGGCAAATGACACAGGAGCCATACATACACCAGCTTGTGATACTAGCTTGTGTTAATGACTGCATTTCTATGAAACTGTGTGCTTCAGGAGCCATACATAAACCAGAATGTGGCAATCATTTCCTTTCACACGAATTACGCAATTACCAGAAATATTGTAACTTATTTTATCCTTGAAGGCTCAAGAAAAACATGACTGCTCCATAACGCTCTAATACCACTACCTGACCTACTTCATCAAGAATCATGAAATGATTCTTTGTGAAGATAAATTCTTCAGAAAGATCTAATCATCATCACTCACAAACTGACATGGTAAATTATAGGAACATGGAATAATTCAATTTTCTGCTCGGTCTACTAGACCTAAATTCATGGTAAATTAAAGGAACATGGAATAATATCATTGCTGCATTCATGTAATTCATCAGATCAAACTGCATTTCTGCTAAAAAAGAGAATTTACTAAGTAGCTCCAGTACTTAGTTTGCTACAACTCCATAGGAATTTACTAAGTAAAATATTTTGTGTTTAGAATTCTAACGCCCCTAGAAATGTTGTTTTGCTTGTGATCAGTCCATTGAATCAACCAGAGTCATATTCTAAAAATAGTACCAAAACTAGGTTTATTACAATGTATTCCCCATATAGGTATACTCCATATAGGTGTACTGTTTTTGTATGTCTGACATGTGCCATAGTATTTTGCTGGAAGGCTAAGTTTCTGCTACAACAGTGTGAAACAACAGATTGATATTTCACTTAGTAAATAACTAAGTACTGGAAGGCTAAGTAAACTCCATGGTATTTTGCTGGAAGGCTAAGTTTCAGATAACAAAACAAGATCCAGGTTTGTTTCTGGATATGATATAACAAAACGACACTAAGTTATGTACATCAGATAGACTGCATGTTCTAAAGATTATTAGCACTCAGATTGCTCCTATACCCTGTCTACTTCTCATGTCAGGCCTAGCTTGCAATCCAAAATGAACAGCAGACAACTTAACAACACAGAATTATTAATGATTATACGCTGTCAAGCCAAGCAACAACTTGTTCGATCGATGGGAGCTGCCGAGGGTCAGTGCTGATGCACCTACACGCCGCCTCAAGGACCGAAAACAGTTGCTTCTCATGTGCTTTGCTCCATATCAGGGTGTCAAAGATCTGCTCTTCCTTCTTTTCGGACTTCATCTGAAGAACATAGGAAACCAAGTCCCTTGATCCCTTGGCTTTGGACACATCCATGGGCCGTCTGCCGGTCAGAAGTTCCAGCAAGACGACACCGAAGCTGTAGACGTCCCCTTTCGGAGTGGCGATCACCGACTGGCTGTACTCCGGCGCTATGTATCCCAATGTACCAACCAGATCACATGAGTGTCGTATGGCTGTATCAGTCTTGCTAGCCCAAAATCAGCCAGGTGCGTTTCGAAATTTTCATTAGAAGAATGTTGCTGGACTTCACATCTCGGTGGATGATGTTGGGCTCACAGTCCTTGTGCAGATAAGCCCAGTCCCCTTGCGGATTTGAGCCTTTGACTCCCATCATCTGATCTCTCATGCAGCCAGTAGTCCAGGCTATTGTTCTCCATGTATGAGTAGATCAGCAGCCTATCGTTTCCATATCGCTTCCACCTCCGCACGGAACTCCCTCTCATAAAGATTTGCCCAAAAAGGATGAATTCAATTTAATGTCAAGTTTCTTTCCTAGAGGTGCCAACCCTAACACTGAATTTTACTCACTCGAAATTGCAGTTAAAAACTGGGCTTACACTACCACCCTGAAACTACAATATGGCACATCTCAGACACACATCAGATGTTGTTCTTTCCCTCTTCTTAAACCTTTAGCCGCCGCTAAGAACGATGGGTTTTGTTGATTAGAGTTAGCGTCTTACTACTTGCACACAGCGCGCGTGTCGGCTAGACCACCCGGCTGTTTGTTTTCGGCTAGACCGCCCGTCTGTTTGTCTTCGGCTAGACCTCCGTTTCTCCAATCGAGTTATCCTCGACCTCTCATCGAAAGATCGGGACAAAACTCTAGCGGGTTCACATCAGTTGGTATCAGAGCGCGGTTGATCGATGAGAGATTTTCTACCTTTCTTTGTTTAATTTTTTCTCCTATAGTCCAGAAAAAGCCAAAAAAATAGTAGATTAGTTCTCCATAATCCTAAAAACCCTTTGAGCCTTTTTTACTAGGACTGTTTAGTTAGGGCTTGTTGAGTCTTCGATTGCATGGTTGTGTCAATGTGCTGGTTTTAGTGTTTGGGCCATTAGAGTTTCGAGTTCTTGCCACCGTACATCGCCACCACCTTTGTTTTAGCCGTCATCACCACCATCGATGCCATCCACCAAATCACTTTCCATCCACCAAATCATTTTCCATCCACCAAGTCACTTTACATCCCTTTTGATCTGTTGTCTTTGATCCTGCCGCCACTAGAAAGAAAAACCAACCCTGATTTGAGTGACCTTCCTTAAAACAGTCATATCTTTTTTATACGGACTCGAAATTAGGCATATAATATATCCACGGACATCTACAGAAAAAGATACATTCGTCTGTTCCCCTCTTTACTGGGTTCGGAAAATTTAAAATTGCCAAATTACGCTTGCAAAATTCTGTTTTCGTGGCGAGAAGCTTCGGAACCCCTTTCGGTACAACTTTGAAAAATTCCACATGCCTCATATTTTGTCTGTTTGAGCTAAGAATTTTTGTGGTTGGTTCTAGGGTGCCCCTGGTTGTGAAAAAAATATCAAAAAAATAAAAAAATAAAAAAGTTGCATCTCTCTCCTCAGCACTATAAAGAGAACAACAAAAAAAGAAAAAAAGAAAAAAAAGAAAAGAGAGCAAAAAAAAGAAAGAAAGGGGCCGACTTGTGACCTTCCTGTTATCGTGTCTTTTTGGGTTTGTGTCTTGTGGCGTCCTTTGTGGTTAGGCTCGCGTCTCTACTTCGCCTAGCCTAGAACCAGCATGGTACCGACCAACGATTACTTAACTTGCTTTGACTAACGTGGTTTCTAGTACTTCCTTGTGCATTACTTTCAGCCCTCATACAACTCCACACATACGACTACAGCTTGACAGCCTTGTTGCTATGGCACCGATACACCTCGTTCCACGGTTGCAGACTTGTCGGTTGTCATCACCCCTCCTGTGGGCATGGTAAGAACTGGTAAGAGCTTGTGGATAAGCTGAGAGTGAGCGCCCTTCAGTAGCCACACCCCAATAGTTGTAGGGATTTTTTTCTCATCAACTGCTTTCGTTGTTGTTCTATTATATTAACCATGGCAGGTTCGAAGGAAGAAGATGCATCCCATTCTCCACGCACCAAGCGCATCATACAACATTTTGCGAGGCAAGTGAAACGGCACACGGAAGGACTTGATGCTGATTTGCAGGTGACGAATGACAAGATTGGGCAACTGGAGGCCACACAGATTGATGCCACAACCAGGCTCGCCGGGTTGGAGGCATCGGTTGCGTGCATTGACACCAGTCTTGCTACAGTTGTGAGGCATCTTGATGACCTCCATGCTGGGGGCCATGATCGGCATAATGAAGATGACATTGATGGTGAGTACGGTGAAGACAATTTTAATAGTGACTATACCACTGACACTGAATATGATGACCGCAACGCTCGTGATCGCCGTCGTCTATGTAACAACCGTAGAGGCATGGGAGGACACCGCCGACGAGAGGTACACAATAATGAAGATGCTTTTTCTAAAGTCAAATTTAAGATACCCCCTTTTGATGGAAAATATGACCCGGATGCGTACATTACATGGGAGATTGCTGTTGATCAAAAATTTGCATGCCATGAATTCCTTGAGAACTCTAGAGTTAGAGCTGCTACAGTGAGTTCACTGATTTTGCCTCTGTGTGGTGGATAGAACATGGCAAGAAAAATCCTAACAACATGCCACAGACTTGGGATGCTTTGAAACGGGTCATGCGGGTTAGATTTGTTCCTTCTTACTATGCACGTGATTTGTTAAATAAGTTGCAACAACTGAGACAGGGTGCTAAAAGTGTAGAGGAATATTATCAGGAATTACAAATGGGCATGCTTCGCTGTAATGTAGAGGAATATTCATGCGAACTCCGATTTGGGCGTGCAAGTACTTGATGGAAAGGTTATCAAGTCTATTTTCAAATGGATCTGGCCCCATGTCAATATCTGTCGTGCTGCCTCCGCTCGCCATCGTGCGCTGGCTCTGCTTGGATTCGCTCGACGGCCGCCGCATCACCCGTGCCCGACGGTCACCGCACCGCCCGCGCCCACGCCCGACGGTCGTCGCCCAATGCCTGCGCTGCCTCCGCTCGCCGCCTCGCGCTAGCTCTGCTCGGACGCTGCCTCCGCTCGCCTGCCGCGTGCTCGGGAAGATGAGTTCGAAGAGAAAAAGAAGAAAAAGAGGCAACATTTATTACCCGAAAACATTTGCATTGGAATGGTTAGTTTTTATGAGTAGTTTCTTGGTGACGTGGCTGCTATGGAAATCGTGTATGGTTTCTACCATTGGGACTACCCTCACGCGAAAGACCACTTTACGTGTCTTTTTCCAACAATTATTTAATGGCCGCACTGAGTGGTGTCTTCTGGTACCTGTCACTGTTCTCTCCCTCGCTAATACAATCGCTGGCTAGCTGTTTGCAGGCGCGCCATGGACGACTCCCCACTCCACATCCTCGCGTTCGGTCACCTTCACCCTGGCCTCGCGCCCGCCAAGCGCCTAGCATCATGCGGCCTCTGTGTGTCCTTCATCTCTACCCCACGCAACATCACCCCCCTCCTCTGCCGCCCATCTACCACGTGTGTCAAGTTTGTGGAGCTGTCGCTCCCGCGCGTCGACGGCCTTCCAGAGGGTACCGACGCCACCACCGACATTCCGCTCGACATGCGCGGGCTCCACCGCAAGGGCTACATGTGAAGATTATGAGTACCATGTATCCCACGACAGAGTTATCTGACCGGATATAGGGAATAGATTATGTATATGGAATATGTAACGGATCATGACTTGGGTATTATGTTTTTTATGCATTAAGAAAATGACCCAAAGACCTGATTCTGTGATATTGTAGAGTAGATTTAGGAAACCGATACCGAGTTTGGTTAGGTTTCTATTCTTGTGATCTTGCCGACCTAGGTTCAGGGGTAGGAGGCCCTCCAAGGGCATATGCAATCATATAATTACATAGCTACGCATAGACACACAACTCAACCTTCGAAACGATAGAATATTCGATGGATTCAATCCCCGAAACAGGAGTAGGGTATTACCTCTTGTCGAGAGGGACTAAACATGTCTAAATCTTTGTCTCATAACCCATCTACTTTAGCTCTCGTATGCTACCCCCTTTTCTTATTGCCGATTTTCACAATCGACACTACAAACGCCTCTTCGCGCCCTTCTTTGCCTTCCTCAACGAGGCGAGCACCACCGGGAACAAGGTCGACTGGGTCATTTTCGACAGCTTCCCCGCCGCCTCTCCCTTCCATCACAAGTTTCCCTACGTGCTACACCCCCTGTACTCTGCGGCATGGTCCGTCCTGTTAACACCTAAATTTGGTAATTGAATCCCTAAGTCCTAGCAAGGATGAAGCAGAATCGGATCGGCTGGCTTGGCGGAGAAACAGAGGCCGCATCGGCTGGGAAGCGATCGGCGGCGAAGCCAGTCGGCTAAGGTTGAAACGGACAAGAGCGGCCGATAGCCGATTCCAAGTTCAGAAGAGATAAAGCCGTTTCTGGTGCGGCAATTTGAAGATAAATAGAAAATTCGGTTATTAGATTGCGCGTTAAATGATATTGACATCTATGGATAGAGTCCTGTAACGGCAATTTTATCTGTAATTTAGGAGTTTGTTTAAACTGTTAATTGTAATACGGCGTGGGTCCTTCCCGGGATAACGTCGTGTTTTAAATAGTAGTTTAGATAGAGTTCAGGGTTTGTACAGATAGTTTTATCTTGGGTATAAATAGGACCCGAGACCTCCTGTAAATAAAAAATAATACAATCAATCAAACCTTCGGCGCATCGCCAATCTCTTTCTTCAGACGAGCAATTTGTTTGGCTATGGGCTGCATCGTTTCGATCCCCAAATCTAGGTAAATGCTTGTCATTAGTGGTATGATCTGTTGTTTCTAGTGCTTCCATCGTAATGATACATTAGATTCAGGAGTTTATACTACGCTATTTATCATATAGCGCATATAAATTAGATCAATGTTTAGGTCTATCCTGTCATTGGCCGGTTCCGTCGAAAACACACAATCAATAAGGCTAGATCTAAAGGTTGACTAGTTTATATGCGGTATCCACACTCTCAAAAAATATAAATCGGCTACAACAGATCGGGTTGTTCTTTTTATACTTAATGTTGCATCAAAGTTGTGTTAGTGATATGCCCTAGAGGCAACATGGAGATGTTGGATATCACGTCAATGTTTATGTATAAATGAATAAAGTGTTATTCAGTTCCATGAAATAGACATCTTGTATTGATCAATAAGTACGTGACTTATTTATGAGACTCTTTATGTATGAATCTATTTCTAAACGATCCTCGATCATATGTCATATTGTTGGAACAAATATGATTCTAAGATCGGCATGTTTATTGATTGATGATCATGTCTCATAGATCATGGGTATGGAGATACCAAATCAATAAACATGGACACATGTGTTGGAGAACACATTGTTGGATAGACCTACCATGAGACACTACGGAATTAATGTGCCATTAGTTGGTCTCGGTAGTGTTGGTACAAAGTCCTTAGACCGAGATCACCATGGATCCCAACATGTGTAGTAGCCTACTTTGGGACTACCAAACGCTATTCCGTAATCGGGTAGTTATAAAGGTAGTTTTCGGGTTTGCTATGAAACATGGAGTGGGATGTGAGTGATCAAGATGGAATTTACCCCTCCTTTGGAGAGATATCTCGGGCCCTCGAGGTAATGGATTATGGAAATGCATGGCCATGCTAAGTTGATTGAGGAGTCAATCACGGACGGATAATCCAATACGGTTCGAGTGAATGGTTAAGCTATTGAAGGGATGGCACACATCTTGCCTATAGCTTAATTGGTATCATGAGGCAAAGGGATTTGTGTACACATTACAGGTTCGAGCCGATATTATTCTTGTATACTATGGTGTCAATATGTGCTGCTAGGCGCCGCTATGTGACGGTCGGCTGAGTTGGACTCGAGCCAACGATCGGCTAAGTTAGACTATAGCCGAAACCGAGTATACCCGAACCTACGGGTCGCACGCTTAAGGGGATAAGAACGGCATTCGAGTTGGACTCGATACGGCTCGATCGGATAGGGATCCGATCGGATAGAGTCCTATGGGCTTACGACGTATGGGCGGCCAACTCTATGAGATTCGGATGGGATCCAATTCAAAATAGAGTCCCGATCGGCCACGAGTCCCGCCGGCCAACTCTATATAAAGGAGGGAGGGGTGGAGAGTGACATAGGTCAATCAAGTCAATTGATTTGCAAGTTGCCGAGATCAAACTCTACGGAAACCCTCCCACCTTCGAGCCAAAACCCTAGCTTTTCATCGCGTGCTAGCACACGGGTGTACGGCGTTCGCCGGACGTGTGGATACCGGTAGAGAGGCGTGCTACGTTGCGCGCCGTTGATCGGCTTCGGATCGGCTGCAATCGGAGCGATTGGCTGATTGGCGAATCGGCTGTCCCCGGGTATCGGCTGTCGGCTTGCGGGAATCGACAAGACAGTTCCAGATCGGATAGCCCCGATTGGCTAACTCCGCTGCATACTCCAATCGATAACGATTTATTGGCCCTTACTTGCAAGTGTTCCTGGTTTGCGCGGTTAAAAGTTTTTGTTTTCGGCTAGCGTAGCTTCCGCGTAACCCTTCAGTGGTATCGAGCTAATCTTGCTTAGTTCGGGTTTTAGATTGGATCTGGAACAAGTTTTGTGCACGGGTTGATTAGATCAATCGGTTTTACGGGATCCGTTGAGGAGAGTTGATGGTAATTGCGTTCCTTGATAGTGTATCGGAACGGCGTAATGTGATTACGTCGAAGCAATATCCATAGAGCTCGGTTTGAGTCGGCTTCGAGATAGCGTTCCTTGATAGTGTATCGGAACGGTATAATGTGATTATGCCGAAGCTATCTCGTAGTCCGATCTTGTTTGTTGCCTCGCGCCTATGCAAACCATCTCCTTTGATAGTGTATCGGGACGTCATAATATGATTATGCCGACATGGTTTCCGTAAGCGATTTCATAGATTGGATCTATGAATTTCGTGTGGTGTTCCGGGCGCTGCCCGGAAGCCCGCTAGGGGGCGGCTTCCCCCTCGACCCCCCCCCCCCCCGCCCGCTAACCGGCTAGCGGGACCGCCGTGTGCGTACCCCCTTATAGGTCGTCTCGGTGTTGTATCTCTCGCGATAGGTAGAAAACGTTTCTACGCCTAACTTGTTTTTGCAGAGAATGCTTTGAGATGGTATGGCCCTATTGTATGTATGAGATGCATGTGATGCATGTAATATTCTTGCATATGTGCAATCCCCGTAATATTCTTTCATACGTGCAATGCTTGTAATATTCTTTCACGGCCTACGAGTCGATGTAATCTTCAATTAGAGCTTCTATAGTAGTAGCTTAGTTTGAAGATATCAAGCATTCGGCACTCGGAAGAACGGTGATGAAGATGGAGATCCTCTACACCGGCATGGAGATGGAGATCACCATGTGAAGGGGGCCATATTATTTCATGCTATTCTACCTGCTTTCATATATGTGATATGTTTGTTTGATAGGATAGCATCCTCGCAAAATTAAGTAGTAATGATGCCCTTTCAAATGTTGCACTCTCACCGTTATGCTCGTCAATGGTGGGTCGCCAAAGCAGAGTGCCATTCTCTATCATAACACGAGGGGTATATGTCGGACATATACGCGAGAGCATTTGGTTTACTTAACAAGGCTATCAAAACAGTTTTGGGCCTTGGGGCATAGGTTGGCGCCGGGGCATGGAGATGCCACACCAACAACAAGAGTCACATAGAGATGTGATTAGCAAGGTGTTGCTTACCGATGTTACTAATTTTCTAGCAAGTGATGCCAAAGCTCACTAGAAAATTAATCAACATGTGGATCTTGACCCAATACGTAACCTAGAGGGAAGGTGGAAAATACGTAATGGGAGTCTAATGTTAAATTGTTTAACAATAGACATAGCATAAACATTGTGCTAAACTTTGCTTTTTCGTTGTAGAATAAATGGCGGCTAATACTACACCCAACCTTTAATTTGCGATCTATTCTCGAAAAGGAAAAATTAAATGGAACAAACTTTATGGATTGGTATCGCAACTTGAGAATTGTTCTCAAGCAAGAGCGTAAGGAGTACGTTCTTGAAGTACCTTATCGGAGGATTTGCCTAATAACGCCACCGCAACCGCACGGAGGGCTTATGAGAAGCACACTAATGATGCCCTAGATATAAGCGTCTCATGCTTGCTACAATGTCCCCCGAGCTTGAAGCAATATGAGAGCAACGATGCTCACACTATTATTCGGGATCTGCGTGGCATGTTTGAGAACCAAGCTCGGGCCGAGAGGTTCAACACCTCAAAGTCCTTGTTTGCGTGCAGCTTGTTGAGGGGAATCCCGTCATCCGCATGTGATAAAGATGATTGGCTATATCGAGAGTCCGGAAAACTAGGTTTTCCCCTTAGCCAAGAGTTGGCTACCGATGTGATTCTCCGCCGCTCCCTCCGAGCTTCGAGCCATTCATATTGAATTATCACATGAACAATATGGATAGAACCTTGGCTGAATTGCATGGGATGCTCAAGACAGCGAGGAGAGTATCAAGAAAACGGTCATCATGTGATGATGATGGAAGGCTAAGCGCAAACCACTGTCAAGAAACTTTGCACCAAGAGGAAGTTAACTCCCGATGAGATTGCGAGTGCCTCTAATGCAAAGAAGGGCAAGAAGGGGTCGGCGGCATCGATGCCGTTTGCTTCTATTGCAAGGAGACAGCCATTGGAAGAGGAACGCAAGAAGTACATGGAGGATCTCAAAAAGAAGCAAAGTACAACTTTCGCTCGGTATTAATGTTATAGACATTAATCTTGCTACTTCACCAACCGACTCTTGGGTATTTGATACCGGATCGTAGCTCATGTTTGCAAATCGTTGCGGGAATGAGAAGAAGTTGAGGATTGAGAAGGGGCGAGGTGAACTGCGCGTCGGCAATGGAGCAAGCGTTGCTACGCTTGTCGGCACAGTACCACTTCATCTACCTTCGGATTAGTTTTGGAATTGAATAATTGTTATTGTATTCCAACACTATGTCAAAACGTTATTTCCGCTTCATGTTTGCAAGCGGAAGGATATGATTTTAGATCAATGAACAATGGTTGTTCAATATATCTCGAGATATGTTCTATTTTCATGCTCCATTGGTGAATGGATTATACGTTTTGAATCTTGAAGCGTCTCCCATCTATAACATTAATACGTAAAGGCAACTCTCTAATGATATAAACCCCACATTTATCCGGCATTGTCGCTTAGGCCATATAAATAAGAAACGCATGGAGAAGCTCCATAAGGATGGACTGCTTCACTCTTTTGATTTTGAATCATTTGAGACATGTGAGTCATGTTTACTTGGTAAGATGACAAAGGCACCTTTCACGGGACATAGTGAGAGAGCAAGTGACTTATTGGCACTCGTACATACCGATGTATGTGGACCAATGAGCTCAACGGCCGAGGTGGTTATCGTACTTCATTACCTTTACGATGACTTTAGTAGATATGGTTATATCTACTTAATGAGGCATAAGTCCGAATCATTTGAAAAGTTCAAAGAATTTCAGAATGAAGTACGTAATCATTTAGGGAAAACAATCAAGTTTCTACGATCGATCGTGGAGGAGAATACTTGAGCCAAGAGTTTGGTAATCATCGAAAGATTGTGGAATTGTTCCACGTTGACTCCGCCAGAACTCCACAATGGAATGGGGTGTCCGAACGGAGAAATCGCACCTTGTTAGACATGGTGCGGTCGATGATGAGCCAAAGTGATCTTCCCTTATCCTTCGGGATATGCTCTTGAAACATGTCGCTCACACTAAATAGAGTTCCATCTAAGTCGGTTGAAAAGACACCATATGAGATATGGACAGGGCAACCCCTAGTTTGTCTTTTCTCAAAATTTGGGGATGCGAAGCTTATGTAAAACGTTTACGATCGACAAGCTCACACCCAAATCGACAAGTGCTTCTTTGTGGGATATCCTAAGGAAACTAACGGATATTACTTTTATAATCGGGAACAAGGCAAAGTGTTTGTCGCCCGACACGGTGTCTTCTTGGAGAAAGAGTTTCTTTCAAGAAGGTTTAGTAGGGAGCAGGGTGTATCTTGAAGAAGTTCAAGAAACACCGAAAATGTTTCGCGACCACGAACCACAACGGGAGGAGCAAAGTGTTGCGCCACCGGTTGTAGATACACCAGCCCCACCGAGGTCGAAAGATCACGTCGTGCGCCCGCAGTACACAAAGTGCGGAACAACGTGATATATTGTTGTTGGACAACGATGAGCCTAAGACCTATGAGGAAGCGATGGTGGGACCCGATTCCAACAAGTGGCTTGGAGCCATGAAATCCGAAATAGAATCCATGTACGACAATCAAGTTTGGAACTTGGTTGATCCACTGATGGTGTCAAAACCATTGAGTGCAAATGGGTTTTTAATAAAAAGGCCGATATGGATGAAAATGTTCACATCTATAAGGCGCGATTGGTGGCGAAAGGTTTTAAACAGATTCAAGGAGTTGATTATGATGAAACCTTCTCGCCCGTCGCAATGCTTAAATCTATTCGGATTATCCTAGCGATTGCTGCATATTTCGATTATGAGATATGGCGGATGGATGTCAAAACGGCTTTCCTAAATGGAAACCTAAGCGAGGATGTATACATGATACAACCTCGGTTTTGTCGATCAGAATCGCCGGAAAGATATGCAAGCTACGAAATCCATTTATGGATTGAAGCAAGCATCTCGGAGTTGGAATATTCGTTTTGATGAAGTAATCAAAGGGTTTGGTTTCATCAAAAATGAAGAAGAGGCCTGTGTTTACAAAAAGGTCAGTGGGAGCGCAATTGTATTTCTAATCTTATATGTGGATGACATATTGTTGATTGGAAATGATATCCCTATGCTAGAATCCGTCAAGTCTTCATTGAAAAATAGTTTTTCCATGAAAGACTTAGGGAGAACAACATACATATTAGCATTCGGATCTATAGAGATAGATCCAAGAGGCTAATTGGATTAAGCCAAAGTACATACATTGACAAGGTGTTGAAAAGGTTCAACATGCATGATTCCAAGAAAGGTTTCTTGCCCATGTCACATGGCATTAATCTTAGCAAGAATCGGTGTCCTCGGACACATGATGAGCGGAATAAGATGGGTATGGTTCCATATGCTTCGGCAATTGGATCCATCATGTATGCCATGCTTTGTACATGCCCGCATCTCTCGTACGCTTTGAGTGCTACGAGCAGATACCGTCGGATCCAGTGAAGGTCACCGGATCGCCGTAAAGAATATCCTTAAGTACTTGAGAAGAACTAAGGATATGTTCCTAGTCTATGGAGGTGAAGAAGAGCTCGTTGTAAGTGGTTACACCAATGCTAGCTTCCAAACGAGACAAGGATGATTATAGATCGCAATGCGGGTTCGTGTTCCCGAACGGAGGCGCGATCAGTGGAAGAGTTCCAAGCGGGATACGTTGCTGATTCTACAACGGAGGCCGAGTACATTGCTTGAAGCGCAAAGGAGGCTGTTTGGATCAAGAAATTCGTTTCCGAGCTTGGTGTGATGACTAGTGCGGCTGGTCCAATGTCTCTCTATTGTGACAATAGTGGAGCCATTGTGCAAGCCAAGGAGCCAAGGTCACATCGAAGTCTAAACACATACTTCAGCGATATCATCTCATCGCGAGATAGTGGACAGAGATGATGTCAAGATATGCAAAGTGCACACGGATCTCAACATAGCCGATCCGCCGACAAAACCTCTCCCTCGAAGCATGAGGCGCACACAAGAGCAATGGGTATTAGATACTTACATGATTGACTCTAGTGCAAGTGGGAGATTGTTAGTGATATGCCCTAGAGGCAACATGGAGATGTTGGATATCACGTCAATGTTTATGTATAAATGAATAAAGTGTTATTCGGTTCCATAAAATAGACATCTTGTATTGATCAATAAGTACATGACTTATTTATGAGACTCTTTATGTATGAATCTATTTCTAAACGATCCTCGATCATATGTCATATTGTTGGAACAAATATGATTCTAAGATCGGCATGTTTATTGATTGATGATCATGTCTCATAGATCATGGGTATGGAGATACCAAATCAATAAACATGGACACATGTGTTGGAGAACACATTGTTGGATAGACCCACCATGAGACACTACAGAATTAATGTGCCATTAGTTGGTCTCAGGTAGTGTTGGTACAAAGTCCTTAGACCTGAGATCACCATGGATCCCAACATGTGTAGTAGCCTACTTTGGGACTACCAAACGCTATTCCGTAATCGGGTAGTTATAAAGGTAGTTTTCGGGTTTGCTATGAAACATGGAGTGGGATGTGAGTGATCAAGATGGAATTTGCCCCTCCTTTGGAGAGATATCTCTGGCCCTCGAGGTAATGGATTATGGAAATGCATGGCCATGCTAAGTTGATTGAGGAGTCAATCAACGACGGATAATCCAATACGGTTCGAGTGAATGGTTAAGCTATTGAAGGGATGGCACACATCTTGCCTATAGCTTAATTGGTATCGTGAGGGAAAGGGATTTGTGTACACATTACAGGTTCAGAGCCGATATTATTCTTGTATACTATGGTGTCAATATGTGCTGCTAGGCGCCGCTATTGATGGGTCGGCTGAGTTGGACTCGAGCCGACGATCGGCTAAGTTAGACTATAGCCGAAACCGAGTATACCTGAACCTACGGGTCGCACGCTTAAGGGGATAAGAACGGGCATTCGAGTTGGACTCGAATACGGCTCGATCGGATAGGGATCCGATCGGATAGAGTCCTATGGGCTTACGACGTATGGGCGGCCAACTCTATGAGATTCGGATGGGATCCAATTCAAAATAGAGTCCCTGATCGGCCACGAGTCCCGTCGGCCAACTCTATATAAAGGAGGGAGGGGTGGAGAGCTGCCATAGGTCAATCAAGTCAATTGATTTGCAAGTTGCCGAGATCAAACTCTACGGAAACCCTCCCACCTTCGAGCCAAAACCCTAGCTTTTCATCGCGTGCTAGCACACGGGTGTACGGCGTTCGTCCCCGGACGTGTGGATACCGTAGAGGCGCCGCTACGTTGCGCGCCGTTGATCGGCTTCGGATCGGGCGCAATCGGAGCGATCGGCTGATTGGCGAATCGTGTCCCGGGTATCGGCGCCGGCTTGCAGGGAATCGCGGCAAGAGTTCCGGATCGGATAGCCCCGATTGGCTAACTCCGCTGCATACTCCAATCGGTAACGATTTATCGGCCCTTACTTGCAAGTGTTGCTGGTTTGCGCGGTTAAAAGTTTTTGTTTTCGGCTAGTGTAGCTTCCGCGTAACCCTTCAAGTTGAACTATTAAGTCATTTTTAGAACTTCCAATGATCTGTTCGACTAGATTTATATTGTTTAGAGACAATGTCGGGGTTTCAGCCGGCCTTATCTACTTTAATATATTTCTTTTAATATATTTATTAGATTTATGTTAGGACTGCCTCTTATATTAAGATCTCATTCTTGTCGGACATTATTACCCGAAATCGGCCCGTCATTAACAGCCGACGGCCGATTTCCCAGGCTACGCACACCTAGTTCAAGAATGATATCTTTTCATAAGAACCATCGGAGTATTAGCTGATCCATTGTTGGCTTTCCAGTATCGGCTAGGTTATCAATACATCTACTCATTATCCCTTGCTGTATTTAGGTCAAACGGCTAATGTTGTCTCGGTATCGCCGATCCATTCCAGTCGCTTGGTTTAAATGTATTTTGGGATAGCGAATATATGTTCATAGATTCCCTCAGCCGATCCAGTGGAGATCTAACCTAACACTTAACGCTTCTGTCTTTGTTTTTCTTGTTGGTTAACGAGATCAAACCGGTCGGCACGCCTGCACGACATAGAGCGGTGAGAACTACCTGCCAGAGTCAGCGGATCTCCCAGCCGGCGCGTGAGGAAAATTCTCGTCAACATGCTTCTTGGCACACCCAGTCGGACTTTCTCTGTCGACTCGACTCAGACGCATAGACTCAGCCGGCAAGATGGTCGACTCCAAGAGCCCCAATGTTTCCCAGGACAACATCGTGCCTGTGAAGATGGAGCAGTTATCGGCTGAGCAACAAGCCGATCACAAGAAAATGGTGGAAGAGTTCCAGGCCAACTACTTGCAATCTTTCACCCAAACAAGATCCAAGGCCGTGCATCAGAAGTATAAATTCAGCATGGACGATCTCAAGGCATCCTCCTCTGGTGAGACAAAAGGCAAACAGAAGGTGGAGGAGCCGATCCAGGAACAGGACGATTCGGCTCTATATTCCCTACAAGACCGGATCGACTCGGCCGTCCATCACGCGCTAGTCAACCAAAGTAGCATCCTGGTCAATACTCTCAACAACATGATCGCTACTGTGGTCGACGCCAAGATAGCCGACCAGCTGCAGCGGGGGCCGACGTACTTCACAGACGGCCAATTTCCTGGTTACAAGATGTTGGTAACGCAGAATCGGTCGATCCCACCACTAGCACAACCAGGGCCGCCAGGAGGGATCCTCAGCCGGCCAAATCCAACTGAGTCGGCTACAAAACCAGTGATTACCATGCTGAACCGACAGCAACCGCTGCCCCAGGATCAGATTGCTAACATGTTCAACGACAATCGGCAATCAGAGCCGATTCCCTAGATTGACCTGGGCAGACGGTACAACGCCGGTGGCTGACAGCTGTTCCCAGGACCACCAACGCCACCGCCGGCGCATCGGCCACCTCCCGCTGATCATCACTACCAGTACCAAGGAGGCCGTCAAGATCATCACTACAGGCCTCAAACGCCACCACCGCTGTGCCGGCAAGCACCCGCACCGTACAAACCATACGAGCCAATACAGCAGGACAACCAGACCTGGGCCGATCTGATTGTAGATGTCATGCGCGATCAATTCGGCCTCAAGCCAAAAGACTCAGGAAACATGTATCGGTATCCCTATCCAGAGCACTTCAAGCGAATTCCGTTGCCCAACCGATACAAGATTCCATATTTTTTGAAGTTCTCAGGGCAAGACAACGTTTCAACTTACGAGCATGTTAGCCGATTCTTGGCACAGTGCGGCGAAACATCAGCTACAGACGCCTTGAGAGTCCGATTGTTCCCTCTTTCTCTTCCAGGATCGGCTTTTACCTGGTTCTCCTCATTGCCCTACAACTGAATTCAAAGCTGGGCCGATCTTGAAAAACAATTCCACAGCTACTTTTACTCCGGCAATCATGAGATGAAGTTATCAGACCTCACCAACATCAGGCAAAAACACAATGAATCGGTTCAAGAATACATCCAACGCTTCAGGGAGATGAGGAACCGATGCTACAACCTGGTGCTATCGGACGCTGAACTGGCCGATTTGGCCTTTCATGGTTTGATCGCGTCGATCCGAGAGCGATTCTCTGCGCAGGACTTCGACAGCCTAGCCCACTTGGCGCAGAAGGTGATGGCCCACGAGCAGCGATTCCAAGACACCAGGAAGGCCATCAAAAACATAACTTAGGTCATCGACGAATCAGACTACGAGTCCGACGACGATGACGCAGAAGTGGCAGCAGCCGAATGGGCCAAGAACAAAAAGGCCATCCTCTGCCAATAACTGCTGAAGACGGCCAAAGAAGAACGATACGACTTCGACATCACCAAGGCCGACAGGATTTTCGATTTGCTGCTCAAGGAGAAGCAGATTCAGCTGGCGGAAAATCACGTGATTCCGTCGACCGAGGAGTTAAAAAAGAAAAAATATTGCAAGTGGCACAACCCCACATCTCATGCCACCAACGACTGCAAAGTCTTCAGGCAGCAAATCCAGTTGGCAATTGAGGCCGGGAAGCTGAAGTTTGCCTATTCAAATCGGCCGATGAAGGTAGACGGCAACCCTTTCCCGGTCAACACAGTCCAAGCCGGCCCCAGGCAAGCTGATCGACAGAACAGAATGGTGCACGGCTTAGTTAATACATCGATCGGGGCCAAGGCAGAGGACGAGCCGATTGGATATCACGTCGCGCCAATTAATATGGTGCGCCCAATTATCAGATCGGCTGACCGACGGCCGATCCATGAAGATAACCGACACCGTCCTCAGCACCGGTCTCGACAGGGAGAAACTTTCAATGAAGCACCTCGCCGGCGCGAGCCGGAGATCCAAAGCCGTCGATACGAGGTAAACTGCAAAAGTGTCGATCCGTATTGGCATTGTGATTTTTTCAGGTACTGCTGGGAATCCGGCATGAGACTGCCAACACTGGACGATTGCCCAGCATGCAACGATCGCCGCGATGATGAGCACAAGAGTTCATCGGCTGCAAGCCTAGCCCGGTTCGTCCCTAGATCCGTTCAGCTAAACCAAAGGCGGCGGTCCGTCCATGATCGGCTCGGCTCGATCCACCAAGACTTCTTCGTCGACGAAGACCGCAATGACAACAACTACGATGATGAAGAGGGCGACGATGAGGAATCGGCCAATCCCCAATGGTGCCCGTCCGATCTCTTCACAAAGACGCAGAAAAGAAGAATTCAACGACTTAAGTGTGAAGGCAGAGAAGACGAAGTTTGGCAAATGATCCACGAACAGCACCGTCGGCTGGGTAAGATCAAAAGGCGATGGGTTCCCAAAGAGAAAACTGCCGTAGCCGACGAAGAGCAAGCCGAGGAGAGCCCAGCCGATCAAGCCAGGAGGGCAGCCAAAGGGAAAGGCAAAGTTTCTGCATCAGTTAACATGGTGTTCGTACTACCAGCCGAGTTCAGTGCTCCTGAAGCCAATGCAGACACCATCGAGGACGACCTAGTGAAGCTAGCAATCTCACCAGACCAGGCTATCTTCGACAAACCCGAGGGACCGAAAATCGGCACTTGAAGTCGTTGTACGTTAAAGGGTTCGTCAACGGCAAGCCAATTTCCAAGATGCTAGTTGATGGGGGAGCTACAGTCAACCTCATGCCTTACGCAACATTCAGAAAACTAGGCAAGGGGGCCGAAGACCTGATAAAGACCAATAAGGTGCTCAAAGACTTCGACGACAACCCATCGAAAACCAAGGGCGTCCTCAACGTCGAACTGACCATCGGCAATAAGACCGTGCCCACAACATTCATTGTCATCGACAGGAAGGGGTCTTACAGCTTGCTGCTCGGAAGGGACTGGATACACGCTAACTACTGCATTCCTTCTACGATGCATCAGAGCCTGATCCAATGGGACGGCGACAAGATTGAGATAGTGCCAGCCGACAGGTCAGTTAGTGTCGTGAGTGCCGATTTGTCGCTTTGGAAAATCGAAGGCATCGATTGTTTGTCTAGGAAAATCTGGCAAGCCGATTTTCTAAATGTGTTCAATTCCACAATAATCCCGATTGGAGATGACGAGCCGCAGCTACTGCTTTGAACAAAACATGGTGGAGGGCTCAAGCGTCTTCGCCATGGACACCGCAGACGAAGACGATGGCAAGCTCGGGCAAGGTTTCGCGTCGGCCGACGAATTAGAGGAAATTGACATCGGCTCTGGTGACAAGCCGAGGCCGACGTACATTAGCAAAAATTTGTCTCCTCATTGTAGATCCCAGTTTATTGATTTGTTAAAAGAATATAAAGATTGTTTCGCTTGGGAGTACTTCGAGATGCCCGGCCTCAGCCGATCAATAGTGGTCCATCAACTGCCAATTAAGGCAGGCTATCGGCCGTTCAAACAGCCTCCCAGGAGGTTTAAGGCCGATATGTATGATGCAATTAAAGCTGAAATCACTCGGCTATATGATGCAGGATTCATTCGGCCTTGTCGATAAGCCGAGTGGGTCTTAAACATTGTCCGAGTGTTGAAGAAAAATGGTAAACTTAGGGTGTGCATCGACTTCAGAGATCTAAACAAGGCAACCCCTAAGGACGAATACCTAATGCCGATAGCCGATTTGCTTGTCAATGCTGCTTTGGGCCACAAAATTATCAGTTTCATGGACGGCAATGCAGGGTATAATCAAATATTTATGACTGACGAGGACATCCACAGGACCGTTTTTCGGTGTCCCGGCGCAATCGGCTTGTACGAATGGGTAGTAATGACATTCGGCTTGAAGAATGTTGGGGCAACATATCAACGGGCCATGAACTACATTTTTCACGACATGATCGGTTCACTATTAGAGATATACATTGACGACGTAGTTGTCAAGTCCAGGGAGATAGAGGGCCACATAGCCGATCTAAGACAAGTGCTAGAGCGGACGAGGAAGTATGGCCTGAAGATGAATCCGCTTAAGTGTGCATTCGGCATATCGGCGGGGCAGTTCGTGGGATTTCTTGTTCATGAAAGAGGAATTGAGGTTACACCAAGAAGCATAAATGCTATCAAGACAATTCAACCTCCGAAGGACAAGAAACAACTCTAGTCACTGATCAGCAAAATAAATTTTATCAGGCGGTTCATAGCCAATCTCTCAGAAAAGATGGAGCCGTTCACACCATTGCTTCGGCTAAAGGCCGATCAAGCATTCACATGGGGGGCAGAGTAGCAAAAGGCGTTAGACAACATAAAAGATTATCTAAGTTCCCCTCCAGTTTCAATGCCTCCACAAAAAGGAATACCGTTTAAGCTTTACCTATCAGCCGATGACAAGTCAATCGGCTCCGTTTTAATCCAAGAGGTTGGGGGCAAAGAAAAATCCATCTTCTATCTCAGCCGATGGTTGCTAGACACGGAAACAAGGTATTCACCTGTGGAGAAGCTATGCATATGCCTCTATTTTCAATGTACGAAGTTAAGGCATTATCTGCTATCCAACGAGTGCACAATAATCTGCAAAGCCGATGTAGTTAAGTACATGCTATCGGCTCCAGTGCTGAAAGGAAGAATTGGGAAGTGGATTTTTGCGCTAACAGAATACGATCTGAGGTATCAGG
The DNA here is from genome assembly GCA_019925245.2 of Oryza australiensis. Classification (NCBI taxonomy): domain Eukaryota; kingdom Viridiplantae; phylum Streptophyta; class Magnoliopsida; order Poales; family Poaceae; genus Oryza; species Oryza australiensis. The sequence continues at coordinate 736,877 of JAIFGZ020000104.1, forward strand.
CACCAAGGGCAGTCAAGGGACAAGCCATAGCCGAATTCATCATGGAGCACAAAAATGACTCGATCGGCTCAGTGGAGATTATGCCTTGGACGTTGACGTTTGACGACTCAGTTTGCACCAACGACTGGGCATCGGCTTGGTCATTATTTCACCCAGGGGGCAAGCTTCGAGTTTGCTTTTGCTATCAACCCCCACGCTACAAACAACCAAGCCGAATACGAAGCCGTCCTTAAAGGATTACATCTACTCAAGGAAGTTGAAGCCGACGCCATCGAAATAATGGGAGATTCATTGTTGGTCATCAGCAAATTATCAGGAGAATACGAATGCAAAAACGATGCGCTCATGGTCTATTATCAGCAATGCCGGGAATTAATGGACGGTTTTTCGCTAGTTACTTTGAAACACATCCGCAGAGAGCAGAATACAGAGGCTAACAATTTAGCTCAAGGGGCATCGGGCTATCGGTCGATGTTGAAAGAGATTGACATAGAAGTTGTCGCCATTACAGCCAATGATTGGAGGTTTGAAGTTTACAGCTACCTCAAAAATCCCTCTCAATCAGCTACAAGGAAATTACGATACAAAGCGTTAAGATATGTGTTGCTCGATGAAGATCTGTACTATCGGACGATTAATGGTGCGCTACTCAAGTGTTTGGGAGCCGATCAGGCCAAAGTGCCCGTCTGAGAAGTGCATGAAGGAATCTGTGGCACACATCAATCGGCCCACAAAATGAGGTGGCTGCTTCGCCGAGCAGGGTATTTCTGGCCGACGATGCTAGAGGATTGTTTCAAGTATTACAAGGGCTACCAGGATTGTCAGAAGTTTGGCGCCGTACAACGAGCACCAGCGTCGGCTATGAACCCAATCATTAAGCCTTGGCCGTTCAGAGGATGGGGCATTGATATGATCGGCCAGATCAATCCACCCTCAAGCAAAGTGCATAAATTTATTCTGGTAGCGACAGATTACTTCATAAAGTGGGTGGAGGCGATTCCCCTGAGAAAAGTGGATTCTAAGGACGCAATTGAGTGGTGCAGCCCTTTTCTTCTGGGCAATCGGCTTGCGCACTTGCCCTCACAGCAACCACGCCAGCTTCGGCGCTCCCCAGCCGATGGCCGACGTAGAAAGGTCGCCCCCGTCCAGAACACCTAGACTGTATTTGATGGGGCGCCCGGAGTCGCTCACCGTCGGCCGCTCCGTCTCTGTCTCCTGCAAACCAGAGGGCGAATGTTAATCGACTATATCAGCCGATGATAAGAAGAGGAAAATCATTTGGAATTTGAAGCTTACCGAAGGGATTTCTTCGGGTAGAAGCAGATCGACGTAATGAGATGACCGCTGGTGAAAGATGTGTCATTTGATTTCAGCCCACCATTGGTTGTAGGCCGCACTTTTCTTGAGCGCCAGGGTCATCACGCCGACATTACCGAGGGGAGGGCCGGCTATATTCAGTAGCCGATGCATTATCAAATCTTGGCTCACCACTCCCCTCGTTTCAATCTTATCAGCATAATAAAAGCCGATGGGCAATTGCCCAGGACCAATTGTCTCGCCGCCGACACCGGGTAATAGAACTCATAACTTTTGGCCACTGATCGGCTCTAGTGGATCCCTGTCGGCAAGATGTAGGGGGACAGAGCGCCGATGAACAGCTCCCTGCACCTCGGGTTGTCGGCTGAGTTAATGTCCTCCCAGTTGAAATCGGTCGGCAACTCGAACAACCCCCGGTCCTGGTAAAAGTACCAGGCGCGGTTCTCGCGAGACAGCCCGTCGTAGAGGGCAATGAACCATTTGGCCAGCAAGTCGGACGATTGCCTTGAGCCCGCATGAGCAGCTGCTGCTTCTCCGTAGCTCATGCACCTGGTGGTGGTGATCTGGTTGTCGTCCTCGTCTTTGATCGGCTCCAACCTTGGGAAGACGGGCTCGGTCAGGGGCAGCTGACCGGCTATTTTCTGTGTTGCCAGCACCAACCAGATCTGTAAGAACCACCAGGGGTCGTCAGTGTTGATTGGGGTGTTGGCGGCTATGTTTGCGGCGGCCTGATGCAGCATCTGATACAAGTAGCCGAGGAGGTACTTCCCTAGCGCAAGCTCGCCCCCGTCGGCCAGGATTTCGGCTACGACCTGCAAGTTGGCGGTCGGCCCGCAGCTCAATCCACAGAATAAGAATTTTTCAAGCCACATCATCAAAAACACGGTGTGCTCCCTGTGGCTGACTGGTCCGTCCTTCATGTTCTGGGCGATGAAGCCGCTCCATCCGCCGATGGCCTTGGTCTTGAATTGAGGTTGCCCCTTTTGGCTCAGGTTGTTGGGGTTAGCCGACGTCTGGATGTCCAGCCCAGTCATCATGTACACGTCGGCCAATGTGACTGTCATCGGCCCTTGCCGGAAGATGAAGGCGTTGAAGCTATCATTCCAAAAATATGTTGCAACCAATAGAAGTGGCTCGTCCTTTTCCATGCTGGCAATGGACAGAGCCATGCATTTGGCGATCCCAGTTTCCTCCCAATGAGTGTACTTGGCCGACCGCACCCTCTTGTACCATTCGACCCAGGCGGCGTTGGTGGTCGGCCATGATTTGAAGGTGTCGTTCCAGTGGGCGAGGGATGGCTTGTTGGTATTGAAGGGAATCCTGTTGGTCTCGGCCATGATAACATCGGCTGGATCGGTGTTTTCGATGGGGCCGAGAAAGTACCTCTGTGCTTGGGTCAGATTGGGGATGATTACTTGATGTGATAGGTGCTACAGTGTGAAAGAAAGAAATTCTAATCAGAAATGGCTGAACGCTACAGTTTGAAAGGGAAAAAGTGCTAATCAAAAATGGTTGAAAGCAAGATGGATGCAACATGGCTGGAGAAGTAAATCCGAGTAAAAAAGAGTTTTGGATCAACGGGTGTACCTCAGGGAACTCGATGACGGCGGTGACCGGTGCGGCGGCGATGGTCGGTGCGGCAACAACAGCTGGTGCGGTAGCGGTGGCCGGTGCCACGGAGGTGCTTGACGCAGCGGCGGTGGACGCCATCGGAGTTGTTGGGGTGAAGATGAAGTCTGATTCACGAAGGGCGTCGAAATTTGACGGACGCCGGTGAACCGCCGGAGAGGAAAGAGGAAGTGAAAGCTTGTGTGCGAAGGGTTTTGAGGGCGCTTTGAAGGTGTAGTTGTTTCGGCCGAGGAAAATGGCTATTTAAAGGGCGCTTGGGGGAGCCGAAACGGTTTAGGTCAAGAAAAGAGCGGGAATTTGAACAAGCAACAAATCTGTAACACTTCGTATCACGGACTTGGGGGGCATGTGTTAACACCTAAATTTGGTAATTGAATCCCTAAGTCCTAGCAAGGATGAAGCAGAATCGGATCGGCTGGCTTGGCGGAGAAATATAGGCCACATCGGCTGGGAAGCGATCGGCTTCAAAGCCAGTCGGCTAAGGTTGAAGCGGACAAGAGCGGCCAATAGCCGATTCCAGGTTCAGAAGAGATAAAGCCGTTTCTGGTGTGGCAATTTGAAGATAAATAGAAGATTCGGTTATTAGATTGCGCGTTAAATGATATTGTCATCTGTGGATAGAGTCCTGTAACGGCAATTGTATCTGTAATTTAGGAGTTTGTTTAAACTGTTAATTTAATATGGTGTGGGTCCTTCTTGGGATAACGTCGTGTTTTAAATAGTAGTTTAGATAGAGTCCAGGGTTTGTACAAATAGTTTTATCTTGGGTATAAATAGGACCCAAGACCTCCTGTAAATAAAAAAAATAATACAATCAATCAAACCTTCGGTGCATCGCCAATCTTTTTCTTCAGACGAGCAATTTGTTTGGCTACGGGCTACATCGTTTCGATCCCCAAATCTAGGTAAATGCTTGTCATTAGTGGTATGATCTGTTGTTTATAGTGCTTCCATCGTAATGATACATTAGATTCAGGAGTTTATACTATGCTATTTATCATATAGCGCATATAAATTAGATCAATGTTTAGGTCTATCCTGTCATTGGTCGGTTCCGTCGAAAACTCGCAGTCAATAAGGCTAGATCTAAAGGTTAACTGGTTTATATGCGGTATCCACCGTCTCGAAAAATATAAATCGGCTACAACAGATCGGGTTGTTCTTTTTATACTTAATGTTGCATCAAAGTTGAACTATTAAGTCGTTTTTAAAACTTCCAATGATCTGTTCGACTAGATTTATATTGTTTAGAGACAGTGCCAGGGTTTCAGCTGGTCTTATCTGCTTTAATATATTTCTTTTAATATATTTATTAGATTTATGTTAGGATTGCCTCTTATATTAAGATCTCATTCTTGTCGGACGTTATTAGCCGAAATTGGCTCGTCATTAACAGCCGATGGCCGATTTCCCGGGCTATGCACACCTAGTTCAAGAATGATATATTTTCATAAGAACCATCGGAGTATTAGCCGATCCATTGTTGGCTTTCCAGTATCGGCTAGGTTATCAATACATCTACTCATTATCCCTTGCTCTATTTAGGTCAAACGGCTAATGCTGTCTCGGTATCGCCGATCCATTCCAGTCGCTTGGTTTAAATGTATTTTGGGATAGCGAATATATGTTCATGGATTCCCTCAGCCGATCCAGTGGGGATCTAACCTAACACTTAACGCTTCTCTCTTTGTTTTTCTTGTTGGTTAACAGATCAAACCAGCTGGCACGCCCTACACAGCACAGGCAGCCGAGAAGGACCTGCACTGGAGTCAAGCAGATCTCCCAGGCCAGCGCGTGAGGGAAAATTCTCGTCAACACATCCAACTCAGTGCGGCGGTGCGCTGCATGATGATTGGTCATCCATGGCGGTAGCAAATCATGTGCCTGTGCCAGACTACATGGCCCGAGGGTTGGTGTCGACCTTGGAGGGATGCAAGCTTGTAGCTGTACAGAGTTGCCTGGAGTTCGAGCCCGACATGGTGCCTCTCCTGCCGGAGATCTTCGGCAGGCTGGATGTCCCCATCGGCTACTCGCACCAAAGGTCAATGTGGATGCCAGAGAGAATGACGGCGACACAACTTGTACTTTGTGGCTCGACAGGCAACCACCCAAGTCGGTCATCTATGTCGCGCTCAGGAGCGAGGCACCCCTGATCGCGGAGCAGCGACTTGAACTAGCACTTGGGCTAGAGCTCGCTGGTGTGCCCTTCCTCTGGTCTCTAAGAGCATCTCCAACAAAATGATCAAATTCAACTCTCCAAATACCTATATAGCCAATTCTCCAACTGATTTAGCAACTCCAACTCGTTACTCGCTCCAACAGCCCCTCCATCTAAGCTTCCATTCTAAGTCTATGACAGTGGGGCCTACATGTTAGTCTCCTTCCTCCTAATCACTGCTCCATGGCTTCATCCTCAATCCCCCATCCTCTGCAACAACGGTGACAAGTAGTGAGAGGGAAAGAACCTTCAGTGGTGAGAGGGAAGGCGATAGAGTGGTGGCTTGGGATGGAGTGTCGGTGAAGGACGATCATCCTCTACTACACCGATGAGGCCACCCTGTGCGCGCGCGATGGGCGACGGGCGGGACACCAGGTGCGACGGCCGCGGGCAGCCTCCCCGGCGCCGCCTAGGAAAGGGATGGAGGAGGACGGCGGCGGCTCGACAGGGGGGGCGGCGGTGAAAGGGAAGGCGACAGAGTGGTGGCTTGGGACGGAGTGATGGCAACGGGCGACTGTCCTCTGCTACACCAATGAGGGCACCCTGAGCGTGCACGACGGGCAATGGGCGGGATGCCAGGCGCGACGACCGCGGGCAGCCTCCCTGGCGCAGCCTCGGGAAGGGATGGAGGGGGACGGTGGCGGCTTGGCAGGGGCGACGCCTAGCGCAGCCTAGTAGGATGGCTAGGCCATTTGGATAGCAAGTCTGTTGGAGTCCATTTGTAGTTCAAAATTGCTAAATTTTGTCATGGAGAGTAAGATACCAACACTATTGGAGATGCTCTAAGGAAGCCTCTGAAGGGTTACGCGGAGGCTACGCTAGCCGAAAACAAAACTTTTTACCGCGCAAACCAGGAACACTTGCAAGTAAGGGCCGATAGATCGTTACCGATTGGAGTAGAGTGCAGCGGAATAGCCAATCAGGGCAATCCGATCCGGAACAGTGTAGCCGATTCCCGGAGACAGCCGATTCGCCAATCAGCCGATTCGAGTCGTCCGGTCGCGTTCTCACGCCTCGCTCCGATGCGCCCGACCGTAGCCGATTCCACCACGCCCCGATCGCTCCGATTGCGCCGATCCGGCCGATCAACAGCGCGCAACGTAGCAGCGTCTCTACCGGTATCCACACGTCCGGGGACAGAACGCCGTACACCCGTGTGCTAGCACGCGATGCAAGGCTAGGGTTTGGCTCGAAAGTGGGGAGGGTTTCCGTGGAGATTGATCTCGGCGACTTCTGTTGCACGCGATGCAATTGACATGCCGCAGCTCTCCACCCCTCCCTCCTTTATATAGAGTTGGCCGACCGGGACTAGTGGCCGATTAGGACTCTATTTTGAATCGGATCTCATCCGTATCTCATAGAGTTGGCCGCCCACACGTCGTAAGCCCATAGGACTCTATCCGATCGGATCCCTATCCGATCGAGCCGTATCCGAGTCCAACTCGAATGCCTGTTCTTATCCCCTTAAGCGTGCGACCCTGTAGGTTCAGGTATACTCGGTTTCGGCTATAGTCTAACTTAGCCGATCGTCGGCTCGAGTCTAACTCAGCCGACCTGTCAACAGCGGCGCCTAGCAGCACATATTGACACCATAGTATACAAGAATAATATCGGCTCTGAACATGTAATGTGTACACAAATCCCTTTGCCTCACGATACCAGTTAAGCTATAGGCAAGATGTGTGCCATCCCTTCAATAGCTTAACCATTCACTCGAACCGTATTGGATTATCCGTCCGTTGATTGACTCCTCAATCAACTTAGCATGGCCATGCATTTCCATAATCCATTACCTCGAGGGGCCCAGAGATATCTCTCCAAAGGAGGGGCAAATTCCATCTTGATCACTCACATCCCACTCCATATTTCATAGCAAACCCGAAAACTACCTTTATAACTACCCAGTTACGGAATAGCGTTTGGTAGTCCCAAAGTAGGCTACTACACATGTTGGAATCCATGGTGATCTCAGGTTTAAGGACTTTGTACCAACACTACCTGAGACCAACTAATGGCACATTAATTCCTGTAGTGTCTCATGGTGGGTCTATCCAACAATGTGTTCTCCAACACATGTGTCCATGTTTATTGATTTGGTATCTCCATACCCATGATCTATGAGACATGATCATCAATCAATCAACATGCCGATCTTAGAATCATATTTGTTCCAACAATATGACATATGATCGAGGATCGTTTAGAAATAGATTCATACATATAGAGTCTCATAAATAAGTCACGTACTTATTGATCAATACAAGATGTCTATTTCATGGAACCGAATAACACTTTATTCATTTATACATAAACATTGACGTGATATCCAACATCTCCATGTTGCCTCTAGGGCATATCACTAACAATCTCCCACTTGCACTAGAGTCAATCATGTAAGTATCTAATACCCATTGCTCTTGTGTGCGCCTCATGCTTCGGTGAGGGAGAGGTTTTGTCGGCGGATCGGCTATGTTGAGATCCGTGTGCACTTTGCATATCTTGACATCACCTCTCGTCCACTATCTCGTGGATGAGATGATATCGCCGAAGTATGTGTTTGGACTTCGATGTGATCTCGGCTCCTTGGCTTGCGCAATGGCTCCACTATTATCACAATAGAGAGACATTGGACCGCCGCACTAGTCATCACACGAAGCTCGAAATGAATTTCTTGATCCAAACAGCCTCCTTTGCAGCTTCAAGCAGCAATGTACTCGGCCTCCGTTGTAGAATCAGCAATGTATCCCGCTTGGAACTCTTTCAGTGATCGCGCCTCCGTTCGGGCGAACACGAACCCGCATTGCGATCTATAATCATCCTTGTCCGTTTGGAAGCTAGCATCGGTGTAACCACTTACAACGAGCTCTTCTTCACCTCCATAGACTAGGAACATATCCTTAGTTCTTCTCAAGTACTTAAGGATATTCTTTACTGACGATCCAGTGACCTTCACCTGGATCGACGATATCGCTCGTAGCACTCAAAGCGTACGAGACATCGGGCTTGTACAAAGCATGGCATACATGATGGATCCAATTGCCGAAGCATATGGAACCATACCCATCCTATTCCGCTCATCATGTGTCCGAGGACACCGATTCTTGCTAAGATTAATGCCATGTGACATGGGCAAGAAACCTTTCTTGGAATCATGCATGTTGAAACTTTTCAACACCTTGTCAATGTATGTACTTTGGCTTAATCCAATTAGCCTCTTGGATCTATCTCTATAGATCCGAATGCCAATATGTATGCTGCCTCCCTAAGTCTTTCATGGAAAAACTATTTTTCAATGAAGACTTGACGGATTCTAGCATAGGGATATCATTTCCAATCAACAATATGTCATCCACATATAAGATTAGAAATACAATTGCGCTCCCACGACCTTTTTGTAAACACAGGCCTCTTCTTCGTTTTTGATGAAACCAAACCCTTTGATTACTTCATCAAAACGAATATTCCAACTCCGAGATGCTTGCTTCAATCCATAAATGGATTTCGTAGCTTGCATATCTTTCCAGCGATTCTGGATCGACAAAACCCCGAGGTTGTATCATGTATACATCCTCGCTTAGGTTTCCATTTAGGAAAGCCGTTTTGACATCCATCTGCCATATCTCATAATCGAAATATGCAGCAATCGCTAGAATAATCCGAATAGATTTAAGCATTGCGACGGGCGAGAAGGTTTCATCATAATCAACTCCTTGAATCTGTTTAAAACCTTTCGCCACCAACCGCGCCTTATAGATGTGAACATTTCCATCCATATCGGCCTTTTCTTAAAAATCCATTTACACTCAATGGTTTTGACACCATCAGTGGATCAACCAAGTTCCAAACTTGATTGTCGTACATGGATTCTATTTCGGATTTCATGGCTCCAAGCCACTTGTTGGAATCGGGTCCCACCATCGCTTCCTCATAGGTCTTAGGTTCATCGTTGTCCAACAAAAATATATCACATTGTTCCGCACCTGTGTACCTGTCAGGTGCACGACGTGATTTTTCAGACCTCCGTGGGGCTGGTGTATCTACAACTGGTGGCGCAACACTTTGCTCCTCCTATTGTGGTTCTGTGGTCGCTGAAACGTTTTCTGGTGTTTCTTGAACTTCTTCAAGATGCACCCTGCTCCCACTAACTCTTCTTGAAAGAAACTCTTTCTCCAAGAAGACACCGTGTCGGGCGACAAACACTTTGCCTTGTTCCCGATTATAAAAGTAATATCCCTTAGTTTCCTTAGGATATCCCACAAAGAAGCACTTGTCGATTTGGGTGTGAGCTTGTCGACGTAAACGTTTTACATAAGCTTCGCATCCCCAAATTTTGAGAAAAGACAAACTAGGGGTTGCCCTGTCCATATCTCATATGGTGTCTTTTCAACTGACTTAGATGGAACTCTATTTAGTGTGAGCGTAGCTGTTTCAAGAGCATATCCCCAGAAGGATAATGGAAGATCACTTTGGCTCATCATCGACCGCACCATGTCCAACAAGGTGCGATTTCTCCGTTCGGACACCCCATTCCATTGTGGAGTTCCTGGCGGAGTCAACTGTGGAACAATTCCACAATCTTTCAGATGATTACCAAACTCTTGGCTCAAGTATTCCCCTCCACGATCTGATCGTAGAAACTTGATTGTTTTCCCTAAATGATTCTGTACTTCATTCTGAAATTCTTTGAACTTTTCAAAGGATTCGGACTTATGCCTCATTAAGTAGATATAACCATATCTACTAAAGTCATCGGTAAAGGTAATGAAGTACTGATAACCACCTCTGGCCGTTGAGCTCATTGGTCCACATACATCAGTATGTATGAGTGCCAACAAGTCACTTGCTCTTTCACTGTGTCCCGTGAAAGGTGCCTTTGTCATCTTACCAAGTAAACAAGACTCACATGTCTCAAATGATTCAAAATCAAAAGAGTGAAGCAAACCATCCTTATGGAGCTTCTCCATGCGTTTCTTATTTATATGGCCTAAGCGACAATGCCAGATAAACGTGGGGTTTATATCATTAGAGAGTTGCCTTTCTGTATTAATGTTATAGATGGGAGACGCTTGAAGATTCAAAACGTATAATCCATTCACCAATGGAGCATGAAAATAGAATATATCTCTAAGATATATTGAACAACCATTGTTCATTGATCTAAAATCATATCCTTCCGCTTGCAAACATGAAGCAGAAATAACGTTTTGACATAGTGTTGGAACATAATAACAATTATTTAATTCCAAAACTAATCCTGAAGGTAGATGAAGTGGTACTGTGCCGACAGCAACTGTAGCAACGCTTGCTCCATTGCCGACGCGCAGGTTCACCTCGCCTCTACTTCTTCTCATTCCCTGCAACGACTTGCAAATATGAGCTACTGATCCGGTATCAAATACCCAAGAGCCAGTAGGTGAAGTAGCAAGATTAATGTCTATAACATTAATACCTAAAGCAGAAGTCGTACTTTGCTTCTTTTTGAGATCCATACCATCTCAAAGCATTCTCTGCAAAAACAAGTTAGGCGTAGAAACGTTTTCTACCTATCGCAGAGATACGGCACCGAGACGACCTATAAGGGGGTACGCACACGGCGACGCCCGGAACACCACACGAAATTCATAGATCCAATCTATGAAATCGCTTATGGAAACCATGTCGGCATAATCATATTATGTCGTCCCGATACACTATCAAGGGAGATGGTTTGCGCAGGCGCAAGGCAGCTAACAAGATCGGACTACGAGATAGCTTCGGCATAATCACATTATATCGTTCCGATACACTATCAAGGAACGCTATCTCGAAGCCGACTCAAACTGAGTTATATGGAAATTGCTTCGACGTAATCACATTACACTGTTCCGATACACTATCAAGGAACGCAATTACCATTAACTCTCCTCAACAGATCCCGTAAAACCGATTGATCTAATCAACCCGTGCGCAAAACTTGTTCCAGATCCAATCTAAAACCCGAACTAAGCAAGATTAGCTCTGATACCACTGAAGGGTTACGCGGAGGCTACGCTAGCCGAAAACAAAACTTTTTACCGCGCAAACCAGGAACACTTGCAAGTAAGGGCCGATAGATCGTTACCGATTGGAGTAGAGTGCAGCGGAATAACCAATCAGGGCAATCCGATCCGGAACAGTGTAACCGATTCCCGAAGACAGCCGATTCGCCAATCAGCCGATTCGAGTCGTCCGGTCGCGTTCTCACGCCTCGCTCCGATGCGCCCGACCGCAGCCGATTCCACCGATTGCAGCCGATCCGAAGCCGATCAACAGCGCGCAACGTAGCAGCGTCTCTACCGGTATCCACACGTCCGGGGACAGAACGCCGTACACCCGTGTGCTAGCACGCGATGCAAGGCTAGGGTTTGGCTCGAAAGTGGGGAGGGTTTCCGTGGAGATTGATCTCGACGACTTCTGTTGCACGCGATGCAATTGACATGCCGCAGCTCTCCACCCCCTCCCTCCTTTATATAGAGTTGGCCGACTAGGACTAGTGGCCGATTAGGACTCTATTTTGAATCGGATCTCATCCGTATCTCATAGAGTTGGCCGCCCACACGTCGTAAGCCCATAGGACTCTATCCGATCGGATCCCTATCCGATCGAGCCGTATCCGAGTCCAACTCGAATGCCTGTTCTTATCCCCTTAAGCGTGCGACCCCGTAGGTTCAGGTATACTCGGTTTCAGCTATAGTCTAACTTAGCCGATCGTCGACTCGAGTCTAACTCAGCCATGTCAACGGCGGCGCCTAGCAGCACATATTGACACCATAGTATACAAGAATAATATCGACTCTGAACCTGTAATGTGTACACAAATCCCTTTGCCTCACGATACCGGTTAAGCTATAGGCAAGATGTGTGCCATCCCTTCAATAGCTTAACCATTCACTCGAACCGCATTGGATTATCCCATCGTTGATTGACTCCTCAATCAACTTAGCATGGCCATGCATTTCCATAATCCATTACCTCGAGGGGCCCAGAGATATCTCTCCAAAGGAGAGGCAAATTCCATCTTGATCACTCACATCCCACTCCATATTTCATAGCAAACCCGAAAACTACCTTTATAACTACCCAGTTACGGAATAGCGTTTGGTAGTCCCAAAGTAGGCTACTACACATGTTGGAATCCATGGTGATCTCAGGTTTAAGGACTTTGTACCAACACTACCTGAGACCAACTAATGGCACATTAATTCCTGTAGTGTCTCATGGTGGGTTTATCCAACAATGTGTTCTCCAACACGTGTGTCCATGTTTATTGATTTGGTATCTCCATACCCATGATCTATGAGACATGATCATCAATCAATAAACATGCCGATCTTAGAATCATATTTGTTCCAACAATATGACATATGATCAGGGATCGTTTAGAAATAGATTCATACATATAGAGTCTCATAAATAAGTCACGTACTTATTGATCAATACAAGATGTCTATTTCATGGAACTGAATAACACTTTATTCATTTATACATAAACATTGACGTGATATCCAACATCTCCATGTTGCCTCTAGGGCATATCACTAACAGCCTCATGGCCACCTCAACGGCAACACGGACCTCCTGCCTCCCGGTTTTGAGACGCACACGCGCAACCATGGGCTGGTGAAGACGGGGTGGGTTCCTCAGATCAAGATACTGGCGCACATAGTCGTGGGGGTGTTCCTAACACATTATTTCTATCTCATCATTTTTCATAAACCTTTTTAGAGATAAAAGTGTATATAAACATACATACAAATATAATATGCTAAACATACGTCAGTAGAGTAGAGGATGGAGTTGCTAATTTTAAGAAGTAAAATAATTTCCCCAAATGAATTTTCTCCCTCATCATTTTTCATAAACCTATTTAGAGATAAAAATGTATAGAAATATACCTACAAATATAATATGCTAAGTTTAGATCATTAGATGATCAAGTATTGATAACCTTATAGATCCCTCCGATTTATATATTATCACCAAAACAATTTCATAAAAAATTTTGGCAACACCTTTCTTCTTCCTACAAACCTTCGTAGAATGACTCGAGCTGAAGGAGGAAAAATAAGTATAAAAAACACCTCCACTTTAGTTCCGGTTGGTGCTACCAACAGGGACTAAAGATTATTAAGATCTTTAGTTTCGGTTGGTAACACCAACTGGGACTAAAGTTAAGATCTTTAGTCCTGATTGTTAACAATAACCGGGACTAAAGATCCCAATGCCCTAACACTGTCTGACGAAAAGTGAACCATGACTAAAGATGATCTTTAGTCCTGGTTGGTGTACCGAGACTAAAAACGTTTTTTTAGTCTTGGTTTCTATTGGCTCTGGAACTATTGTGAATTTTGACAGATGGATCAAAGACCACTTGTTCGTAATGTCTGCTCCGCCCCGGCGTAGAGGTCCTCACTGCCACAGGCCCATGCAGACGAGCTCGCTCCTTCCAGTCCGTGGCCGCCGCGATGGCCGTGTCGGCGTCTCCCACGTGTCTGCGGGCGCCGTCCCGAGCCTCCCCATCAGGCGAGAGGCGCCCAGGCCACGCGGTGGAAGATGCAATGGCATGCCTATTCCTTACTTTAGTATGTTTTGTCCGTGATTCGTGGGTCCAGCTCGTCCCCGACGCGACACGAACCACGCACTTAGGGCACTCCCAATGCAGAAACCACTATGGTTTCTATCCTATTTAATATACCTCTATTTATTGTGATTTGTTGATGTGGCAGCATATTTATTGTGGAGAGAGAGCCCTGCACAAGGAAATCGTTTCTACTATAGAAATCATGTCGACTCATGTACCGATGCCGTAGAAACCTGCGTTGGGGACAGATGGAGTGGTTTCTTGCGATCCCGTGTGTGGAGCAAAATCGGCCTCCCCCATCCAGAGCGAGATTTGTTCGCCCCCCTCACCCTACACCCGTCTCCCGCATCGCTGCCCCACCCACCTCTGGTGCCGCCACCCCACCGGCGTCCCCATCCCCTCCCCATCCGCACCAGGTCCTTCATCTCCGGTGCCGACTGCACCAACTTCAGCTCGTCCTCTTCGCTGCTCCACGGCGCTACCGCTCCCCCACCCCCTCCGCTCCAATCGGCGATGGTGAACGTGGAGGCGGCGCCACATGACCGATCCTCTCCAGTGGATTCCGATCTGTGATTGCCACACAGTAGGATATTGAAGAAATTGCATTTTCCGATATGTGATTTGTAAGAAATCAAATGATTTTACACTTGAGCAATTTTTTTAGCCTGTTGTTTGCGGTTGGATATTGATCTTGGTTATTATAAGTTCTAATCAATTTGGACACTCCGTTGAGTTCAACTCAAAATCAACTCGATTTTTGCTCCGACAACCATGATTTCACAGCTATAACGTGCATGATTTGGTTTTTTCCCTTCAAAATAGATTTTTGGCTCCCACTGGAGTTGATCTTAGTGGGAGAATCAACTCACAAAAAACTGAATGAAATGTAGTGTTAATTTTAGCAACAAGCCAAAGAAAATGGAAGGGAATATCGAAGGTACAAGTGATTAGTAAAAAAATGCAGTTAAGTACTGTGGGACAGCTAGCTGCTTTCATCTTCCTGTCAATTCTTTCCATCTGAATCAACCCAGGGAAATGGGTGAGTTTTATCATGTAGATTAATAAAACAAAATTAATTAACAAAGTCACCCAAGAATAGAGCTACCTGATCTGATGTATCTAGACTAATTCTTTCCATCCTACAATACGTTTGTTTCATATGAATCCCAAAGTGGGTCGCTTTACACAGAGATAGTAGGGGTTTTGACGTCATGCTGGCATATGTATTTCTGTTTTTCGAAATTAGCATATGTACTAATGTACGTCCCAACTTAAGACAGCTAGCTGCTTATTACAAAGATATAGAACTAGTTCCTGCCATGATATGAATTTGATTTTAGTGTTACACATGTATTAATTTTTGCAAATTATTTGGGTCTGGTCAATGTAGCATCAAGGGATGAATCGATTAACAAAAACTAGTTCCCGGCGAGGTAGTGGTGTCCCTGGAACTAGTTCTCCACCCGTTCGTGGTAATGCGACCACTCCTATGGCCGTTGCGTCGTCAGTCAGTGCCTACTCAGTTGGTGGATGGTGTCCAACATCATCTAGCAGCGAAGGGTAAGACGTTGTTTTAATTTATTAAATACATGTTGTATTTGTTTTGTTTTATGTTATATGTATTGATTCGCTTCCTTGCAACAAACACATGTATGCAGGATATATCCATGAGGAGAGTTCACAAATTTTATGCAGGGCAATTTTAACTTTGTTGGTGCTACAATGAGTCAGTCTTCAATGTCTCCAATGGGTGCTACAACAACTACCTCTTCAGAATTCAACGCTCAAGTGGATGCTGTAGATGCACAAGAAAATGAAACAATGAATGTCGATCAGGATTTTAGGACCGACAAGCGGTTGAATTGGTCAGTCGACGAAGATAAACGATTGGTAGGTTGTCTTCCTAATTTTTTGAAATTGATAGAGTTGTCCATGTATGTCCACTGAGATCGATATTTTTTTTGTTCATTCTGAAATTGCAGGCCAGTGCTTGGTTGAATAATTCAAAGGACCCTATCGATGGAAATGGAAGGAAGGCAAATGCTTTTTGGGCAGATGTTACTGCAGAATACAACAACGTAACAGAAAATTGTCGTAAGAGGAACCGGAACCAACTTAAAATACGTTGGGATCATGTTAAGAAACCCTTGTCAAATTTTCATGGATGTTGGGTGAATACTAATAGAGTGTGCCAAAGTGGGATGAGTGATGATCAGTTGACTGACAAATCATTAGAGATTTATGCCAGTCAAAATAATGGTAAAGCCTTCCATCTGTTGCACATGTGGAAGGTAGTACGTGGTGAACAGAAGTGGTCAGCATATCTGAATAGGATGAAAATGGAAAAGGGTGGAAAAGCGAACCCAGTTCAAGTGGTGAACTTAGAATTAGATGGACAAAAGCGCCCTATGGGACATAAGAGAGCACAAACTGAACTCAATGGCAACAAGAAGACAAGTGATGCATTGTCTGAATTCAATGTAAAACTTGACAAGTTTATTGAAGCAAGCACCAAGAATATGGAAGAGAGAAGATGTCTGAAATTCAGCAAAGCTTGGCTGACAAAAAGATTGAAGCAGCTAAGATTAGTCATGACACAGCTAAGATTAGTCATGAAACAGCACATGAACAAACTAAAAGTAAAATGCTAGAAACTTACGCACAGCTACTGCTTGCGCCTACTGATCAGCTTAGTGAAGATGCTTTGGCTGAGAGAAATTTGGCTCTAGATAGCCTGAGAATTACTTTATTTCCGAAGGTATGATAATGCTACTTGTATGCTAATCATTTGTAGACATTCTAATGTTTATGACTAGTATTTATTTTTTTCAACAATGCAGTGAAAGTTAAGAAGGTTCAAGTTATGTGCTGATGATCTGCACTGAAAGGTGTGAACTCCTCTAACCTTTCATGTACTAAAGCAGCAATAGGAGAAAAATGGAAGGAATAGGTACCCAAGACGATGAAAAATGGAAGGAATAGGTAGCCAAGACGATGATCATAAATAAATTTTAAATGGCCCAGTTTGATGATCATGGAACCAATGAATGGCCTAGCATTCTTTTTACACAGTTTGATGATCTACACTTCTAAAACTGAAACTCATTTAATTTTATCACATGAAACTGAAACTCATTTAATTTCTGATCTGAAACTGCCAGTTTTTAATTTATTTCTGATCTGAAACTGAAAGTATTTACTTCTGATCTGAAACTGAAACTGAAACTCCTCCACATTCCTGCAACCTTTCATCTGCACAGCCACTACACTCATTCACTCTGTCCTCCACATTCTATCGCTGCTATGCACACCTCTCTGCTTTCCAGATGCATATCTTTGATGAATGATCTAACTTTTTGGTCAAATGCAAGTGTTTTTTTACTGCGAGTCTAACTTTGCATCAGAAACTCTGCATGTTTTTTTTAGGGAAACTCTGCATGATGTTATAGGCAGTACAAAGAATGTCTTTGCTTTTCTTTTCTCAGTAATCTGTCATTTGAGCTCCCTGTATCAGCACTTCTCCTGCCTTGCGGTTTAAAAAGAAAAGAAAATACCAGAATAAGTGAGATTTTGTTAATGGCTACTCCTAGATAATTTAATTTTGTTAAGTTACTAACCCATTCTTATTTGTTTAACAGGTCTGCTTGGAGAATGATGGACATGGAGTTGTGTGTGAAGGATGATGATGGATGGCTTAATGTTATCTAAATACTATTATCTATTTAGTTTATATTTTATATCTAAACTTCTATTGCTATTGTAATGGATGAGTTATGACTATTATCCGGAGATAGACTTTCATCAAAGTTTTTGTTTTATGTTGATATTATCCGAGGTAGAGAGTTTGTGTAATCTGTGATGGTTTTATATGCGTAATTTGAAAGTGCAAGTCTAACAGCTCAAACAAAATTAATATGTCATAGTTCTTTATATGTGAGATGTACTGGTGCAATTTTTGGGGGGCTAAAGGCAGTACAACATGATCATAAGGTTGTATGCCACAGCTGATCAGCTGTTTTTTGATTGCATATTAAATTTCTTCATGTATAGAAACTACTATTAGAAACTATGCATTGGGGAAGATAGTTTCTTATTGTGAGATTTTCGAGACATAGAAACTATGGGTGGTTTCTGCATTGGGAGTGTCTTTATCTGTAGTAAATTAGTAATTAGTACAGTATACATGTTGTTTTCTCTTTTTCACCTTTTGCCTATAGCTGCTAGATAACATAGCAGTCTTCATTTCTCTGTACTGCAATACAAAGTCAAAAAAAACATGTATCCGTGCATAAACAATTATTCTTTTATTGTATAACTATATAAGTAGTATATATGATATCTGCATCTTCTGAAAATACAGACAAGTCAAGATAAACAACTTCAAGATTAACATGATTTCTGCATTGGCCATATATCTATCTATATGTTATACATGATTTCTGCATCTTCTGAAAATTCAAACATCTCAAAAGTATCATCTATTATACATGTTAATTAGTTTGGATTAACATAGATGTTATATGTTGTCCATTGTATTATGTCTGCTAGAAGGGGAAAAAGTGAAAGTGATGGTAGTAGTTTAAAAATATGGAGGTTGTGTGCAAATGCATTAACCAAAGTTTTGTTTCCTTTTATCTGTTTGTGAGATAGAAAAACTGATGTTTACTCATTGCGCTTTGTGCTTTGCAGGTTCCTTGAAATTGATTGATAGGGACATGCTAGATAATTTAATTGATGGTAGTAAGTTGTTGAAGTTCCTGAAGATTTATTGTTTTAGACAGCATGGAAGTCAGGGCATCATTATAGTGTCTCCTGCTACTCGACTCATTCCACTCATATTATACCTGTTTAATTTGTGATGTATCTTAGTTCCAATGCTCGTTTGTTTGGATTTTTAGTAGCACTTGGAAACCCAGTTTGCGCTGATGATTTTATTGACAATGACTAGTATGTATTCCGCTGTTGCTCAGCAGCAAACTTCTATGGATTAGGGGAAGAAAACTACTACTATATGGCTATTATTCTGCTCATTCAATTTATCAAATTTTGATTGCTAAAATTCTTATCCTAAACAAACGTGGGGTTTAAGAGAGGGAATAGGGGAGCAAGGAATTCAAACCCTCATAGCGATTGAGTGACATAGGAGGATATATTCGACATGGGGATTAAATCCTAAAGAAACGAACAAAGGCCTTAGCTAGTTGTTTACTGATGTTTACTACTGGATGCTACAATGTATGTGAACCAGAACGTGTATAGCATGCAATATCTATATTAGTGGTGCATTTGAATTTTTTTTTGAACGAACGTAGTGTGTTTGTAATGAACTGGCAATATTTCAAAATTGAACTTCCACAGTTTCTTATTTCTGGTTTATCATTACGTCGGTTCTGTTTGATTTACTCCCATTGAATGAGAAATGACAATATGATTCTCAAAGTTGATCATGCAAATAGCTTATCCAAATGGATGATGCGTAGATTTGATTGCAGGTCACAGAGCAGTGAAATAATTCAGGTATTTTTTTGTTAATTTTTAAAGGACATGGACACGTTGAGTTTATAGTAGTTTTTTCCCCTTAATTTCTCCTGCGCTTGGGTTTGTGGTGATTGAAATATGAGAACCAAAAATTTCAAAAAGTTTGCATGGCAGCTATTTTGTTGTAGGCAGTCTGCCTGCTGTAGTTAACTCCGAAAACAATGTGATGGTACTGAGAGTGCATCTTTAGGAACGAATAGGTATTACCTAATCTTTGTCAGCTAGTTGTTTACTGATGTTTACTACTAGATGATACAGTATTTGTGAACCTACTACATGGTTTACATGTCTTAAAACATTTAGGGAGTATCTCCTGCTCCACATAGTAGTGCGTTCGCAATGAATTAGTAATATTTCAAATTTGGATTTCGATAATTTCGGATTTCAGGTTGTGGTGGTACTGTAATCCTTTTGGTTGTCCTAGTAAGGTTTTCAACACTATACTCCATCATCCATGGTTGTATCTCTGGATCTTATTCTTGATTTAGGTCTCAAAAGATTTAGCGATTGGAAACAATAGTTTGTCAGTATGTGGGTTCTGTTTTTTTTGCTGCCAGTATGTGAAATGGTAATATGGTCCTCAAGGGTGATCATGCAAAGAGCTTATGCAAATGGATGTCTTTATGCAAAGACTATTTCCAATCCAGTCTGCAGGTTTACTGGTAGAAGTTTAGCCTAGATAATACTGTACACTACTTGTTATTGAGGACTTGTCTTCTGTGCAAAAGAATCGAGATGAAAATTTCAGAGCGAAATGATAATTTTATCTGTTCAATCGGCTGGCGCTGAAAACCTTTTAAAGATATGTACATTGAAGACTTCTTTAATTTGTGGAATGCTTAGTGATCTTTATCACTGGAATTTCAATCACCATTATCGTCATGCTACTCTATATTTGCGCAAGGAAGCAGCAGTCAGCAGAATGGGAAGCAGAAGTCAGCAGAATGAGAAGCAACCCCCTTTTGCATAAACCAAGTCTTTCTTCTGTTATGTACTACGTTGAAAGTTTGTTTTGTTTGCTGCAGAAACGAGACAATGGAGCAACGCCGTGTCACTTTTGCAGTAATCGCAAGAAACGAAACTGTAAAGGAGAGAGTCGATTCTGATCTTTTGGGGATATTGTTGACATCTCATTCAGATTATAAAAAATTTAAAAAATCAATAAAATAGATTAATAGCCCACTCGTTATTTGTATTGTCATTCGTATGGTTATAAAAAAATTAAAAAATCAACAAGATAGACGATTAATAATGTGATAAATCATTTTACAAAGTTAAATTTTAACTTTTATAAGTTAAAAAAATAAATTAAACTATGACTATTTAACGTATATTCGTGGTTAAATTTGCTTTTTCGTTGCAACTTATATAAGTAAATTTGATTTTACACTATTCATCAAATATTAATCTATCTTATCAAATGACCGAAATTATTAAGAAGATCTATAATTGAAAAGGGATGGTGTTGTGTGGGGGTGAGTGATTGAAAATAGAAGAAAGCTTTATTCATTACATTGTAATTATAAATTACCATATTTTTATTAACTAATGATTCTCAATATACGAAATTTTCTGTAAAATTGTTTTAGTGATAATATAAAAATCAGAGGGATCTATAATATTGATAAGAACATCGCTTCTTCGGATACACACAACATTCCTTCACTGGACATGCAAGGTCCAATCACTATTGCTTGTGTTCTTCGTTGCGCAAGCAGGGATTAACCTTCTTAGCGAGGTCAATCGGGTCTATGTATCGGTCGATAACCAGAGGAGTTGTGGTGCTAAGATTGTAGGTACGAATCTTTTGATCTGAAGCCGGATCAGTGTGTCACTAAAACCTTTCGTGCCAACGCCTTTGCATATTTCAGTTTTAGAGTCCGTCGTGTCAAGTTTGTGTTTGGGTCGAGGTCTTGTTACTGGTTAGATCATGTTAGAGCCTAGTTCGTGTGTTTCCTCCCTTGTTTCCATCAACCCTAGCCGTAGTATCTAGTTTGTGCGCATGTAACAAGTTTTTGCGCGTATTGTTTCCGTTTTGTCCTTTAACTCGGAGTCGGTTTTTAAACGGCCATAACTTTCGTATACAGACTCCGATTGAGACGTTCCATATATAAAAATCGATCAGAAATTTTTTTTGGATATGTTCGTCCCCTACTTTGTTAGGTTTGGTGATTTTACTTTCCCCAAAAACTGCTCAGAAGATTGTCTTTTCGAGCTCAGAAGCTTTTTTCAATTCTGAGCGCGTCTTCTGAATTTTTCATCGGCCACGTCTTTCACTTGTTTAGGCTGAAATTTTCTGTGGTTACCTCTCATGTGCTCCTAAGTCATGCAAAAATATAAAACATAAAAATAAAAAGTCTAATTTTTCAAAAAAAAAGTCAACAGATCAAAAGAAAAAATAGAGAGGGACAAACGAGAAACAATATCTAGAGGAGCATATAGAGAGGTGCAATGTGTGGAATTACCAAGTAAACTCGAGCTTCAAAAGAAATATGTTAATTACAATTTAAAACAATTTTATATCAGCATATGTTAATTATTTATGATTATTACAATTTAATAACAGTTTTAAACTATTTTAAATGTTTTCTCATTAATTTTGTGATTTGATAAATTTTAATGCATTACTTATTATTGTTTTAAACCTATATGCAATGAAATTAATTTGACCCATTTAATAAATTATTTAATTTTATATCGGTTGTTAACCCTAGCCGGAAAAAATTGGAAATAGCGCGAAATTATCTTTAGTCCCGGTTGGTGGCTACAATTGGGACTAAAGATGAATTAAAAAGAGCGAAAAATTATCTTTATCCCAGTTGGTGGCTACAATCTGGACTAGAGATGAATTAAAACAGTGAAAAATTATCTTTAGTCCCGGTTGTTGCCTCCATCTGGGATTCAGTTGGTGTCACCAACCGGGACTAATATATCTTTAGTCCCGGTTGTTGTCACCAACCGAAACTACAAATCCAGAGGTATATATTCTGGCACACTTTGTCTTCTACCACGATGCAGCACTTAGGCGTCTCTTCCTCTCTCGGCTCTCTCTCGCTCAGATGACGGTGGTGGGGAGAGGAGATGGCGGTGGCTTGGAGGTGGCGGCAGCGCCCTCCCCTTCGCAAGATCTGGTGGGAGGGGAGGTGGTAGCGGCTCGAAGATGGCGACGGCCCGACGGCTCGAAGGTGGCTGCGACGCGGCGCCTTAGAGATGGCGGCGGCCTAGCGGCTCAGAGGTGACGGCAGTGCCTCCTCCCTTTCCTCCTCCTCTTCCTCGTCCTCTCCAGGAGCGGCGGGCCGTGGGTGGGGGCGGCGGCGTTCCCTCTGCCAGATCCGGCCTCCCCTCCATCGGATCCGGCGTTGTGAGTTTTTTTTAGATTTTTGTGATGTTGTATACTTGAATTTTATATGTGATATATGTGTATCTGTGATATATGATATGTGATATATGTGAATTTTGTGATGTTCATTACTCAATATGAAGAAGATTTGAGGATGTTAATTTGATATGTGAATTTGATTTCGGTAGCAAAAAACCAACGAAAAAAACAAAAAAAAATTTGGGGATGAGCATAATATATAAACAAACAGCAGGAGCAAAATTTAAAAAAAGAAAAACCTTTAGTTCCAGTTGGTAACACCAACCGAGACTAAAGATGACGGAGCCAGCCACGTGGCGCCGTCATCTTTAGTCCCAATTGGTGTTACCAATCGGGACTAAAGATGTATATTTAGTTTCGGTTATTTCAATCGGAAATCTTTATTCCTGTTTTCGTTGTCCTCGTTTGAAACCCAAGACTAAAGAGGTTACGGATCGAAACTAAAAAGATTTCCTTGGGGACGTAATGATGCCCTGCATTGAATGCTCACAATGGAGTAGAATCGATGAACATAATATTACGGTGGAACCATCTATATAAATAACACATACAATTTTCCTCTCTATATCAGATTATCTCTTGTTGTGACACTGACGAGAGGCCCACATATGTTATCTCTCCTGAAAAGTCCGGTCCTTTGCATAGCACCGGTCCTTTGCTAGAACCGATGGAAAAATAGGATGTGCAGTGTATGGTACCGATGCTTGCTCATTCTCTCTCTCCTCTTGTGACTCACTTAGATTCAACGCTACATATGCTCTAATTGCTACTCTTTTGTCATCTGATTGCCACATGTACATATGTCACTATAAAACCATTGGTACATCAAAACTGTACAATCATGTAAAAATGCATTGTTGGTTGTACACCTCTATATCTCAATTTACCAGGACAAAACAACAGGTTAGCTCCTACATACTAGTAATATAGCTATACTTTCTTAGCTAAAGTTCGTTGTTTCGTGCCATATTCTACAATTTTCTCTTCGACGTGTACTCCCTTTCTTCGCCTCACAGAATTTATGAGCCTTTTTGCCAGGTTTGGGCCAATGTTTGAGCCATCTCCGAATTCTTCAATCTCCTCGAGAGTTTTTGGAACAAAGAAGGGATCCTGAGGAACAGTCTCCCAGTGACTAAACGCAAGAAGCGCGCTGGCTGCACCTGCCGTTGCATTCCTAAGCTTCTTAGAGAATTCAGAGCTCTCAGCAACTGGCAAATATGCATGCACCGTGAATAATGAGGTTCCCTCCTGCATCTCTTCTTTCAGCACCCTCGCTCGACAATTGCCAAGAACAGCATACGTGGCACCTAACTGCTCAGTAGGCGTCGTCAGTTCGCAGAAGTACATTGGCTCCACAAGCCTTGGTTTGCTCTCGAGTATGGCTGCCTGGCATGCTTCTCGGACCGCTGTAATGATCTGACCACTGAAGGTGCTGTAATGGTCAGATTGATCATTTTTAGCATCTGCACTGTCCGGAAGTATGCAAGGTTCAACAAGGAATGCAAGACCCCATGTAGATTCACCACATAAAGGTCCTGCATTGGTTGCAAGCTGAAATCCTGATGCAATGTTATTCTTTACTGTTTCAAGGTTAGGAGCATCTGCTGATGATTGACTGCCGTCAATGCCAAATGTAGTTTCTGCATCAGAAGCATTCACAAGCCCTATCCTCTCCGAGACATGGCATGTACCGCGCACGAGAATACCTTCTCTTCCATCTTGGTTGGTTATCACACCATTGCTTGATTTTGCGTCAGGTGACAGGAGGAAATTTGGTCCAACTTGCAGAGGGCCAAGTGCCCAGATTCTCTGAAGGTACCCAATCAACATCTTCCTGTAACTCTCAGTCTTTTCTTCATCCAACTGCGCAGAGAGCGCTTCGAGATCGTTGTCTATGGCATTGATCAGGAGCTGCCCAAGTGTTGATGCAGAATCACCGCCATCCTGCGAAAACTGTGAATCCAGCACACCATTACTATCTCCTGAATGCCCCTCAATTATTTGAGCAAGCAATTCTTTGCTATCCTCAATGACCTTAGTGACAGCATTGGGAAGCCTGAAGACCTTAACTCTGACAGTGAATCTCCCATTTGGTGTAGTCCTCTCGACAAATTCCTGTGAAGCTTTCAGGTTCTCCATTATACCGGCACCTTCTCCTTGTATGGTCTCCTTGAACGATACCAATGGCTTCGACACCTCCAGCTGGACGCTTGCAAACCTCTCCTGCAGATTCTTGATGCAATGCTCCAAATGTATCTCACCAGCTGCAGCAAGGACATGCTCTCCCCGTTCCGAGACGGTGTACTCGATGAACGGGTCAGCCTGGTTAAGAAGCTTGAGCCCCTTGACAAGGGCGCCCAAATCTGATGGATTGGAGGGCTCAATTGCGACCTTGAGCATCGGAGACACCTGGAACATCATGCCTGAGAACGGCTGGCAGTTCTTGGTCGACGACAGCGTGGCGTTCTTCAGCACATGCTGCCCGAGCCCTTCGATCGCAAGCACGTCGCCGGCGCGCACGGCGGAGACGATCTCCAGGTCAGGCCCCATCATATGGTACAGGTGCTGCAGCTCCACCTCCTGTACATGCTTCTGCATCGCGTCCTCCCCTCCTCTCAGCGGATCATACATGGGGGACAGGACGAAAACCTTGTGGCCAGCACGGAGGACGCCGCTGAACACTCTGGCGAACGCCAAGAAACACTCCCCTGATTCGGTGCTGGATGATCCCCTGTGGTTCAGGAGCTCGCCATTGACGCCCTTGGATGGCAGGAACCTGTATGGCACGGCGAACATCTTGGACACAAACACCACCACCGGCGCGCTGGTGCTCGCGTTGCATGTTGCCACGCAACTCCTCACCTTCTCCACCTCCGCGGCGACAACGGCAGGGCATGGCGCTGCCGCCGTTAGCTCCGTCTTGGCCGGCATGAGCCTTGCCACCCTGGTGGCCTGGGCGGCGATGGGGTTGGGAGTGCACTCCACGACCATGTCGAACACCGCCTCCGCGAGCCGCAGCTTCCGCGTCATCTTGTGGTACTGACTCCAGAGCGGCTCGAGGACGTACTTGACGAACATCGGCTTCGGGTTGGCCGTCGCTGTCGCCTCCTTCCCCACCACCGTCCTGCTCCTCTCGTCGAAGAACTTTGGCCCCCATAGGCCTTTGAGCAGCTCGGCGGGGTCGGCTCTGAGCTTGGGGGCTAGGAGCTTGACCAGCGTGACGAGGCGGAAGCCCCAGCCCTCGCGAGCGCAGGCGAAGACGACGTTGCCGTTCTGCGGCTGGAATGCGTCCTCGTCGTCGTCGTCGTCGCCGGCGGCGTCGCCGTGGTCGGGGAGGTCTTGCGAGAGGGCGCAGGCGTCGAGGGTGGAGAAGTAGGAGCGCGACCTCAGCGCAGAGTAGATGGAGTTGACCTCGAAGACGATGCGGCGGAGCCGAGCGTGCGCCTCCGCGGGGGTGAGGCGGAGCTCGGTGACGAGGCGGTCCATCTTGTTGAGGACGAGGCAGGGGCGGAGGCGCTCGACGAAGGCCTGGCGCAGCGCGGCGTGAGTCTGGACGCGGACCCCCTCGGCGGCGTCGACGAGGACGAGCGCCGAGTCGGCGAGCCGCGCGGCTGCGGAGACCTCGGAGCAGAAGTCGATGTGGCCCGGGGAGTCGATCAGGTGGATGCGGTGGCCGTCCTCCTCGCGGCGGAGCACGATCGAGGCCGACTTCATGGTGATGGCCCGCCGCTGCTCCTCCTCGAGGTGGTCCATGACGCGGGCGCTCCCGGCCATCCTCTCGCTCACGCGGCGGTCGCCGTACGCCGCGATGAGGTGGTCGGCCAGGCTGGTCTTGCCGTGGTCGACGTGGGCCAAGATGCAGGTGTTGTGCACGCGGCGGGGGCCTCTCCCCTCGGACGCCGCGGCCGCCGGCGCCATTGGATTGGCTGCTCCGCTAGGTCTTGGGCGGTTTGCGTCTACGACGGCGGATGGCGGCAGCCGGCGTGGCTCTCGGGCGTACGGATATACGGATGGAGTTGTCGGGGGGAAACCGACTCGTACACTGTACACGGCTGAACCATACTCGGATAACGGGCCATGGGCTAGCTGGCGAAGGGCCTGGGCCCATAGGCCAGCCCAAGTTGGGAGCCCAACTGAAAGCTCCTCCGCTCCCCTATTGCTCTATTACCTAGTCCGTCGCCATCACCCACGCCGGGAAGGAAGAGGAAGCGGGCGATGTCGTCGTCGTCGTCGGCGGCGGCGGCGGCGCGGCTGCCGCGCTCAGAGGCGCGGGTGCTGTCGGGGCACGAGGGGGCCGTGCTGGCGGTGCGGTTCAACAGGGACGGCAACTACTGCTTGAGCTGCGGCAAGGACCGAACCATCCGCCTCTGGAACCCCACACCGGCGCCCTCGTCAAGCCCTACAAGTCCCACGGCCGCGAGGTCCGCGACGTCCACTCCTCCTCGTGAGCCACCACCCCACCTCGCTTCGCTTCCTTTTCCTCCCTGCGATTCCGCCCCCCCCCCCCTCTGACTTAGAGGAGCACTAGTGGGGAATTTGACGGCCCTTTGCTTGCTGTCTTGCGCAGGGACAATGCCAAGCTGGTGTCGTGCGGCGGGGACAGGCAGATCTTCTACTGGGATGTCGCCTCCGGCCGCGTCATCCGCAAGTTCCGCGGCCACAACAGCGAGGTATGGACCCCAATTCTCACTGTGATGCCGATGACCGCTTTGTTGTATCTGTTTGGCGATTGCAGTTGGACTGAGAAAGTCAGCAGTACTCGTGAAATAAATAGTATTAAGCAGTTTTGGCACCATACTATCGGTGCCTAGAGTGCCACCGCTTTTCAATACTAGTGTTGATTGCACGATTGTTTATTAGAGGATTAGCAGTAGCTTGAGATTGTAGTGGAATAGAAAAGTTTCGAACGGTCATAATGAAAAAACGTCTTTCCATTATGTTATGTGGAGAATGCTATGAAACCAGCTGTAGCGTTAGCGATCTAGTCACAACTAGTCAATCGCAGAATTGTGTACATCCCAGAAATAGTACTTGTGTGAAAATGAGTGTGCTGTAATGATATACCTCCGTAATGGTGTTCTTGTACTTCCATTTAAATCTAGCACTGCACATTGTCAATATAATTATTGGGATACTGTAAACAGATCAAGAACAACTTTGATGACAGGTGTTTGATGCTTGATAGTTTTTAATATTGCTTACATACCTCAATTCTTCCTTCTATAGGTCAATTCAGTGAAGTTTAATGAGTTTAACACAGTTGTAGTCTCAGCTGGCTATGACCGCACAGTGCGTGCATTTGATTGCAGATCACAGAGCAGTGATCCAATTCAGGTATTCTTATTATTGTTGAAGGACATGGACCCGATTTTGTTAGTATTATTTCCCCTTTATTTCTCATATACTCGGGTAATTGGGCTTCTGGTGATTGTTTTCACTTGGTGCAGACAATCGATACTTTTCAAGATAGTGTAATGTCAGTTAATATAACCAACACAGAAATAATTGCTGGCAGTGTTGATGGTACTATCCGCACATTTGACATTCGCATGGGTAGGTAAGTACTTTCCTTATTTCACTATCAATATTCAACCAATTCTCATTTGTTATCTTTGGTTTCCTAAAGGGAACTTTGGGTGCTTCTTCTTTTGAAATAGAAGTATTCAGATCCTTTATCCATGCTTCAACAGATTATTCACTGTATCTGATGCTTCCATTACCCTCTTGCTGATAACAGGGAGACTGTTGACAACTTGGGGCATCCTGTCAACTGTATATCTTTGTCAAATGACCGCAATTGCCTATTAGCTAATTGTTTAGATTCTACTTTGAGGCTTCTAGACAAGTAAGTATTCTTCACAAGCTGCCTAGTACTTTATACTTAAACATCGGCAGTACCTTCTCTACTTCATAGAGTGACAAAACAACACCCTTCTGTCATTTTTGAATTTGGAAGACGACATGACCAGTAAATTTTGCTAACACTAATTTCACATATTAGTTACTTATATGTCACCAGAGGGAGCTTGGTCAATCTGTCGGGCCTTTCTTGCTCGGCTCTAATACAACACTGATCTGGCGCCTTCCTCTTAAATATGCTGGCAAAGTTTGCTGTCCAACAGCAAGTAAAATGAGTCCAACAACTATATTTTGCATCTGTACTACAATTGTTGGTGTTGTTGCCTATGGAGCTACTTTATTTTTGCATCTGCACTTTCCTTTAAAGAAACAATTTGATGTTTGTGATGCAAAATCTGGCCAGACCGCCAGACTCTACTTTTCTTTTACGTGAACAAGAAAGCTTCAAGTTAACTTGTTATGGAACTGTTTACCTATTTAATGTCAAACGAACCATTTTCCTTGGTCTTTGCAACAGATGAGCTAATTGAAGTTAATGTGTCATTGTTGCCGCACCATGTATTTGTGAACAAATCCATACCAACATCACAGTTTAGGGGCTATAGTGCACTTGTGCTTAACTTCATAGTGTGTGGATTATGATTGTTTGTCTTGTCATTTGTAGGTTAGACATGCTTCTGTTATAGTAAAAAATGGAACATAAGAGGTTATGGTGGTTTTGTCTACCCTTTAATTATTTCCTAGCAAGTCCCATCACTAAATTTAATGCCATGGACTTGTGGTACGTGTTACCACAAAATTCAACTCTAACTCAGACTCCCGTATTAAAAAACAAATCTCTACCATGTTTCCATTATGAAAACTTGACTGAACAGTGGAGGTTGTGACTGTGACCGTGTCGTTTTGTAGAATTCATTGGTGTTGTTTTTACAAAATGCTATGTGGAGGGCCCTAACCCACTGCAAGTGTACCTTCATCATTCAGTGGTTTTTTTTGGTGATTGAACCATTTATCTTCTGTGGCATTGATTAGGTCCACTGGGGAACTGTTACAAGAGTACAAAGGGCATTTATGCAAGGTATCACTCAAATAAGCTTCCTTTGCATTGGTGATTCTGTAGTCATAATTTCTGGATTTTCTTGCGTACATTATCAGTCTGTTCAACTTGATCTCACAATTAATGTTCGTGAATGAATTACTTAAGCTACGAGGTAACATAATGAGTCAGTTATTATCTATTATTGAACAAGCTTAAAACTATGCATCTCATCATTATCAGTTTTTGAAACTTTCCTTTCATATTTTCAGTCCTTCAAGATGGATTGCTGCCTGACCAATGATGATGCATTTGTTGTTGGTGGATCGGAGGATGGTTTCATTTTCTTCTGGGAGTTAGTGGATGCACCTGTTGTTGCAAGCTTTCGAGCTCATAGTTCCGTGGTATTTCTTTGTTTTGCTTAAATCTGACCAAACCATTATTGCTGATTAAATGGCATCCTCTCTTGTTCTCTGTCGTTTTTCCTTTTAACTATTGCCATATATATATATATATTTTCTCATTGCAGGTCACTAGCATCAGTTATCACCCTACAAGGGCTTGCATGTTGACATCATCCGTAGATGGCACCATTCGTGTTTGGACCTAAAAGCGGGAATTGCTGGTGTGTTGGATTCATATCCTGATGTGTTATGTTACTTATGTGGCATTATTCCCCAATTCATCTATTTCTGAAGCAGAGAGGATTGAAAAGTATAAGATGTACGCAAGTTCAACCCTAACAGGAATCAAGCAGCTGGGTGTTAAGAGAAGAGTGTGTTCTATATGTTATTCGGCAGTAGTTTTGGACATGGTGAAGCCTGGTATTGCTAGTGAGAATGAACTATATCCACTAAGCTAATTCTTCTGCGCTGCAAACTCCGACATGTGCATACGGTTTTAGAGCGTTGTTGCTTGCAGGTTTTACTGTCTTCATCAATCTGTGGCAGTCTGCCGATGTATGATGGCAGCTAGTTGAATCGTAAGAATTGGAACCGTTGAACTGAGTACCCATTTGGAACTTTACGATCTGAAACGTGTACCCATTTGGAACTAAGGTCACCTACGACCAATTTTTAACCTGAGATGATTGATGACTCGAGAATCTTATATCTCCGGCTTAGCTTACTTTGCCTGCAGCTATTTTGAAAAGTTTAGTTTCGAAGTGCAATGGTGAACAAGTGATGGTTCATAAGTGTCGAACGAAAAATGCAAATCATTAATAGTCGAGCCATTATATATGCTCGCTTGCGCTGTATGGGCAACTGTGCTCCATCCTGCTGTGAAGTGCGAGCATATGTTTCGGCACAGCATTTCACACACAGAGTGCAAACCGTTCGTTCGTTTTACAGCTTGTGCAGAGTTTCAACAGGCGCTATAAGCATGGGAGACACCAGGAGGTCGTCTATCCGACGATACCAAGTAAGGGCGAGATGTCTACTAATTGGCGCAAGCATCGTCGAGATGATTGGCCGGTCAAGAGAGATCCTCCACGAAGCCGTGCCTACCAGCGATCTGTATCGAACCATGGCTTTCTCCCTGTCACGCTTTGTGCTGAGTTTGTTCTCTCTGGTAGAGGCGAACAAGAGATGATGGGCAGGCGAGGACAATTGTTCTCGCTGCTAAAGGAAGATAGGCCACATAATTAGCCACCAGAGAGTTGGCTTGGCTGCTCAAATGTTAGGAACCAGGCACTCACGATGAAGATCAAACCTGTAATTTAATAACCTCGTATCAAATGTTAGGTTGGTTTAGAATTCCCAAGGATACTATGCTTGAATATTGAAGAATATTATTGTGGGAAATGTATACAAGAGCATATTATAGGACATGAATGTATGATAGAGAGAATTTTAGCTTGCATCGTGAAAAAAAAAGCTGGCCATAAGGTATCTTCTTAACATGATTGTAATTTGGTTCAATTCAAGTGTGCCAATCGACTCGACGACCCAGACTGAGGTGCAACTCTATCAATAGCTGAATTTGAAATCTTTTTCGAAAAATAGCTGAATTTGAAAAGACAAATGCGAGCATTAATGATTGAGCAAGAACTAGATAAGAGACATTATGTAGGTATATAGGAGAGACACATTATAAAAGCTTTATTGTGTAGGAACAGTGCTACATGCTGCTGTGAGCATCTGTCCCGGCACGATAAACTTCTCGGAAAAATTGCATGTCATAGTCGTTTACTATAGCTCGCAAAGTTGCAAACTTCACAATGGGCCATAACCATAAGCATGGGAGACACCATCTATGCGACGATTGCTAGTAAGGGCGAGATGTTAATCCATCAGTGCAAGCT
Organism: Oryza australiensis; assembly: GCA_019925245.2. Classification (NCBI taxonomy): domain Eukaryota; kingdom Viridiplantae; phylum Streptophyta; class Magnoliopsida; order Poales; family Poaceae; genus Oryza; species Oryza australiensis. Next base: position 768,757 of record JAIFGZ020000104.1, read on the forward strand.
TTCGTGTGTTACCGTCGGCGAAGAGGAATCCATTCCGTTGCGGTGCTTGTCAGCGATCTAGCTAGATCGAGCCACGAGATTGAGCGATTGCAACATCTAGAGCAGACAAGATCAGTAGTTTTCCCTGCCAAAGCAGCATTAGCCACAGCCGGCTGGGAGGCCTATAGCTCTGTCTACTTTACCTGACAGGCGGTTTTCTTTGTCAGCATCTAGTGAGATAGTAGGAAAGATAAAAATTGTCGCTATAGCACGTTATGTTTTAAATAAAAGACTAAAATATTTAACGGTTAGCTTTCTCAAATAACTATAGCGGCAAGGTGAAAAACAGTCCATGCCTACGACATATTTCCGGTCATTCAAGATGGATTAATTGCTACCTGACCAACGATGATGCATCATGCATGGGTTGTTGGTGGATCTGAATATGGTTTTATTTTCTTATCGGAGTAAGTGGATGCACATGCTGTTACAAGCTAGCTTTTGAGCTCATAGTTCCGTGGTATTTCATTGCTTTTGCTTAAATCTGACCGAACCATTATTACTCATTAACTGACATTTTCTCTTTTTTTTACTTTTCCATGCATGTAACTATGCCATATATATGTACACGATCTGTCAGGTATAAATAACAGGGATACCCAGCAAAAGGGGATTATGGGCCGCGAAGGCTAGGACGTTCCAACGTCTTAGGCGGATGATCCCCATCCTAGCCGACCCCAGGGGCTATGTCTCGCCCGGCCCCAGGGAAACGGGCTCCGCCTCGCCCGACCCCAAGGGAACGGGTGGGGAACGGGCTCCGCTTCTCTTGACCCCGAGGGAACGGGTCTCGCCTCTCTTGAGGATGCGGGGCCCTCAATATGACCCGTGCTATCTTCTCCTAACCACTACGGACGTGGAAGAAGAGTACCTATGGTTCAATCTCTAACGGCGGGACGGGAGTAGGAACGAATGGAGGTGACTCTCACCCATGACTGGTTGTACCAAAGGGTTACGATGCTTACGGTACCGAACAGGCGGCCACCATGCTACCTAATCCACGTATGGCGCCCGACATGGGTGTCCGTCCCCACATCGCCTGCCTAGGTGGAATGAGGCGCCACGACCGATGAGCCACGCCCGCGCGTGGCTACAGCAACAGAACAGGAGCACAGAGCGAAGCCATCCGTGTCATCATCTACAGGGCTCACGGATCCCATGTCAAGGGGAAAAAGGACGACGCGACGCTAGGCGCCTTATTCCCTTTCTCTCCCTCTCGTGTAACTCCCTCATCCCCTTTGGCTATAAAAGGGGACAAGGGGGAGAACAAGAAAAAAGACATAGAACAGAACACAAGAGACTCTCCTGTTTGTACCCCATACTACAAACCAAGTGCAAGTAACATGAACAGCTCTCCACTGAACGTAGGGACATTCTGCCCGAACCAGTAGAAACCTTCATGTCCTCTTTGTACATCATCCAAGCCAGACGCGCAAATCACTATAAACTCACTTGTCAGTGGTTAAAAACACCGACAGTTGGTGCACCAGGTAGGGGCCTTTTTGTGCATCTTGTCGTCACCAAGCAGGTTACGGATGGCTAGCCACGATGGAGCCTAGGCCCTCGGCACGCTCATGTGCTTCGAGAGCCTTGACTTCCTCATCACCGCGGAGGACGGGCTGAGACAGGTTTGCGCCCTTGTCTGAGCCCTTCGTGCCGCCAGCCTCGACCATGTTACTGAGGACCTCAGGGAGTTGCACCTGCATACCCCAGAGGCTCGCGCCACTAGGAGCGGCCAGCTCCCTGATTTCGACTACGAGAGGCTAGAGCGTCAGCTCAGTTTTTTCTTGGGACCTCGGCCATCCCAGGAAGACTTGCACAACCTCTCCTTCGCATTTGCCAACATCATGGCACACCTCGCCGGGGAAGCACAGCTTTCCTCGAAGGGCCTCTTCCGGGATGCCCCAACGGTGTTCCAATTTGGTCTACACAACGCTGCATGGACCTTCGATCACCTCCTGGCGCAACACATGCACTTGTTGCTCGTGGACGACGAGTTTGTGGGCATGCCGGAATACGTCTCAGAGTCCATCCATGCCCTCCTCAAGGGAGGCTCCAAGGGGTCCTCTGACTCTGACTCAAGCGGGGTAAGTCATCATCCCGAGCAAGCCATAACATCGCTGCAGTGGCGGCGTTGCTCCGAGGGCTCCTTGAGCCCGCAATGCCCAAGGACTGTCAGGCCCAACATGAGGTCCGCGTGCTGCTCGAGCGTGCGGCAGTGCAGCAGGCGGAAAGCTTGATGTCTCGACAACATGGACCCGACGCCAACCAGCGCCCACCCTTAGGACGACATGACAAAGACGCGTCGGTCCACCAATCCCCGCGTAGTGGCAAGAGGCCGGTCATGGTTTCGCTCTAGGGATGTCTTGGGACCAACACGATGCACGCCATACTCTGAACGCCCGATGGCGCACGCCGAAAGATCAGCGAGAGGGAGCCAACCACGGCTACCATCTCCTGACGTGGCAGCTGCTATGATAGCGGTGAGGACAGGAGCCCAAGCCCCGACCCGCTGGGCCCTTGGCTGTCTACTCACGCATCCGCAACGCCGCCTTCCCGACGTGGCATCAACCGCCGACCAACATCCCAAAGTACTTCAGGGAAACGATCTCCGGACTATGGCTCGAGGATTATCGGCCGCCCGCCAGCCGTCGCGCGGACGTGATTACTTCATTATCCACAACCTCCCCTTGTTCCTTGCTGACTCAAGCACGAACATGGTTGGAGCACCTTTCGTCTGATCGGATCCAAAGCTGGTCGGACTTGAAGGAAATCTTTGTGGGAAACTTCCAGGGCACCTACGCGTGCCCCAGGAACCCCTGAGATCTCAAGAACTGCCAACACAAGTCGGATGAGACTCTCCACGAGTACATCCGGTGATTCTCTAGGCAGTGTAATGAGCTCCCTAGCATTGCCGATGCCGATGTCATCGGAGCCTTTCTGTCAGGGACCACCTACGAGTCCCTGGTCCACAAGCATGGGTGCAAGAGGCTGCGGATCACCAAGGACCTCCTCGACATCACGACGAGCCATGCCTCTGGCGAAGAGGCGGTCGGAGGCATCTTTGACCGCTCCAGGGGTAAGGCAAAGCGGGATGAGGGCGCCGGCGGGGCACCTCCAACCCCGAACAAGAAGAAGAGCAAGCGGCAACGTGAAGGTTCACTCGTGGCCGTTGCCGACCCTAAGTGATAGGTACCGACCCGAGATCGGTACTAAGGTTGGCCCGATCTTCACGGCAGTAGGTCTATGAACTAGATTACTATACTAAGTAACAGCGGAAATATGATAACTTGCTGAAGAGCAACGGATAGCTAGCTTTATACCTGCCAAGGTTGGATAAGACCAAGCGACGGGGAGAGAGGCACCGAAACCGCGAAGACTTTGACTCGATCTCCGAACGACCGCAGAACCACAACCGGAGCTAATCCACACAAGACGGGGCAGCCGTACTGGAACCCGTAGAGCATGAATTAGTGGATCTCTGAGAGATCTCCCCACAAGTCCAAGAGGGACAAGGAAGAACAAGGGTGAGTAAGAACACTCAGCAGCTCGGCTGCGAAATCACTTGGATTAATCTTAAATCATCAAAAGTTGTTTACATCTGAGGTATGGGGGAGTATTTATAGATGGAACAACCCTCCAGGATAGGTGAAAACACGAAGCTAAAATAAACTCGTCGCTAGTGTGAAAGGACCTCCTTGAAATGGCTCTAGTGTTGATTCCGCGTGGCTGTTTGACTTCTGCGTAGTCTTCAGTGTTTTGACAATAACTCCTTCTAGGAAACTTCAAATGACGTGCGGCTGGATGCGTTTGAAAGCTAACTGGATAATCTTTCACACCATGTATAGCATGCACCACGAAACCTTATAGATTGGTACAGTTTTGCACAGGAACTTGAGCTTCATGCAGACGGTCGACCAGTCAACTAGTCTTCACTAAAACTGGTCGGCCGTAATGATGGTAACTCCAAACTGGTCGGCACTAGATGCATTGGAAACTAGACTCAACAAGCTTTCCAACAAGTCCTCATGGGCCTTCATATCTTTTGTGGATCAAAAGTTATGACTGATTCTTTCAGATGCTTCTGCTGGACTGGACTGGTTCGAGTGTAATTCTTCTCTGTAGTCCACTCTTGGCTTGTAACTATCATCCTCCTTAGTGAACCTGAGCAATAGCAAAGTATACGACTTAGGTAGTATATAATTCTCATTAATAAAATGAGTTTCACAAAGTAGCGCGTGCACCTCTTGTTGTAGCTTCTTTGCTCGATTGCGAGTGATCGGACCTTTATAACCGGTAATCGGTTCTTCACGTGTAGTGGTCGGATCTTCATGTATGGTGGTCGGACCAGTGATCTGTCCATGCACAGTGGTCGGAGATGTAGCCGGAGAGGTCGGTGAAGAGGTGGGAAAGCTCAGCGAGATCGCCGACGCTGGCATGGTCGTATCATCCTCCCCCTTCAAAAAGAGTCGCCCTCGACTCTTCCAATCCAAAGAATGGAGAGAGGTCGGACACATTGAAACTTGTACTCACACCATAAGTACTTGGTAGATCAATTTCATAAGCATTGTCATTGATCTTGCGAAGCACTTTGAAGGAACCATCAGCTCGGGGCTGCAACTTGCTCTTGCGTTGTTCAGGAAATCTATCCTTGCGTAGATGCACCCAAACGAGGTCTCCTGCTTCAAATAACATCTTTTTTCGACCCTTGTTGGCACGCTTCTCATATATCTTGGTCATCTTCTCAATGTTGGTTCGAGCTCGGTCGTGAAGATTCTTGACAAATTCAGCTCGCTTGCTTGCATCGAAGTTCATCCGTTCCTGCACAGGTAAAGGCAAAAGATCTATGGGAGCAGTGGGTTTGAACCCATATACGATTTCAAATGGGCAAAATTTAGTAGTCGAATGCACTGCCCTATTGTATGCAAACTCAACATGTGGCAAACTTTCTTCCCAAGGTTTTAAATTCTTTTTGAGAACAGCTTACAGTAACATTGATAGTGTTCGATTCATAACTTCAGTTTGTCCATCCGTTTGCGGATGACATGTCGTGGAAAACAACAATCGTGTCCCGAGTTTTCCCCACAAAGTTTTCCAGAAATAGCTCAAAAATTTTGTATCTCGATCAGAAACAATAGTACGTGGCACCCCATGCAAGCGCACAACTTCTTTGAAAATAAATCAGCAATATACGAGGCATCGTCACTTTTGTGGCATGGAATAAAATGCGCCATTTTGCTAAATCGATCAACCACAACAAAAATCGAATCCTTTCCCGCTTAGTGCGTGGTAACCCAAGAACAAAATCCATAGATATATCTTCCTAGGGAATACTAGGAATAGGAAGAGGAGTGTAAAGTCCATGAGGGTTCAAACGAGACTTAGCTTTGTGGCATGATTCGCAGCGAAGAACATGTCTCTCTACATCTCTTCTCATCTTTGGCCAAAAGAAGTGGTCGGCCAACACTTGCTCTGTCTTCTTGGCTCCAAAATGGCCCATAAGCCCACATGCATGAGCTTCCCGCACAAGTAAAATTCGAACAGAGCAACTGGAATGCACAGTTTGTTAGCTCGAAATAAGAATCCATCATGCAAATGGTACTTCTCCCAGCCTTTACCATCACAACATTTAGAAAATGGTTCAGCAAAAGATGGATCAGTTGCATACAAATTTTTAATACTCTCTAGCCCAAGTATTTTAGAATTAAGTTGTGACAAAGCAAAGCATGACGCCTAGACAAAGCATCGGCAACAACATTATCTTTCCCTTTCTTATACTTCACGATGTAAGGAAAAGATTCAATGAACTCACTCCATTTTGCATGCCTTCTATTCAGTTTTAGTGGGCCTTTTAGACGCTTCAAAGATTCATGGTCTGAATGGATCACAAATTCTTTAGGGAAGAGATAGTGTTGCCAAGTCTCTAGACTCCTCACAAGGGCATACAATTCTTTATCATAACCAGAGTAGTTCAGAACAGGACCACTTAGCTTTTCACATGAAGTATGCAATTGGTCTTCCTTCCTGCATAAGCATGCCTCCAATCCCTACACCACCTGCATCACATTCAATCTCAAAAGTCTTACCGAAATCTGGAAGTGCAAGGAGCGGGGCTGTAGTTAACTTCATTTTTAGCTCATCAAATGCCTTGTTTTGTGCATTGGCCCATTGGAAGGGAATGTCCTTCTTGGTCAGCTCATTGATTGGAGCAGCAATGGTGCTGAAATCTTTCACGAACCTGCGATAGAAACCAGCAAGACCAAGAAAACTACGCACTTGGCTCACGTTTTGTGGAGGCTTCCATTCCCAAATGGCTTTGACCTTCTCTTCATCTACCTCCACACCTTGACCTGAAACAACAAAGCCAAGAAAGACTACCTTGTCGGTGCAAAAGGTGCACTTGGCAAGGTTAGCATACAAGCATTCTTTCCGCAAGACATCAAGCACACATTTTACATGTTCAACATGTTCTCCAAGTGATTTGCTGTAAATTAAGATGTCATCAAAGTAAACCACAACAAACTTTCCAATGAAGGCTCTAAGCACATGAGTCATCAATCTCATGAATGTACTAGGAGCATTTGTCAATCCAAAAGGCATTACCAACCATTCATAAAGCCCAAATTTTGTTTTAAAAGCTGTTTTCCACTTATCTCCTTCTCTCATTCGAATTTGGTGGTAACCACTCCTTAGATCAATTTTGGTGAAAATAATAGCACCACTAAGTTCATCAAGCATATCATCAAGTCTCGGTATGGGATGCCTATATCTAATAGTGATGTTATTGATAGCACGACAATCCACACACATTCTCCATGACCCATCTTTCTTAGGGACTAAAAGAACAGAAGCACATGGAGAGAGACTTTCCCTTACATAACCTTTGTTGATGAGCTCTTGAACTTGACGCTGAATTTCTTTTGTTTCTTCGGGGTTGGTGCGGTAGGGAGCACGGTTAGGAAGTGAGGCACCAGGAACAAGATCAATTTGATGCTCGATTCCTCTCTTTGGTGGTAGCTCTGGTGGTACTTCCTTTGGAAACACATCTTCATATTCCGCGAGTACATCAAAAACAACACTAGGTAAGGTAGAGGGTAAGTCGTTAGAAGAAAGAAGAGTGTCCTTGTACAGCAAGACAAAGAACATGACATTGGGTTCACTCAATTCTTTTAGATCCCCTTTCCTAGCCATCATGACTAACCCCTCTTTTCCCGGTTTCGGGTTCTCTGCGTTGTGGGGTTTTATTTGGTGTGGAAACTCTCCCTCACTATTTTTGTGGGTCACTTTTAAGTGGTTCTCGCTCTCTCGCTGTTTCTTATTGAGATCATCTTTTAAAATTTCCTCCGGTGTCAAAGGAAGCAAAGAAATTCGCTCTCCTTTGTACACGAAAGACAACTTGTTGGCTTTTCCAAAAATCTGAACATCACGATCATATAACCATGGTCTACCTAGCAGCAATGCACGCTTGCATAGGCACCACGTCACAATCCACATGATCATTATATTTACCAACAGAGAAAGGTACAGTCACAATATGATTGACACGCAGTGCACCGCAATTATTGAGCCATTGCATCTTGTATGGGCTAGGATGTCGCCTTGATTTCAATCCCAATCTGTCCACCCATTCTTGGCTTGCAATATTATTGCAACTGCCATTGTCAACAATGATGTGACATAACTTATCTTTGATCATGCCTCTAGTATGAAAAAGATTGTGTCACTGTCCACTATCTTCCTTCTCAGCAGTGACACTAAGCACACGAAGGGAAATAAAGCAGTTATGCTCTCCTTCATCAGGTTCAATCACATTCTCTTCTTCTATTTCTGCATCAAACTTTGGACCTTCATCTTCTAGATCACTTTTAGATTCCCATTCTCCTTTTTCATTCAGCAACATGGTCCGTCTGCTCGGACATTGGGCAACAATGTGCCCACGACCGTGGAACTTGTGGCACACAATCTCCCTGCTACAAGTGGATGATGCAGCACCCGAAGCAACGCTCGCGGCTGCTGAACTGGCAGCAGGTCGCTGCTGATTTGCAGGAGATGATGCACTAGAAACCTCCTTCTTTGATGTACCATTTGATGGGAAGGACTTAGCTGCAGCACCTTGAGATCGTACCCCACCAAAAGAAGTACTGGACTGCTGTTTGCGCCATGGAGCAGCAAGAGAATTGACCGCCATAAGATTTTCCACGAGACTCCCGCTGAATTTTCCTTTCGTACGCTTGGCCCGATCGACAAGATCTTGCAAGGTACGGTAGGGAAACATCTCAACGAAATCTGAAATCTCTTCATTAAGACCTAAAAATCTTGCCATCTTGGACTCTGCATCTTCCGATTCCACCCGCACTAAACAACTCCATCTCTTTAAAATACTCATCAACCGATCTCTTCCCTTGTTTCAAGACTCGTAGCCTATTTCGAAGATCACGTGGATAACTTGAAGGAACAAATCTTCGTCTCATCACTCGCTTCATCTCTTCCCTGGTATTAATGTACCCGAGTCCCAACTCAAGTTGATGCTCCCGAACTTGATTCCACCAAGTTAGAGCATATCCAAAGAATTCAACTAAAGCAAGATTAACGCGGCGCTGATCGGAGAGATTATGGACTCTAAAAATCTGATCACATTGCTCAGCCCATTCAAGGAACTCATCCGCATTCTCCTTTCCATTAAACCTTGGAACATTCAGCTTGACTCGAGCAATGTTATCGGGTCGTCATAATGACGGCGACCATGATGATATCCCCTATCTTCAAAATCAGCACGCCGATGATGATGATGCCGGCCAAATCTTCTACCATGTGCAAAAGGATTTTCATCATCGTCATATCCTTCTTCATGATCTTGATCTGCAAACTCTTCATCTTCAAATCGCACTCGCGACCATCAGATGACGACAGCCACCATGCTGATTATCAGCACGGCGTCCACCACCACATCCTCCACGTTCTTCACCGAAGCGATCGAATCCATGGCGAAACCAGAATTCTCATCACCGATTCTTCCAATTGGTTTTCTTCTTGAGGATGGTGCGGCCCTCGTCCACCTGCTGTGGGAATCCGCTCATCAAGCATCCTTCCCATGGCCTCCATGAGCGATTCAGCCATGCGTTGCATCTCAGCCCGGGAGACAGGGGGATCCCTATCACCACGGTGCCCACCACGAACACTGGAGTCAGATCCTGCCATGTTGCATCTCAGCCCGGGAGATAGGGGGATCCCTATCACCACGGTGCCCACCACGAACACTGGAGTCGGATCCTGCCATGTTAGGGGCAACAAGAAAGTGGAATGGAAATAAAAATATTTGTGGATACACTCAATCTCACCTCTTACTTACCCAAGTTCTTTCCTGATCTCAAGGACCGTGATGGTGCTAGTGTGGCAGCTTCAACGGAGGTGGTAGAGAGGTCGTAAGGATTACGAATCGACTGTCCGGGTTTCGGTTTTGGTGGAGCTATAGGTGGCTAACAAGGAGAGCTATGGTACTGTAAACCAAGTGGTTTGATGTGTTCTATAGATGTGAGTTACTGCTATCAAGGACACCACCAATCTAAATATATAAACTGAAATTTCAGCAACTAACCGCAACACGATCCCCTTCAGATTCTCTTGACTTCTTATTTTTTTTGACTCTATTCTTTCTTTTTTTTTCTTTTTTTATATAACACTAACAGGGATGCAGATAGATGGATCAACGCGACATATATGTATATATATATATATATAAACGGTGACTAGCAACTTGAAGAACACAAGAACACAAGGAAACAGTACCGCCAAAGGGTGATAGGTAATTTTTTGTGGCTTTGGACTGCAGGACAAAACAAATATATGTAATAGATCAACAAGGATAAATATGTGGATGGCGATAAGACCTACCGTGACAACGGAAAGCTCTGATACCACGTGATAGGTACCGACCCGAGATTGGTACTAAGGTTGGCCCGATCTTCACGGCAGTAGGTCTATGAACTAGATTACTATACTAAGTAACAGCGAAAATATGATAACTTGCTGAAGAGCAGCGGATAACTAGCTTTATACCTGCCAAGGTTGGATAAGACCAAGCGACGGGGAGAGAGGCACCGAAACCACGAAGACTTCGACTCGATCTCCGAACGACCGCAGAGCCACAACCGGAGCTAATCCACACAAGACGGGGCAGCTATACTGGAACCCGTAGAGCACGAATTAGTGGATCTCTGAGAGATCTCCCCACAAGTCCAAGAGGGACAAGGAAGAACAAGGGTGAGTAAGAACACTCAGCAGCTCGGCTACAAAATCACTTGGATTAATCTTAAATCATCAAAAATTGTTTACATCTAAGGTATGGGGGAATATTTATAGATGGAACAACCCTCCAGGACAGGTGAAAACACGAAGCTAAAATAAACTCGTCGCTAGTGTGAAAGGACCTCCTTGAAATGGCTCTAGTGCTGATTCCACGTGGCTGTTTGACTTCTGCGTAGTCTTCAGTGTTTTGATAATAACTGCTTCTAGGAAACTTTAAATGACGTGCAGCTGGATGCGTTTGAAAGCTAACTGGATAAGCTTTCACACCATGTATAGCATGCACCACGAAACCTTATAGATTGGTACAGTTTTGCATAGGAACTTGAGCTTCATGCAGACGATCGACCAGTCGACCAGTCTTCACTAAAACTGGTCGGCCGTAACGATGGTAACTCCAAACTGGTCGGCACTAGATGCATTGGAAACTAGACTCAACAAGATTTCCAACAAGTCATCATGGGCCTTCATATCTTTTGTGGATCAAAAGTTATGACTGATTCTTTCAGATGCTTCTGCTGGACTGGATTGGTTCGAGCGTAATTCTTCTCTGTAGTCCACTCTTGGCTTGTAACTATCATCCTCCTTAGTGAACCTGAACAATAGCAAAGTACACGACTTAGGTAGTATATAATTCTCATTAATAAAATGAGTTTCACAAAGTAGCGCGTGCACCTCTTGTTGTAGCTTCTTTGCTCGATTGCGAGTGATCGGACCTTTATAACCGGTGATCGGTTCTTCACGTGTAGTGGTCGGATCTTCATATATGGTGGTCGGACCAGTGATCTGTCCATGCACAGTGGTCGGAGATGTAGCCGGAGAGGTCGGTGAAGAGGTGGGAAAGCTCGGCGAGATCGCCGACGCTGGCATGGTCGTATCACTAAGGGTGGCCGAACACCAGCCGAGGGCACCTTCGATCACTTCGAGAAGCTGCTCGAGGACTCGTGTCCCAACCATGCCTTTCCCATCAAGCACCTGTACAAGGACTGCTCCCTCATGAAGCGGTGCTTGTCTAGTGGCTCCAGGAGGAAAGGGCAGGGCAGGAAGCGCTGGCCGACGAAGGACGACACTGGGGACAAGGACAATGGCTTTCCAGAGCCGGACGACTGCCTCATGATCTTCTCCGGCCCAGGGGCCTATGACTTCAAGTGTCGCCAGAAACTCGCACGCCGCGAGGTTTATGCATCCGAGCCGGTTGTGCCCATTTACCTCAACTGGTCCAAGTCCGCCATCACCTTTGACTGGACCGACCACCCGGACCACGTCCCGCAGCCGGGCAGGTATCCGTTGATGGTCGACCCAATCGTCGGCATGAAGCGGCTCACCAATGCACTGATGGATGGAGGCAGTGGCTTCAACATCATGTACGCCGAAACGCTCGACGCCATGGGCATCGACCGGTCACGCATTCGGCCAATCGGGGCACCTTTCCACGGCATTGTGCCTAGGAAGCAGGCCACTCCCCTCGGGCAAATCGATCTGCTCGACACCTTTAGGACTCCGACCAACTTTCAGAAGGAGACCCTCACCTTCGAGGTGGTAGGATTCCATGGATCCTACGCGAAGTTCATGGCCGTCCCCAACTAGACCTACCTCAAGCTGAAGATGTCGGGGCCGCGAGGTGTCATAACCGTCGGCACCTCCTTCCAGCGCACTTACCATTGCGAGGTGGAGTGTGTTGAGCACGCCTCGGCGGCCATCGCCTCTACGGAGCTCGCGATCCTCAAGGAGGGGGCAAATGAGGAAATGCCCGACCCTAAGCGGTCGGCTGGATGCTTCGAACCCACGGAGGGAACCAAGAAGGTCCTCATTGACCCTAAGAACTCCAGCGACAGCATCGACACCACGCTTTTCGCCAAATAGGAAAGCACGCTCGTCGACTTCTTCTACCAAAAGAGATATCTTTGCGTGGAAACCCTTGGACATGCCAGGAATTTCGAGGAAAGTCGCTAAGCATGCCTTGAAGATTAGGCTGTGCCCACGAGGTGTCATAACCGTCGACAGCTCCTTCCAGCGTGCTTACCATTGCAAGGTGGAGTGTGTCGAGCACGCCTCGGCGGTCATCGCTTGTGCGGAGCTCGTGATCCTCAAGGAGGGGCTAGATGAGGAAACGTCCGACCCCAAGCGGTCAGCTGGATGCTTCGAACCCACGGAGGGAACTAGAAGGCCCTCATCGACCCCGAGAACTCCAACGACAAGGTGGTACGCATCGACACCATGCTATCTACCAAATAGGAAAGTGCGCTCGTCTACTTCCTCGCCAACAGAGATATCTTTGCATGGAAACCCTCGACATGCCAGAATTCCCGAGGGAAGTCGCCGAGCATGCCTTGAAGATCAGGCCAGGCTCCAAGCCGATCAAGCAACGACTTCGTTGCTTTGACGAGGAGAAACGCAGAGCCATCGACGAGGAGATAACAAAGCTTTTGGCGGCAGGATTCATCAAGGAAGTGTATCATCCTGAGTGGTTAGCCAATCTCATTCTTGTACGAAAAAGAGTGGGAAATGGAGAATGTGTGTTGACTACACAAGCCTCAAAAGGCGTGTCCAAAGGACCCGTTTCCTTTACCACGCATAGACCAAGTACTCCACTCAACCTCGGGTATGAAACCCTCTACTTCCTTGATGCGTACTCCGAGTACCATCAGATCACGATAAAAGAGTCCGACCAGCTCATGACTTCTTTCATCACCCCCTTCAGAAGGTTCTTCTATGTCATGATGCCGTTTGGTCTGAAGAACGTGAGGGCTACATACCAACGATGTATGCTCAAGTGTTTCGGGGAACTCATTGGGTGAACCGTTAAGGCATACGTGGATGACATTATGATCAAGTCCAGGCAGGCCGACCAGCTCATTGCTGACCTGGAAAAGATCTTCGCTAAGCTCTATGAGAATGGCATCAAACTCAATCCCGAGAAGTGTGTCTTCGGGGTGCTGAGGGGTATGCTCCTCAGATTCATCGTCTCCGAGCACGGCATCGAGGCGAACCTAGAGAAGATCTCGGCCATCGTGAATATTGGTCTGATTTAGAACATAAAGGGGGTTCAGCGAGTCACAGGATGTCTCGCAGCGTTCAGCCGCTTCTTCTCACACCTCGGCGAGCACGGACTCCCCCTTATCGGCTTCAAAAGAGGACCGACCACTTCACATGGACGCCCGAGGCATAGGAGGCTCTTGACAAGATCAAATAACTCTTGACCAATGCTCCAATTCTAGTCCCGCCGGTCGAGAGGGAGCCTCTCTTGCCCTACATAATGGCCACCACCTAGGTGGTCAGTGCCGTTGTCATGGTGGAGCGGGAAGAAGAGGGGCACACCCTCAAGGTGCAACGCCCCGTGTACTTCGTCAGTGAAGTCTTGTCAGAATCCAAGACCCGCTATCCTCATATCTAGAAGCTCTTGTATATCATCCTGATCGCCAAGAGGAAGCTGCATCACTACTTTGAGTCACATCCGATGATAGTAGTGTCGTCCTTCCCTCTCTGCGAGGTTATCCAGAGCAGGGATGGTATGAGAAGGGTCGAAAAGTGGGCGCTCGAGCTGATGGGTCAGGACCTTACGTATGCCCCACAGACGGCCATCAAGTCCCAGGTGCTGGCTGACTTCATTGTAGAGCGGACCGAGGTCCAAATGCCACCAGCGAACGTCAACCAAGAGTGCTGGATGATGTACTTCGACAGGTCATTGATGAAGAAGGGCGCTGGCCTTGGGTTCGTATTCGTCTCCATTCTTGGAGTGCGCATGAAGTATGCAAACTGCGTTGACTTCCCCGGCTCTAAGAACGTGGATGAGTATGAGGCACTCATCAACAGCCTTCGCATAGCCATTGAGCTCGGCATCCGACGGCTTGACGTTCGAGGCGACTCGCAGTTGGTCATCAGTCAAGTTATGAAGGAGTTGAACTGCCACAATGAAAAGATGGCCACGTACTGCCAAGAAGTCTGTCGGCTAGAGGACAAATTCGATGGCCTTGAGCTCAACCACATCCTGAGACGACTCAACGAAGCGGCCAACGCATTGGTGAAGATGGCATCTAGTTGGGAACCGATACCGACCAATATTTTTGTCAGTGACCAATATAAGCTGTCCATTCGCTACGAGGAACCATGCTCGGGGGCTGACCGACCGCGGCCCCATCCGCCGATGAGTCGTCTGCTCTAGGCTCGGGGGCTAACTAACCATTGGTTCCATCCGACCCTGAGGTCGTGCAGCTAGATGAGGGCCCAGCAATGCGGAGCCCGCCCTCCGATCGACCGGAGGACGCCCTACCTCAACTACCTCATCCGAGGGATGCTCCCTGCCGACAAAATAGAGGCCAGATGGCTCACACGCCGTGCCAAATCAATCATCATCATCGAAGGGGAGCTCTACAGGAAAAGCCGCACCAAGATCCTGCTGCGATGCATCCCCACCGAACAAGGGAAGCTAGTGCTAAAGGACATATAGGCAGGGCTTGCAGACATCACGTTGCGCCCAAAACCCTGGTCAGAAACGCGTTTCGACAGGGCTTCTACTGGCCGACCACGGTGGCCGACGCTGAGCAGGTTGTGCGCACCTGCGAGGGGTGTCAATACTGCGCTCGGTAGACCAACCTGCCGGCTCAAGCCCTCCAAATGATCCCCATCACGTGGCCATTCATGGTCTGGGGGCTTAATATGGTTGGGCCCCTCAAGAAGGCGTCATGAGGCTACACACACTTGCTTGTCACCATAGACAAGTTCACCAAATGGATTGAGGCTCGGCCAATCTCGGTGATCACATCCGAGGAGGTCGTGAAGTTCTTCCTTGACAACGTCCACCACTTTGGGGTCCCAAACTCCATCATCATAGACAATGACACGCAATTCACGGGGAAGAGATTCCTCATGTTCTGTGATGACCACCACATCCGCATTGACTAGGCCGCTATAGCACACCCTCATACGAACGGGCAAGTTGAGCGCACTAACGGCATGGTTCTGCAGGGACTCAAGCCCAGAATCTTCAATCGCCTGAACAAGTTCGGCAAGCGGTGGGTCACGGAGCTGCCAGCGGTCCTCTGGAGCTTGAGGATAACCCCTAGCAGAGCAACATGCTACACCCCCTTCTTCATGGTGTACGGCGCCGAAGCCGTCCTTCCGACCGACCTCCAGTATGGGGCACCGAGGGTCAGGGCCTACAACGAGCACGAAGCTGAGAGGCCCCTGCTGAGGACATCATTCCTTTGGATGCACCCGCTGATCCTTCCAACATTAAGCAAGGTCCAATGACCCGAGCTTGATTGCGCCAGCTAAATTGAGAGGTGAGCTCGTTCTTAAGCGATACTTTTCATATTTTTTAGAATAGACTACTACCTAATGATGCTATATGTCTTTGGAACATTGGAGAGGGTCATGAAAAGCTTGGAGGAGTTGGTGGAGGCAAAGAAGACCAGCAAGGACGTCCAACACGATGTGAATGGGGGTTCCCGATCTTCCGTCAAGTAGAGTTAACTATCACTGTGGCGGAGAGTGACACACCGAACCGGCTTCAGATCGAAAGATCCAACCTTGCAATCTTAGCATCACAACTCCTCTGATTATCAACAGAGTTCTGGTTGACCTCACCAAGAAGGCTAATCCCTACCTATGCAATGAAAAACACAAGAAAGAACAAGAAAGAAAACAATAATTTAGAAGATAAACGATTAATCTCACAAAGTTGAGGTCTCACAAACCGATGAACGTGCGAAACTATTCTTGACAGATTAATCTAAGCAAAACCCAACCCTAATAATGGCGATGGTGGATGATTATATAGGTCTTAGGGTCATCGCTTACACTGGACGCGCCCCACTAACGGGATCAAAGACGATACACGGCCCATTGGGCCAAATACGGTGATGCAACACCGGGACAGATTCTTGATGCTGAATTATTTTCACGATTTCCATTGATTCTGAAGGAATTTTCACGTGAGACCACTTCCATTGACTTCCTTATGAAATTATCTTTCCATCCATATATGGATCATGGAAAATGGAGTCCGGACGCGTCCTGGGTGACCAGTTTAAGGCAGACTGGTCCTGCAGCCCGAGACAGACTCGAATTCATATTGGACCGGCCCTCCAGCTGCAGTTGGACGTCCTTGCTGGTTTTATTTGCCTCCACCAACTCCTCCAAGCTCTTCATGATCCTCTCCAATGTTCCTAAGACATATAACATCATTAGGTAGTAATCTATTCTCAAAAATATGAAATGTCGCTTCAGAACGAGCCCACCTCTAAGTTTAGCTGGCGCAATCAAGCTCGGGTCATTGGACCTTGCTTAATGTTGGAAGGATCAGCGGGAGCATCCAAAGGAGTGATGTTCTCATCATCCTCCCCTCTTGAAATGGAGTCGTCCTCGACTCAAAGTTATCTTCTCCCAAGTAAGGCTTTAAATCTAAAATATTTAAAGTGAAACTAACCCCGAACTCGGATGGCAACTCAAATTTGTATGCATTATAATTTATTCTCTCAATTATCTTATAAGGACCAGCAACTCTTGGCATTAATTTAGACTTACGCAGCTCGAAAATCTATCCTTTCTCAACTGTAACCAAACAAAATCACCTGGTTCAAACTTAACTTCTTCTCTACCTTTACTACCAGTAATTCTACACTTCACATTTATCTTTTCAATGTTGTGTTGAGTTTTCTCATGCATTTGCAAAATAAAATCAGCACGTTCCTTAGCATCACTATGAATACACTTATTAGTAGGTAAAGGTTAGATATCAGTAGGAGCACGAGGATTGAAACCATACACTACTTGGAAGGGACTTACCTTGGTGGTAGAATGTGTTGCCCGACTGTATGCAAACTCCACATGAGGCAAACATTCTTCCCACACCTTTAAATTTTTCTTCACAATAGCTCTCAACATGGTGCCCAACGCATGATTCACTACCTCTGTTTGTCCATCAGTTTGTGGGTGACATGTTGTAGAAAATAATAGCTTGGTATCCAACTTATTCCATAAAGTGTGCCAAAAGTGACTCACAAATTTAGCATCATGATCTGAAACAATAGCGGATGGCATATCATGCAAATGAACAATCTCTTTGAAAAAGAGGTTAGCAATATGAACAACATCATCACATTTATGACATGGTATAAAATGTGCCATCTTAGAAAAATGATCCACCACAACAAAAATGATATCCCTCCCCCTCTTAGTCCTAGGCAATCCTAAAACAAAATCCATAGAAATATCTGCCCAAGGAATAGAAGGAACAGGAAGTGGCATGTATAAACCATGTGGATTCAAGTGAGACTTAGCTTTTTGGCATGTGGTGCAACGAGCCATGTACCGCTCAACATCTCTCCTCATCCTTGGCCAAAAGAAATGTGAGGCCAAAACATCCTTCGTCTTCTTGGCTCCGAAATGCCCCATCAATCCTCCTCAATGTGCTTCATGTAACAATAAAAGACGAACGGAACCAGCTGGAATGCATAGATGGATAGTTCTAAACAAGAAGCCACCATTAATCACAAATTTGTTCCATGTCCGCCCCCTCTCTACAATTCAATAACACATCTTTAAAATCAAGATCAAGTGCACATTGTTCTTTGATTGATTCTAATCTAGAAATCCGGTAATCAAGTTGAGATACAAAGTATATCGTCTATACAAAGCATCAAGCAATCACATTATCTTTCCCTTTCTTGTGTTTGATAACATAAGAAAAAGATTCAATAAATTCAACCCACTTAGCATGTCTACGATTCAGATTATTTTGATAGTGAATATACTTAAGCGATTGATGATCAGAATGAATAACAATTCTTTAGGCCACAAGTAATGATGTCAAGTCTCTAAAGAACGTACAAGAGCATACAATTCCTTATCATAAGGGGAATACTTAAGAACATGACCATGCAATTTTTCATTGAAGTAAGCAACCAGTTTACCATCTTGCATCAAAACACCACCAATGCCCACGCCACTAGCATCACATTCTAGACAGTCTTACCAAAATTTGGAAGTTGCAGCAATGGCGCGTGCGTAAGCTTGTTCTTCAAAATACTGAAGACTCCTCATGTGCCTTTCCCCAACAAAACACCACTCCTTTCTTCGTCAACTCATGTAATGGAGCAGCAATGGTCCTGAAATCTTTGACAAAGCGGTGGTAGAAACCTAGAAGACCAAGAAAACTCCTAACTGTCGATGGTTTGGGGCCGGCCAACTCGTAATGGCTTCAATTTTCATCTCATCCACCTCAATTCCCTGTGAAGTAACAATATAGCCAAGAAAAGAGACTCGATCCATGCAAAAGATGCACTTGTCAAGATTAGCAAACAAACGTGCAGCTTGTAAGGCATTAAAAATAACACGTAAATGATCTGTATGTTCATCCAAAGACTTGCTGTAAATCAATATATCCTTATACTCCTACAAAAGGTTAGTGGCAGCAGGAGGCAACAAGCTAACAATATCATCAAGCGAAAACAAAACTTGTTTGCATATCAAAGCATAGCAAGTATCAGCATCCAAAATTTCAGCAAGATCATATTTTGTTGTAAGCATAACACCCCCTTCAATTTAATTCCCTCGGTCTTAGAAATAGGTATAGTCTTATCCCTTGTAGGTGGAAAGACAGAATGAACAACTTGCTGATTTTTAGATTTAGCCTCATTCAAACTAATAGCACTTTCCCTATCAGCTTGTACAATCTCAGCAGGGGTCAAACGTAACAAGGTAATTTTTTTGCCTTTATGCATAAAAGTGTATTAGTTACTTTTACCATGGTGCATAGCATCATTATCATATTTCCAAGGACGACCCAATAATAGTCAACAAGCTTGCATTGGTACCGCATCACAATCAACAAAATCAACATAAGCACCAATGGAAAAAGGAACTCTGCATGTTTGTGTTACCTTAGTTTTTCCAAAGTCAATGAACCATTGAATATGGTAAGGATGTGGATGTGTCCGTGTGGTCAATTCAAGCTTCTTGACCAAATCAAAACTCACCAAATTATTGCAGCTTCTTCCATCAATGATGACTCGTGCTCGTTGGTTCTTGATGACGAAGAAAATTTGAAATAAGTTGTGGCATTGGAGTTTCTCAGGTTGCTGAATTTGCGTGTTGAGCGCTCGCTAAACAATGATGTTCAGGTAACCCGAAGTGTCGTCGCCTCCAAGTACATGGCCATCGCCATCGTCATCTGTGGCATCACCATCTTCATCATCCTCGACATCGGAGGTGCTGATGCATCCTCCATCTTCTGTCACGGCATATGCCCGCTGACTTGGGCAATCTTTCCGCACATGTCCAAGGCCTTGGCAACGGTGGCACCAAATGTCAGAAGTGCGACCCGTCAAAGCGACGGATGAGGGCACTCTTGACGGGAACCTGCAAGGAATTTTTACCTGAATCTGAAGACCGTGCAGGAGGTGGTTTCGGTGCTGTAGAAACACCAATGGTGGGAGCAGAAGGGCGTTTGCCCACTGGTGAGGACGCTCGGAAAGACGAAGGCTTGGTCAGCCCCGAAGACGGCGCCGACGCATGTTGCGTGTAGGAGGTGCGATTCCTATTCTGCTGTTGACGTCCCTGCAATTCTT
This sequence comes from Oryza australiensis, assembly GCA_019925245.2. Taxonomy (NCBI): domain Eukaryota; kingdom Viridiplantae; phylum Streptophyta; class Magnoliopsida; order Poales; family Poaceae; genus Oryza; species Oryza australiensis. The sequence continues at coordinate 788,664 of JAIFGZ020000104.1, forward strand.
TCTCGGCAAGAATAGCAAACTGGAATAGCTGGTTGACAATATGAAATTCTTTATAATAAAAAATGTCCTGAATTTCACACCTCAAACCCAAATAAAAGCGAACAATGAAATCCTCATTTTCCTTCGAACACTACAACGCATGAATCCCTTTTGGAGCTTACCATAGTAATCCTGTACAGATTTCTCTCCTTGTTCTAAATGCATCAGTTTATTATGTAAATCTCTATGATAAGAAGGGGGAACAAAATGATCATGAATAGCTATCTTAAGTTCTTCCCATGTACTAGGTAAAGCATCATGTGCAGCTAGCCCGTTCCACCAAATAATGATAGTCCTTAAACTACTAGTAGCTTGACGAACTCTATGTTGCTTAGGCACAAGGTGGGCACTCAACTTTTGCTCGACCGTCATCTCCCAATCAAGATATCCCTCAGCACCATAATGACCCAAAAAGATGGTATTGTAAACTTGATCTTAGCATAAGGATCATCGGGGGCATGGTGACGGTGCTGGTTACCTCCCATACCGTCGTGTTATGGCGAAGACGTCATCGTAGTCTTTCTTGATGGTCATCGTTGCTACCAGAGTCATCATTGTTGGATGCTACTATAAAGGTTTCCAACTCGGTAACCTTGTCGGTTAACGTGGAAATTTGTTTGTCCAGCCTCTCCATGTTGTTGCCAATGTTGAGGTCAATGAGTGCATCAGTGATGGCCTTCCTTATGGCATCATTCATCCCTTTTTTGGCACTCTCTACAACGGCTTGCAGTTGAACTTGGCTGACACAGTCGCTGAAATCCTTAGGGGAGTTATCTCTAGCCTGCTCACTTCCTGCCATTGCAAACACTAAAACAGGAACTAACGGTGAAAGTTATCCCTACCAAAAAGCCTACATGGTTGCAGTGGTGCCTCTCTGTTAATAGCAAATGGAAGCTTCTTACCAAGCTCTTACAAGATTCTTACCAACGCGAGCAAAGGATGGCAAACGGTGGCTAAGTTATGATACCTGTGAAGAAGTGACACCATGATTGTAGGATCTTTTATGTACTGATTTGAAGGATATGTGGAGCTTGGAAGGCACACAAAAAGGAAAAAAATGTATATGTGGCACACAAGTTAGTAACAGATAGTAATGCTAAATTATAGTCCCAATTATTTGTTCTCGTTGCTGGCCGAACGTGTCTCAAGTACCAGGTGTGTCAGTGTCAACAAGTATGGAGAAACAAGTATGAAGGGTAGCAGGAGAACCAGGAACAAGGAACAAGACAACACATGCTAACACACTCAATTAGACATTCTCTATGTGCTCCTCTAGATATATTGTTTCTTTTTGCCTCTCTCTTTTTCTTTTTTCAGGCTATTGTTGTTTTTTGGGAAAATTTTGAATTTTTATTATTTTTATTTTTTTAATATTTTTCATGACTTAGGAGCACACGAGAAGTAACCACAGAAAAATTTGATCTTAAACAAGTGAAAGATGTGGCCTATAAAAATTCGAGGACGTGCTCAAAATTGGAAAATCTTTCGGGCTCGAAAAGGTAATCTTGTGACCAGTTTTTTGGAAAAAACAACTCGTCGAACCCGGTGAAGCCAAGGATGAACGGTTCCGTAAATTTTTTGATTGATTTTGATATATGGAACGTCTCAATCGGAGTCGATATGCGAAAGTTATGGCTATTTTAAAAAGCGACACCGAATTAGAGGACAAAACGAGAACAATGCACGCAAAGCGCTACGACGTGCACAAAACTAGTCACGACAGCTAGGGTTTGATGCAAACGATTTTGGGGGACACACGAACTGGATTCTAACACAATCTAACCAGCAACAAGACCTTGACCGGACAAAACTCAAACACGGACTGACTGAACCGAAATATGCAAAGGCTATGGCGCGGAAAGGTTCTAGGACAAAACAAATTTGGCACTTGGACTATGGACAAAGCGAAACACTCAAAACTAGGAAAAAGTTAACCTGACGGTAAACCTTAGCTCGATTCCAATTGATGTGAACAGGGTTCCCGATCTTTCGTCAGTAGAGGTAACTATCGTTGTGGCGAGAGTGACACACCGAACCAGCTTCGCATCGAAAGATCCAACCCCGCAATCTTAGCACCACAACTCCTCTCGGTTATCAACCAACTCCTCTACAATCTTATGAATTTTAGAAGTTTCAGAAATTACTAATAAAGAAAAATGAAAATTAAATGATTTATTGTGCCAGCGTCATCTACGGCCGATGTCACTGGCTCAGCGGCCTGCAAGACCGACACGTGGGGCCCATAGGTCAGTGGCGCGCGGGAGAGAGGGCGCAGGGTGGACTCGGTCCATCGCCCCCGGTCGAGAGCACACCACGTGGTGCTTGCCTGGCGCCTACATGGCAGCCATGTGGGTGACGGTGCCACGGCAGCATAGCCACGCGGACGGATCAATCCACTAGGTGGATCTGACAGCTGAGGAGGGAGGCAGCCGGTGAGGCGACGTGGCGGCACGTGACGGGACGGGTGGCGCACGGGGCTAAAAGGCCACCGGTGAGCGATGGAAGAGGCACGCGCGCACGTGCACGATGCGGTGATGAGGCGATGGCAAGGCACGGTGCGCTCGGAACAGGAGCGCCGAAGAAAAAAAGAAAAGAGGAGAGAGGGGATAGCTCACCGAAGAACGACCGGAGTTGGAGGGGACGCAGCGATGAGCGAAAGGGCGGTGGATTCTTGGGAAAAGTGGTGGCCGACGTGTTACTGGGACGCGGCGCACACGACGATGGCGGTGGATTGGCGCGACGAGTGACAGAGGCGATAAATCGGGCGGCCAGATGCGGCGAATCGACGGTGGGCTCAAATTTTTGTGGTGTGGGGGCACGGGGAGCTCAGGATTGCACAATGGAGAAAGGGGAGGCTCGGTCGAAGCTCGGGGGATATTTATAGGCGTTTGGGGGTGTGGACTTGGCCAAAAAACTCGAGAATGGCGGTGGCACGATGGCGGCGTAAATGGCGGGTGGACGGGGCTTGCGGATCCGGCTGTTCCGACCCATGTGCGCATGCGGGTGAGTGGTGGAGTGTTGTGGGGGCTTCGGGTGACATGGAGTGGGGCGAGGCGGCGTGGGAAGGGCGCGAGGTGGCCGGGTGGCATGGCAACATGGGGCGGCGATGCCCGGGAGAAACGGCAGGAGGTTAGGAATGAAGGCGACAGTGGGCCCCACCGTCGCTCCCGACCAGTAGGGAGGCGATCCGGACTTTGGCGCCGGCTCGTGCGGTCGGGGGCCTCGCCTTGGGCCGGCCCAGCGAGAGGAGGAGTGGTGCGTGGGGAAAAAGGACGAAGGATAAATGGGCGGCGGGAGAGAGAGAGAGGGAGAATGGGCCGGCGGCCCATGGCCCGAAAGGAAAGAAAAAGGAAGAAAAGAGGAAAAAGAAAAAGGTTTTTCCTTTAGGAATTTAATTACGATTAGCCTAATTCAAATTTTAAAATTGTTTTTCTTGCTATGAAAATTCCGATAAAAATCCTTTTAATGTATTTTGACCTGGGGAATATAACAAAAATCCCACCAATCCTTTTCCATTTATTAAATGGATTTTATTTATTATTCCTTGCACTTTCTTTATTTTCCCAACTTTCTTTTCCGCAATTTAACATGTGAATTTTAAACTAGGGGTAAAGCGAGGCGTGACAATTATTCCCTCCCTCTCCCATCATAGAAACCGTCCACCCACTTTCCCCTCCCTCTCCATTTTTATGAATCTAGCACTGCAACGGTGGCGAGGAGGAGAGGCAATGGATGTGGCGCTCACTGGAGCATGGCGGCGACAGCGGCCCTGGCCTACGGCCAAGGAGTAGCAGCGTGGAGGAGGCAGTGATGGGTCACGGGACCTGGTGGTGGATCGGTGTCTGGCTTCCCCCCTCATCCCTAGCGCCGACAACGATCTTCCCCTAGGGAATTCCCCTCCATGTCGGGACCATGGCGGCACCCATTGGGACGAGTGTCCCATCCAATGCATGCCGCCTTGCCATCCTCCTCATCGTCCACCGTCGGGGAGGAGGGGGTTCTTCCTGAACGACGGCGACGGTGGCGGTGTCCTCCAACGGTGACTTGGTCTTCAGATAACGAGTAACGAGGACGTTGGATGAGGCAACGAGTGAAACCGGTTCAAGACGGTGGCCCGTTCTTGACGATGGCTCAGCCTCCTCCTCTAGGCTCTCACCCACAAGGAACAGGGACGGGTTGGATGGCGTCGGCTTCTCCGGTCTCCTCCGGCTGGACCAGCCTCCCTTCTTCTCTCGTGTCACTGCTCTGCGTCGATCATCTTCTTCGAGCTCGACCTCCACGCCGCCCCTTCACGGTGGCTCCTCAGATCCGTCATCCATGCACGGTGCTCATGGGTCACCACCGTCCAGTGCACCATCCCATGGAGCTCCACCGCCACTGGTTGACCTCACACTGCAACAGCGAAGCAAATGGGGCTGCCATCGACCGAATGTGCGAATGTGTGGCTATGTGTGTTCATAATTTTTCTATTCAAGATACATGCAACATATGTGTAAGAGTAAATTATTTACTGCCAGATTAAGAGAAGTGCATCCATGTATTATTCTTGAGTAAAAAAAATACTACCAGTTGTTTATCCAAGAAAATCAAAAATCAAAACTTTCTGGTATTCGTAAAATATTACTAAGGACTAAATATGTGAAAAACAAAAGTGTAAAAAAATTCTTCCAAGTTTTCAACAAAGATAAACATATTACTATATGTATATTAGTGCGACAATTTGGAAGTAAAACTATTACTATCTGAGTAACTATTAACCGATCCATGCACCCATAAAATTAGGATAGGGGCGTCACCAATACATGAAACATATAAAAAATTATTATGTCCAACTAAGGAGTAATTCATTTACTAATAGAAGGGGCACGAGGAGTAATACATTTAGTTAAGACTTAAGACTTATATACGTATCAAGAAAGGTGCGAGGTGGAATATAAAAGAGAATGTAATAATTTATTTATCGAGAAATGGTTGTGAATAAAAAAAGATATGGAAGGACATGGCAAAATAAAATATGTGGGATTGAAGGGAAGAGGTGGGAACGGAAAGGTGTGGAAGGGGTGAGCGGGAAGACGGGTGGGGTGTAGCTGTGAGAGGACACACACGCGCGTGCACACACACACACACACATATATATATATATATATATATATGTGATATATATATATATATACTAGTAAATATGCCCGTGCGTTGCAACGGGCATCATTTTATTTTATCATAATTATTTTTAAAATTGAAGTCTCATGTAATTTCAATTTTTTTATATCTTCACCTGAGGCCTATTGTCCGGCACATTTGGAATACTAAACATACTTGCATGAGTGATTTGGATCGCGGCGCGGATGAGGACGGGAGGAAGGGGCGCAGGCGCGGCGCGGAAGCTCTGAGCAGCGACAGGAGGGAGGGGCGCAGGCGCGGCGCGGGGCGCAGAGCGGATGTGGACAGGAGAGAGGGACACAGGGAGGGAGGGGCGCAAGAGGTCTTTTTTCATCCAAGTTCTCCCTTTTTTTCAAGATGGGACTCGGGTTAATTTTATAAACACTCAAGAGGTTTTCTACAAAATAGCCAGCAGCATCGGGGTAATTTTATAAACACTCAAGGGGTTTTCTACAAAATAGCCAAGGGATTGCAGTTAATTTTATAAACAATCAAGGGTTTTTTTGCAAAATAGCCGATAGACAAAAATTAAATTTTATAAACACCTAAGGGGTTTTCTACAAAATAGCCAGGCGACTACGGGTTGTTTCTATAAACACTCAAGGGGTTTTCTGCAAAATAGCCAGGCGGACAAAAATTTTGGATGAAAACACTACTTGTTTTATAGATAGTTATATATATAGGATAGGGCTAAAATGCACCTAGGTGCATTTCAGCTAGGGGTGGACAAGAAGCTCGTGGTTCGTTAGCTCCCTCGGCTTGTGACGGCTCGGCTCGGCTCGTTTTAATTTCCTAACGAGACAAGCGGCTTTAAAGCTCGTTAGAGATAACGAGCTGCTCGAGCTAGCTCGCGAGCCGCTCGCGAGCCTAAACAAGCCGAGCACTTGGGTTGAGCCGAGCCAAGCCTGTCACGAGCCGAGCTGAGCCTGTCACGAGCCGAGTGAGCTAACAAGCCATGAGCTTACTGTCCACCCCTAATGGTGTATAAGGAGCCATGAACATGTATGGTGTATGTATAATAGTTTTATTTTATGGTGTATGGTGTAGCAAATTCAAAGTAGCCGAGCCGACTTAGTCGGGCGGATCAACCAGGTGCGCGCTCGACTGAGTCGTGCCGCGGCGCGGCGTGACGCATGCATATCCTCGCCCAAACCTTATCTTCATGCGCGCGCTTGAACCAATCACACAATCACTGAAACCCACTGGATAGCGGATCCCATTAAAACTCTAAAGTTAAAGCTTGCTTAGGCAAGATGAGTATTAGGATGGGTGACCTCATGGGAAGTGAGTGACCTTTTGGGAAATCTAGTTGCAACTTTATTTACACATAAATTACAACTTCATCTAAACATCAGTTACAACTCCACCTGTTACGACACACCAATATCATCGACCGCTCAATTGCAAAACACTAGTTGCAACTTCACCGAAGGACTTCCCAGGAGGTCACCCATCCTAATACTACTCTCGTTCAAGCACGCTTAACTTCAGACATATTATAGACACATTATATATATATATATATATATATATATATATATATATATATATATATATTCACAACAGCACAAGCGCTTACCAACTAAACAGTGGCATCAGAGCCATAATATTTTATATGAGGATCTCGGGCAAAGAAGAAAAACATCCAAAAATCTAAAGCGCCAGCTCAACAAAGGCTTGCATGTTGACGTCATTTGTCGATGACACTGTTCGTGTTTGGACCTAAGACGGGAGTTACTTTTTTGTTGGACTCATGCATAACCTGTGATGTGTTATGTTATTCACTGCTTAAAAAACAATTTTTTGCAGACGTACCATCTACCTATTTTATGTAGGCAGGCTCAAAAAAATGTCCGTATGTAAAAATATTTGGGTGGTGTTTCGTTAAGGCCCGTCTACGAAAATAAATTTTCATAAACGCGAGTTTCTCTCCTCCGTTTGCAATTCGTGCAACAACCGCTCCTCCAGTCATTTTTTCTCTCCGCGCGCCTGCCTCCCCGCTCTCCCTTTTTCCACTCATCTCCTCACTTTCCCCTTCCTTTCTAACCCTCCCACTCCCATCCAGCCTCCTTGGGCTTGGGCTATGATGGCGGGTGGTGGGCTCAGACTGGTGGATCCGTTGTCGATGCTCACGGGAGCGGCAGATCCTTTTAGTCCGGGGAAGGCAGGAGCAATGGCGGCGGGGGCCTCGGATTAGGCTGATCCGCCGCCAGTGCCCACAAGAGCGGTAGATCCACCGGCCCGTAAATAACGGGAGTGGGCTTTGACGGCAGAGCGGGCGGCCTTGGATTAGGCGGATTCGTTGCCAACGCCCACGTAAGCGTAGATCCGCTTAGTCGGGGACGAAGGGAGTGGCGGTGGCAATGGCGATGGGCTCGGGGATGGGGCTCAGGAGGGTAGATCCGCCGCCTGTGGGCTTCAGAGCGGCAAATCTGCTGGCAGCGGGCTTGGGAATGGTGGATCCGCTGCGGGCTACGACAACGATGACGATCACGATGACCTGCTCGCTGCTAGCTGCGACGTTGGCGGGTTGCGGCGACGGGGATAGCTGCTAGGGTTAGGGTTTCTGCATTTTTTAAATACTGATCACAGTCATGCATTATAACTTGACCGCGTGTGAAAATTGTGTTTTCACAAGTGGCTTCCTTAGGAGGTCTGCCTATGAAACCGATTTTCACGCCCGCATGTGAAAATCAGGATCTTCGCAGACACCACTTTTGACCGTTTGTAAAGATGTTTTCTGTAGTAGCGACTCATGTATTCGATTCGATTCATATTCGTTTTTAAGGAAATTCACCCATTTTTTAAAGCAGCAAGGATTTGAATTGTAACAGGTACACAAGTTCAAGCTAACGGAGTTGGGCATACCAAGTAACTGGGTGTTAAGAGAAGAGTGATGTTACTCGGCAGTAGTTCCTAAGCACGCTGAAGCTTGCCTATGCTAGAGGTGAAAATGAAATCATCCAGACATCCACCAAGCTGATGTCTTCTGCACAGCTAACTCCTGTGATGAATGAGTGAGTAATGGCTCAATCAATGTCGAACGACAAACGTGAGCATTAATATAGTTGAGCAAGATCTAGGTGAGAGACATTATGTCAGGAAGAGAGGCACATTATAAAGTAAGCTCGCATGCTTGTATGATCAGCATGCTGCTGCAAAGTGCGAGCATATGTTTCGGCATAAAACTCGGAAAATTTGCAAACAATCTATTTACTAATGGCTTGCAAAGTTCCATGTAGGCCATAAGCATGGGAGACAGTGGGAGGCCATTTATCCGATGATTGTTAGTAAGGGTGAGACGTCTACTTATCCGAGCAAGTTTTCGGCGACCTTTGGCTGGCGACCTTTGGCTGGTGAAGAGAAAGCCGTGACAGAACGATGCCTGTCGGCGATCTGAGCCACAGTTGTCTCCATGTCACGCTTTATGCTGACTTGGATTTTCTCTAGCAGAGGCGGATGGCGATGATGAGTAGACGAGGATAGTTGTTTCCAGATCTAAGAGACCATTTTAGATATATGAGAGGACATACTAGTTTTCTTGGAACCATAGACAAGATAGATCATGTAATTAGCAACCACCAACTCGCCCGTCGGCCCATCTTCTCTTGCTAACTCATTGAGTGGGGGACGAGGGGCAAATATCAATGTTAGTTTTGTTAGATATATCCACGGTTTGCACTTCGGTTTAGGCTGAAATTTTGGTAATTTTGTGGTCACCGAAATTTCAGGATTTTCAGCACTTTTTGGCATGAAATTATTTGAAAATTTAGCAAATTTTACTGAATATGAATAACTTTTGATCAAATTAAAATAAAAAGAGAAAATCCAAAAATTTTGGGCAAGAGAGTTGCTTGCCAGGGAGTAGGGGATTTCGAAACGAAATTTCAATCCCTGAACATATCAGGAACATGGTTTTGTAAATAGTTGGGAAGATGGGCTACATTATATATATCAGAAAAAAAGGTAGGGGCTAACTTGGATTTTAAAAAGAACTAATTTTATGTGCTTCCTTGCTATTGTTTTTTATTATAATCGATACTACTATTTTGAATTTTAAATTTTAACTTTCAAAGATAATATTAGGTAAAGTTCTTAGTTGTCTCAGTAGCAACCATGAAAAGGAGAGTTAGGCAACGAAAGCAGCAAAAAGACCGTTATATTAATTCTAAAAGCAACAATTAATCGATTAAGGCTCTTGCTTCTCTAAACATGTCATATTTCCAGTCCTTCAAGATGAAAACCACTATGTGTGTCATCATTTTCAGTTTTCATAATTTCGATATCCTTTTATATTTCGAGCCCTTCAAGATGGGTTGCTGCCTGATCAGCGGCTATGCATTTATTGTTGTATATCTGAGGGTGGCTTCATTTTGCTCTGTCTTCACGGATTTGGTGAAGTCTGTCCGTGTATATATATGAATCGTAAAAAAGAATGTGTAATAGGTGGCGGTTCGGAACCCTTAATAGGTATCGGTTTTGTACCCGACACCTATTGGTCGGCACCAATGATAAGAGTTATTGGTGCCGGTTCTTCACCCGACATCTATTGAGCCAAAAAGGTGCCGGTTTTGTATTGAGAACCGACACCTATTCGAGTAATAAGTGTCGGCGACTATTGAAAACCGGCACCTATTATGATATAATAGGTATCGGTTCTCAATTGCAAACCAGCACTTATTTGGACTAATAGGTGTCGGGTCTAGTTTCCAACCGACACCTATTTGGGATGTGCCGGTTTTTGTTTGAGACCGACACTTATTTGGGATAATAGGTGTCGGTTTTTGTTTGAGACCGATACCTATTGGTTGTAATAGGTGTCGGTTTTTGTTAAAAACCGGTACCTATTTTATTGAACGTACAAAAAAATTATATTTAGCATAAATATTCCTCCATACAGCCACACAACAAGCAGTCACAAAACATTTGAATTCCCATAGCAGGTCACATTTTGCAATGGTTCATACATCAAACATTATCACAGCTCATACAAAAACATTGCTGACAAGCATTGAGTTAGATCCATGCAAACTTTGCACATGTTTTCAACTTACAGATAATCATGTTTTCAACTTTGCACATTACACATACAACACATACATGATCTCAGGTACACAGCAGATCAGGTTGCCAACATCTGGAGACAATGAGGAGTATTTGCAAATGTTTTCCTTGTGTTCCATTTTTGAAGGCAATACTTATGTGCTTAGCCATACTGTACTACTACTAGAATGTATATAGCTGACTAGCTGTTGCCGACGCACAATTGTTGACAGTAGCTTCTCCCCACAGCTTCACAGCTAGTAGGTTGATACTACTACTTGGTGTATACTTTCTTGGTTTTGTAATAAATTTATTTTTTAGCTCCTTATATTTCTTCCAAAATAAATTTATTTTTAAAGTAACTATTGTATCGGAGTTTGTAAAAGTAGCGAATAATTGTATTGAAAGTAGATAAAATGAGAAAAAATTGTCTTGGTATTTGATAAAAGTAGAGGTATTTTAGGTTTTTGAATTTTGTATTGATATATATTAGATTAGTGAAAAATAAATTTATTTTGAGACGTACACATAGCAATATCATTATGTCCCCCACGAGGCCAATTTCATTAGCAAGAAGAAGGCAACTAGCATTGCGTGGAGATAACTGTAAACTAAGCACTTTGACTGCCCATTATATTACGGCTACAAGACCGAAGGAGAGTATAGTATGCCGAACGGTGAATTTCCATCATCTCATGCTGTCTGAAGGATCCATCCTATTAAGATGGGCAAGATAGCTTTGTTGGTGCACATTTGGTAATTTGATTATGTGAGTTGAAACTATGGACTTACTGAAACTAACCATACTCGTGTAATTTGCACAATTATATATGTATTGTAGTTTTATTTTTCTAATAGTGATGATGGTAGTTCTACCGTCAACTCTATACTAACTTCTAACTTAAAAAATGACATGTGTATGTTAGAGGGTTCACATGCCAACTACTCTCACTAACTCTTTACTTTTATGATAAAAAAATAATATAGAGCTAAAACAGTCTACATATGAGTAATAAATATGTATAACAATTAAAAGATAATAATAACATGCTAATGATAATTTTTTAATTAAACTTCTTTGCAATGCATGGGAAATATGCTAGTAACTTTGATATAGTCAATCAAATCACACAATTTATATGAACTATAGGAAGGTAGTGGTCTCGGGCATGCATATTATTTGTTTCAAATACGATATAAGAAAATAAGTCTAAATTAAAGTAAGATATTTTTCTGTTTTTAATTGAATGTTTATTGTTTTTGTTAACAAATCTTGAGAAACTTTTCACTAGTACAGAAACTTTTCACTATCTAAAGGAAGAAATGTCATAGTAATGTGTTAACATCTGGACAAATCATGTTTGCATCTATCTTGCGTTCTAAATACGGAGAGTATCTCTTATCCACGGGAGTACAAGACAGTGAGACTAGCTAGGTGAGATCAATGCGGGTTCACAACACAAAACTAATTACACATTGCAATATATAGAACCAACAAGGAAAAAAAGAGAGAAACAAAACCCTAAAGAAACTTACATCGGTCCGGTTGACTATGCCGAAGTGCTTGCCGGGCTATGGGGCGGCGGCGGTGGAGGGATGATGCCGCCGGCGGTGGAGGCGGGCCGAGATCACCGGCGGCGAAGGCGGGACGGAGATCACCGGCGGCGAGGCAGCCGGAGAGGCCGAGACACTGGACGATGACGGCGGGCGGACGGTGGATGTCGGCGGAGGGCGGCGACACTGGACTGAGTCGTCGAGGCGGTCGACGGCGGTCGAAGGGTGGGTGGCGCTGCGGAGACGGAGGACGGCGGTGGCGCGGACGGCCGGCGGCCGGCGCTGTGTTTGACGGAGGACTCGACGAGCGACGCCGGACGGGTGGACGGGCGATGGATGCGGACGACGGCGGCGCGGAGGTCGAGGCGGGTGATGGCGGTCGGAGGGTGGCGGGTGGCGGGCGACGAAGGGCGGGTGGGCGGCGCTAGACGGGTGAAATGGCGGCGGATCTGGACGACACCGAGGAGGCGGCGGATCTGGAAATATATATACTAACTTTATAGGTGCCGGGTCCAAATAAAAACCGGTCCCTATTAGGAGAAATAAGTGCCGGTTTTTACAAATAACCGGCACCTATTAGGAGAAATAGGTGTCGGTTTTAATTGATAACCGGCACCTATTAGGAGAAATAGGTGTCGGTTTTTAGTTGGATCCGACACCTATTCTCCAAAACCCTAATTCATTAGTTCCATTTATGCATGCAACTTAGGCTGCCAATGGGCCTGATATGTATGCATCAATCGATATATAATCATTCAGCAAATTAAATCCAACCATTGATTGTTACAACGGGACTGCACGCGAATATATTCATTCAGTTCCAAAATTATAGATTCATTTTTGTTACAATCAAATTCCAACTTATAAGTCGATCACTATTACTCCTTCTTCATGATCAATGCGAACATATGGGGCTTTCTCCTCTTCTTCGTCTTCATCTCCGTCTTCTTGACTTTCTTCACCTTCGTCTACATCTGTTGCAAAAGGTGGTAACTCGTCAATTTGAACATGGACAATGCAAATATTCTGTCATGCTCAATGACCGGGAACTCGTGGCCCCGATCACGAACTTGGTTACTCCCCGGCATACTCCAAGGTACCCCGCTCGCATCGTTCATCCCTCCTTCATCCATCGGTCCTACGAGAATTTTTAAAAAATGTGACGTCTTCATATAAATGACATTATTTTATTTTGGTTACATAACTCTACGGTGATAGTCTCTTCAAAGTTGACAATCCGAAATACTTTGAATTAAAGAAAAAGACACAAATGACATAAATGGTGTCATGCATCTACTAACATATACACACAAATCACAAAAGAATATCATAAAGAATCACGTACATAAATAATAAACAACTAAAATATACTAACCTTTAATTTTTCTGAAAATTTTTGGCAAAACCTTCCCCCCTCTGTTTCGTTCTACACATGAAGACCGAATAAAAATGAGCTAAATGGCTGAAAGGTGGCATTTATAGGTGGTCGGAATATAAGTATCGGTTTTTAACAACAACCGACACCTATATTACGAAGCTTACAGCGTAAGGAACCTTATAGGTGTCGGGTGAAGCTCAAAACCAGCACCTAAAGTATAGGTGTCGGTTGTTACTATTGAACCGACACCTATTTAGGACAAATAGGTGCCGGTTCCATTTAAGAACCGCGACCTACACTATAGGTGCCGGTTTTACTATTCACCCGACACTTATTTCGCACTATAGGTGGCGGTTATTAACAAGAACCGGTACCTATTCTTTACATGCTACCTATATGCATTATAGGTGCCGGATTTGTTTTAGCCGGCACCTTTTGGGGCGACACCAATGAGCCTTTTTGCAGTAGTGATGAGTGATCTTTTAACCTCAGATGGACGTCCAGGGCTTAATATATGACTACCTTTTTTGTCAGAACTACTTTGCTTGTATTCATACTGAGGATTATAGATGTTGTGTAGCCTATTTCTCTAGCTGCTGTTATGAAGAGCTTCAGTCTCAAAGCACAGTCAACGAACTAGTTATAAGTGAACTACAAATGTACAACAAATGCGAGCATCAATAGTTGAGCAGGAGACAGGTGAGAGACATTATGTAAGGAAGAGACACGCTACATCGCATGCCTTATATGGGCACAGGCTGCTGCAATAGAAAATTCTCAAACCATTCGTTTATAATATATAGCCTTTGCAGAGTTTGAATAGGCGCTATATGTAAGGATGGGAGACACCAGGAGGCCATTTATCCAGTGATTACTAGTAAGGGAATGGAGTTGTCAAGACTGGCTCTACTTCAACACCAAGCCAAGGCGACAACAAGCTGGACGGTGAACAGGACGGTATCGCTGATGAAGAACCGAGGAGGCGGAAAATAACAGGTGTCTTCACCAATGAGAAGCACACCAGAAGGGATAACCCTAGGCCAAATTGGACCAAGTAACTATAAGCCTATTAGGCCCATTGAGAGTGATCCGTAGAGAGGGAGAGATGAGTTGGAAATAGATATAACTTTTTGTATGTCTGGTGAGATTGAACTCGGCTGAAATTTGATGGCGACGACGGTGGCTTGGTACGGTTAGACGCAAGAAGTAATACCAATTCGAGTTCGTGATTTCCTTGCATGTTCTACCTTTGTTCTTAGGTTCTTGTGTGTTCTGGATTGAGAGGTGCTAACAAATAAGGGTATCAGAGCCTTCCGCAACCATTATTCTCTTGATTCAGCCGTAGAATCACCAACCGAGGATTGGAATTACTCGTCGAGCAGAGCTCCATGAAAAGGAAACTTGCCTCGGTAGGGTTGGCTGAATTCGGAGTTGGTTGCGAGACTCAATCCTAGATAAACCACACTACATCACCGAGCAGGCGGCACAACAGTTGATGGCGCAGGATGGCAAACTCGATTTGCTTTTGAAGACACTAGAGGAGAACGAGCGAAAGATGGTGGAAGCAGAGAAAAAGATGGAGAAATCTTGCGCAGATCTAGTCGATCTCAAGGTGGCGGCAGAGGCAAGGATTCCTCAAGTAGAGAAGAGGGTGAACGACTTGAGCTCTATTATGGGAGCCCTGAGAGCCAAGGTCAAACACCTGGAGGGCACTCTGCTTCGGCAAGCACAAACAGACAAGGTGGTGGTGGAACCCAAGGAGGATCCGTTCATGTGATCTCCTTCACAATCTCCATCATTTATCCATGGAATGTGTGACCCTCTCATGCATTCATCACTTCCTCTAGGGTTTGATTCTTTGGTGGATCCTGTGGAGAATGGTGGTGGATCTGGAAACGTAGCAAGAAGTGTACCGCCCATGACTTTCCCTCGGTTCAATGGTGATAATCCACAGATGTGGCGTGCAATTTGTGGAGTGAATTTTGATGTGTATGGGATACATCTTGGTAATTGGCTCAAGGTTGCTACACTCAAATTTGTTGGCAACGCTGCATCTTGGTTACAATCGGTTCAAAATCAACTCATCGGGGTAACTTGGTATGATTTGTGTGAGAGAGTATGTGCTAGATTCACTGTGGATCGATAGGAAGCTTTGATTAGGCAATGAACACACACACGCCAACAGCTTCAGCCTCGTATATGTTAAGTGATTTGATAGACTATGTTAAGTGATTTGATAGTGTTTGCACTAGGTTCTAGCCTATGAGTAATCTGTACCTCTAGTATATTTTGTTACCAAATTCATTGATGGTTTGAAGGATGAAGTTAGAAGAGTGGTGCTGGTACAAAGGCCTCAGGCATGGATTCTGCTTGCTCTTTAGCCATGCTACAAGAAGTCTTAGAAGGAGTGAAACCTGTAACTTACAAAAGAACTGATAACAACATCTACACCAAAACTATGAACAAGGTAGCTGGACCAATGTTGGGAATGTTAGTGATATGCCCTAGAGGCAACATGGAGATGTTGGATGTCACGTCAATGTTTATGTATTTATGAATAAAGTGTTATTCAGTTCCATGAAATAGACATATTGTATTGATCAATAAGTACGTGACTTATTTATGAGACTCGATATGTATGAATCTATTTCTAAACGATCCCGATCATATGTCATATTGTTGGAACAAATATGATTCTAAGATCGGCATGTTTATTGATTGATGATCATGTCTCATAGATCATGGGTATGGTGATACCAAATCAATAAACCTGGACATATGTGTTGGAGAACACATTGTTGGATAGACCCACCATGAGACACTACAGAATTAATGTGCCATTAGTTGGTCTCGAGGTAGTGTTGGTACAAAGTCCTTAGACCTGAGATCACCATGGATTCCAACATGTGTAGTAGCCTACTTTGGGACTACCAAACGCTATTCCGTAATCGGGTAGTTATAAAGGTAGTTTTCGGGTTTGCTATGAAACATGGAGTGGGATGTGAGTGATCAAGATGGAATTTGCCCCTCCTTTGAAGAGATATCTCTGGCCCCTCGAGGTAATGGATTATGGAAATGCATGGCCATGCTAAGTTGATTGAGGAGTCAATCACCGACGATAATCCAATACGGTTCGAGTGAATGGTTAAGCTATTGAAGGGATGGCACACATCTTGCCTATAGCTTAACCGGTATCGTGAGACAAAGGGATTTGTATACACATTACAGGTTCGAGCTGATATTATTCTTGTATACTATGGTGTCAATATGTGCTGCTAGGCGCCGTGTTGACGGGTCGGCTGAGTTAGACTCGAGCCGACGATCGGCTAAGTTAGACTATAGCCGAAACCGAGTATACCTGAACCTATAGGGTCGCACGCTTAAGGGGATAGAATAGATATTCGAGTTGGACTCGGATACGGCTCGATCGGATAGGGATCCGATCGGATAGAGTCCTATGGGCTTACGACGTATGGGCGGCCAACTCTATGAGATACGGATGAGATCCGATTCAAAATAGAGTCCTAATCGGCCACTAGTCCCGTCGGCCAACTCTATATAAAGGAGGGAGGGGTGGAGAGCGCCACACGTCAATTGCATCGCGTGCAACGAAGTCGCCGAGATCAATCTCCACGGAAACCCTCCCCACTTTCGAGCCAAACCCTAGCCTTGCATCGCGTGCTAGCACACGGGTGTTCGGCGTTCGTCCCCGGACGTGTGGATACCGGTAGAGGCGCCGCTACGTTGCGCGCGTTGATCGGCCGGATCGGCTGCATCGGAGCGATCGGCGTGGTGGAATCGGCACGTCGGGCGCATCGGAGCGAGGCGTGAGAACACGGCCGACGACTCGAATCGGCTGATTGGCGAATCGGCCGTCTCCGGGAATCGGCTACACCGTTCCGGATCGGATTGCCCCTGATTGGCTATTCCGCTGCGCTCTACTCCAATTGGTAACGATCTATCGGCCCTTACTTGCAAGTGTTCCTGGTTTGCGCGGTAGAAAATTTTTGTTTTCGGCTAGCGTAGCTTCCGCGTAACCCTTCGGTGGTATCGAGCTTCTCTTGCTTAGTTCGGGTTTTAGATTGGATCTGGAACAAGTTTTGCGCACGGGTTGATTAGATCAATCGGTTTTACGGGATTTGTTGAGGAGAGTTCATGGTAATTGCGTTCCTTGATAGTGTATCGGAACGGCGTAATGTGATTACGTGAAGCAATATCCATAGAACTCGGTTTGAGTCGGCTTCGAGATAGCGTTCCTTGATAGTGTATCGGAACGGTATAATGTGATTATGCCGAAGCTATCTCGTAGTCCGATCTTGTTTGCTGCCTCGCGCATGCACAAACCATCTCCCTTGATAGTGTATCGGGACGGCATAATGTGATTATGCCGATATGGTTTCCGTAAGCCGTGTGCATACCCCCCTTATAGGTCGTCTCGATGCCGTAGCTCGCGATAAGTAGAAAACGTTTCTACGCCTAACTTGTTTTTGCAGAGAATGCTTTGAGATGGTATGGCCCTATTGTATGTATGAGATGTATGAGATGCATGTGATGCATGTAATATTCTTTTATATGTGCAATCCTTGTAATATTCTTTCATACGTGCAATGCTTGTAATATTCTTTCACGACTGCGAGTCGATGTAATCTTCAATTAGAGCTTCTATAGTAGTAGCTTAGTTTGAAGAAATCAAGCATCATGCACATTGGAAGATGGTGCCGAAGATGGAGATCCTCGGCGCCGACATGGAGATGGAGATCACCATGTGAAGGGGGCCATACTATTTCATTATATGCTATTCTACCCGCTTTCATATATGTGATATGTTTGTTTGATAGGATAGCATCCCTCGTAAAATTAAGTAGTAATGATGCCCTTCCAAATGTTGCACCCGTCACCGTTATGCTCGTCAATGGTGGGTCGCAAAGCGAGTGACATTCTCTATCATAACACGAGGGGTATATGTCGACATATACATGCAGGAGCATTTGGTTTACTTAACAAGGCTATCAAAACAGTTTTGGGCCTTGGGGCATAGGTTGGCGCCGGGGCATGGAGATGTCACACCAACAACAAGAGTCACATAGAGATGTGATTAGCAAGGAGTTGCTTACCGATGTTATTAATTTTCTAGCAGTGATGCCAAAGCTCACTAGAAAATTAATTAACATGTGGATCTTGACCCAATACGTAACCTAGAGGGAAGGTGGAAAATACGTAATGGGAGTCTTATGTTAAATTGTTTAACAAAAGACATAGCATAAACATTGTGCTAAACTTTGCTTTTTTTGTTGTAGAATAAATGGCGGCTAATACTACACCCGTACCTTTAATTTGCGATCTATTCTCGAAAAGGAAAAATTAAATGGAACAAACTTTATGGATTGGTATCGTAACTTGAGAATTGTTCTCAAGCAAGAGCGTAAGAAGTACGTTCTTGAAGTACCCTATCCCGAGGATTTGCCTAATAACGCCACCGCAACCGCACGGAGGGCTTATGAGAAGCACACTAATGATGCCCTAGATATAAGCTGTCTCATGCTTGCTACAATGTCCCCCGAGCTTCGAAGCAATATGAGAGCAACGATGCTCACACTATTATTCGGGGACTGCGTGGCATGTTTGAGAACCAAGCTCGGGCCGAGAGGTTCAACACCTCAAAGTCCTTGTTTGCGTGCAGCTTGTTGAGGGGAATCCCGTCACCCGCATGTGATAAAGATGATTGGCTATATCGAGAGTCCGGAAAACTAGGTTTTCCCTTAGCCAAGAGTTGGCTACCGATGTGATTCTCCGCCGCTCCCTCCGAGCTTCGAGCCATTCATATTAAACTATCACATGAACAACATGGATAGAACCTTGGCCGAATTGCATGGGATGCTAAAGACAGTGAGGAGAGTATCCGAAAAATGGTCATCATGTGATGATGATGCGAAGGCTAAGCACAAACCACTGTCAAGAAACTTTGCACCAAGAGGAAGTTAACTCCCGATGAGATCGCGAGTGCCTCTAATGCAAAGAAGGGCAAGAATCGGCGGCATCGATGCCGTTTGCTTCTACCGCAAGGAGACAGCCACTTGGAAAAGGAACCGCAAGAAGTACATGGAGGATCTCAAGAAGAAGCAAAGTACGACTTCGCTTGTATTAATGTTATAGACATTAATCTTGCTACTTCACCTACGACTCTTGGGTATTTGATACCGGATCGTAGCTCATATTTGCAAATCGTTGCGAGGGAATGAGAAGAAGTAGAGGATTGAGAAGGGGCGAGGTGAACTTGCGCGTCGGCAATGGAGCAAGTGTTGCTACGGTTGCTGCCGTGCATACCACTTCATCTACCTTCGGGATTAGTTTTGGAATTAAATAATTGTTATTGTGTTCCAACACTATGTCAAAACGTTATTTCCGCTTCATGTTTGCAAGCGGAAGGATATGATTTTAGATCAATGAACAATGGTTGTTCAATATATCTTAGAGATATGTTCTATTTTCATGCTCCATTGGTGAATGGATTATACGTTTTGAATCTTGAAGCGTCTCCCATCTATAACATTAATACGAGAAAAGGCAACTCTCTAATGATATAAACCTCACGTTTATCCGGCATTGTCGCTTAGGCCATATAAATAAGAAACGCATGGAGAAGCTCCATAAGGATAGATTGCTTCACTCTTTTGATTTTGAATCATTTGAGACATGTGAGTCTTGTTTACTTGGTAAGATGACAAAGGCACCTTTCACGGGGCACAAGTGAGAGAACAAGTGACTTGTTGGCACTCGTACATACGATGTATGTGGACCAATGAGCTCAACGGCCGAGGTGGTTATCGTACTTCATTACCTTTACCGATGACTTTAGTAGATATGGTTATATCTACTTAATGAGGCATAAGTCCGAATCCTTTGAAAAGTTCAAAGAATTCCGAAGAAGTACGTAATCATTTAGGGAAAACAATCAAGTTTCTACGATCGATCGTGGAGGGGAATACTTGAGCCAAGAGTTTGGTAATCATCGAAAGATTGTGGAATTGTTCCACGTTGACTCCGCCAGAACTCCACAATGGAATGGGGTGTCCGAACGGAGAAATCGCACTTTGTTGGACATGGTGCGGTCGATGATGAGCCAAAGTGATCTTCCGTTATCCTTCGGGGATATGCTCTTGAAACAGTGCGCTCACACTAAATAGAGTTCCATCTAAGTCGGTTGAAAAGACACCATATGAGATATGGACAGGGCAACCCCTAGTTTGTCTTTTCTCAAAATTTGGGGATGTGAAGCTTATGTAAAATGTTTACGTCGACAAGCTCACACCCAAATCGACAAGTGCTTCTTTGTGGGATATCCTAAGGAAACTAAGGGATATTACTTTTATAATCGGGAACAAGGCAAAGTGTTTGTCGCCCGACATGGTGTCTTCTTGGAGAAAGAGTTTCTTTCAAGAAGGGTTAGTGGGAGCAGGGTGCATCTTGAAGAAGTTCAAGAAACACCGAAAATGTTTCGCGACCACGGAACCACAACAGAGGAGCAAAGAGTTGCGCCACCGGTTGTAGATACACCGCCCCACGGAGGTCCGAAAGATCACGTCGTGCGTCCGCAGTACACAGTGCGGAACAACGTGATATATTGTTGTTGGACAGCGATGAACCTAAGACCTATGAGGAAGCGATGGTGGGACCCGATTCCAACAAGTGGCTTGGAGCCATGAAATCCGAAATAGAATCCATGTACGACAATCAAGTTTGGAACTTGGTTGATCCACTCGATGGTGTCAAAACCATTGAGTGCAAATGGGTTTTTAAGAAAAGGCCGATATGGATGGAAATGTTCACATCTATAAGGCGTGATTGGTGGCGAAAGGTTTTAAAAGATTCAAGGAGTTGATTATGATGAAACCTTCTCGCCCGTCGCAATGCTTAAATCTATTCGGATTATCCTAGCGATTGCCGCATATTTTGACTATGAGATATGGCAGATGGATGTCAAAACGGCTTTCCTAAATGGAAACCTAAGCGAGGATGTATACATGATACAACCTCGTGGTTTTGTCGATCCAGTAATCGCTCGGAAAGATATGCAAGCTACGTAAATCCATTTATGGATTGAAGCAAGCATCTCGGAGTTGGAATATTCGTTTTGATGAAGTAATCAAAGGGTTTGGTTTCATCAAAAACGAAGAAGAGGCCTGTGTTTACAAAAAGGTCGAGTGGGAGTGCAATTGTATTTCTAATCTTATATGTGGATGACATATTACCGATTGGAAATGATATCCCTATGCTAGAATCCGTCAAGTCTTCATTGAAAAATAGTTTTTTCATGAAAGACTTAGGGGAGGCAACATATATATTGGGCATTCGGATCTATAGAGATAGATCCAAGAGGCTAATTGGATTAAGCCAAAGTACATACATTGACAAGGTGTTGAAAAGGTTTAACATGCATGATTCCAAGAAAGGTTTCTTGCCCATGTCACATGGCATTAATCTTAGCAAGAATCGGTGTCCTCGGACACATGATGAGCGGAATAAGATGGGTATGATTCCATATGCTTCGGCAATTGGATCCATCATGTATGCCATGCTTTGTACACGCCCGCATGTCTCGTACGCTTTGAGTGCTACGCAGCGCATACCGATCCGATCTAGGTGAAGGTTACCGGATCGCCAGTAAAGAATATCCTTAAGTACTTGAGAAGAACTAAGGATATGTTCCTAGTCTATGGAGGTGAAGAAGAGCTCGTTGTAAGTGGTTACACCGATGCTAGCTTCCAAACAGACAAGGATGATTATAGATCGCAACTGGGTTCGTGTTCGCCCGAACGGAGGCGCGATCACTGGAAGAGTTCCAAGCGGGATACGTTGCTGATTCTACAACGGAAGCCGAGTACATTGCGCTTCGGAAGTGCAAAGGAGGCTGTTTGGATCAAGAAATTCGTTTCGAGCTTGGTGTGATGACTAGTACGACTGGTCCAATGTCTCTCTATTGTGACAATAGTGGAGCCATTGCGCAAGCCAAGGAGCCGAGCTCACATCGAAGTCCAAACACATACTTCGGCGATATCATCTCATCCGCGAGATTGTGGACAGAGGTGATGTCAAGATATGCAAAGTGCACACGGATCTCAACATAGCCGATCCGCCGACAAAACCTCTCCCTCACCGAAGCATGAGGCGCACGCAAGAGCAATGGGTATTAGATACTTACATGATTGACTCTAGTGCAAGTGGGAGATTGTTAGTGATATGCCCTAGAGGCAACATGGAGATGTTGGATATCACGTCAATGTTTATGTATTTATGAATAAAGTGTTATTCGGTTCCATAAAATAGACATATTATATTGATCAATAAGTAAGTGACTTATTTATGAGACTCGATATGTATGAATCTATTTCGAACGATCCACGATCATATGTCATATTGTTGGAACAAATATGATTCTAAGATCGGCATGTTTATTGATTGATGATCATGTCTCATAGATCATGGGTATGGTGATACCAAATCAATAAACATGAACATATGTGTTGGAGAACACATTGTTGGATAGACCCACCATGAGACACTACAGAATTAATGTGCCATTAGTTGGTCTCGAGGTAGTGTTGGTACAAAGTCCTTAGACCGAGATCACCATGGATTCCAACATGTGTAGTAGTCTACTTTGGGACTACCAAACGCTATTCGTAATGGCAGGTAGTTATAAAGGTAGTTTTCGGGTTTGCTATGAAACATGGAGTGGGATGTGAGTGATCAAGATGGAATTTGCCCCTCCTTTGGAGAGATATCTCTGGGCCCTCGAGGTAATGGATTATGGAAATGCATGGCCATGCTAAGTTGATTGAGGAGTCAATCAACGGACGGATAATCCAATACGGTTCGAGTGAATAGTTAAGCCATTGAAGGGATGGCACACATCTTGCCTATAGCTTAACCGGTATCGTGAGGCAAAGGGATTTGTGTACACATTACGGGTTCGAGCTGATATTATTCTTGTATACTATGGTGTCAATATGTGCTGCTAGGCGCGTGTGACGGTCGGCTGAGTTAGACTCGAGCCGACGATCGGCTAAGTTAGACTATAGCCGAAACCGAGTATACCTGAACCTACATGGGTCGCACGCTTAAGGGGATAGAATAGATATTCGAGTTGGACTCGGATACGGCTCGATCGGATAGGGATCCCGATCGGATAGAGTCCTATGGGCTTACGACGTATGGGCGGCCAACTCTATGAGATACGGATGAGATCCGATTCAAAATAGAGTCCTAATCGGCCACTAGTCCCGTCGGCCAACTCTATATAAAGGAGGGAGGGGTGGAGAGCTGCCACACGTCAATTGCATCGCGTGCAACAGAAGTCGCCGAGATCAATCTCCACGGAAACCCTCCCCACTTTCGAGCCAAACCCTAGCCTTGCATCGCGTGCTAGCACACGGGTGTTCGGCGTTCTGTCCCCGGACGTGTGGATACCAGTAGAGGCGCTCGCTACGTTGCGCGCCGTTGATCGGCCCGGATCGGCCGCAATCGGAGCGATCGGCCGTGGTGGAATCGGCTACGGTCGGGCGCATCGGAGCGAGGCGTGAGAACGCGGCCGGACGACTCGAATCGGCTGATTGGCGAATCGGCTGTCTCCGGGAATCGGCTACACTGTTCCGGATCGGATTGCCCTGATTGGCTATTCCGCTGCGCTCTACTCCAATCGGTAACGATCTATCGGCCCTTACTTGCAAGTGTTCCTGGTTTGCGCGGTAGAAAATTTTTGTTTTCGGCTAGCGTAGCTTCCGCGTAACCCTTCAGGGAAACAATAATCAGAATAAGGATGATATAATGGGAAATACTGAAGATAGGAGATCTATTGAAAATGCCAAAGTGAGGGAAGAAAGGTTGTCTGCCTGAAAGCTTACAAAAAGGCCAAGGGCCTGTGTTTCACCTATGGGGAGAGGAGGCAAGAGATCACAAGTGTTCCACCTCTGTTCGATTACATGTGGTACAAGAACTATTGGACGCTATACAAGAGGAACCTGAAGACACTTCCACTCCAAAAAAAAGGAGACTGATGGAGAGGGCAATTTATTCGCTATTTCCTAGCAGGCCTTGAATGGAACGGAGTCATCACAGTCTATTAGACTTAGGGGATGCATTCAAGGTGCAGAGCTACTAATGCTAGTGGACTCGGGAAACACACATTCCTTCATTGATTATCAAGTAGGAATGAGGCTTAAGGGAGTAGAACTGCTAAAGTCACCCTTGAAGGCGCACATAGCAGATGAGGGACAACTAGCCTGTACTAAAGTAATTCCTCAATGTACTTGGTGGATGCAGGGACATAGTTTCAGAAATGATTTTCGTCTTCTCTCTTTGGGCAGTTATGACATAATCTTGGGCATGGACTGGTTAGGACAACACATTCCTATGCAAAATGATTGGGCAAGTAAATGGATATAGTTCCAATATTAGCAACAACTTGTTATGTTGCATGGCATTTTAACCCAAACTGCCTATTGTTCTCTCATATCTGCTGAACAACTGAATGGCATGACTAAGAGTGGGTGCATAATGTACATGGTGCAGCTGCCTGATGGAGGTGACTCCTGAGCAAGATGTCAAAATGTCAAGCCTTGTTCGTTTAATCTCTCTCAGAGCAACTTCAGCAGCTCGGCTAAATTGGATAGTCAAATTCTATTGTTTAGCCATTCTATAAAATAAAGAACTTTTAAAAAAGAAGAGATCCACAGCCTTGCTATTTTACAAAGTCAGGTATAAAGTTCTTATGGTTGGCTTTAAATAGCCAACGAAAGCCAAGGGATAGTCAGCTTACTATTTTACAAAATCAGATAGCCAAGCTGCTGGAGATTACTTTTTTGCTATACAAATTTTAAAATAGCCTCCACAACAAGAATAACCAAGCTGGGAGTTGCTCTTATAAGGGGATTGAGAGGGATTTATTTCACACCTATTTGGTGTGAAATTATTTCCCTCAATCCCTTTCAATCCTTCACTCTTGAAGTTTAAACAAACAAGCCCTTAGGATTTTGTTGGGTTCCTCCCCTTCTTGCCCTCCTTCCTCCTCCTTCGCACCTTCTTCGCACCTTGCATCTGTCTTTATTGGTAGAGGTGCTAGTCTCAACAATAGGTTGAAGTTTCATGGCTCCAAATGCACCTTCCAAGTTGGAGATTAATGTCAAGCTAGTCTCGCCATGTGGAGCGGACTCAGTGTTCATCGCCTTAGCCATCTACATGTTTACAAAGTATCTCAGGTTATTACTCCATGTAATGGTGAGAAATTGCATAAATTCATTGCATAAAAGTGCATACATAAAAAGAAAATATGCATAGTAAAAGTTGTTGGAACAGAAAAATAAATTCATTCGAATTTCATAAACAGTAGTGAAATGCTTTCAAATGTGAAAATAGGACTTAAATTCGAAATCCTAGGGCATTTCTATGCTGAAATATGATTATGTGATGATTTCTGCAAAGTATAAGGGCCTGTTAGTAGTTTTTCATGCGATGGAGGGGTGCATTTGGTAATTCCTGAAATTTCAGGGGACCATGCGCAAATTTCCGTGCAGGAAAGGGTCTATGCGTGACTTTTGGAAAAAAAAAACTCCCTGTTGCAAAATCACCATCTTCTTTCCATCTTCCTTCTTCCTAAGACTTTCTTTTTCTGTCTCCTTTCCTTTTTTGGGGAACGAGGTGCCGACGGGGGCTTGCCGCTGTGGCGGGGCGGCGGTGCCGACGCGGGCTAGTCGGCAAGGTTCGGCCACGATGCGGGTCGCCCCCGGACACGTGGCTACAGCGCGGCGGCGTGGTCTTAGCATGGGTCGCCGTCAGGCATATGCGGCTATGGTGCAGGCTCGTGGCCACGCATGGCGTTGATGTGGGGTACGGCCATGGCGCGGGGTCGCTGCCGTGGCGTGAGCTCGACGCACCGAAGTTAGTTGTGATGGTTCGAGGCGCCGCACCGTGTTTGCGGACTGCGAATTTCACCAATCAGCTTACGCTGACGACTCATAGTCGGCTGTGGTGCATTTCGTCGGGAACGGCAAAAACGAAATGAGTATAGAGAGAGGATTTCATTTTTGCAGTTCATTCAAAGAGATCCAAAAAGACCTTCTTCTACCTTGTCTTCGGTAGAGCGTCGTTGCTGATAATTTATTACGTAACCCCTCTACTCCGTACCGTAATTCAAAAAGGTTATGTAACTATATAGATATATGGAAAAATGAAGACACAAGATATGAGAATTGAGAGTATTTTCATTCGTGTTTTTTTAACTATACACAAAACCTCTTTTTCTTCTCTTTTTATATAGCCAACTTTTATACATAAAAAAACATTAACTAGCAAAAATGTCCATGCGTTGCAACGGAACGATGATGTAAGGAGGGAAGCAGGCGGAGGGCGAAGGTCCAAGCTGCGACGCGGGAGCTCCGAGCGGCGACGGGAAGGAGGGGCGTAGGTGCGGCGCGGGAGCTCCGAGCAGCGATGGGAGGAAGGGGCGCAGGCGCGATGCAGATGGGGACGTGAGAGAGGAACGCAAAAGATTTTTTTCACACACATGTACACCATCACCCCCTAAGAGTATGTCCATATTTGATAATTTGATTATTACGAGACAAACTTAGCGCTTAATTATCGACATATATATAATAGTAAATATGTCCGTGTGTTGCAACGAGCATCATTTTATTTTATCATAATTATTTCAAAGTTTGAGTCTCATGTAATTCTAATTTATATTTTTTCTTTATGTCTTCACCGAGACTTATTGTCCGGCATACTTGGAATATCAAACATGCTTGCGCGATTAATTTGGATTTAATTTAATTTAATTTGAATATCAAAGGTGAGTTTGTTTTTTCTATTGTAAAATACAAACTAAAGCTAGTATGTAAACACCATCATATAAAAAATCTAATGTGACTAACTATAACTTTGCATATAACATTGTCACTTTTCAGCATTGGGACTGCAAGTTAATTTTATAAATACTCAAGGGATTTTTTGTAAAATAGCCAGATGAACTGTGGGTTAATTTCGAAAAAACTTAAGAGGTTTTCTATAAAATAGTCAGGCAAAACAAAATTTTTGGTGAAAACACTAGTTACTTTATAGATAGTTATAGATTGGGCTGGTCTTTTATGTGTCAAAGCCCAAGTTTCTCAACAGTCACTACCTGAAAATCGATCATTTCTGTCTGTCTGTTTTCCAATTGAATTCACATCAGTTTTTTAACCATAAATGTTGAATTGTAACCGATAAGTAGAGCAAGTTAATTACCAACAGCTGGCACACAAGCATGTGCGACTAACTCAATGCTGATACAACTGAAGCACCTAACATCAACATGGCTATAAAAGGCCAAGCAGCGACACATGGATTCAAGACAACACAAACCAAAGGGCAGTCAGCTAGCACAAGGAGAGCATATCTATCTACAGTAGTTAAGGTTATAAGCCAGATTACGTACGTCATGCAGACATCTATTCTCGGGATCATAGGCTTGGAAAACACCAGGAACCAACACCCTACTTCTTCATCTATCATTCCGGAAAATATCGCTGTTCTCTACCCATCATCAGCAGCAACGGGATCAAAGCACAATATACATATGGTAGGAGCTGATGATTGCCGTGCACATCTATTCACCACTGCAAAATTTAGTCATGGAAAGCCAACCGTCACCGCCTGCATGGTTTGTGTGGCAAGAACAATTTGCATTTTTACGAGTTTGTGGCTCGGACAACGATCTTTGTTTATTGCGTCAAGAATGGGTGGGGCTTTGATTACACTTTATGATTTAGATTATAAATAGTTGAAATTGATCCATGCAGACGTGCAGCTGGAATTGCGTGGTCCACATTTAGATTATGAGTAGTACACTCCCTGGATTTCTTAAATTTGAAATTAACACCTCAGTAAAATAAATATATTCATGTCATTTGTGTAAAAAAGATCGAAAATCAAGTGGTCCAATGTAAAATTAGAAGATTGTCACATTTGTACGTACGGTTTATGTAAAAATCTTAAATTTCTCTTGAAACATATGCCCTTATGTTACCCTCTATCACAATGTATGTTAGAATATGTGTCAAATATATCAGTCCTATCACGAGTTGGATTTAGAGTTAGAATAGATGTAAGATAGACTTAGAGTCGGACTCTGTCATAGACTCTCTTAAATATTTAAGACAGGAGGGCACCACAATATATCTGTCAGTGTCAACGATAAGACATACCTCACATATCTAGGTTTATGGTATACGGCAATACTAAGTCCCCTATCAATAAGACACACAGGGAGATGATGGCGACGAGGTCATGGACTCATAGCAACTAGGTGCTATGTTGATTAAGGAGGAACGTCCATAATCAGAGCCCTGAAGATGTAGACTTTTTCTGAACTTCATTAACAAATATCATGTGTTGTTATGTCGTCATCTGCCCTGTCTTAGGGTGATCAATGACTAAAACGATCGGGAAGGTTAGTCGTCGTTCCGCTATATCGACTAACTTTTATAATAAGTGGTATTAGAGCCGAAGGTTTTAGCACTGGATCAAGAATACATGTGGATGAAACACGAGGTGGAAACAACGAGGACTTTGCGAAGGCGACGACCTCACTCGTGATCAGGCTGGTGATGACGGAACATGACCGAAAGACGAGGCCGGGCGTGGCCGAAGGCGTTTAGAGACTCAATGGAGCATACCGGTGGCAGTATCGGCATCCGAGTCAGGAGGGCAACCACCAAGAGCTGACTGTGCGGTCGTGCATGGTCGAGCTACGCGTGAAGACCAAAGTGTGCAGATAGACTTTTCAGAGTCTAGCACACAGTGGTTGATGCAAAGGGGATTCTGCAGAGTGGCTCATGGGCACAAGGCAACTAGCATGGTGAAGCCATGTGAGGATCAACCCAACAGTGCTATGGTGTAAAGATGTACTACTTGGGAGGGAGAAGAATGTGCACGGTTCTAATGTGATTCGACCGGGCTGGCAAGGTGATCAGACCGATGGATTGGTTAGATGACAGAGCTTGGATGGTTGAACCATGATGTAGCGGATGGGAAATTCACTGTAGGAACATGTAAATGGATTCAGAAGAAGAGCAAGAAGGCTCTACAGATGGATAGTTTGTAGGTGAGAAGGGCGAGTAGACTAGTGGCGACAGGCTGGTCACGTCGCATATGGAATTATCCGGTGAAAACTTGATATATCTAGGACTCTATGAGGAGTTGAGATATATGGAGTTAGATCAGAATAAAAGAGAAAGAGCAACTGCTATGATGGTAATTTCTTCGAGTGATTCAAGGCAATGGTGAATTTTCTCAAGTTATTGGGTACTTAGTCTAATGATGCAGAAAGTGTGGATGTTGAATTTGTTAGCTTGTTGCATAAAGACGATAAGGAAGAAAGGGTTCTCCTCATATAGTCTGATGAGTTTGATTTGTCTGTTTGGTGATGATATAGATTATCTGGAAATGGAGTAGATAAAATCAAATTTAAGACAAAAAATGAAGGTGAATGATGGTCTTCAAGGAGTCCAGGATGTGCAAGCTAAGAAGAAGTCTAATTTCGCTTGGCAAGACGACTGAGATGATAGGTGAGAAGGTGAAGCATTATTGCAAGGTGGAGTCCAGAAAAAGAAGTTACAGGGCTAGCGGAGTCTCTTGAAGGCGGCAAGTCTGGCGTGGACTCATCAGGCAGCTCATGGTGAAGCTGCGAATAGAAGACAACCCAAGTCGGAAGGACTGGTAGATCGACATGGTGATTCTACTACTTCTGAGTGATGTATATTCATTAAGGTGAAGTTTGTTAGAATAGGTATCGAATATACTATGACTACTAGGAGTTGGATTTGAAGTTGAAATAGTAGTAGGATAGATTTAGAGTTAGACTTTGACTCTGTCGTAGACTCTCTCTTAAATAGAGCGGGTGGCATCATAATGTAACAATGATGACTATAATGTAGCGTAGACAAACAGAGAAATAATGACAGCGAGGCCATGGATTCATAGCGGCTATGTGCTATGTTGATTGAGAAAGAGCCTCATAATTAGAGCCCTGAAGATTTAGGCTTTGGCTGAACTTCGTTGACAAATATCATGTGTTTCTATGCCATCATCTGGCATGTCTTGAAGGTCCAATGACAGAAGCGATCAAGAAGGTTAGTCGTCGTTTCACTATATCGACTAACTTGTATAACAGTATATATATCAACATGAGACTGAGTTGCTGGATAACATCATATGTTTTCAGTGGGTGATGTAGGGAGAAACATATACGATGTCTTACAGCTTGCCTATTCCCCAATCAGATGAGTATAAACAGTTTGTGGGTTTGGGAGACACCAGGAGTTCATGTCCTACAGTATTACTTGAGTTGCAGCAGTCTCCTCTGCACCTCGACGCATTTTCGCTTCAGTTTGAATGGCATTCCACGCCTAACCATAACTCGAACGTCTCACACGTACCATGTGTTCGTAGCCACGTGCTCTTCAATCCACTCCTCTATTATGTTCACCGTGTTGCTGATGTGCTCGGCGCGGCCGTAGGTTCAGCGATAGGGTGCAAAATAGTTGAATCGTATGAGCCAGGCACTGCCATATATATAAACTGCACTGCTGGAGAATAGCACATTTGTCCCGGTTGACAACCCTCTGTAGTCCCGGTTGTCAAACCGGGACTAAAGATCACTATCTTTAGTCCGGTTCAAATAACCGGACTAAAGATGCATCTTTAGTCCGGTTGGAGCCAACTGGGACTAAAGATGGCGGCGCCACGTGGTGGCTCGCCATCTTTAGTCCCAGTTGGTGGCTCCAACCAGACTAAAGTTTTTTAATTTGCTCCTGCTCTTAGCTTGCTACGCTTGTTTAAACACACACATATATATATTTATACATATATATATATGCAAATATGCATATATATGTGTAAATACATAACACATATATATAACACATAACATACATATATACTCAAACAACATCGAAATTATTTTTTTCAATGATCGAATACAACAAAATACAACAACAAAATTCACACATATATACAACAAATTGTCCACAAATTTGTTCACACATATATACAATAAAATCGTCCACACTATATATACAACAAAATACAACAACAACATCAATTTTCCGCTCGCCGTTGCCGCCGGCTCTCGCTCGCCGCTGCCGTCGGCTCCCGCTCGCCGCTGCCGCATTTGTCCCGCTCGTCGCCGGTGAGGAGACGGCGCCCCGCTACCGTCACCTCCTCCCCCGCCGCCACCATCTCCTACCCTTGCTTGCCGAGGGGGGAGGAAGAGGGAGAGGGAGAGAGAGAGAGGGAGAGGAAGACGGAGAGGGAGAGAGCTGAGGAAGAGGAAGAGTTATCTGAAAAATATGCTAAGTGTTGGATCGGTGAAGACAATGCGCGTCGGGGATATATATAGCCCTGAATTTTTAGTCCCGGTTGGTGTCACCAACCGAGACTAAAAGATAATTTCCGCTATTTTCAATTCATCTTTAGTCCGGTTGGTGGCACCAACCGGACTAAAGATAATTTCCCGTTATTTTTCTAAATTTATTTGGTTCCGGCTAGGGTTAACAATTAAATAATTAGTAAATAGGACCAAATTAAATTCATTAAATATAGGTTTAAAACAATAATGTTAAAATTTAATCAAACATAGATAATCCTAAACATTAATGTGCTCTTCTAGATACTGTTCTTTTTTGCCCTTCTCTATTTTTCATATTCATCTGAAGTTATTGTTTTTTGGAAAAAATTGACTTTTTGTTTTATTTTTTATATTTTTTATGGACTTAGGAGCACGGAGCGGTAACCACGAAAATTTGAGCGTAAACAAGCAAAAGACGTGGCTCGTGGAAAATTCGAAGGTACGCTCGAATAAAAAACTTTCGGGCTCGAAAAGGCAACCTTCGAGGCGTTTTTGGGAAAAATAAAATTGCCAAACACAGCAAAGCCGTGAAGAACGCATCCAAAAAATTTTTCTCATCGATTTTTATATATAGAACATCTCGATCGGAGTCCGTATACGAAAGTTATAGCCGTTTTAAAACCGACTCCGAGTTAGAGGACAAAACAGAACAATACGCGTAAAACTTGTTACACACGCATAAACTAGACATGACGGCCAGGGTTTGAACGTTCTTATCAATATTATACATCCCTTCCCTTCGATTTGTATATTATCACTAAAATAATTTTACAAAAGATTTTTATATTGAGAATCATTAGTTAATAACAATATGATGATATGTAATAACAAAATTAAAGCTTCCTTCTATCTTCAATCACCTACCCCTATACAACACCACACTATTTGAAATTACAGATACCCTCAAATTAATTTAAGCTATTTGAATCATGTAGCAAAATTTGTATATTTTTATTAGGTTCAGTTAAAAAATAAGAATATTCACTTTTGTTCCGGTTGGTGTTACCAACCGGCACTAAACATCAAAATTATCTTTAGTACCGGTTGCTAACACCACCAGGACAAAATATCATCTTTAGCCTCGGTGGATGTTACCAACCGAAACTAAAGAGGCTGTCAAAGGTTGTCGAGGTTGTCGAATCGTCGGAGCCAGAGAACATCTTTGGTCCCGGTTGGTGTTACTAACTGGGACTTAAAATAGCATCTTTACCAACCAGGACTAAAGATATCCGACACTCGATAACATCGATAATATTTAATAATATTTAAACCTGGACTAAAGATAATCTTTAGTCCGATTCGTGTCACGAACCGGAACTAATGTTTCTAAAAATTCATAGACATTTTAAATCGGAACTAAAAATATTTTTAGTCTCGAGTGATATTTAAACTGAAACTATTATAGATTTTAACACTTTAACCGAAAATGATTTTTCCATTAGTGTTGGAAAGCTCCCTCCCGTACGTGTGCCAAGAACACATGGAACAGCCGCAAGACAGTTGGAAATTAACTTGCTTTCCAGTTGCCAACACTCGTTGATAACCGTCACTCGACGGATCGCCGCATTGCCCGACCGTGCATGATTCCCTGTAGACCTGAACATTAACAATATGGTATTCTAACAGAATTACAAATATATGCTGCACGACGGCTTACATTAGGACATACGATCAGTTACCTAGTTGATTGATTACATCTGCTCCATTGAGAGCTCAGATTACTCTTAATTATTTTTAGCTACTCGTTATTAAATTATTATGGGCACACATTTTCAAACTGATAAATAACGGGACTTTTGAAATAACATCCCATATGAAAGTCTCTAAAAACAGTTGAAGCAAATTCATTTTTCAATGCACTAATTGGATGTTTTTGCAGGTGAGCTAATGAGCTAATCGCTCTATCATCAGAATCGAACTAAGGGTGCGGTATTTTGGGCTTATCGAGGAGCTATTTTTTATCGTTTACTGTAAACACGTTTGAATTAGATAATATATTTTGTAAGAATTTTCTATATAGTTTTCTTTTAAAAATTCAAGTAAATCTATTTTTAAAATATTAGTAATTAATTATACGTTAATGATCTTTCTCGTTTTATGTGTGACTAATAAACCTATCCCAAATATCCCAAAGTCAGTTAGAACAGAGCCAGTGGTAGAACCTGTATTTATTTTCATTACCCAATAAAAAAAGGCAATGTAATTAAGCTTGCACAACACCATTCAATCATTCATTTGAGGGCATTATATCCGATCAGATGCGTTGCTGTAGGATGGCAAGATTAGATGATTAAATTTTAATTATGTGATAGTTTTACATAGCACCAGAGGAATCTGTTACATTTCGTGCTCTAACTGCAGTAGGAAATAATCACGTTCAGATTTCTGGCACCAAGGACCAATCCGAAAATGTATTCTGATCATATAAACAACTAAATGGAATAATCTACTTACACTATACGTTCCAAATGGTTGCTGTAATTTACGTACATCACATTTTTCTCTTTTTCAATTCCAAAGATCAGCATGTTTCACTCTGTGAAGCGAAGGCGTGGATGGTATCAAAGGCAGTAAACACTGCTTGCAGACATCACTCATCCGCAGTCTGTAGTCATGCATTCTGAAATACATTGAGCTCTCACTGCTCCTTACGTCCCTAAATATACGGGATAGAAAAAATATAATTAGTTATCTAATGTAAGGGTTTTAAGTACTACTTTTTCAATCAATCATCCATTACTTAATTTTTCTGTTAACCTTACATATTCAACAGCCTTTTAATTACCTTCAACAGCCTCTTTAATTGACTCTTCAAGTTAAATTTTGATTGGCCAAGTTCGGCCACACTTTTGGCTGGCAAAACCCTCTCCCCCGTCTCTCTTTTCTCCTCTCTGGGTAGGCCGACCGGTGGGTGGGGAGGAGGCCAACGGGGCGAGACGGGAGAGGAGGAGTTCCTGCGGCTGGTGATGTGGCGGCGGCGACGACGACGTGGGAGAAGGGGAGGGCGGCGGTGGAGCGGCGCGCGGCGCGGGCACAGGGATGGGGAGGCGGCACGGAGGCGGGAGGCGGAGCGGAGGATGTAGCCACGCAGCCGCCGAGCAGCGCCGTCACAACTCAGCTCGCCGCCTTCGAGCCGCGCCGCGCCACGCCACAACTGTCGTCCCCTCCCGCCTCCGCCTTCATTCCGCCGCAGTCCCGGAGGCCAAGGTTCCAGCGCCGCCGCACTATATGGCGTCGCTCGCCGTCCCTCTCTGCACCTCCGCCATCCCAGCCGTCGTCAGCACCGGCGGCGGCGAACGGATCACGCGCCGCTGACCCCGTCAAGGTCCCCATTAGTCATCCCGGTAGTCGCCGGCACCGGCAGCGACGGCGGATCACGTGCCACCGACCCCGTCAAGGTCCCCATTCGCCATTTGATCTCTCTCCCTCTCTGATTTTTTTGTCTGTCTCTTGGGTGAGAACCTGTTCTGTTTCGAACCTGTTCTGTTTCGTATGAGTGACAGCCAACTCATGCGCATGAAACTGTTGCTCGTATGGCGATGTTTTTGTTTCTATTGTAGTATTGAACACTCGACTGTTTCGCATTTTAATTGCTCGTATTTCCCTTTATTTTTATCAAATTCCATACTGTTCCGAGTTCAGTTGGGATTCGTTCATGTTGTTTTAGCCAGAATTTCGCAGATTAAAACCTGTTACGCTAAATTTCCACCAAATTGATCGGTGTTGGTATTGCTGCTGTGTTTCAGGTGTCATGCGTTAGGAGCAAGGTTACCTGCAGTTTTCCTTCCGTTTGGGCTTTGTCTTCAATGTGAGTGCCATCATTCAGCCAGCTTGTTCAAATTGCTGCTAGCTCATGGTGGTTCCAGATAACAAAATTTGACAACTCTTGGTAGGAGCGGGACGGGACGGGAGAAGAGGATGAGGGGAGTAGAGGCTGACATGTGGCTCATTTTGTTATTTTGGAGATAATAATAGAGAGACTGTTGGAGTTACCACCTAGTTTGACTAGCTAAATTAACTAAAGAGTTAGACTATATGGTTACTTAGAGAGTTTGATTTGGGTAAGCTGTTGGAGATGCTCTTCACCTTTCCACTCACCGTACAATCAGGAGCGTCATAGTCCTTTATTGTCATCTTGAATGTTGAGTGTATAAAGAAAAAAATCCCTTATATTTTGAGAGGGAGACGGTACATCATTTGCAATTACCGCTTGTTTGCACTTTAAATTTTAGAACTACTAGTCTAGAGCCCATGCATAGTAAAAACAAATTGAGTTTTTACTTTATTAAATCATTTAATAAACATTTATTTATCCAAGTAATACTATGATTTTTTATTTTTATTAAACAAATAGGTGTTTTAAAATTTAGAAAGAGTCAATAATGAAACGAGAGAGGACTCATTGAAAAGTGATGTAATAGTATAGATTGTGAGACCACATGTCACGATAGAAGTAATATGAAGTAGTATAGAATTTTTAAGAATAATTTAGTGAGGGTGGTTGGGTTTCGTTGGGGTTGAGGGGTTCATTGTCTTCAATCACTCAGCCTTGATTTTCGAGGGCTATAAGAAGTGCAAAAATTTACTTTTATATACCCCATGTGTCTTCAACTTTAAGTACTTTTGGGCTATTTTTAGGAAAAAAACATATTATTACTGTAGAATCAAATGTGTTTGATTTATATTTTATGTGATGAAACATTGGTGATTTGTGATATTTTATGTGCGGTCAGACCGGCCAGGCATGACCGGTCAGATCAGAGGTATGCACACGGTTAGAACGGCTGACTCACGGTCTGACCGACAAGACACCTGATCACTTTCGGTTTCAATTTATCATTTTGGTTACGGATTGTTTCGACTTCTAGATGGTTTTTATGCGTATGGTTATTGTTGTTATCCTAATGTGAGTCATGTTTGGATAAACTTGTGCTCGAAATATGGTTTCTTTGTCGTATATGTGCAGGTAACACTTGAGGCCTCGGGATAGCGTTGCCGGTGATGGGTCGGACTCGACTTGGGAGAAGTGGACGTCCAAAGATCAAGAGATCACGCGGGATACTAAAAGGCTAGAGGATAATACACGTGAATGATGAAGAATTCATATAGTATACGAGAGGAATCGTGTGTGTATGGAAAGAGGAGTCGAAATTGAAAGGGAGTCCGGATTCGGGAAGATGGATTGAGATAAGGAAAGAGATGCGTTGGAAGCTTGCAAGAGAGGGCTTCCCATGTAGTTGGGAGTCCTAATTCGTGAAGGATTCGTGTGCTTACTTTATGTATAAATAGAGAGGGATGGTGTGCCTTCTAGATATCAATTTGTAAGAAAGAAAGTTAGAGAATAGCTAGGGTTTCGAGTTAGGTCGAGATTTTGGTGAGGAGTGCGATTGTTGCACTTTGTAAACACTTTTAGATGCAATAAAGTCGAAATAGTTTGATCTACTTCTTCGAGAGTTCATCTACC
Source organism: Oryza australiensis (assembly GCA_019925245.2). Lineage (NCBI taxonomy): Eukaryota > Viridiplantae > Streptophyta > Magnoliopsida > Poales > Poaceae > Oryza > Oryza australiensis. The sequence continues at coordinate 825,744 of JAIFGZ020000104.1, forward strand.
GGTGTTTTCTGGGTCTCAACGGTCTGACCGCAGGTGTGCAAGCGGTCTGACCGGCGGGTTACGGCGGCGGTCCAACTGGAGGTGACATGGCGGTCTGACCGGTGAGGAGGGACGGTCTAACCGATGGTTATACGACGGTGTGACCGGCGGCGACTTCGGCGGCGACTTCGACAGCTACAGTTCAATTTCGTTTTCTAGGTTGGTTTCGTTGATGAGAGGTAATCTTTTAATTCCGCAAAAGATTTTTGGGTTTTGGTTTTTCTTACCATTCACCCCCCTCTAATAGGTTTGTTTACTCTGTTTCGATCCTACAAGTGGTATGAGAGCATCATTCTTGATTTGATATCTGTTGCTTTTCTGATCTATTTGCCATGGCTGAAAAGTTTTCAAACAAACCTCATATTTTCAATGGAACCGATTTTGATTAATTAAAAGAAAAAGATGGAATCTTACATAACATTTCAAGGATATGATATTTGGCTAAAAGTTGCAGAACCTTATGAAATCCCTGCTCGCATTGATACTACTACTCTCAAATTAGATTTTGAAAATAATTGCAAAGCTCACAATATTATTCTTAATGCAATTTCTCGCTCCGACTTTGATCGTGTTTAGCATCTTGATACTGCTAATGAGAATGATTTTCACACTGGATCTTCAAACATTAAAGAGTTGCAAAAAGACGTTTTCAAAAAGGAGTACATCAAATCTGAGATGACACATGGGAAGTCTTTGGATGACTGTCTGAGCCGTTTTAACAAAATTTTGAGTAATCTTAGATCTGTTGATTCTTCTTATGATGCTAATTATTCTCAGTCTGAGGTTGCTCGTCACTTTATAAACAGTCTTGATATGAAGGTTTGGGATGTTAAGGTTACTTCAATTCAGGAATATGTTGATATGAACACTTTGACTTTGGATGTTCTTTATACTAAATTGAAAACTTATGAGATGAACATTCTTTCTAAGAGGACTGATTCGAAATCTTCTGCTTTGGTGTCTTCTTCGGTATCTTCTGATTCCACTTCACAGTCGATGTTTACTTCTTTCTCTGCCATGTCCGATGATCAACTAGTGAAAATCAGTAAGGAGGACTTGGTATCGCTTGCTAATAGAATTTCTCGAGCTGTGAATAATGTCAGGTTAAAGAGAGGAGGAGGACCAATGTGGTGTTTCGGGTGTGGACAACCAGGACACATTTGCTCTCAGTGTCCCAAGACTGGAAAAGGTACACAGGAGGAGTTAAAGGCTCAATATGGATCCAAGGACGCTAAGCAAAACAAGAAGCAGACGAAGAACATGAAGATAAGAAAGTACTACCAGAAGACCTTGGATGAAGCTTTTGCAGCTGTGCAGGGATCCAACGACGTTGAGTACTCAGATGTGATGAGGAAGACAAAGGAAAGAGCATCGCTGGAGTTTGTCTCATGGCAAAGAGTATTGCAGATTCTGATAAAGAGAATGAGGTAATAAGCGCCTCTAGTGTTGAATATCTTCAAGAAGTTATTGCTAGACTTGGTTAAAAGATTTCTAAATTTGAAAAGAAGATTAATCAACATGAAGTAGTTATTGATTCTCTTAAAGCTGAAATAATAGATTAAGATCTTTTGCTTCTGATGATGATGATTACAAATCATGTGAAGTTTTATTCGCTGAGATTAGTTCTGTTAGAGAAGTTAATTTAACTACTTGCAAAAAGCTTGATGTTGAATCTAAGAAATCTAAGAAGCTTAAATCTTGCCTTGCTCTTAGCTTTGCCATGAACACTAGATTGACTGATGAATTGTTTTTAACAAAAAGAGCTTTAAATAAATGTCGAGTTGCTTTATTTGCTAGCTCTATATTTAACGTGATTAACTCTAAAAGGTTGAAACAATCTAGTGCAAAACCTTGTTCAACATGTCTTGTGAGTGAATTGAAACTAAAAAATGCCTTGGTCGTGTTAAGCATATGGAAGAAATAGTTAAGCAAGATGAAGTGTTTTCTTGTCAAACCTGTAAGAAACAGAAAGGTCTTTTGGATGCTTGCAAAAATTGTGGTACTTTGCTTCAAGAGATTTCTTACTTAAAAAGTTCTTTGCAACGTTTTTCTGATGGTAAAAAGAACCTCAACATGATTTTGGATCAATCAAAAGTTAGCACAAACAATCATGGTTTAGGTTTTGATCCCTATGTTCATTTTTCTAGACATCCCCCTGTTGTTTTGAGTATAACTGAGAAAGGTAAAATTTTGACTAAACCAGATCCTAAATCCACTGTTTTTAAATCTGCTGGCATTATGACTTCTTTGAGTGCATCATGTTCTACAAAGCCTGTTGTTAGTACTAAACATGTGTTTACTGCCACTACTACAGAAGAGGCCAAAGGTGTCGGTTGGGAAACCCCCTTAGGTGCCGGTTTTTCCAACCGGCACCTATTGGTCGGCACCAATGATCAAATTCATTGGTGTCGATTTTTCAACCGGCACCTATTCAGGCGAATAGGTGCCGGTTCATGTAGAACCGTCACCTATTTATCCAACACCTATATGGACCGAACCCCATTCAATGAAGTGCTCCCAATTTCTTCTTATGGGCCCACTCCTTTAACCGGACCCACCAAATTTTTCCACGCAACTACGTACCTTGATGGCAGGCCCTCTTTCGCGCCCGCGAGTTAGAGTTACAAGCACGAGCGACTGAGTCCAGCTGGCCATGCGCATGAGAGATGCATATTTAAGCTGGTGTTGGTCTTGTTCGGCAAGCGGTATGGTACTAATCGAGGAAATAGTATTTTTCGAGAATAGGTGCCGGTTCTTATTACGAACCGCCACCTATATAGTATAGGTGCCGGTTCTACTATTCATCCGACACCTATTCGCGAAGAATAGGTGGCGGTTCGTAATAAGAACCGCTACCTATAGTATAGGTGCCGGTTCTACTATTCATCCGACACCTATTCGCGAAGAATAGGTGGCGGTTCGTAATAAGAACCGCCACCTATACTATAGGTGCCGGTTCTACTATTCATCCGACACCTATTCGCGAAGAATAGGTGGCGGTTCGTAATAAGAACCGCCACCTATAGTATAGGTGTCGATTCTATTATTCATCCGACACCTATAGATATAATAGGTGCCGGATTTAATTGAACCGGCACCTTTTGGACCGATACCTATGAGCTTTTTTGTAGTAGTGTGCTAAATCTGTTGTTAGTACTAAAAATACTATTAATGATAAGCCTGTTGTCTCAACTTGTGCATCAACTCATCGTGAAAAATAATATCTGTTCTTTTTTGGTAAACATGGACATATTGTTGGTTTCTATTTTAGACTTGCTAGGAAACAGAAAAAGGAACAGGTGATAGCTTTTGTGAAACTAAGGTGGCAAAAATTAGCTTTTTCCTCGAGGCAAGTGGTCAGACCGCAGATGAACCAGCGGTCAGAACAGAGCTATACCACTGGTCTGACTGGTGGGAAGCCGACGGTCAGACCGTAGGTACAGCGACGGTCAGACCAGCCTAGGGCAAATTTTTCTAACGGGAAACGTGTTGAATTTTCTACTGGTTATGTTTCTATTGGTTCTGGTCGTGTGTCTCAGTGTTGGATTCCTAAATTTTTATTATCTAACCCCAGTACTGAGGCTTCGACATCTGCTTGTGTGTAGGCTCTTTTGGCGAGGAGGGAGAATGTGTGAATCGTTGATTCCGGTTGTTCACGACACATGACTGGTGATAAAAGTTGGTTCTCCTCCCTCGTCAAGGCATCAAGGAAGGATTCAATCATCTTCGGTGATGCTTCTACTAACACGATCACTGCAACTGGATCTGTCAAGGTAAGTGACAAGTTTACATTGAATGATGTCGCTTTGGTTGAAAATTTGAAGTACAACTTGCTCTCCGTTTCTCAAATTGTGGATGAAGATTTTGATGTGTTGTTTAAGAAAAGTGAAAGTAAAGTTTTTGATTCATCTGGTGATGTTGTGCTTAATGTTTCTCGATATGGAAGAGTTTTTAAGGCGGATTTTGAAAATAGTGTTCTTCTGAAGTTGCATGTCTTGTTGCAAAATTTTCAAAATAAGAGATGTTTTGGCATCGTAGACTTGGACATGTTGGCTTTGATCATCTCACTAGGATTAGTGGTTCGGAACTTGTTCGAGTTTTGCCTAAACTTAAGAAAGATCTTGATTTGGTTTGTTCGCCATGTTGTCAGCTAAGATGGTTGCTTCTTCGCATACTCCCATATTTTCTGTGATGACGGATACACCAAGACAGTTGTTACACATGGACACTGTTGGTCCAGCTAGAGTGCAATCCGTTGGAGGAAAGTGGTATGTGTTGGTTATTGTTGACGATTTTTCTCGATATTTTTGGGTTACTTTATGGCATCTAAGGATGAAGCTTTCGAACATTTTAAAAGTTTGTATCTTCGTTTGGCTCTTGAGTTTCCAAAATCTTTGAGAACTATTCGAAGTGATAATGGTGGTGAGTTTAAAAACGCTTCTTTTGAAAGGTTTTGTGATAAAAAAGGTCTTGAACATCAATTTTCGTCTCCTCGGGTTCCTCAACAAAACGGTGTTGTTGAAAGGAAAAATTGTTTTTTGGTTGAAATGGCTAGGACTATGCTTGATGAATACTCTACTCCTAGAAAATATTGGGCTAAAGCTATTAATACTTCTTGTTATATTTCCAATCGTGTTTTCTTGAGATCTAAACTTAAAAAAACTTCTTATGAGCTTCGCTTTGGACACACACCGAAGATTTCTCACTTGCGTGTTTTTGGATGTAAATGTTTTATGCTTAAATCTAGAAATTTGGACAAATTTGAATCTCACTCTCTTGATGGACTTATGTTGGGATATTCTACGCATTCACAAGGTTACCGTGTACTTGTTTTGAAGACTAATAAAATTGTTGAGACTTGCGAAGTCACTTTTGATGAGGCTAGTCTAGGTACTAAACCCAAAATTTCAGGTACTCTATCACAAGTTCAGGAGAGGATATTTTTGTGGAGAAAAACGATGATGAAGACGACGAGGACGCATCGGCCGGTCAGAGCGGGCCTAGGGCTGGTCAGACCGGTGGCATACCGGCGGTCAGACCGTAGGCAGAGATGCGGTCAGACCGGCCAGGTGGCAATTCTTCGGGAGCTTCGGGTGATGATGCTAATGGACCTCCAGAAGCTTTAACTTCGTCAGAACAAGCTACAGAAAATGAACAAGCTTCAGATGTGAGTGATTCACTTCATATTCAATGACGACATCCTCCAGAACAGATGATAGGTAACTTGAGTGAACGTACTACAAGGTCGAAGGTAACAAATCGTGATTTTCATGCAAATTCTACTTTTATTGCTAATTTTGAACCCAAAGATGTTACTCATGCACTAACTGATGAATCGTGGATTAACGCCATGCATGAAAAACTTGAGAATTTTGAAAGAAACAAAGTCTGGCATTTAGTTGAACCTCCTGTTGGGCATAATATTATTGGAACTAAATGAGTTTTTAAAAATAAACAGAATGAGGATGATTTAATTGTTAGAAACAAAGCTAGGCTTGTTGCATAGGGTTTTACTCAAATGGAAGGGTTGGATTATGATGAAACTTTTTCTCCTGTAGCTAGGATTGAGGCAAGTAGACTTTTGTTGGTTTTTGCTGCTTCAAAAGGTTTTAAGTTGTTTCAAATGAATATTAAAAGTGCTTTTCTTAATGGTTATATACAGGAGGAAGTGTATGTAAAACAACCACCAGGTTTTGAAAATTTTGATTTTCCCAACCATGTTTTTCGTTTGTCAAAAGTTTTGTATGGTTTGAAACAAGCACCAGAGCATGGTATGATAGACTTAAAACTTTTTACTTGCAAAAGGTTTTACAATGGGAAAAATTGATAAAACTATCTTTGTTCTTAAGCATGGTGATGATCAACTGTTTGTTCAGATTTATGTGGATGATATCATCTTTGGTTCATCTCACGCTTTGGTTGTGGAGTTTGCTGAGACTATTCGCAGGGAATTTGAGATGAGCATGATGGGTGAATTGACTTATTTTTTGGGATTGCAAATTAAGCAAACACCTTAAGGTACGTTTGTTCATCAAACAAAGTACGCCAAGGATATTTTATGACGTTTCAAAATGGACGACTGCAATCCTTTGACTACGCCGATAGGAACTTCTACTATTTTGGATCCCGATGAAGATAGTGAAGCTGTGAATCAAAAGGAATACATGAGCATAATTGGTTCATTGCTCTACCTCACTGCTTCGAGGCCAGATATACAATTTGCTATGTGTTTGTGTGCTCGATTTCAAGCTTCTCCAAGGGCCTCACATCGTCAAGCTGTGAAACACATCATGAGGTATTTGAAACATACTCTTGAATTTGGAATTTGGTATTCTACTTCTTCTTCTATATGCTTAAGTGGTTATTCGGATGCGGATTTTGGAGGTTGTAGAATTGATAGAAAGAGTACTAGTGGTACATGTCTTTTTCTTGGTACTTCTTTGATTGCATGGTCTTCTCAAAAACAATCAAATGTTGCTCAATCAACTGCTGAGTCTGAATATGTTGCTGCTGCTAGTTGTTGTTCTTAGATTCTTTGGCTTATTTCAACTTTGACTTGAGAGATTATAGTTTTACTTTTGATAAAATTCCTCTCTTTTGTGATAATACTACTGCTATAAATATTGCTAATAATCCTGTAAAACAGTCACGCACTAAGCACATTGACATTTGTTTTTACTTTTTGAGGGATCATGTTGAAAAGGGATATGTTGAATTGATATTTATGGATACAAAGTTTCAACTCGCAGATATTTTCACCAAACCATTGGATTCTTCTTGCTTTGCTTTTCTTAGGGGAGAATTGAGTGTTATTCATCCTTTTGGCATTATTTGAGGGGAAGAGTTATTGGCTCTTTGTTGTATGCATATTTTCTTTCTTCTTTTGTTTTTCTTTTGCTTTCATGTTTCAATTCATGCATGATGTGATAACAAAAAATAAGAAATAAGAAAAAGAAAAAGAAAATAAAAGGTGGATGAGTTGTGTTTAATATCTTTAGTATATTCTAGTGCTTGCTAGCAATACTTGTTAGATAATTTGATCACTATATTAGCTTGTGTGCATTTTAGTAGTTATATGAGCTTTTGATATTGCTTTTAAGTGATATAATACATGACACATAATTCTTTTTCTTAAATTAATGAAATATGTAATATTGAAGCTAGTGTTTAGTTTGAATGATTAATGCTTTTATATATGCTTTATGAATTGTTATTCCTCATATTAATCTTTTTTTCCAATCACCGCAAGAATACATAAATGCTTATTTATATGAGGAAAAAAATGAATACCAAATCCTTGGAAACAGTGTTGACGACAAGGACATATTCAAGGTGAGATAAAAAAAATGGTGCCGAATCCTTGGAAACAGTCTCGATGACAAGGACATACCCGCAATAATTGAGAGAAAAGTATAAAAAGTTCACAAATAAAGAGCTAAAGTTCTCTTGGTTATTTTTGGAGAAGGAATTAATTTGAGAAAGAGTATCAATGTCATAGGTATATATATTTGGGTTTTTCTTTCAGTCTTCGCACTTGTGAATTTGTTGCATTTTAAATTGTTGAAAGCATGAATCATTAATGTTGACTTGATCTTAATTGTAATGTTTTAGGTTCATATTTTTTTACTCTAGTGCATGCTTGTTAATTAGCTAGTCACTTTTTCTTATTGTAACACATGTACTTGAGTTACTTTTGATATAACGCAATGCTCTTCCATGCTTAGGATACATTCATGAACTCATTGTCAAAAGGGAGAAAACAAGAACAAGATAACAAAATTGTGCATAATTGTCTTACTCAAAGGATTTCCTTAGGATTTTGTCTTAGGATTTTCTTATTTTCTTTCTTTTCATTTTCTTTGAAATTTTCTGGCATTAGAAATGCTTTTTGGGTTCCTTCACAAAACATCACAAACCAATTGATTTTGTTTGGTTTGCCAATAGTTTCATCAAGGGGGAGATTGTAGAATCAAATGTGTTTGATTTATATTTTATGTGATGAAACATTGATGATTTGTGATATTTTATGTGCGGTCAGACCAGCCAGGCATGACCGATCAGATCGGAGGTATGCGCATGGTCAGACCGACCGACTCACGGTCTGACCGGCAGGACACCTGTTCGCTTTCGGTTTTGGTTTATCTTTTCGGTTACGAATTGTTTCTTCGTGGATTTGACTTCTAGATGGTTCTTATGCGTATGATTACTGTTGTTATCCTAATGTGAGTCAAGTTTGGACAAACTTGTGCTCGGAATATGGTTTCTTTATCGTATATATGCAGGTATCGCTTGAGGCCTCGGGATAGTGTTGTCGGTGATGGGTCGGAGTCAACTTGGGAGAAGTGGACGCCCAAAGATCAAGTGATCACACGGGATACTAAAAGGCTAGAGGATAATGCACGTGAAAGATGGAGAATTCATATGGTATACGAGAGAAATCATGTGCATATGGAAAGAGGAGTCGAATTTGGAAGGGAGTCCGGATTCGGGAAGATGGATTGAGATAAGGAAAGAGATAAGTTGGAAGCTTGCAAGAGAGGGTTTCCCATGTAGTTGGGAGTCCTAATTAGTGAAGGATTCGTGTGCTTACTTTATGTATAAATAGAGAGGGAGGGTGTGCCTCCTAGATATCGATTTGTAAGAAAGAAAGGTTAGAGAATAGCTAGGGTTTCGAGTTAGGTCGAGATTTTGGTGAGGAGTGCTGTTGTTGCACTTTGTAAACACTTTTAGACGCAATATAGTCGAAATAGTTTGATCTACTTCTTCGAGAGTTCATCTACCGGTGTTTTCTGGGTACCGACGGTCTGACCGTAGGTGTGCAAGTGGTTTGACTGGCGGGTTGCCGCGGCGGTCCAACCGAAGGTGAGATGGCAATCTGACCGGCCAGGCGGGGCGGTCTAACCGACGGTTATACAGCGGTGTGACCGGCAGCAACTTCGACAACTACAGTTCGATTTCTGTGGAGATTATGGTAATCGGGTACCTACATGGCAAGCTTATCCGACTGGAGGTAGGGATAGATTGCGCCTGCCATATCTGTAAACCAAATATGACTTGGGTGTTACGTTCCCGATAGAGATAAGGCAACGGCCCATAGTCCCGGTTTGGTAAGATTGAGGAAACCGACTTAGAGTAAGATAGGGTTTCCGATCTGTAAGCCCGCCTCCCAAGACTATATAAGGGGGGTAAGGGGCATCCCTTGAGGGATATCATATGCTTTTACAAGCTTCTAGCTTTCAGCCTTAGATCTTGAGATCAATAAAGACACTCGGCGGATCGAATCCCCGAAACAGGAGAAGGGTATTACCTCAAGAGAGGGCCTGAACCTGTCTAAATCCTCTTTTCCTTCTAACCCATTGTGCTTGGCGATCTTGACTGCGACCCCATAAATTACATTGCCAAAACGGAGTTTCGACAGTTGGCGCGCCAGGTAGGGGACCGCGCGTCAAGACTTCTTCAACAATTTCGCCGGCAAGCGCGATGGGATCTTCTTCAAGCTTCGGCGAATTCGACTCGGATTCGAACCAGTCGGAAGGAGAAACCCACTCGGCGCCGTTCGGCCTCCCGAATAGCGCCAAGATGTTCGACGACATCTTTAAGTCCAAGATGCAATCCACCCTCTCCAACGAAGGACTTCACTCGGCACCGTTCGGATTGCCGAACGCAGCCGAAATCTGCACCGATCTCCTCGTCTCCCCAACAGAGGCGATCCACTCTGAAAAAGACCTCTCGGCGCTGTTTGGATTACCAAACGCCGCTGAGATCTACGGCAAACTCCTCTCCCCCGAGTCGAGGTCGACCCACTCGGAGGAGCCCGCATCACCAAGCTCTGACTCGGACTGGAACGATCCAGACCCGGGCTACCCAGGATCGAGGGAGATCGCTGTCATCCTTCAGCCGTTCGGCTCATGCTCATCTTCGGAGCTCAACGAATATCTCAGCTCCGCCAGCTTTGACGACCTCTATGGCATCCCTTCAGACGAAGCCGACGACTCCGACTGCCACAAGGACTACGAGCCGAAGTGCTTCGATGTCCTCATGGCTGAGCCGGCCGAGTCCGACTCAACCATGGCCCGCAGGCTTGCAGAGGAAGAGCGAGCCAAGATCGAGCAAGAGCGCAAGCTGGCTGAGGAGGAGAAGAAACGCAGGGAAGATGCCGACAAGAGAAAGCAAGATCTACGGGCAGCCGGACGATCCGCCCAGGAGGCTATCCTTCAAACACGGGTCCGCAACACCAACATCTTCCAGACGCCACAACAGAACGCTGTTGCCGCACTCACACTCTTGGACACCGTCATGGAGACGGCACCCGCCGACGTGACTCCAATCCTTGACAAAATCAAGACCATCGTCGCAGCCACTGCTAACGGTCATCCCTCCACCTCGGCATGAAGGCCAACTGAGTCCGTGGCCAAAACGCCCGACAAAAGCCGACTCCCGCCTCTAAGGTCAGGAGACTACAAGAGGCCCGAGCCAGACCGATCGATGACTAGGCCAAGAGGCCCACGCCACGACTCCACGCAGAAGCACCAGGAGCAAACGGCCGACTCCCGCAACAAACGACATGGACGTCCACCCATCCACCACTGCGTCCGCCGCAACAACAGCTCCAGCTACCCAACCAGCCAACCGAGGACCCCACCGAGTGATCTGTAGGAAGTCCTCGATCGCCGTTACCAAGAGCGAGACCGACACACTCGGGAAGATAGGAGGGGATCACCCGATAGCAACGATGACGGAGTGCCAGCTTTCACTCGGGCGCTTCGCCGAGTGCACTGGCCGAATGGATTCAAGCCCACAGGAATAGAGAAGTACGACGGCAAGACCGACCTCGAGTCGTGGCTTACCGTGTACACTCTCGCCATCCGCGCAGCAGGTGGCGACAACAAGGCTATGGCCAATTACCTGCCTGTGGCCCTCGCCAACTCAGCCAGGAACTGGCTCACGAGCCTGCCAAGAGGCTCAATCGGCTCGTGGAGCGAGCTCAGGGACCACTTCATTGCCAACTTCCAGGGCACCTTCGAGAGGCCCGGCACCCACTTCGACTTATACAACGTCATCCAGAAGCCGGACGAGCCTCTGAAGGATTACATTCGGCGCTTCTCCGAAAAGCGCAACAAGATCCTGAACATCACCGATGACATCATCATCGCCGCCTTCCAGAAGGGAGTCCGTGATGAGCTGTTAATCGGGAAGTTCGGGCGCAAACCACCGAAGACGGTGAAACAGATGTTCGAGACGGCCAACTCCTACGCCAAATCCAACGATGCCATCAAGGCGGCTCGTCAAGACCGGCCCGACAGGAGGAAAGACAAGCAGGCGGGAGGAAGCTGGAATCCTAAGAAGGATAACGGCAACAGCAACAACCAGGGCCAAAAAGACCGCAAGCATCAATCCGAGGATCTGGTTGCCGCAACCTCCAATTCTCAACGCCGCCCCCGAGTCGCCGCCTACGACGCCATCATGAACGCTCAATGCACTCATCATCCCAATCACAAGCACGCGGCTAAGGACTACTTCATCTACAAACAGTTCGCCGAGCAGTACACAGCGCAACTCAACAAGAAGCCGATTGATGAGGCTGGTCCATCGGGCGCCAAGAAAAACAACGCGGCTGAGAATGCCGAACCTTTCCAAGACCTTGTGGGAGAGCTCAATCACATCTTCGGGGGACCGCTAGCCTATGAATCCAAGAGGAAACAGAAGCTAACCGACCTAGAGGTCAACGCGGCCCAACACGAAGTCCTCGCACTGCTATGGTCGGAAGTGGCCATCACTTTTGACCGCTCGGACCACCCGACCGAGTGGTTCACCCGGGTGCTATCCACTCGTCCTGGATCCGGTGGTCCGCAACATCAGGCTCAAGCGCGTCCTCATCGATGGGGGCAGCACCCTCAATATTCTGTTCGCCAAGACCATGGACGAGATGCAGATTCCGAGGGCCGAATTGAAGGCAAGCTCAGCCCCCTTCCATGGAGTCATCCCGGGGCTATCATCTACACCACTCGGGCACATCGCCCTCCCGGTCACCTTCGGAGCTCGAGAGAACTTCCGAACGGAGAATGTCACTTTCGAGGTGGCCGACTTCGAAACGGCCTACCACGCCATCATCGGGAGGCCTGCGCTTGCGAAATTCATGGCGATCCCACATTACACCTACCTCTGCATGAAGATGCCGGGTCCCAACGGCGTCATCACTCTTCGCAGCGATGTGAAGCAAGCCTTCACTGCGACAAGGAGAGCTGCGACATGGCCCAATCTCGCGAGAGATTGCGTGGCGCAGAAATCCGATTGGCGCATCGACTTCGGCAGAGGGCAAAGTCCCCGCGAAGAAGATAGCCAAATCAGGATTCGGCGACGCCCAAGAAGATCTCCCTTGACCCATCGGATCCCTCGAAAACTGCTGTAATCGGCGCTGAACTAGATCCCAAATAGGAAAGCGCGCTCGTCACCTTCCTCCAAAATAACAAAGATGTTTTTGCTTGGAAACCATCTGATATGCCTAGAATTCCTAGGGAGGTGATAGAGCACTCTTTGCACGTCAAAGATGACACCAAACTGATAAAACAACGATTACGCAGATTCGCGCAGGATCGAAAAGATGCTATCAAGGAAGAGCTCACAAAGCTCTTGGCTGCCGGCTTCATCAAAGAAGTCCAACATCCTAACTGGTTAGCCAACCCAGTCCTGGTTCCCAAGAAGACGGGGCAATGGCGCATGTGCGTTGACTATATCAACCTCAACAAAGCCTGTCCCAAAGATCCATTCGGGCTGCCTCGCATCGACCAAGTCATAGACTCAACAGCCGGCTGCCAACTCCTGAGCTTCTTGGATTGTTACTCGGGCTATCACCAGATCAGCTTGAAAGAATCCGACTACCTGAAGACATCGTTCATCACGCTGTTTGGGGCCTATTGCTACATCACCATGCCTTTCGGCCTAAAGAACGCCGGTGCCACATATCAACGCATGATCCAGAGATGTTTCTAGACGTAGATCGGCAAGAACGTAGAAGCTTATGTCGACGATGTCGTCATCAAGACCAAGCAGAAAGAAGACCTGATTGCTGACTTAGAAGAAACCATCGCAAACATCCGGGCCTTCAGAATGAAGTTGAACCCGGAAAAGTGCACTTTCGGCGTCCCGTCAGGCAAACTGCTCGGCTTCATGGTATCACATCGCGGCATTGAAGCCAATCCAGAGAAGATCAACGCTATCTTGAGCATGAAGCCCTCGAGTAACCAGAAGGATGTCTAGAAGCTCACTGGCTGCATGGCGGTGCTAAGCCGTTTCATCTCTCGACTCGGCGAACGAGGCATGCCCTTCTTCAGATTGCTAAAGAAAATGGACGACTTCCAGTGGACCGTGGAAGCGCACAAGGCCTTTGAAGATTTCAAGGAATTCCTTACAACGCCGCCTGTCCTGGCCTCGCCTCAGCCCCGGAGCCCCTGCTGCTGTACGTTTCAGCCACTCACCAAGTGGTTAGTACGGTACTCGTGGTCGAGCACGAAGAAGAAGGACGGGCCCAGAAGATCCAGAGGCCGATCTACTTTGTTAGCGAAGTATTGTCAGGAGCCAAAATTCGCTACCCTCAGGTACAAAAACTGCTTTATGGTGTCGTGATAACCGCGAGGAAATTGGCACACTATTTTCAGGGTCACTCGGTCACTGTCGTCACCTCCTTTCCACTCGGCGATGTCATCCACAACCGGGAGGCAACTGGGCGCATTGCTAAGTGGGCTCTGGAGCTGATGCCACTGGACTTAACTTTTAAGGCGAGGACATCCATAAAATCACAAGCCCTGGCGGATTTCCTGGCCGAGTGGACTGAACAACAAGAAAACGTACCTCGGGAAGACCTCCAACACTGGACCATGCACTTCGACGGATCCAAGAGGATCACCGGCTTGGGAGCAGGAGTTGTGCTGATCTCCCCGACTGGGGAAAGGCTAAGATACGTCCTTCACCTCCACTTCTCCGCTTCACACAACGTCGCCAAGTACGAAGCCCTGCTACATGGACTGCGGCTTGCAGTTTCACTCGGGATACGTTGGCTCATCGTGAAAAACGACTCCCAGCTGGTCATCAACCAAGTAATGAAGGATTGGTCCTGTCTAAACGACACCATGGAGGCCTACCGACAAGAGGTCCGCAAACTTGAAGACAAGTTTGACGGACTCGAACTATCACATGTCTTGAGACACAACAACGAAGCGGTGACGAGTTGGCACGTTCGGGTCCAAGAGTGAAGCCGCCCCAATAGACGTTTTTGTCGAGCACCTCTATGAGCCAACTGTTGCGGCAAAGCCAACTTCCAATGAACAAGCTGCAAACAAAGTCGCCATGACTGATGCCGACTGGAGGACGCCACTCATCAAATTCTTAACACAGCAAGAGCTGCCGGAAGACCAGGATGAGGCAGAGTGCGTCCGACGTCGTTCCCAAGCATATGTCATGGTTGACTCCGACTTATACAAGAGAAGCCCCTCCGGAATCCTAATGAGATGCATCACGCCCGAGGAAGGATGACAGCTGCTCCAAGACATCCACTCGGGCATATGTGGAAGCCACGCGGCAGCACGTACTCTGGTGGGCAAAGCCTACAGACAAGGTTTTTTCTGGCTTACCGCGGTCTCCGACGCGGACAAAGTGGTACGAACCTGTGAAGGCTGCCAATTTTTTGCCCGACAGAGCCACGTCCCAGCCCAGGATCTACAAACAATCTCACTATCCTGGCCGTTCGCAGTATGGGGCTTAGACATGGTCGGCCCCTTTAAGAGCCTGTTTGGGACTGCTCTGCTCCACTTTTTCCAGCTCTGCTCCATCAACTCTACCACAGAGCAGCTCCACTGTAGAGTTTATGGAGCAGGTGAACATGTTTGGCAGACAGGCCAGCTCCAGCTCTGGAAACATGAGGTTTGTCTAGGAAAGGTCAACTATGCCCCTGATCGATATTTGTTGCATAATCTTTGTATGGAGAGCATGGATAATTGAATATTTTTTTATACAATGCAAATACAGTGTAAATAATGTAACATCATTTAATTTATTGGAGAAAAGTGAAAAACAAATATTTCATCCAAATAATTTCATACATTTGTCATGTTAAATTTCAAGTGCTTGTTGGATAATTGACAAAGTCCATATTTCGGATACAAATAATTGTCCATACATGACTAATGATAAATAAGATAAGAAAGTCCATCATTGTAAATATAAATAGTTGTCCATAGATAACTAGAGAATAGTGTCTAATACATAATTCTAGTTCCAAGCTAGAGAAAGAGCAGTGGCCAAGTCATCACGAAATTTGTCCATACTAGGAGCATTCGGTGCATCGGTAGAGACACTTGATCTAGCC
This sequence comes from Oryza australiensis, assembly GCA_019925245.2. Lineage (NCBI taxonomy): Eukaryota > Viridiplantae > Streptophyta > Magnoliopsida > Poales > Poaceae > Oryza > Oryza australiensis. The sequence goes on from JAIFGZ020000104.1 coordinate 841,144, forward strand.
ACATATTGTAGGTACCTTTCCGGAATCTCTGGAACATAATTAGGATCACGATCACAGCGAGCGAAGTCCAAGTCTTCACCGTCATGGTCACGAATGAAATTGTGAAGGACCATACAAGCCACAACAATCTTTTTTTGCTTGAACATCGGATAGGACGCCATTTTGTATAGAATCTGCCATTTCATTTTTAGCACTCCAAATGCTCGCTCAATAACATTACGGATGGATGAGTGAACCCGATTGAACCTTTCTTTAGGAGTCTTTGGTTCCATTCCTCTATGCCACTCCGGCATATGATACCTCTCACCTTTATAAGGACAAAGGTATCCCGGACGATTAGGATATCCGGCATCAACAACATAATATTTGCCTATAATTATTAAAACAAACATATCAGATTACAATTGTAAGAATTTGATCAAACAATAAAGTGTATGGTAATATTTTTAATACCTTTTGGAGGGTGTGGAAAAAAGCTCTCGTCCACTCTAATTGCATTGTACAAGACACTAGTATCATGCATAGAGCCCGGCTGTCCCGTGGACACATAAGTGAACCTCATATCAAAGTCACAACATGCTAGAACATTTTGAGTAGGTATACCAGACTTTCCAATATATCTTACTTGATCGTCAGGTGGCAAAGAAACTCGGATATGAGTACCATCTAGAGCACCGATGCAATCTTTGAAATGTGGATATGCTCTACGGTCATCTCTTATCCTACTGTGAATGGTTCGGAAGTTGGGGTCCTTTGGTCTAATAAACTCTTTAGACATCTCCATGAAACAATTCAGTACCTCATCAAATTTCCTATGAATAGTTTCTCCTGAGTGCTTGAACCGGTTTTGTGTCTTTCTATTAGATTCATTTCCAGACAACACAAACAAGAACATTGCCAACATCTCCTCGGTGTGCACATGTAGGGATGATTTCAGACCATACCTTTCAACCAACAAGTCATGAAGGTCGTAGAACATCTGTGTGCTCATCCGAAGCTGCGAATGACACTCTCCTGGTGTGTTCAATGTCTCTAGCAACCAGCCCATACCACTAAGGATGGATGTCCTAGGTGGATTTTTGTTTAAATATAATTCAACATAAGCTGCAGCAAGTTTAGCACCACCCAATACAAGATTCCAGAAATCCATGCTCTCATTGTCGAGTCATGCTAGTTTCATCATCACTCGCACATAGGTAAAAAAATAGCCATGCGGGATGCCAATTAGAGACAGAACAACAACATAGTGGTTCAAATAGGAATACATAGATACAGATTCACAAATATTGGTTCAAATACAAGTGTCAATTATTTGATCAAATAGGAATACATAGATGCAGAACACAAATAGTGGCATATAGGTTGCCAAAAAAACTAACGTCCATATTTATCATTGTGCCTCTTCCTAAGCCAGTTGAGTTTAATTTCTTTAGTAGGCAAGGTCATAAACATTTCCCTCTGTTCCTTCTTCACAAACAACTGGGTGGCAATGTCATACTCATCAGAATCATACGATGCACCACAATCCTTCACATGCTCCATTATTTCAGTGATGGTGATCCCTTCTTGCTTCTTTGCAACAAAGGAGCTTGAAGCATCCGATATCTTGGAAATTGCTTCGACCATTAGAAGTGTTGTGCTTGACTTTGCCTTTTTTCCTATCAACAGTGCAACACGAGGTCTTTTATTTGGAACCGCACTTGGAGAGATTTCTGAACCTCCTCATCCCCTCGTCCTTGGCATCAAATGGGTTACTTTGGGTATTATTCTCTCCATCAACATACTCACAGTCTAAATCAAAAGATTGCTCCTGACTAGTAGGGATAATAGGATTGTCACTCAAAGGGTTCCAATGATCTGCTTCCTCATTTGTAATATTTCTAAACATTTTCCTAAGCAAATCTTCATTTTGGAGAGGCTTTTTCTTAAACTTGCCACACCCTGGAATATCCTGATCATGTGAAACATAAACATCAATACATAAAAATAGATATATATGAATGCATCAAATTATTGATCAGTTGATAGCACTCACTTTTTTTGCTTTCTTCCACCACTCGGCCTCCATCTCAATTGTTTTGGTCGTATTGTTCCAACCGTACATGTTTGCCTCCTCTTCAACTTTAGCCAAATGACCCAATCGGTCTTTAATTTATCCCACTTGTTCTTAATTTGGGTCTTTGATAATAAGATACCAGTCAATTGAAAAAACCTATTTGAGACCTCAGTATAACCTACAGAGTTTAGATGAGTATTTGGGCGATTGCCTCTAGTAACTTGTTCAGCCATCAACTCACAGGCTATTGTCAAATTTGCATCGTTCCAGTCCATTTGATCACCCTGACCATGATATTGCAATAGTATGTTCAAGATGAGTGGAGTACAGAAGATAAGCAGGGGCATAAGCTAAAACAAAATGAAGGGATGCCACTCGTTTGTTTTTAATGATATGAGTGTCTGAGTTTGAACTAAGAAGTACAAGAAATAGCACTTGTTTGTTTTACTGTACTTACAATCAAGTTTAGGTTGATACAAGTGTCTGAGTTTAAACTACAGAGGGCAAGAAATGGCACATGAGTAAAACAAATATTCTTTCTCCCGTAAAAGGAAAAGGTGTCAAAGTCCTTTAAAGATGGCCAATGCAGTAGCGTAAGTAAAGTGTATGCGATGTAATAACTACAACAACATTTGGCTCCCTTGCATCTATGTGCAATGTGATCGATCAGAGTTTCAGACCAATCATTTTATGCAAAATATAGCTGAAGCCTGAAAGAACAATGCATAGCAGAAATTGGATACAGTCAGGGAATCTGTTTCTACCAATGCACAGCATAAGTTTTGTTGCAAAAAGGCCATCTTATACGACAGCTAAATAAAAGCTGGTTTATTTAGGTACTACCACTACTACTGAGATGGTGAGCTGGTTTATTTAGGTACTACCACTACTATTCTGCAGGTGGCCTTTAAAATCACAGCTACAGCTCAGCTATAGCCGGCGAGGTGTGGCGGTGGCAGTAGTGTGTGTTTGTTTATGCAGGAGCAGATGCACGGTACATTACATGCAGGAGATCGAGAGAAGAAAGAAAGTATATATAATCTGGTTTCTATCAAAATCCTTCAAACTCCCTACCGAAATCGACATTACTTATGAACTTCCTTGGCATCACAGCTCAGCATCCTTTACATTAAATCCTAGCATACATCAAACACATTTCCAAAGTTTTCTCTCATTGTCACACACAAATCCTAGCATACATCAAACAAAATCCAGGAAATACCTGTTGAGGGGCGGGCACCCTTGTTCGGCTAGCAGCCGCCGGCCTTGTTCGACCCGTCCCGGCCTGGACGGAGTCCACCGGCGCCGTCGTCGGAGGAGGCCTCGGCAGCCCCACCCTTGGCGCCGCCCGCTGGCTCATGGACCCGGCGGCATCCGCTTCAGGAAAATTTGGTGGATGGAGAACGGAGGGGATTTGGGGATAAGAAAAGAGAGGATCGAGTACAGGTTCAGCACATCTATCTTCTCCGGCCATCACCTCGCCGGATTGCTTGCCGTGGTGGCCGGAGACGTGGTGGTGGGGAGGAGGGCGACGAGAGGGCGCAGTTTGGTGGGAGGAGGGCGACGGCAGCACGCCGTGGCAGCTAGGGAGACGTGGTGGCGCGCGCCGTGGCGACGGGAGACGTGGTGGTGCGTGCCGTGGCGGCGGCGGCTAGGGTTTGGGAGCGGCGGCTAGGGCGCGCGGGTTGGGTTGGGTGAGGGCGACGCGCGCCGTGGTGGCGCCGACTAGGGTTTTGGGGCCGACGGCGCGCGGGTTGGATTGGGTGAGGGCGACGCGCGGCTTGAACAGATTGTGAAACGTTTTCTATGTAATCAGTGGCAATTGCGGGTAATTATCTACCAACTCCACGAGGACATACAACATGACTGTTTCTGGAGTACCCCCTGAGGAGCTTCGGAAAAAACATGGAGTTGGCCCTCAACTTCACCTTTTTTTCAAGAGCAGAGTTCGTGGAGTTGGATCTGTTTGGCATAGAGGTTTGGGAGCAGAGCTGAAAAAGGTGGAGCAGAGCAGTCCCAAACAGGCCCTAAGAAAGCTCCAGGAGGATTTACACACCTATTCGTCGCCATCGACAAGTTCTCCAAGTGGATTGAAGCCAAGCCGGTTGCCACAATTACTGCTGACAAGGCACGGGATTTCTTCCTCAACATCGTGCACCGCTTCGGCGTCCCAAACAGGATCATAACCGATAACGGGACTCAATTCACGGAAGGCATCTTCAAGGAATTCTGCGAAGACTTTGGAATCAAGATCTGCTATGCATCAGTCGCACATCCCAAAAGCAACGGACAAGTCGAACGGGCCAACGGCATGATCCTTCAAGGCATCAAGGCCCGCGTGTTCGATCGTCTAAGCCCTTACACAGACAGGTGGGTTCAAGAGCTTCCCTCGGTTCTATGGTCTCTGCGGACCACACCCAGCCGGGCTACCGGCCAAACTCCTTTCTTTCTGGTCTACGGCGCAGAAGCCATGTTGCCAAATGAGATGGAGTATGAATCCTTCCGAGTCCGCAGCTTCAACGATGAACGCTATGACCCCGACCGAGTGGACGACCTCACCCGACTGGAAGAGGCCCGAGAGGCAGCCCTCATCCAGTCAGTGAAATATCTTCAAGGACTCAGACAATACCACAGTCGCAACGTTCGAGCACGAGCTTTCATCGTTGGCGACTTGGTTCTGCGCAAGATTCAAACCACCAAAGACCGTCACCAGTTATCCCCCTTATGGGAAGGACCATACATAATCGCCGAGGTGACTCGGCCCGGTGCGTACCGACTAAAACATGAAGACGGATCTATGGTGGAGAACTCTTGGAACATCGAGCATCTTCGATGATTTTATGCTTAAATTGACTAAAGTTTCATGTTTTTCTTGACTGCCAACCTCAAGTAAGATAACTTCTTGAGTTAACAGTCGGGGGCTGTACATATGTCAATAAAACATAGTTTTCCTCATCAACTTTTGTGCATGATTTGGTTTATCATTGTTTAATGTTCCTCGATCCGAGTTCAGTGTTTAAAGACTGAGAGTTTTCCAATGGCCTAATCGAGCCTAGGCTCGGTGACAGTCGGACGAAAATTACTTAAGAAATTTCACATAAAAACTCGGATCAGGGCATTAACATAAATAGACTGAATATTCACAAGCCTACATCAGAGTGCCATAATCATACAATGTTTACAAGACAATGTTCATGAGACAGATTAAAGCCGAAAGTTGTTCACTACATCTATAGCAATCTTCTTCGCCGACTCCTGCACTTCAGTAAGCATGTCCAGCGCTTGCTCGTCCGAGGTGCCGTCGGCAAAGCCTTCCCCGACTGAGTTGATATCCACTCGGGGGGTAGAGAGACCTGGTCTGCGCAAGAGCCAGACCAGCCCCCATGGTGGCAGCCTCGGTGATGTTCGACAAATATTGGTCGGGGGCCCTTCGCAGCTTGTCAAAGATTTCCAGTGGCTCCAGCGAGCTAGCCCCGACCCCCTAATGAAATAAGGATAGCAAGATTGGCGTTGCTGTGTTGGCAACCTCTTTCCGGACCTCTCCGGCGCGTTTGACCCTCTCGAGAAGCACGTCGTATTGAGCTCGGGTCTTGACTTTGTAAGCTGCCAAAAGAATCTGGTCACGCGAAGTACTCGGAAATAAAGTAGCACAAAGAATGTTACTTTGAAGAAGCTTGCCTTCGAACTCGGCTCCAACTCGGTCTTGTCGAGGCTGACTGCCTCCAGCTGGACCTGGAGCGAGTGGACCTCCGACGAATTTTCTACAAATACAGAAGGCTATTAGCAACCGAGATCAGCACAGAACCCATAAAGAAGCTAGGAAGATTGGACTTACTCCCGACTGAACCACGAAGGTCGAGGTTCTCCTCCCGAAGTTTGGCTATCTCCTTCCTCAGAGCCGCCTCCCTCGACGCGGCCTCCTCCTAAGTGGTCTTTAGTTTCCGCTGGACGTCCTCCAAGGAGTTCAGATGAGGAACCAGTTTATCTAGCACCTCGGATTTGGCCATGGATCGACAATACTCCTTCTGCACGCAAGATCCGAGGATTGACCGACTGGAAAGAAATGATGATACAAGACAAAGAGAAAATCTAGGCTTACATTGAGTAGCCGAGTCGCCTCATTTAGGCTATTGACAAGGGCATCCCTTTCTTCGCTTTCCGCTTGCTTGTCCAAGATAATGCCCTGCCTCTGGCCTTCCGAGTCTCGCCACTCGATTTTAATCGGGGGAACCCAGGTTTCAGAAGACTGTAACCTGGGGATTTCCTCCACTGTGGCTGGCAGATTGGGAAGAACAGATGAAGACACAAAAGATTTAAACTAAAGAGTAAAGACAAGACTTTGATTCAAAGACTTACCGGCTTCAGTAGCTGCACTCTTGGGTGGAGAGCAGCCCGGCTGGCCTCCTTCTTCCGGTTTTTCGCCGACCGGTCCTCGCCGGGGCTATCCGAGCCGCACTGGGCTTCTCCAGCCGACCGGTTCCCACCGGGCGGCCCGGCCGGGCAATGGGGCTCCTTCCTGGACATCCCTCTTTGAAGGCGATGGCTTTTTGCCCGGAGCGCTCTCGCTTGGGAGAGGGCTCCGGGGTCTTGATTCCGCGGGCTTGGATGCCTTGGGTGAAGGGTTACACGGAAGCTACGCTAGCCAAAAACAAAAACTTTTTACCGCGCAAACCAGGAACACTTGCAAGTAAGGGCCGATAGATCGTTACCGATTGGAGTAGAGTGCGGCGGAATAGCCAATCGGGCAATCCGATCCGGAACGGTGTAGCCGATTCCCGGAGACGGCCGATTCGCCAATCAGCCGATTCGAGTCGTCCGGCCGCGTTCTCATGCCTCGCTCCGATGCGCCCGACCGCGGCCGATTCCACCACGGCCGATCGCTCCGATTGCGGCCGATCCGAAGCCGATCAACGGCGCGCAACGTAGCGGCGCCTCTACCGTATCCACACGTCGGGGACGAACGTCGAACACCCGTGTGCTAGCACGCGATGCAAGGCTAGGGTTTGGCTCGAAAGTGGGGAGGGTTTCCGTGGAGATTGATCTCGACGACTTCTGTTGCACGCGATGCAATTGACATGTGGCAGCTCTCCACCCCTCCCTCCTTTATATAGAGTTGGCCGACGGGACTAGTGGCCGATTAGGACTCTATTTTGAATCGGATCTCATCCGTATCTCATAGAGTTGGCCGCCCATACGTCGTAAGCCCATAGGACTCTATCCGATCGGATCCCTATCCGATCGAGCCGTATCCGAGTCCAACTCGAATATCTATTCTATCTCCTTAAGCGTGCGACCCTGTAGGTTCAGGTATACTTGGTTTCGGCTATAGTCTAACTTGGCCGATCGTCGGCTCGAGTCCAACTCAGCCGACCCGTCAACAGCGACGCCTAGCAGCACATATTGACATCATAGTATACAAGAATAATATCGGCTCGAACCTGTAATGTGTACACAAATCCCTTTGCCTCACGATACCAGTTAAGCTATAGGCAAGATGTGTGCCATCCCTTCAATAGCTTAACCATTCACTCGAACCGTATTGGATTATCGTCGTTGATTGACTCCTCAATCAACTTAGCATGGCCATGCATTTCCATAATCCATTACCTCGAGGGCCCAGAGATATCTCTCCAAAGGAGGGGCAAATTCCATCTTGATCACTCACATCCCACTCCATGTTTCATAGCAAACCCGAAAACTACCTTTATAACTACCCGATTACGGAATAGCGTTTGGTAGTCCCAAAGTAGGCTACTACACATGTTGGAATCCATGGTGATCTCGGGTCTAAGGACTTTGTACCAACACTACACGAGACCAACTAATGGCACATTAATTCTGTAGTGTCTCATGGTGGGTCTATCCAACAGTGTGTTCTCCAACACATGTGTCCATGTTTATTGATTTGGTATCTCCATACCCATGATCTATGAGACATGATCATCAATCAATAAACATGCTGATCTTAGAATCATATTTGTTCCAACAATATGACATATGATCGGATCGTTTAGAAATAGATTCATACATATCGAGTCTCATAAATAAGTCACGTACTTATTGATCAATACAAGATGTCTATTTCATGGAACCGAATAACACTTTATTCATAAATACATAAACATTGACGTGATATCCAACATCTCCATGTTGCCTCTAGGGCATATCACTAACAATCTCCCACTTGCACTAGAGTCAATCATGTAAGTATCTAATACCCATTGCTCTTGTGTGCGCCTCATGCTTCGGCCGAGGAGAGGTTTTGTCGGCGGATCGGCTATGTTGAGATCCGTGTGCACTTTGCATATCTTGACATCACCTCTGTCCACTATCTCGCGGATGAGATGATATCGCCGAAGTATGTGTTTGGACTTCGATGTGACCTCGGCTCCTTGGCTTGCGCAATGGCTCCACTATTATCACAATAGAGAGACATTGGACGGTCATCACACCAAGCTCGAAACAATTTCTTGATCAAACGCCTCCTTGCAGCTTCCGAGAGAATGTACTGCCTCCGTTCTAGAATAATCATCGCTGGAACTCTTCTGACGCCTCCGTTTAGGCGAACACGAACCCGATTGCGATCTATAATCATCCTTAGTTTGAAAGCTAGCATCGGTGTAACCACTTACAACGAGCTCTTCTTCACCTCCATAGACTAGGAACATATCCTTAGTTCTTCTCAAGTACTTAAGGATATTCTTTACGGTAGTCCAATGACCTTCACCTGGATCTGATTGGTATCTGCTCGTAGCACTCAAAGCGTACGAGACATCTGGGTGTGTACATAGCATGGCATACATGATGGATCCAATTGCCGAGGCATATGGAACCATACCCATCTTATTCCGCTCATCATGTGTCTGAGGACATTGATTCTTGCTAAGATTAATGCCATGTGACATGGGCAAGAAACCTTTCTTGGAATCATGCATGTTGAACCTTTTCAACACCTTGTCAATGTATGTACTTTGGCTTAATCCAATTAGCCTCTTGGATCTATCTCTATAGATCCGAATGCCCAATATATATGCTGCCTCCCCTAAGTCTTTCATGGAAAAACTATTTTTCAATGAAGACTTGACGGATTCTAGCATAGGGATATCATTTCCAATCGGTAATATGTCATCCACATATAAGATTAGAAATACAATTGCACTCCCACGACCTTTTTGTAAACACAGGCCTCTTCTTCGTTTTTGATGAAACCAAACCCTTTGATTACTTCATCAAAACGAATATTCCAACTCCGAGATGCTTGCTTCAATCCATAAATGGATTTGTAGCTTGCATATCTTTCCGGGCGATTCGGATCGACAAAACCCCGAGGTTGTATCATGTATACATCCTCACTTAGGTTTCCATTTAGGAAAGCCGTTTTGACATCCATCGCCATATCTCATAATCGAAATATGCAGCAATCGCTAGGATAATCCGAATAGATTTAAGCATTGCGACGGGCGAGAAGGTTTCATCATAATCAACTCCTTGAATCTGTTTAAAACCTTTCGCCACCAATCGCGCCTTATAGATGTGAACATTTCCATCCATATCGGCCTTTTCTTAAAAACCCATTTATACTCAATGGTTTTGACACCATCGAGTGGATCAACCAAGTTCCAAACTTGATTGTCGTACATGGATTCTATTTCGGATTTCATGGCTCCAAGCCACTTGTTGGAATCGGGTCCCACCATCGCTTCCTCATAGGTCTTAGGTTCATCGTTGTCCAACAACAATATATCACGTTGTTCCGCACTGTGTACTGTCGGGCGCACGACGTGATCTTTCGACCTCCGTGGGCGGGTGTATCTACAACCGGTGGCGCAACACTTTGCTCCTCTGTTGTGGTTCCGTGGTCGCGAAACGTTTTCGGTGTTTCTTGAACTTCTTCAAGATGCACCTGCTCCCACTAACCCTTCTTGAAAGAAACTCTTTCTCCAAGAAAACACCGTGTCGGGCAACAAACACTTTGCCTTGTTCCCGATTATAAAAGTAATATCCCTTAGTTTCCTTAGGATATCCCACAAAGAAGCACTTGTCGATTTGGGTGTGAGCTTGTCGATAGAACGTTTTACATAAGCTTCGCATCCCTAAATTTTGAGAAAAGACAAACTAGGGGTTGCCCCTGTCCATATCTCATATGGTGTCTTTTCAACCGACTTAGATGGAACTCTATTTAGTGTGAGCGCTGTTTCAAGAGCATATCCCCGAAGGATAACGGAAGATCACTTTGGCTCATCATCGACCGCACCATGTCCAACAAGGTGCGATTTCTCCGTTCGGACACTCCGTTCCATTGTGGAGTTCCTAGCGGAGTCAGCGTGGAACAATTCCACAATCTTTCGAGATGATTACCAAACTCTTGGCTCAAGTATTCTCCTCCACGATCCGATCGTAGAAACTTGATTATTTTCCCTAAATGATTACGTACTTCATTCTGGAATTCTTTGAACTTTTCAAAGGATTCGGACTTATGCCTCATTAAGTAGATATAACCATATCTACTAAAGTCATCGGTAAAGGTAATGAAGTGCGATAACCACCTCTCGGCCGTTGAGCTCATTGGTCCACATACATCGGTATGTACGAGTGCCAACAAGTCACTTGCTCTTTCACGTGTCCCGTGAAAGGTGCCTTTGTCATCTTATCAAGTAAACAAGACTCACATGTCTCAAATGATTCAAAATCAAAAGAGTGAAGCAATCCATCCTTATGGAGCTTCTCCATGCGTTTCTTATTTATATGGCCTAAGCGACAATGCCGGATAAACGTGGAGTTTATATCATTAGAGAGTTGCCTTTACGTATTAATGTTATAGATGGGAGACGCTTCAAGATTCAAAACGTATAATCCATTCAACAATGGAGCATGAAAATAGAACATATCTCGAGATATATTGAACAACCATTGTTCATTGATCTAAAATCATATCCTTCGCTTGCAAACATGAAGCGGAAATAACGTTTTGACATAGTGTTGGAACACAATAACAATTATTCAATTCCAAAACTAATCCCGAAGGTAGATGAAGTGGTATCGTGCCGACAGCAAGCGTAGCAACGCTTGCTCCATTGCCGAGCGTGCGGAGTTCACCTCGCCCCTTCTCAATCCTCTACTTCTTCTCATTCCCCGCAACGATTTGCAAATATGAGCTACGATCCGGTATCAAATACCCAAGAGTCGTAGGTGAAGTAGCAAGATTAATGTCTATAACATTAATACCGAAGCAGAAGTCGTACTTTGCTTCTTTTTGAGATCCTCCATGTACTTCTTGCGTTCCTCTTCCAGTGGCTGTCTCCTTGCAATAGAAGCAAACGGCATCTCGATGCCGCCGACCCTTCTTGCCCTTCTTTGCATTGGAGGCACTCGCGATCTCATCGGGAGTTAACTTCCTCTTGGTGCAAAGTTTCTTGACGGTGGTTTGCGCTTTGCCTTCTGCATCATCATCACATGATGACCGTTTTCTGGATACTCTCCTCATGTCTTTAGCATCCCATGCAATTCAGCCCAAGGTCCTATCCATATTGTTCATGTGATAATTTAATATGAATGGCTCGAAGCTCGGAGGGAGCGACTGGAGAATCACATCAGTAGCCAACTCTTGGCTAAGGGGAAAACCTAGTTTTTCCAGACTCTCGATATAGCCAATCATCTTTATCACATGCGGATGACGGGATTCCCCTCAACAAGCCGCATGCAAACAAGGACTTTGAGGTGTTGAACCTCTCGGCCCGAGCTTGGTTCTCAAACATGCCACGCAGCCCCTGAATAATCATATTATGCCGTCCCGATACACTATCAAGGGAGATGGTTTGCATAGGCGCGAGGCAGCTAACAAGATCGGACAACGAGATAGCTTCGGCATAATCACATTATACCGTTCCGATACACTATCAAGGAACGCTATCTCGAACCCAACTCAAACCGAGTTATATGGAAATTGCTTCGACGTAATCACATTACGCCGTTCCGATACACTATCAAGGAACGCAATTACCATTAACTCTCCTCAACAGAATCCCGTAAAACCGATTGATCTAATCAACCCGTGCGCAAAACTTGTTCCAGATCCAATCTAAAACCCGAACTAAGCAAGATTAGCTCTGATACCACTGAAGGGTTACGCGGAAGCTACGCTAGCCAAAAACAAAAACTTTTTACCGCGCAAACCAGGAACACTTACAAGTAAGGGCCGATAGATCGTTACCGATTGGAGTAGAGTGCAGCGGAATAGCCAATCGGGCAATCCGATCCGGAACAGTGTAGCCGATTCCCGGAGAGGCCGATTCGCCAATCGCCCGATTCGAGTCGTCCGGCCGCGTTCTCACGCCTCGCGATGCGCCCGACCGCAGCCTCGATTCCACCACACCGATCACTCCGATTGCAGCCGATCCGAAGCCGATCAACAGCGCGCAACGTAGCAGCGCCTCTACCGGTATCCACACGTCCGGGGACAGAACGTCGGCTCGAGTCCAACTCAGCCGACCCGTCAACGCGACGCCTAGCAGCACATATTGACACCATAGTATACAAGAATAATATCGGCTCGAACTGTAATGTGTACACAAATCCCTTTGCCTCATGATACCAATTAAGCTATAGGCAAGATGTGTGCCATCCCTTCAATAGCTTAACCATTCACTCGAACCGTATTGGATTATCCGTCCGTTGATTGACTCCTCAATCAACTTAGCATGGCCATGCATTTCCATAATCCATTACCTCGAGAGGCCGAAGATATCTCTCCAAAGGAGGGGCAAATTCCATCTTGATCACTCACATCCCACTCCATGTTTCATAGCAAACCCGAAAACTACCTTTATAACTACCCGATTACGGAATAGCGTTTGGTAGTCCCAAAGTAGGCTACTACACATGTTGGAATCCATGGTGATCTCAGGTCTAAGGACTTTGTACCAACACTACCCGAGACCAACTAATGGCACATTAATTCTGTAGTGTCTCATGGTGGGTCTATCCAACGTGTGTTCTCCAACACATGTGTCCATGTTTATTGATTTGGTATCTCCATACCCATGATCTATGAGACATGATCATCAATCAATAAACATGCTGATCTTAGAATCATATTTGTTCCAACAATATGACATATGATCAGGGATCGTTTAGAAATAGATTCATACATATCGAGTCTCATAAATAAGTCACGTACTTATTGATCAATACAAGATGTCTATTTCATGGAACTGAATAACACTTTATTCATAAATACATAAACATTGATGTGATATCCAACATCTCCATGTTGCCTCTAGGGACATCCCTCTTTGAAGGCGAGGGCTTTTTGCCCGGAGCGCTCTCGCTTGGGAGAGGGCTCCGGGGTCTTGATTCCGCGGGCTTGGATGCCTTGGGAGCAGCAGTGGAGCGGCCCCTCACCCTTCCGGCGGGATCTATGTCCGGGGCCTCCTGCAACAACGGATGCGGTCGGAATGAAGACAAAGAAAATTTTCAACAAAAAGATTGGACTTCAGTCATGAAGCATACCTGGACGACCGGCGGATCTTCAGTGCCGCCTTCGGCGATGGCCTTGGAGGAGGAGTCTCGACTGGAGGAGCCGGGACGTCATCGTCCGAGTCGTCAATTATGAGCCTCCTCTAGCTCGCCCGCTTGTTGGTGTCCTCACTCGGCGCCGCCCGTTTCCCGACTGGATCGCTTTGAATCTTCATCCCACCAGTCGGCTTCTTGGCAGGGCGAAGCGGCACGTCATCATGAGGCACCTTGTACGGTTTTGAAATGACAGAAGCATTTTCCTGCAAGAGAAATTCCCGCAATACTAAAAGGCATGACATCAAGTTTGCAAGACAATACAAAGAAGTCAGTCGGCTTACCGAAGGAGGAGGCCGATGGATGTTGAAGGGAAGAACCGGCAGAATGAGGGCGCGCTCTACTGCAATTCCAGTCGAGAAGATCTTATACATCCGGATCTTCAGGATCTCGTAACTGAGGGGATCTTGATCTTCCCGATTGGGGTCCTTCCCACCTTCGTACTCGAAGGCTGGCTTCGACCGCTCTTTGATTGGAGCCAGTCGGCACCTGATGAAGTGCCGAGTGATCTGCTCGCCGCGAAGACCTTTCTGCTTCATCGCCAGGATCTTCGCTAGCAGTTTGTTGGCCTCATCCCAATCTTGAGCCACTGGTACAGTGCTCCAAGTATGCTTGGGTATAGGGGGAAGGCCGACAAAGGCTGGTAGGCTGGGTTCGAGATTGCTAATGTAGAACCAGCCCACGTGCCATCCCTTGTTGGAAGATTTCAAGGGAAGAGAGAAGTACTCCTTACGGAGGGATCCGCGGAGTTGGAAACCTGCCCCGCCAACAACGCATGGGTGGTCCTTATTCGGATGAGGTTTGAGGTAAAACATGCGGCGAAAGAGATGGAAGTGGGGGAGGATGCCAAGGAAAGCTTCACATACGTGGATGAAAAGAGCGATGTGAAGCATAGAGTTGGGGTTCAGATGATAGAGCTGGAGACCATAGTAATCCAGAAGCCCCCTAAAGAACTCGAAAGTGGGGAGGCTGAACCCGCAATAAAAGAAGGAAGTGAATACAACAAGCTCACCGGTGTTCGGGGTTGGGAAATCTTCACCGCGCCGGCGCCAACCCACGATCTCCTTGGGGGAAGCACGCCGTGCTTCACCATCTCCTTGAGGGTGGATTCCCTCACATCCGATGTGGCCCATTGATCAAAAGGGATTTTCTTTTCATCCGCCATGAGTGTGGTTTGGGTGGGAAGTGGATCTGGTCCGAAAGGATGGGGTTTGAGCAAGGATCTTGGGAGTTGGTTGCGGAAGCTGGTTTGTGGCAAGAAGCGAGCTCCTGGGTGGATGGATTCGGGTGCGCGCGAGTCTAGGGTTTTTCACAGGGAGCTGGTGAACAGAGCTGTGAAAAGAGGAATTCCTCGGGAAGACGAAGAGACGGGGATGACCTTGAGGCTTTATAGAAAGATTTGAGGGTTGCGCTAGGTTTTCTCGTGATTGGGCCGAGCCCATGAGAGAATCTGCGGCCCAGCTAAGGTGTGGCCCGACGCGTGTCCTTAGGGACTTAAGCGGATGAGCTTAAGCAGATTTGCCTTGGCAATATGCACGTGTCCGATGCCCTATACCTTTGGAAATCCTTTCATACCGCGGTTTGCCTGACTTCATGAGAAGCTGGCACGATGCAATTTGGGAGGTGACCAACAGCTAAGCTTTTTATAGCTGCCTTGATGACAAAGGCTGTTTGGTTTTTTAGCATTTGATTAAGTGATTATATCAATACTATTTTCTACCTTGGTAAAGATCTTTATAGATTGAGACCAGTATTATGGCAAGAGCTATCTAATAACTTGGTCATATTTTCATACGATTGAAAAACTCGTTTACCCATGAGGGACGATTAAAGTATTTGTTCCGAAATGACTCGGGCAGATCCACTCGGATAATCATGAGCTTACCGAGTGCTTTCCACCCATGAGGGTTGATTGAATCTGAGATGACTCGGGCGAATTCACTCGGATGAGTATGAACTTGCCGGGTAATGAGATTTCTATGATTGCTTTAGCATGAGCTAAGTATTTATATGAGAATGATTTTTTATAGTTCTTGACTATATGATTAGTCTAATTTTGACTAACCATATAGTCGGGGGCTACACCTAATTAGGTGCATCAGGAGATGTACCTAGATATTTATTTTTGAGAATTTTTTAGATATTTTCCAGCCCTTCACAGTCTTTGGAGCCACTCGGAAAGATTCAGGCAGAGATGATGGAATCACTCGGCGCCAGGAGCACTCGGCCAAAGAGGTTTTTGGCTGCGTACTGTTTTGGTTTGAAGCTGAGTTGTCTCGTCGACTGAAAAGGACTCGGGGGCTACTGTGGAAATTATGACAATCGAGTACCTACATGGCAAGCTTATCCGACTGGAGGTAGGGATAGATTGCGCCTGCCATATCTGTAAACCAAATATGACTTGGGTGTTACGTTGTCGATAGAGATAAGGCAACGACCCATAGTCACGGTTTGGTAAGATTGAGGAAACCGACTTAGAGTAAGATAGGGTTTCCGATCTGTAAGCCCGCCTCCCAAGACTATATAAGGGGGTAAGGGGCGTCCCTTGAGGGATATCATATGCTTTTACAAGCTTCTAGCTTTCAGCTTTAGATCTTGAGATCAATAAAGACACTCGACGGATCGAATCCCCCGAAACAGGAGTAGGGTATTACCTCACGAGAGGGCCTGAACCTGTCTAAATCCTCTTTTCCTTCTAACCCATTGTGCTTGCCGATCTTGACTGCGACCCCAGAAATTACATTGCCGAAACCGAGTTTCGACAATTTCGTTTTCTAGGTTGGTTTCGTTGGTGAGAGGTAATCTTTTAATTTCGCAAAAGATTTTTGGGTTTTGGTTTTTTCTACCATTCATCCCCCTCTGGTAGGTTTGTTTACTCTGTTTCGATCCTACAATTACATATTAGCACTCAGCCCTTTGAAATTACTAGACTACTACCTTTTTTAAAGAAAAATAGCATGATTGTGCCTTTTCATTGTATATAAAGGAAAAAAATACACCCCTAGGAGAAAGGAAACAAAAGGAAAAGAGTTATACAAAGGGGATTATACAGAATGAGATGTCAGCTCACGCAAGTGCCTAGCTCCTACTAGGCCCCACAGTCTTGCTTCTTCCTTATTTGTCGTTAGCAGGTATCCAATGGCTGTTTCTTTGTGGTCGAAGATCCGCCGGTTCCTTTCCTTCCATAATTCCCACTTAACTAGTAGGATAAGGGATCGGAGTCCCTTTTTAGGGACGTCCTAGGTGTTTGCTATATTCTCCCACCACTGGTGAACTGATTGCACATCTCTCCACTCTATGGGATGTAGATGCTGGAACCCAATCCAGTTGGCAACAAGGCTCCAGATTCTGGAGGAGTATCTGCAGGTAGCTACAATGTGTAATGTCGTCTCAGGAGAACTACGACATAACTGGCAAAGGTCGTTATTTCTCCATCCCCTAGCCGCCACGATCGGAGGTCCATACCCTATTTTAGATGATTAGCCACACGTGGACCTTGCATTTCCTTGGAGCCCATGAATTCCAAATGAGGTTCTTGTAATTTGTGCTTGGCGTACCGTAGCATTGCACTTTGTAGGCTGAAGAGGTCATGTAGCAGCCGTGGTTAGTGAATTTCCAAGCAATTTGATCTGTGTCCGCATCGACCAACTATACTCTTCGGACTGCTGCCCGAAGGGAAACTAATTGGTCAATGAGACTCACTGACCAGGTGACACTTGCATCGATGTTGAGGTCATTAATCCAAGCATCATCCTCCTTTGCCTTCCTCAAAGATTTACCTTTCTTCCTGGATATGTTGTAGACAAGGGGCATAAGATCTCTCGGTCTTTGCCCATCTAACCAGGCGGACTCCCAGAAATGGACTGTATTACCATTGGTGATCGTTACTCTCATTGAAGCGGTGAAGAGCGCCTTATCCAGTTCATCACAGGGTGTTTCCAAACCAACCCATGGCTCTGTCGGGTCCTTCCACTCATGCCATAACCAACGTAAACGCAACGACCTTGTAAATTTTTCAAGGTCCAGAATTCTCAGTCCGCCCTTGCAAAGCGGCAAGCACGTTCTTGCCCAATTAATCTTGCATTTCCCACCAGTGATTTCTCCCGTTCCTAACCAGAGGAATCTTCGTCTATGTTTGTCAAGCTGTTCCAAGGCTCCTTTCGTGACTTTAAGGGCAGTCAGTAGGTAGATAGGTTGCGCCGTCACTACAGACTTTACCAACGTATTCCTCCCAGCCAAACCCATGTTTTTTCCTCTCCAACTTGTGACCTTCCCAGTGATTTTATCAAAGATCGCTTGCAAGTCCCTCCTTCGCAATCTTCCCAAAACAAGTGGGAGCCCCAAACATTTCAGTGGGAATGTCGCCCTTACTGCCGGCACGCCTTGTAGGATATCTTTCAAATTAATGTGGTCGCATCTGATGGCCGCCACCTGTGATTTTGGAGGTTCGCGACGAGGCTAGAGGCTGTACGAAAACTGTTGAGGATATCGGTGAAGGACATTACATCTCGGCGGGTGGGGTTGATGAAAATGACGGCGTCATCAACAGATATGGAAATTCGCAGGCTTGACATTCTTCCCCTCAATTTGGAGAGCGCCTCAAGATCCGTTGCCGTGGCGAGTAACCTTTGGAGGGGGTCTATTGCAAGGATGAAGAGAAGTTGCAAGAGCGGGTCTCCTTGTCGAAGGCCTCTTCCGTGATGAATGCGTTATCCTGGGCAGCCATTAAGTAGGACCTGAGAGGTTGAGGAGGAGAAAACCGCACTGAGCCAGTTTATCCATTTCGTTAGGAACCCTCTACGTTGCAGCAAAGCCATTAGGTAGTCCCACCGGACAGAGTCAAAGGACTTTGTAATGTCTAACTTGAACATCAGCATTGGCCGCCTTAACCGGTGATATCTCCGGGCCATGCCTCTGACAAAAAGAAAGTTGTCGTGTATGCTCCTACCTTTTATGAAGGTGCTTTGATTTAACAAAACCAGGGAAGGCATCAGCGGCCTTAGACGTGTTGCCAACACTTTCGAAAAGAGATTGGCGATGCTATGGATCAAACTTATTGGCCTGAAGTCCTGAACTCCTTTTGCTCCATCCTTTTTTAGGAACAAGCACTATGTTTGCCACATTGATCAATTTTAAATGTGCACACCGATAGCTGTAAATGGCCTCAAAAACTGAGAGGACATCTGATTTGATGATGTCCCAACATGCTTTGAAAAAAGCACCGGTGAAGCCTCCGGTCCCGGTGCCTTGTCCGAGGGCATTGCCTTTATTGCTGCCAAGATCTCTTGTTCAAAGAACGGTTCGTCTAACCCATCTAGGTTGGAAGGTAGGATGCCCAATGCTTCCCAATTGAGCTCATTTGGTCTTGGTCCCGGTTGGCCCATCTTGGATGCATAGTGGTTATAGATTGTCTCCTCCTTCTCTTTGTGCATTATAGCCCATCCATTCTCCCTGCAAAGGCGCTGAATAGTGTTCTTCCTTTTCCTCGTGTTAACTTTGAGATGGAAGAATTTTGTGTTGGCGTCCCCTTCTCTGATATAGGTTATGCATGATGCTTGCTTTTTCCTAGCCCGCTCTAGGGAAGCCAGGGAAAGAATCTTTCGCTTGAGGCCTGCTCTTAACCTCATCTCTTGTGGCGAGAGGGTTCTTTGCTCTTGCGCGGTGTCAAGTATTTGGATGACGTCCATTGCCATATGAAATTTCAACTTGGCTTCTGAAAGGATGTTTCACGCCCATTCTATCAAGGCTAAGGCAGTATAGCAAAGTTTATGGTTAAGCTGATGTATTGGTTCAGTGTGCATCGATCGCTGATTCCAGCTGGCACTAACAATGTCTCTGAAGCCCAGGTACTTGACCCAGTAGTTTTCAAATTTGAAAGGCCTTGGCTTGCATGGCCCCTGCGGGTTGGAGAGAACTAGGGGGCAATGATCCAACATCCCAGTAGGCAAAGCTTGCAGAACATGGTTGGGGAACGCGAGGTCCCAACTCTCATTGCAGAAGAACCGATCAAACTTGACGAGGGTTGCCTCTCAATGTTCATTACTCCAAGTGTGCCTCTTATTCATTAGGGTTATCTCATGTAGCTCAGCGTCGTCTATTGTCGCTCGAAATTGCCTCATTCTTGAGAGGTTGATGTTGCTGTTGTTCTTGTCTCTTGCCCAGTAGATCATGTTGAAGTCCCCAAGGATTAACCAACTTACACCAGAGTTGGGCTTTAATCTTGTAATACGTCTAAGGAAGGCCTCCTTGAGGTGGCTTCTTGTTGGACAATATATGCCAGTTAGCTTGAAGGATATCCCGAAAAGAAGGACTTTAACATTTGATGAAATGTAGAAGCGGCCGCTACGAACTTCACTTACCTCAAAGATGGAGCTATTCCATAGTAGGAGAATTCTTCCTCTTGTCCCCCTAGCTGGCTTACAGGCGAAGCTATCTAGCTTCTATCCTCCGAGAAATCTTGCAAGGCCCTCATCAATATTTCTTAATTTTGTTTCTTGGATGTAAGCTAGGTTACATTTTGTGGCGGCCAAGAATTCATGAAGCACATTGCATCGTGCCAGAGAATTTAAACCCCTTACGTTCCATGAAAGGATATCAAGACTTTTTATAATTTGGCATACCATATTCTCTCAATGTGAAGAGGTACTGGCCCACGAACCTGGACCCACTAGCACTGGCAAACCAGGAAACCTCGGCCCCAGCCAGCCTTAGCCAGCCTTCCATGAAAACTTTTGCACATCCCGCGACATTACCCATGCGAAATTATTGGCCAGTCCATGAATATGGCCCATCCCAAAGAGATAAACGACGGCGGCCCGAGGAATCGCGGCCCGTATTTGACAGGGGCCAGTCCACTAAAGCGTACGCGGGAATTTGAAGAAAGTACACAACCCAACTTTACCCATTAGGTCTTGCCCTGGCCCACCGACGTTTGAAACAGCCCATTGTTATTTCTGGTGGGGTTAGGCCGGCCATAGGTAGCGCACGAATTTTTGGCATTTTTAATTTTATTTTTTTAAAGATTTACAAAAATAACTCTCGAATTTCAAAAATTACAGATCTAATCTCCTCCGGTCTTCTGGGAGGGCGTGACTGAAAAAAACGCCCTCTGAGAAGGCGAATTATCCGACGTGGCAGACGGCCGTGGGGGGCCGTCTGCCGCGCGGAAGCAAATTTGCAGGCGGCCCCCTTTCCGCCCTTGGTAAGGGCGTTTTTCACTGTGCACGGGGGCCGCTCGCAAAAGGCCGACCGCCCGGCATTTTTACGGCGGCCGCCTTCCTGCCCTTACCAAGGGCGTTTTTCACTTGTGCTTACGAGGGCCGCGCAAAATTGCCACGGGCGCCGTGGCAATTTTGCGCGGCCCCTTCCCGCCCTCGGAAGGGCGTTTTTACCCAGCCCGTATATAAGCCGACACTCAATCATTTCGACCTCATTTACACCTTCCCAAATCCGAAAAGAACAGTGAGAGGTGAGGAAGAGGAGGAGCGCGGCGAAGCCTGTTGGATTGCGTACTTCATTCGAGGTAAATGCAATATCCCGTCGTTATTTTGTTTGTTAGTTAGTATGTAAATGAAATATTAGGAAAAATATAAATTTGTAATATTTGAATAGGTATTGAATAATTTGTTATAGATTTGTAAAACAGATGGTTTAATTTAGATCAATTTAGATAATTTAATCGACAGTAACATAGGTAGAATAGATAGATCAACAAGGATAATTTAATGGACATTAACATAGGTAGAATAGATAGATGAACTTAGGTAGAATGTGTTTGGATCTAAGTGTAAATTATGTGAGTAGATGGTAAGCACTATAGAAAATCGTACGTATAATTTTGTTGATAATCAAAATATGTTTAGATATAAACTACGATTTAATTGAATTTAGTTTATAAATTTTGGCAAATTGAAATGAACGAGGTACGATTGGCGGCGAGATGAAACGAACAAATCGATTTGGGAAAATTTAAGATGTAGACCAGAGAACATATTGTTAAAGAAATTAAGTTAGGCACGAATCATCTAGGCAATATATTCGTAGTATAGAATAAACTCGTTTCAATTTGTTTGTAATGCACTATGGCAAGTAAGATCATATTTAGATAGTTCACGGTGAAGGCAACGTTAGATACGGTCCAGAAGGTGTAGATTTGTCAGAATTTAGGGTGAAATCAAAGGGCATCGATAGGCCAAGCGAGAAAACATTTGAGTCGGTGTATAGTTGGTTGCTACGTGGATTTAAAGTGGATACAAGAGTGAACACAATGTCTCTATCCGTTGTAGTAAGTCGTGCAACAGAAGGATATTATTGGGAACTTATGTCTATTGATAACACTGAGTCGTGGAGACGTTATGTGGACATGGCACTTGAAAGGTCCTGGCCCCTTGTTATTTTTGTGGCACTGCACGAAATCGATAGCATTAATACAATGCAAACAGAGTATGGTAAAGGTCCAAGCAATGAAGCAAGCTTGGAGGAGGCGATTGGCGTGGCGGACGAGGGGGAGAGAATCGAAGCAATTGTTGAAGAAATGGAGAGGGAGGATTCTGAAAATGAGCAGGCGGAGGGCGATGAATCATCGGACGAGGAAGAAGATGTCATGCCCGTCGATTGGGAACAAGCTGATTTCTCTCAGCTTGTTATCTCGGAAGGGCAGCATGTTTCATTTGAATACAAGGATAACGAGGTCATCCAGGGTGCTAGGTATGCTCATAAGGAAGACATGAAAGAGGCAGTGAAGCATTGGGCGGTGTCTTTGCATAGAGAGTTTAGGGTGGTGAAGTCTACGAACTATGTGTATGATGTGAAGTGTATGAAGGATGATTGTCCGTGGCGCGTTCATGCATACAAGGGGAAATGGAGTGACTATTGGAAAGTGAGCATTGTTGGTGAGCACACATGTCTGTTGCCGGGGGTAGATAAGTACCACCGTAACATCACATCGGCGTTTGTTGCCGGTGAGATGTACACCATGTTGTTAAAAACACGGATTTTGAACCGGGCTCCATTATTAAGCACATTGAGAACAAATTCAAGTATACTATTAGCTATGCGAAGGCTTGGAGGGCGAAACAAAAGATATTGGACATGAGGTATGGCACATTTGAAGCATCATATGACAATTTACCTCGTCTATTAGCCACCATTGCTCGAGAGAAACCCCAATACCTACTACGACATTCAGACATTTCCATCATCTACGATTCGAGCAAGAGCGTGCTTGCAAAGAGCCTTTTTCTCGATTGGTACTTGCATCAACGCATTTGTGCACTGTCGCCCTGTGTTGTGCATAGATGGAACCTTTCTGACAGGCAAATACAGAGGTCAGATACTGACGGTGATTGGAGCAGATGGGAACAACCAGGTGTTACCTATGACGTTTGCATTTGTCGAGAGTGAGAACACCGAAAGCTGGTATTGGTTCTTGGAGAGAGTTCGATGCCAAGTCGTTCGTATGAGGCCCAATGTTTGTATCATACATGATCGTCATGCCGGCATGCGAGGGCAATCGACTATCTTGAGAATGGTTGGCCGGAGAGGGGACTTCCGCTAGGTGGCATGATGTTCGGAGTAGGTGGTGCATGCGTCATATGGGAGCCAATTTCTACAAACAATTCAAGAACAAGCACCGATGGATCTATTCAAGAGACTATGTGGTCAAAATCAAGAGAAAAATTCAATGAGATGTGGAGAAGGTTGGATGAGCGACAACGAAGCAAACCGACGAGCAATCTCGTTTGCCACGAGTTGACGAGCTGCGGTACCTCTTGGTCCATTGCATAATGACCCGCCAACAATGAGAAGGAGGTCTGCACCATCAATACGTAATTTATCCTTGGATAGAGAATGAACCGAAAGAAAAGTGGTCTCGTTGTATGACACGACGGAGCTCGATATGGTATAATGACAACCAACTGGCCGAGGTGTACAAGCTGGGTGATGCGAGGAGTTAGGGGCTTCCATTGGTGGGCATTGTGGAATTTATCCTTCATGGCACTCAGGCATATTTTAGGGATAGATTTAAGAAAATATCCCCTTTAATGGTCGATAACAACATTGTATTTGGCAACGTGGTGACGAAATATATGCAAGACAAAATTCGAAGGCTATGAAGCACGAGTAATCCCCAAGGAATCCAAGTTCTTGATGCGAGATCATGTGTGTCGACAGGAGAAGGCGCGGCATCAACCGTGTTCAAGCGTGCAGAATGTGTGCTTCATGCGGATGGTGGTTGTAGCTGCTGTATGAAGCCGAAGCTTAGACATCGCCTTGCTCACACGTCCTTGCCGTAGCTGGGGACTGCGGCATAGTTCCAGATATTTATGTGTCACCGTACTACAGGAAAGAATCAATTTTTCATACGTGGAAGGAGGAGATATATGATTTTGGGATATCTGGATCGTACACAACACTGCGGCCACAAGTGTTCTACATTCCAGATCCATCGAAGTTAAGGATGAAAAAGGGACGTCGTCAGTCGAGATGTATCAGAAACGACATGGACGAGTCCGAGGCCGGGGGAAGGACCCTACGTTGCAGCAAATGCGATGAGCGCGGACATACATACAAAAAATGTCCGAAGAATTCAAAAACTTCAACCATCGAAGGTTCAAGACTTTCCGGACAGCCCTCCGATGGTAGCCGTCCATCTGGAGAAGGAACAACAACGAGACGACCACGTCCTAGACGTGCTCGTGCGGCGACCACGTCGTCCGCTGGCGATGCAATGGCTTGATTATTTTGTTTGCTCCTTTTAATCTAGTGGTGATCCGATATTTGTAATATTTGTCACACTGCGGCCATATGTCGTGCGTGTAATATTTATCATTGTGAGACGTAAACTGTTTTATTGTTGTTGTGATACTTATATGTTGTGTTTGGTAGTTTGAATTACGACGTGCACATTTTTTTAGTGTTGAGATATAATGGACCATTTATGTCATGTATTCATGTTGTTCTGATTTTTCTTATAAATTGCTTATTAATTTATTCATGTATTCATGCAGGTATGGCGGACGATACACCGGCGCTTTTCGCGAGACAGTCGACGGGTGCACGAGTGTCGTACTTGTCGGCGGTGCAGGTGCTCGTGACCACCTTTCGTCCACGGCCGTCGCGCGAGTTGTTGCGTGTCGATCCGCGACACGTCCAGCGGTACGATCAAACTCTTTTCACTTATTACAAGAATACTATGCTTGATACTAATATTACACTATGTGTATGATATGCGAGTTACGTGAGTCGGCACGATCGCTCTTTGCGGACTTGTTGAGGCGCGTGCCCACGAGCACGACCAGGCCGGACGGTGGGATGCGGACCGGTCCACGATAGCTGCTTTGGTGGATCGGTGGCGTCCGAGACGCACACCTTCCATCTTCCTTGTGGGGAGATGGCTCGACGCCTGCGGACGTCTCGTACCTGCTAGGGCTACCACTAGCCGGAGAGGCTGTCGGGCCTGTTGATGCTGTTGGTGGATGGAGGGAGGACATCACTGCACGATTTTCTCAGGTGATGAGGCTACCGGGGCTCCCGGCTGTTCAGGCGATCTACCCTTACGCGACCACCAGGCCTACGAAGACTTGGATTATGCAGTTCACAGTAAGTTAACTTGAAGACTTCGGTATTTTTCATTACATCTTATGTTTGTTAACATGGTTTTCTCCTTTGTAGGCCGACAAGGTCCACCCCGACGCCGACGAGTACTCCGTGCGACGCTCGTTGGAGGCGTACCTTCTTTGGTTGTTCAGCTGGGTAATGTTCATCAACACGTCGGGGAACACTGTAGAGAGGGGCCTGATCCACTACGCCCGGTCGATAGCGGACGCGGAGATAGGCTTCGTGCCTCAGTGGAGTTGGGGTTCAGCGGTCCTCGCAGCCACCTACCGTGGGCTGTGCGACGCGTGCACGAAGACAGATCCGGGAGCGATCTTCACAGGCTGTCCCCTTCTCTTACAGCTTTGGGCTGCGGAGCGGTTCGCGATCGGCCGACCGATCGTCGACACCTCTCCGTACGACGCAGCGCCCGCGTTCGAGAACCCGGCCGACGGGCCTACGATGGGTTCGTCTGGTTTCGACGCAACGTAAGTACAAAGTCATATTTCTTTCAAATATTTAAATTGTGTTGAACAAAACTTGTAACCACTTGATTATTTTATTTTCGCAGCGTCGTTACGCCCACGCTCAGGTGAGACGGAGCTACCCGGACTTCGTGTTCGAGTTGGACCGTCTCCAGCCGTACGACGTTGTCTGGGAGCCGTACACGCAGCAGGCGGTCGCAGCTCGGGCGCCTCTAGGCCTCTCGACGTTGTGCACGCGCGACTCGGCCTACTGGATGACGTTGATCCCGATGGTGTACGACATCACCGTCGAGCCTCACCGCCCGGCCGAGTGATGAGGCGATTCGGATCTGCGGCAGGGATTCCCGTAGACGTACGGTTGCCGTTCCTCACCGGGACCACCGGTGAGTATTTCTATTTCAAATGTACTACTATTGTGTCAAATTAAATGGAACTATAGTCGACCTTTCTTGTGTACGCAGTTGTCTCGATGGGGACGCGGGGAGGCTCCCTGCGGGAACCACGTATGCAGCAATACGTGGCGGACTGGCTGATAGCCACCGAGGAGGTGATCGGCGAGATCTACGCCCACTCCGAGGAGAACTACACCGCCTACCTTCGGTGGTACCTACCGCGGACGCGTCCGCGAGTTACCTTCACACCGGCCACGCGGCGGCAACACCGAGGCGCGATCACGGACACCTACCCCGAGCACCGAGACCGGGACTACTTCGTTGGGGTACGTCATGATTTCTCGGCATTAAAGCCTTTGTACGTCATTATGTTTTTTTATTGGAGCGAAAAACCTAACTTGTTTTGATTTTTGTAGGCCGACGCCGCACGGGCATTGAATGCCGAAATCGACTCGGTGATGCCGAGGCCGGACGCAGCATTCACCCGAACGAGGTGGAACAGAGGATGACCTTCCGGCGGATGCAAACGACGGCACGTTCGATCTTGCGGATCTTCTCTTGTCGTTTTGCCGTCGACGCGGTTCCTCCACAGGGTGTTACAGGTTCACGTCCACGCGGTCCAGTACCCGGATGGTCACCACACGGCGCTGGTGCTTCCACAGGTTAGTTCCACTCATTTTCATTGTGTCAACCCTACAACGTGATCTAACAAACCGAATGTCGTGTAGGTCCGACGCTACCGAGAGGGGATACGGCAGGCGCGAGTGGATCGTCGATCCCTCGGCCTTTCGCTACTCGGCCCAGCACTGCGAGCTTTGCTGGAGCGAGTGGATCCTCCGTTCTCGTCCCCTCACTCAGCCGGGAGGTGAGCAAGCGTTGTCCGATGATTAGTTCACACGTGTTAGTTTAAGTCACTGATGCTTCACATTGCTTACATACATGAGGATTCTACTCGGCGGGGATTTTCCGCTCGAGGGCTTCGTCGTCGCGGCGGGCGGGTCGGGGAGGCGATGAGGGGGTCGGTACGGGCGACGACCGACAACTGGAGGACCCGGATCGGGACGTTCTCGCCTCCTCTCGGCTCGGTGGGAGCACCTCTACCACAGAGCCAGGACCCGCCACAGGAGACGCCAGCGTCGGATGTCCGTGCTAGTCGTGGCGTGCCCCCAGACAGCCGACGTACTCTCGGGGGCACGTCGGAGCACGCCTAGGAGGGATAGGGGTAAGAGGCCTCGTCGGTAGCTTCGTGTGCAACGTTTGTACAAATTGTAAATATTTATTTTGTGTCGATGTTTGTATATATCTATGTCGTTCGTCGCACTCACATGTCACGAGATCCTTCCGTATCGTTTGCATGATACTCTTACTAACGACAAAAAAACTTTCGGCCCGAGTTAGACACGCACGAGACATCGCTATCGCTTTTGCCCGTGATAGTCCCGCACGATACGTCGCTATCAACTTTTGCCCCGTGACAATCCTACACGATACGTCTCGATCAGCTGTTGCCCCGTGACAGACATAAACGATACATAGATGTGAACCTTCACCTCCCTGCACTATATATTGCCTAGATCCGAATACGAGCTCTTCAAATCTGCATTCTCTTTTCTACATTTACTCCTGCAATGAGATCTTCATATCATCCATTCCTTGAGCGTCTCCACTGGCGACTCCATCCTTTGAGCGGTTTTATTCCACCATGGTGTGACCGTTCGTTATGCCATTGTGGAGATGGCTGCATACTTACGTCGTCCCTCCTCGCTGAAACCAGGGGGAGACGATTTTTCCAATGCGCCAACATTGATCAGGTATGGCTTAACTGCACTGCTTTCATCTACAAAATCTTCACGCAGAAAACGCTAACTTGATTGTACATCGTGTTAACACCTCATGCAGGCATATCGTCGGGTGTGCAACTTCGTTGAGTGGATAGATACGGAGAACCCACGAACCGACGGAACACGTTACTACCCACTTAGCGAAACAAGGTCAGACTACCTTCAACGGAAGGCTAAGTACCAACGTCGAGTTCGCGCTGAAGCTTTGGACTGGCCTATGGATCAGCTGGCACTACCCACATGGCGGGAACGTCCAGAATGCCACTGTGGTCTACGTTGCCAGGTGGTAAGATCCATAAGACAAGCAACTAGAGGACAAAGATGCTTCGTGTGTCCCGAGATTGCGGATGACGATTTTGTCGTGAGTATAATTTTTCTTTCTTTAACCTTTTCGCTTGTTCCATTTTTTAACTCCGACCATAAAAAATGTGCAACCGGAGGATGTACGTCGGTGTCCATACAAAGATTGGATCGATACGGTTAAACTCGCTTCGATCGGTCGACGGTAACACAACCTGAGTCGACTGAACAATTCATTCAGGCTTGGATGGAGTATGAACATCGCGTCGAAATCGCAAGCTTAGCTTGGAGGAACAACCCACTGGGTTTCCCTAAATGGTCGGAGCGTCCTATGTGCGGTTGTAGGGATCGTTGCAAGATGGCTACCTCATTTGAACCACGAACATATGGTCGGAGATATTTTATTTGCCCCAACTTAGACAACGACTTCGTTGTACGTCTTTCATTTTATCAATGCAAACGTCTTCGCTCTAGTGGCTCTCTAAGCGATTACATGTCTTTCTTTACCGGGCATTCAAAGAAGGTGTGGATTCACTAGGTGGATCGACAATGTCATTCCCCAATATTAACGGCCTAAAAGTAACTGAATGTGAAACTCAAAAGGAGTACAACGCCGAGAAGGAAAGAGAAAATTGATGACAAGCTTATCGCCCTTGAACGGTTCCGTAGGTAGCCGAGCCTTGACTCGTCGGGGATGAGTTAGTTGTATTGTATCATCCGTACCTAATGGGTTATGTAACTGTGACAAACAACCGCTAACCATTGCAACTAAGTTAACTTGGTTAAAACAATATGTTCACAGTAATGCAAACAACATATGTACGATACCTCGAACATTTACACTTGCAACAATATTTACATTTGCATCCTTACGACGATAACATTTACATTTCAAACAATACGACAAATCACGAAGACGGTTACATTTGCAACAATACCACAAATCAAATGGATTTGTTATATTAGCAAAAAATACAACGATAACATTTTACATCTCAAACAACACGAGAGAGAGTGGGTCGATATCGATTAGGGCAATTAGGGTTTAGGCAAAAACGCCCTCGGAAGGGCGGGAATGGGGCCGCCGCAAAAGAGCGAAAAACGCCCTTGATAAGGGCGGGGGCCGCTGCAAAAATGCCAGGGCGGCCGGCCTTTTGCGGCGGCCCCGTGCACAGTGAAAAACGCCCTTACCAAGGGCGGGAAAGGCCGCCTGCAAATTTGCTTCGCGCGACGGCCCCCACGGCCGTCTCGCTACGTCGGATAATTCGCCCTTGGAAGGGCGTTTTTCCGTCACGCTCTCTAGAGGGCGGGAGGAGATTAGATCTGTAATTTTCAAAATTCGAAAGTTATTTTTATAGATCTTTAAAAAATAAAATTAAAAAGGCCAAAAATTCGGTAGCGCACAGCCTGCCGAACGTTGCCCGGCTTGATTCCGGCCTGCCGAGTGATTTCCCCTGCTCCCCAATCGGCTAGCCGCCCGTAATGTGTTCGACCCCTGGCATGGCGGCGGCCACCAACGAAACCGCCCTCGCCAAGCCGGTCCTTAGCGCGCAGCGACATCACAACGAAGACGAGAGAGGCGAAAGAACACTTGGGTTCACATACAACGAAGGAGCACACTGACATTAGCAAACTTGGCCGACGACTTGACTTGGAGCCATCGCTCCGATCATCGGAAAATGGCGAGGAAACATGTAGTGTGACGACAACGACGATAACAAACTTAGGGAAACTACGATACATGGAGTTAAGGGACTCCTAGCCCATAACCTTGCACGACGGCGCAACATTAGGTGCTAACTTCCTTGATCTTAGCCGCCGTGTCGGCAGTCCCTTCTCCGACCATCGAGAGAAGGGCTTCGTCCATGGCTTGCTGCTTATCATCATCGAGCCCGAAGATGGAGGTAAGTGCCGCGATCGCCTGCGCCGGCAACGGCCCTTGAAACATAGAAATGTACTGCCCAATCACCTCTTCAACATTTTCGTCGTCGTCGCCTTGAAGGAGCCCCATCCGTTTGCATAGAAGCCGCTGGCATCGTTCCATCATCGGCCTCGCCGGCTGGCACGCAAGGCGAGTGCTGCGCCTAGTGATCGGCAGCACCACGCGCGTTCTGCTCTTGGGGCGCAGTGCAAGTTGTTGGCGTGGCAGCTGTCGTGGCAGAGGCAGCTCGCGAGGATGTTCTGTTCCGGGATTGTGAAGAGCGATTCGACGCCGGTCGGCGCTGGTGTCATAACGGGAGCCTGCACCGAGTCCCTTTCGGCCGCCACCGCAATGTTGTGTGGCTCTGAAGCCGCAAGCAGGGGATCCGATTCCCCCCGAAAGCAGGAGCAGTAGCTAGCCGGGCTTGGTGCGTGCCGCGGCCGCCAGCCGACCGACAAGGGGGAGCTCAAGGTCCCGCCCTTCGGCCCGGTCATCGCTGCTGCCAGTTGTTCAATCTGGCAAAGCATCTCGTCGACGTCCTGGCAGGTTACCGAAGTGATGTCCAGCGGAGTCAGGGCCAGCTCCACTTGGGGCTTTGGCGAATTCGGGTTCGACAAAGCCACCTTGATGCGCTGAAAGACATGTGCAACTGGAATTGGGTCTCGCGCCGTCTTCTCGGGCTAGGCTTCTTCCCCTTCGAGAGGCTGCCGCGGCGACGGCAGCGCCTTATCCGCAGAGAGGGCAAGCCGCTGCATCTGGTCATCAATCGACGTCGACACCCGCGTGCCCTGCGCCGAGAAAGAGGATGTGTGCAAAGCATGAAGTAGGCGAAAGTCGCTAACCTTGACAGTGGCCGCATCAATGTTGAAAAGGGGAATGGGGTCTGATTTTGTCGCCGTCACTCCTCCAGTCGACCCGTCCAGGCGCCGCCTGCCGCCGCGACTTTGGCCTTCCCTGTCTCGGTGGCGCGGGGAACGAGTGCGTTCGCGTCGGTAACCACCATCATCAGTCCTCCGCTCATCCCGGCCGCGGCCATGCTCACGGCCCTCCTTGTTATCACGGTCGTCATCTCGGTCCTTGCGGCGCCAATCCTGTTTGAAGCCACGGTGGTCGTCATCAGTTCGCTGACTTCTCCCGCGCACAGCTCGCCCACGGCCGCCACGGCCGTCACGAGCATTACAAGCGTTGCGGCCATCAGCCTCTTCAGCGCGCTCTTCGTTCCTCCGGGAGCCGTCGCGCCACGCCGTGCGTCCACGACGGGCCTGCTATCACGCTGAGCGCCGTGGTCGTCGCCGCTGCTTACCCGGTCATCTTCGTCTCTTTCCACCCCACCAAGGCGGTTAAGGACTGAGCGCGGCGGCGGCGGGTGATGGGGAATTCTTCGAAGATTCTGCATAGGACTTAGTCGCCATCAGGAACTCCTAGACTCCACGGCGGCAACCGTCGAATCGTCGAATGTAAATTACCTTGTTCGTCCAGGTCAATCGTCGTCACAGAATAATCGTGGATCTCCTCTAAGTGGAACAACACGGGATGCCGCACTCCTCTCTGCCAGTGCTCCCACGGGTTTTTCGCGGCGAGACGCGACGCCGAATCGGGATCCCGATCTCTGTTGGTGAAGCCAAGCCACATTCTTCGCGGGGTTGAGCTGGGATTTGCCGTCCATGCCCACAAGTTAATAGTGTGCGTGTTGCCGGACTCCACCGGGTGGACAATGTCCGTTTCTATCCGCTCCAGGGCGCAAGTTGTCCCAATGATGCGCTCCGCGATGTCCGCCACCCAAGCGTGCATTGGAACTCCGTCGAGGCATAGCTGGACGCGGAAGAGAAGAGCCACGCCGAGAGCACTATGCAGACTGCGCCATTTCACAAAGTGTACTTCGATTCCCTGCCAGCGAACGAATCCCTTCGTGATGGCCTCCTCGCAATGACGGCGATGTTGGAACTTTATCAAGAAGGCTTGCCGATGATGGAGCGAGACCGCCACCTCCCCTCGCCGAAGGCCAAATTCCTCGAGGAAGGCCCTTTCAACCTCGCGCGGGCCGGTGGAGGGCGGTGCGCGCGCCGTCCAGGATACCACCGTCGTTTTGCTCCACTCCCGCAGCTCCTCGTCGATCGCGTAGGAGGTGGGGATGAAGCATGTGTCCTCCTCTGGGCGCGTGGCTGGGTCGCCGAGCTGCGACATCGTCGGGGCTGGCTCAACGGTCGGGTGCGAAGCAGAGCTGATGGCGCGAGAATCGGTCTAACGCTCGACCAGCTGGCGCTCTAGACCTGTGAGGCGGCTGCAGTCCGAAGCTATGTGGCGACGGGGTGGGACAGGAGGCTGCAAGAGAGCGTCTGGGGCTGCTCGGCGCTGAAGAAGAAGGGCTGGTTCTGCGGGCTCGTCTCGATGGCGGCAGGAACTGGAGCGGTGGGCGTAGCGGTTGCACAACAAGCAGCGCACTGGATCTCGGCACTGAGTAGCGCGGTGGCCGCGTCCAAGGCAATTGAAGCAGCGCCCAGCCGTTCTAGCTTGGAAAACGCTGAGGGGTAGGCGAGGCCTGTCGTGTTGTCTTGAAGTCGGTCGGAGCGCTGCTCTGCTTGAAGGAGGTGGCCGGTGGGAGCTGAGTGAATGCTGTTCACTTGAATGCATGTCGCGTCGCTTGGATCTCCTACTCTGCACCCGAATCCAACCCTCGTCCTTCTCCGTGTCGATGACGTGAGGCCTAGTTGAGCTAGCGCCATAGGCAGCAATGGCGCTCCGCGGCAAAAAGACCGTGCCAGGAGGGCGGTAGCTAGGCCGGACGACAGGGGTTAATGGCGCTCTGGCGGCCCTGGCCGGTGAAAGACATTGGGAATTTGAAAAAGGGCGAGCCTTGACCACCTCTGCAAACGAGCGGCAAGGAAGCACGAAATCGGATCTCGCCAGGTTGACATTTGAGTCGGCTGCGAGCTGAACCCGAGCCATGCGGCGGGTGCGAGGACGAAGCTCCCTGTAGAGGGTGGCGCTGGGTGTCGGGCCACTGAAGGGGATGACGCTGAGCAGCATGATGCGGTCGCGGGGTTAGCCAGGACGCAGCCGATTAGAGAGCAGCACTCTTGAGGCTAGGAGAGAGGTGGCGAACGCGGCGGTACGGCGCCGACGACGGCGCCGGCACCAGCGGGGCTGGGGACGGAGGTGAGCGTACCGTTAGGGTTCTTACCGTTGGAGCCATTCGCCAAAATCCCGCAGCGTGCGGTTATACAGCAACGTTTGGTACAAAGCTGGTGTACAGTGTTGTAAGCTAATCTTTTACGATGGGAGTATACAAGCTATTCACCGCTTATCCACTTTGTTGATGCTTCTGCTTATAGGGCCACACACTTCGATTATTTGAGGTGCACCATAGGAGACCTGGCTACTTTGATGTGCGATGAATGGATCGCTTTCTAAAGTATTTGATATTTTCTATAGATCCATTTGTCTTTGTAGGGAAGAGTGGGAGAGCATGGTTTATGATGCCTCCCGTTTCTGATACATGAAAAGAGGAATGCGTCGACTTATATATGCCAGATGTTAGTCTTAGTAAAAAAAATATCTCCAAGGATTCATCAATAAATATAGAATTTTAGCTTAGTATATGCCATAAAAAAATTTAAACACAATATTTTAGTAATAATTATAAAATTAACAACGTGCTATTAGGTACATATGTACTAAATATCATGATAAAATCTTTAATTCTTATATTAAATAAAAACGATCCACTAACTACAATGTAAATAGTTTAAACACCATACTGATAATTGAAAATATATACATAAAAGAATACCAGAGACTTACAATGCTATTTTTGACTAATTTATTCGACACTTTCGAATGGACATGAATGTCTTAATTTATTCGATTGTCTGATACACGAGTAACTGGTGGCCGGTGCACAGGCGACGTGCAGGCGTGGCCGGCGGCCGGCGCACAGGTGACGCGAGGGCGTGGGCAGCGACCGACACGAGGGCGGCGGCCGGTGATCGGGTTCGGTATTCCTGAGTTTCAACATCCTTCAACCATTTCAACCATTAAAGAAAGCTACACTTTGTTTTTTTAAGACCCAATCAACGGACGGTCATACGTTGCAGGATCGGAATTTATTCATGTGTTGTTTACTATAGGGCTTAACGATGATCAGCTGTTGCAGGACGTGATTCTACCTTGCAATAAGACCACGGTGTGTGATTACAGTACCATTAAAATCAGTTTCATGACATTCAACATTAAAATCAGTTTCATGACATTCAACAGACGAGTTGTGTGCTCAAAACTTCATGTGAGATAAGATTATATATATATATACACTGTGTGTCTATACTACGTTAGATGCATTTTATATACAGAATGTACTCAGACCAACCGATCCAACTAATCAAACCTGTCACTCCGCATGTGAATCCATCGGCTGATTCGTCGTGATCGACACTAAAGCACCAGATTCCATTAGAACTCTAAATCTAAAGTTAAGCGTGCTTGGACGAGAGTAGTATTAGAATGGGTGACCTCCTAAGAAGTCTTCGTATTATGCTGCATTTGGCGGAGTTGCAACTGGTGTTTAAATTAGATTGCAACCAGCATACTAAGTGTGTTGCAACTGAGTCGCAACTGGAGAGTTGCAACTCGTGTTTAAATTTGGTTGCAACCAGCATACCAAGTGTGCTGCAACTGGTCAATCACCAGAGCTGCACGCCAGTTGCAACCTTTAAACACAAGTTGCAATCAGCTGTGGCTGGAGTTGCAATTGGTGTTTAGATGAAGTTGCAACTGGACGGTCGGTGATATTAGTGTGTCGTAACTGGTGTTTAGATGAAAGTTGTAACCAACTGCAACTGAAATAGTTGTAATTTGTGTGTAAATGAAGTCGCAACTGAATTTTCTGTGAGGTCACACATCATAGTACTCCAAGCACGCTTAACTTTAGAGTTTTAATAGGATCCGTTGTCTTGGTGACCTAAGGACGCTTAATTTTGGAGTTTTAATGTAATCCGCTGCCTTAGTGGGATCCAGTGATGGTGTGTTTGGTTCAACCACGCCCGCGAGCATGTGGTTTTGGTCCTTCTGTTTCGCACACGTGACTTTTGTGCAACGCATAGCCCTGTCGTGTGTATATATATATATATGTATATGTATATATGTATATATATGTATGTATATATATATATACATATACATATATATATATATCCATGTGACTAACTAGGCTGCACTTGACTATATTTGATTAATTATTATTCACTTTTACTATTTACTTTACTATTCCCTTTACTTTTACTATTCACCTTTACTGTTCACTTTTACTGTTCACAGTGATGAATTATTCGAAAATTTTTTGATCTTTGCAGGGTGGCGAATCCTAAACAGCCGGTGCTCGATTCAGAAGTTTTAAAATCCTATTCGGTACTCGCCGTATGTCTCACCTACCTATCTTGTTAGAAGCAACTTAAAACTATATATCCGTAGTCACAAATGATCTAGCTTAGAATTTATCGTCTCCCCAGTCAGTTTCACCCAAAGGGAACACTTCTCTACGGACACAGGGTTCTCAAGACGCCTATGCAAGATGTAGGCTAAAAACGAGAACGACTGAAGAGGTTTCTCCTATAGGATTCCTAGCATAAACGCTTGACTAGAACAAATATACAGGGATACATAATGAAAATTACTCCATATTACATGTGTAAGCTTACATATGGTTTTCCCTTTCGGAAACCCCAAAGAGAATACAAACAAGTTTTTCTTACTTTACACTGATTAAATATTACACTCCTTGCTCAACTATGCTGGTAAGGTGGATTCTAAAATCCTACTATGAGACTGGTGGGTTGCTTGAAGGCTCTAAGTGAGAAGCTCCTTCTTACGGTGTATGTATGTATGTATATATATGTATATGTATGTATGTATGTGTATATATATATATCCATGGATATATTGTTAGTGCAGTTTTTCTTTTGACTTTGGGGTTGAGAGTAATCTGAAAATAACTAGCGACTCGGTTGTAACATTATACGATTATCAGTCGATCAGATGATCCATTTCTACACGGGAGGCATGCTACCTGATCAGCAAGCGTGTCTTGCTCCCTCAAAGCAACGTATGAGAGCAGAGGCACAGCACATAGAGAATTAGGTATAGCAACCAGATCCACAAGACTTCTTAGCACTTGTGCTTAATTCAAGGCTCATCGGCTCAAGGCTCCATCGATGTCAAAATCAACGATTTTAGTTGTACGAAGGTGACACACTTTGAGTTATTTCTTTGGGTCAATTGCATATTTGTCATTGGATTGAACAG
Source organism: Oryza australiensis (assembly GCA_019925245.2). Classification (NCBI taxonomy): domain Eukaryota; kingdom Viridiplantae; phylum Streptophyta; class Magnoliopsida; order Poales; family Poaceae; genus Oryza; species Oryza australiensis. Next base: position 877,599 of record JAIFGZ020000104.1, read on the forward strand.
GTATTGTCGATCTGTCACAATAAAAATCTGTAATTGCAAATTTACCATAAAAATAATTTGAAACCAATGTATCGATCGTCACTAGACACATAGCTTAGACTACCGTTAGATGGCAGATTTTAATGAAAATTAAAGATGCCCCTGCTCACAAAATTGTGAAATCAATAGCATTTTGGCATGAATAAAGCAACATTTGAGGCAACAAGCAAGAATACAGTCAACTAGCAGGTCACAAGCATTTCAGTGTACTGTAGAATATGTACCGTTCCATGGTGTTCCTGCTTCGTCGCACGACCGGACACCGCAGCCCGACACAGCTTGACGAAGCCATGCGTCGCAGCCTATAACGCACCCGTCGCCCCAAGCCGTCGCTTGCTTTGATGCCCTCACGCCAAAATCCATCTGCACCTCTTCCATTGCCATCTACGACTTCAAAGCGATCGATTTTTGATTGATTAGCTCCTGATTTCAAAGAAGTGATGAGAGGATTTGGGGCTCTAGAGAGAGGATTTGATCCCTCTAGGGCTCATCGTGGGAGAGTAGAGGAGGGTTTGAGGGGATCGTTTCCATGATGTGGTAGAGTTTTTTTTAAACAAACACATAGAATAATACGTGTTTCACTAATATAGCAGAAGAAAATATAAAACTATAACCCTGAGAGACCATAGGCTGAAAACAAAAAAAATAAAGAAAACTTGTTCGGTTGGATTGGGACATCAACGCGGGCAAACGCTCAACCCGAGCCTTCACAACAACCCTATGAAAAACAACTCACAGCATGCAGCCAACAGATCAAAGGCTTCTACGACGGCACCCACCAAACCTACACATAATTGACCGTCGAAACCTTACAACAGAACTCCTAGTCAGCTGGTCATTAGGGAAGAGAGACCGCACAACACCGAAAGGGTCCCCATCATGTGGTACCCATCGTTGCCATGCCGCTGCAACGCTAAACCCTGCCCAATGGGGTGAAAACCACCAGATCCGAATCTTTCATAGGACTCAACGCACAGGGGCCTCGCCACATCCGTCGTTGGACACCACCTCGTCGCTCGCAGGGGCCACGCCACACCCACAGCTGCACTCCTCTTCGCGGGGGCCACTCTATGCCCGCTACTGCACTCCTCCTCCTAGATCTGTTTCTATCGCCTTCATAGCAAGAGAGAATTTGCCCTGCTTCTCCCAAACTCCATCGAACTGTTGAGCCACCATAGAGAGTCGACGTGGCCTCATCCACCCTCATTAAGCACTCCACATGGCAGAGACGTTGCCATCGGCTGAGACGTCCCAAGATCTTGGGCAACGGCCTCCACCTCCGATGGCCGCACTTCCTCGCAATACTCCGACCATCGGTCTCCACCACCGACGGCGGGGCCTCTCTGCGCCACCACACGTCGCAGCACGTGCCTGCCGATCCGAGTGCGCTTCTTCCTCTTTTTTCCTTTTTCCCCTTTTCCTCTCTTCCTTTTTTCCTTTTTTTCCATTTTTATTTTTTTCTTTCTTTTTCCTTTTTTTCCTTTTTTGTTTTTTTCTTTTTTCCGCCTCTCTCCCTCTTCTTTTTTTCTCTTCTTTTCCCCTTTTTTTCTTTTCTCTTCTTCTGCCTCTCTCTTTCGCTTCTTCTCCCTCTTCGCAGGGAGCTCCACGTCGCAGGCGGCCATTGGCGTGGTCACCACCAGCGAGCAGCCGCTGGCCACGGTCGACAGCACCGCGGCCGTGTTCATTGCCATGCAGAACCACCCCTTGTCGTCCGTCGTCGCGTTTCCCGCCACTGCTGCCGTGCCGTCCATGTCGTCGTCATCATCCTCGACGGCGGCTACGGGCGTGAGGCCGGGGAGGAGAACGACTTCAAACAGAGGGCGCCATCACCATCCCCTGCGGCGTTGGCCACTTCTACCACCAGACGCACCACGACGATGACCTCCTCTCCCTCTCTGGCGACGCTGAAGGAGATCTCTTATCCGACGAAATGGTTGAGGTCGGAGACGCCACCATCATCGCTGCCGTAGAGGTCGGCGAAGACAGCCATGGGCGCGTCGCCGCGAGGGCACCTTGCAGCGCTGCCCTCCCAGGCACCATCCCCGCCTCCATCCGCCGTCCTCGCCGCTAGATCCGGCCGGAGTGGTTGCCGCCATCGCTGTCCTTGCGGTCTCCGACGCCAGGACTGTCACTGTCGGCGTCGTCGCTCAGTGAAGAAAGGCACGAACCACTTTGCATCGCTCAGCGAAGACGACCATAGGGGAAGCTCCTCGCACACGGTGACCATGTCCTGGCCGCGGCGTCCAGCGTGTCAGGCATGGCCGGAGCCGCGGCGGTGAAGGTCCTCGCCCAGGTCAAGGTCATCTTCGAGGAGAACGGTGCGCGGCTCGCCGATGAGCCGTGGCGCGCGACGGCGACGGCTCCTCAGGTGCCTGGGGCTGCCTGCTCGCCGCCAAGCGCATGCGGCCGTGCCACTTCACGTACCAGCGGATGGGCGTGGAGTTCTTCTCGCCAGACCACTGGTTCCTTGTCCACCTTGCGGTGCTGCCGTCTCGGGCGCTAACACCGCCGCCATCCGCTGTCCCGGCCGCCAGATCTGGCTGAAGCGGCCGCCATCGTTGCCATCTTTGCTGTCAGCGTCGCCAGATCTGTTACCGCTGCCACCGTCACCTTGGGCAACACCCCCGGCCACCTGAGCCCATAGCCGGCTAGAAGCCCCACCGCCGCCGTCCTTGCGGTCGCGCGGCTTTGCCAGCGGCCGCTCGGGCGGCGACGAGGCAGAGGAGGAGGAAGGCGGGGAGAGAGGCGGCCGGCCGTCGCCTCCAGAGCTGCCCCTTGGGGAGAGCGGCACGAGAGGATTAAAAATAGGTTTTTTTGATGCGGTAGAGTTGAAGGAGAAAGCGGACAGGGATCGAATCTGACAAGGGCAACACGGTCTTATCATGTTTTCCAGTTTTTAATTGAAGTAGCAAAATACTTGGGCAACACGGTCTTACCATGTTTTCTTGTTTTTTAATTTAAGTAGCAAAATACTTGTGCTTCGCAACCGGTGAAGATAATTTAAAATAGCAATTAATTAGACAGACACATTTTGTTTATGCATGAGTAACATTATTATAGCTAGGTAGAATGCTCTATGTTTCTTTTGAAAAATAATATCTCCAAAAGTATTATATTGGTTTTTTTATTTGTAGAACGACGTCAACCATATTGTCTTTCATTGAATTAATTTATCTTTGTAATTTTTCGTTCATACTTTCGGAGTTGTGTTAGCTTTGATATTTGTTTCTCTCTCGAGTATCAACCGGTCTCCACATAAATCATACAGGCGACTTATGCAGCATATATATATATATATATATATATATATATATATATATATATATATATATATATATATATATATGGATGCATGGATATTCAGCGCTATCCCATGAGCTCAATCGGATGACCTGAAAATGCCCATTCACGTCTCGCGGCCATGCATAGGGATGAATTGAAAGCTAGCTAGAACATTCATCGATCAATCGTCGTCTGCATGTGACACAAGGGTACACATCATACATGAGCATGACGATCATATCGATCCATCGATGCAAGGATATACACATGCATGCTCTCTCTCGCTCTCACACCACGAGCTACCACTGCTGTAAAAACCTATATTTATCCTAGTTTATAACCTCTTTTGTCTTGGTTATCAAACCAAGACAACGAAAGCAGGATTAAAGATCGAAATCTTTAGTTTCGATTAAAATAACCGAAACTAAAGATACATTTTTAGTCCCGGTTGATAACACCAATCAAGACTAAAGTTTTTTTTAATTTTGTTTCTGATTAGCTTGCTGCTTGTTTACACACACACACATATATATATATATGTTAGTGATATACCCTAGAGGCAACATGGAGATGTTGGATATCACGTCAATGTTTATGTATTAATGAATAAAGTGTTATTTAGTTCTATGAAATAGACATCTTGTATTGATCTATATGTATGAATATATTTCTAAATGATCCCTGATCATATATCATATTATTGGAACTAATATGATTCTAAGATCGACATGTTTATTGATTGATGATCATGTCTCATAGATCATGGGTATGGAGATACCAAGTCAATAAACATGGACATATGTGTTAGAGAACACATTGTTGGATAGACCCACCATGAGACACTACAGGAATTAATGTGTCATTAGTTGGTCTCAGGTAGTGTTGGTACAAAGTCCTTAGACCTGAGATCACCATGGATTCTAACATGTGTAGTAGCCTACTTTGGGACTACCAAACGCTATTCCGTAACTGGGCAGTTATAAAGGTAGTTTTCGGGTTTGCTATGAAACATGGAGTGGGATGTGAGTGATCAAGATGGAATTTGTCCCTCCTTTGGAGAGATATCTCTGGGCCCCTCGAGGTAATGGATTATGGAAATGCATGACCATGCTAAGTTGATTGAGGAGTCAATCAACAGACAGATAATCCAATACGGTTCGAGTGAATGGTTAAGCTATTGAAGGGATGACACACATCTTGCCTATAGCTTAATTGGTATCGTGAGGCAAAGGGATTTGTGTACACATTACAGGTTCAGAGCCGATATTATATTCTTGTATACTATGGTGTCAATATGTGCTGCTAGGCGCCGCTGTTGACAGATCGGCTGAGTTGGATTCGAACCGACGGTCGGCTAAGTTAGACTATAGCCGAAACCGAGTATACCTGAACCTACAGCGTCGCACGCTTAATGGGATAAGAACAGGCATTCAAGTTGGACTCGGATATGGCTCGATCGGATAGGGATCCGATTGGATAGAGTCCTATGGTCTTACGACGTATGGGCGACCAACTCTATGAGATTCGGATGAGATCCGATTCAAAATAGAGTCCTGATCGGCCACTAGTCCCAGTAGGCCAACTCTATATAAAGGGGCGAGGGGTGAAGAGCTGCGACACATCAGTTGAATTGCATTGCGCCGAGATAAATCTCCACGGAAACCCTCCCCACTTTCGAGCCAAACCCTAGCCTTGCATCGTGTGCTAGCACACGGGTGTTCGGCGTTCTGTCCCCGGACGTGTGGATACCGGTAGAGGCGCGCTACGTTGCACGCCGTTCATCGGCTGTGGTACTTCGGAGCAAGGCGGCTGCGGCAGATCGGTTGCGGTCGAGCGCATCGGAGCGAGGCACGAGAACGCGGTCAGACGACTCGGCGAATCGGCTGCTTGGCGAATCGGCTGTCCCCGGGAATCGGCTGTCGGCTTGCGGGAATCGGCTACACTGTTCCGGATCGGATAGTCCTGATTGGCTATTTCCGCTGCATACTCCAATCGGTAACGATCTATCGGCCCTTACTTGCAAGTGTTCCTGGTTTGCGCGGTAGAAAAGTTTTTGTTTTCGGTTAGCGTAGCTTCCGCGTAACCCTTCAATATATACATATATATACAATATGTATATGTATGTATAAATACATAGCACACATATACATAACACACAACATCAAAATTATTTTTTTCAACGCCACAGATCGAATACAACAAAATCGTTCACAAATTCACATAAAACATCTAAAAAAATCTAAAACAAAATCATTCACAAATTCAAGCCGATACCGCTCGCTGCTCGTCGCTGGCTCCCGCTTGTCGCTCGTCGTTGGCTCCCGCTCATCGCTGGCTCCCGCTCGTCGCTCGTCGCTGGCTCCCGCTCGCCGCCACCGCTGAGAAGATGGCGCCCCGCCGCCGCCGGTGAGGACATGGCGCCCCGCCGCCACCATCTCCCCCTGCCGTCGCGAGAGCTGAGGAGAGAGGGAGAGGGAGAGGGAGCTGAGGGAAGAGGGAGAGAGATCTGAAAAAATTGCTAAGTGTTGGATCGATAAAGAAGACGATGTGTGCCAGGGATATATATAGCCCTGGATCTTTAGTCGCGGTTGGTGGCACCAACCGGGACTAAAGATAATTTCTCGCTATTTTTAGTTCATCTTTAGTCCCGGTTAGTGGTACCAACCGAGACTAAAAATAATTTTTCGCTATTTTTAATTCATCTTTAGTCCCGATTGTAGCCACCAAACGAGACTAAATATCATTTTCCGCTATTTCCCAAATTTTATTGTCCTGGCTAGGGTTAACAACCAAAAATCAAATAATTTATTAAATAAATATAGGTTCAAAACAATAATAAGTAATGCATTAAAATTTAATCAAATAGAGGTAATCCTAGACATTGCATCTATGTGCTTCTTTAGATATTATTCCCCTTTTGCCCCTCTCTATTTTTTTCTTTTTATCTGCTGTTGACCAAGACAGGAAAACTTTAACTTTTTCTTTTTATTCTTTTAATATCTTTTATGACTTAGGAGCACACAAGAGGTAACCACAGAAAATTTGAGCCTAAACAAGTGAAAGACATGGCCGGTGAAAAATTTCGAAGACATGATCAGAATCAGAAAAAATCTTTCGGGCTCAAAAGGCAATCTTTTGAGCCATTTTTGGGAAAAATAAAATCGCCGAACGTGGCAAAGCCACGGACGAATATTTTTTCTGATCGATTTTCATACATGAAACGTGTCAATCGGAGTCCGTATGTGAAAGTTATGACCGATTTAAAAACCGACCTTGAATTAGAGGACAAAACGGAAACAATACGCAAAAACTTATTACACGCACACAAACTAGACCCGACAGCTAGGGTTTGATGAAAGTAAAGGGAGAAACACACGAACTGGACTCTAACACGATCTAACCAGTAACAAGACCTCGACCCAAACACAAACTCGACACGACGGACTCTGAAATTGAAATATGCGAAGGCTATGGCACGGAAGATTCTAGTGACAATACAACATAAGGTACCCAAAGAAGTGATGTTTTTATCGATATTATTGATCCCTCGATTTGTATATTATCACCAAAACAATATATTATCACTAAAACAATATATTGAGAATCACTAGTTAATAACAATATGATAATTTGTAATTACAATGTAATGATCAAAGCTTCCTTCTATCTTCAATCACCCACCCCGACACAACACCACCCCTTTTAAATACAAATCCTCTCAAATTAATTTCAGGCATTTGAATCATGCAACAAATTAATTTTATTCCTTTACAACAAAATCATGGAGTTAAAAATACCTTTCTTTACTTTAGATCTTTAGTCCCGATTTATAATACCAATCAGGAGAAAAGATATGATCTAGTCCTGGTTGGTATTACAAACCGAGACTAAAGATGGCTGCCAGCCTGACAGATTCTGACAAAAATTTAATCAGGACTAAAGATAATAAAGAATCATTGTCTTTTTAATCGGGAAAAAAATATTTTCTAGTCTCGGTTTCTATTAGAACCGAGACTATTGTGTTTTTGGCCACTGCCAGACAATTGGAAGCTTTCCAGAAACCACACGCGCGAGGTCGAAAAAATACGAGCATAGGCTCGTGCAAGCGATGACAGGCGACGTGCGGATTCATATTGAAAGGGAGGAAGCAGCATACCGATCGGCACTGTTAGATGATAAATAGATAAGTTAGTTAATGAGTTATCTTATCTGTTCAGGTTGTTCAGGTTGTTGTATCTTCGTATGTATCCAAACTTATCCATTGTACTGTCGTGCTGAGGGCTCTTCTCAGTCTATTAATACATTATGCGGCCCCTAACTGGATTCAACGCTTCTCATCTCGTTTTACATGGTAACAGAGCTAACCTTCCTCACAAGTTTCATCTATGGCGAGTTCCTCTGCACCTTCTATGACGCTTGCAACCGGACTTGCGCATCCGGTGTCAGAGAAGCTCACCAAAGGAAATAATCTTCTCTGGATGGCCCAGTGCTTCCTGCAATTCGTGCTGCCCAGCTTGCTGGCTTCCTTGATGGAACAAAGCTTCCGCCTCCCAAGACAAGTGAGATCACCAAGGAGACAAGACTGTTGTGTCTATTTTCAATCCTGAGTATGCTACTTGGGAAGCACAAGATCAGTTGGTCTTGGGGTATCTTCTCTCATCAATTTCCATAGAAATCCTAGTAACTGTTTCTGCCATGAAAACATCTGCAGAGGTGTGGCAGGCAATTGAAGGCATGTTTGCTTCTCAGTCCATAGCCTGTGTCATCAATACGCGGCTTGCACTGGCCACAACTCAGAAAAGAAGTCTGAGTGTTGCGGCCTATGTCAACAAGATGAAGAGTTATGCGGATGAGATGGCGTCTGCCGGGAGGCGTCTCGACGATGAAGAACTTGTTTCTTACATACTAGCCGGCCTAGATGTCGACTACAATCCCGTTGTCACGACAGTCCCGTCTTGTATCAAGCCGATCTTTGTGGGCGAGTTGTTCGCTCAACTCGTCAGCTTCCAGACTCGCATGGAGATTTTGCAAGGTGGTTCCAACTCCGGATCAGCTTTCTCGACTACCCGTGGTGGTCGTGGTCGCAGCAGTGACGGTGGTGGTCGAAGTCACGGCAATGGCGGCTGTGGCCGCGGACGTGGTGGCAGGGGCCACGGCAATGGCGGCAGCTACAATCATTCTGGTCCTACCTGCCAGCTTTGCGGTAAGCTCGGCCACACGGTGGCAAAATGCTTCAAAAGATTCGATGTCTCGTTCACAGGAGAAGAGAAGATGGCGGCTTCTGCTGTTGCCTCTTATAGCATCGACACAAACTGGTACATACACTGGTGCTACTGATCATATCACGGGGGAGCTCGACAAGTTGACAGTCTGTGAGAAATATCACGACAACGAGCAGATTCATACCGCCAGCAGTGCAGGTATGAAAATCAGTCATATTGGTCATACTACATTGCATATCCCTGCTCGTGATCTTTATTTGAACAATGTTCTTTATGTTCCTACCGCTAACACAAACCTTGTCTCTTGTCTCTGTTCATCGTCTTGCTACGGATAACAATGCCTTCTTAGTTTTTGATGATGATTTTTTTGATATCAAGGACAGAGCAACGAAGAAAACCCTTCTTCACGACAGGTGTAGAGAAGGGCTCTATCCTTTGACATCCAACCCTACTGGCTCAAGTAGACAAGTCTATGGCGCCATCAAGCCTTTTGCGTCCCGATGGCATAATTGTTTAGGACATCCATCGTTTGCTATATAATTGTTTAGGACATCCATCGTTTGCTATTGTTGATTGAATTTTTAGTAAGCATAAACTTTCTTTTTTAAGAGATTCAAATAAAGAGTCAGTATGTGATGTTTGTCAGAAATACAAAATTCATCAATTACCATATTCTACATCTTCCAGTGTCTCAACTGCTCCTTTACAACTTAGGACGATATAGTTACTATGTCAGTTTCATTGATGACTTTAGTAAATTTATTTGGATATATCTCCTTAAACACAAATCCGAGGTTTTCTAAAAATTTTATGAGTTTCAATCTTATGTTGAAAGGCAATTTGATAAGAAAATTCTTGCTATGCAAACAGATTGGGATGGCGAATATTAAAAGTTAAATTCATTTTTCTCTCGCATAGACATAGAATATCATGTTTCTTCTCCTTATGCTCATCAACAAAATGGTTCAACAGAACAGAAACATCGCCATATTGTTGAAGTTGGTGTATGTCTTCTTGCTCAGTCTTCCATGCCTTTAAAATTTTTTTGAGACAAGGCTTTCCTAACTGCCACACACTTGATCAATCGTGTATCTAGTAAAGTAATCTCCTACTCCACTCCTCTTGAACGTCTCTTTGGGCAACAACCATACTATATTTTTCTTCGTACGTTTGGTTGTGCAGTGTGGCCTAACCTCCATCCGTATAATGCACGTAAACTTGAGTTTCGCTCCACACGGCGTGTTTTTCTTGGCTATAGCCAGTTGCATAAAGGATACAAATGTCGGGATGTTTCCACCGGGAGAGTTTATATTTCTCCGTGATGTCATCTTCGAAGAAAATATCTTCCCTTTTTCTCAGCTTCATCCGAATGCAGGAGCACGTCTACGTGCTGAAATTTCTTTGTTACCTTCTCATTTGATGGGGAACATGCATGTAGACACTGTACCACCTGTGACTGAGTCTCCTTCTGCACATTTCCCAGTGGCTAATGATGCTGTATAGGAAGAATCTTTTTCTCCACAGGGCTTAGAGCTGCATGGTGTGCATGCCTCTACACCAGGTGATGCTTCTGTACCAGTGGCTAATGGCACTGACAGCATGGGGGAGACATTATCTGCTGGTCCGTCGCCTGCATCCGGTCCGTCGCTTGCATCGCCTGCATCCGGTCCGTCTCCTGTGTCACCTCTCCCGTCGCCATTGCTCAGTACTGCATCATCGTCGTCACCAGCACAAGCTGCTCCAGAGCAGCAGCCTGTTGAGTCACCAGTGCACACAGCTCCGACGACATCTGATCAGTCACACGAGCAGCCTGTGTCGTCAATTGAAAGCCATCATCCTCGCACACAGTTATAGTCAGGTATTCACAAGCCAAAAGTCTACACTGATGGTTCTATACGGTATGGTCTTCTATCTGCTATTTCGGAAGAGCCTAAAAATATTCACTCTGCTCTTTGTGATATTAATTGCAAAGCTGCCATGGATTCAGAGTTTTCTGCTTTGGTTAAAAACAAAACCTGGCATACTTAGTTCCTCCTAAAAAAGATAAAAATATAATTGACTATAAATAGATGTATAAAATTAAGAAGAAGGTAGATGGATCCATAGATAAATATAAGGCATGACTGGTAGCTAAAGGATTTAAGCAACGTTATGAAATTGATTATGATGATACTTTTATGACTGGTATTTAAAGGATTTAAGCAACGTTATGAAATTGATTATGATGATACTTTTAGTCTGTAGTAAAAGCTGCCACTATTCGTCTTGTTCTATCTTTAGCTGTGTCCCAAGGTTGATCCCTGCGTCAGCTAGATGTTCAGAATGCTTTTCTTCATGGTTTTTTAGAAGAAGAAGTTTATATACGCCAGCCATCAGGATATCAAGATAAAGCTTTTCCTTCATATGTCTGTAAGTTAGACAAAGCTTTATATGAACTTCATATGTCTGTAAGGTAGACAAAGCATTATATGGGTTAAAGCAAGCACCCTGTGCATGGTACTCTAGGCTAAGCATGAAACTACAGAAGCTAGGATTTATGCCATTCAAAGCTAATACGTCCTTGTTTTATTTTCGCAAAGGAAAAGTAACTATGTAGAAAAGTAACTATGTTTGTCCTACTATATGTGGATGATATTATAGTGGCCAGCTCTTCCTCTGATGCTACAACTACGCTGTTGCATGATTTAATGAAAGATTTTGCCTTGAAAGATCTTGGCACCTTGCATTAGTTTCTGGGTATAGAAGTGAAGAAGTCAGGTGATGGGATTATATTGTCACAAGAAGGGTATGCCAATGGAATCCTGAAACGTGTAAACATGCACAAGTGCAAGGCTGTGAACACTCCTTTACTCACTTTAGAAAAGTTATGTGTATGAAGGGGACAAACTTGGACCTATTGATGCAACAAGGTAATGAAGTATTGTTGGTGCATTACAATACTTAACACTAACTCGTCCAGATATTTCTTTCTCAGTAAACAAAGTTTGCCAGTTCTTGCATTGCCCAACTACAGTGCATTGGGGTGTTCTGAAAAGAATATTAAGATACCTACAGGGAACTGTGAAGTTGGGACTCAAGATTGGCAGGTCAGAATCATCACTAGTAAATGCTTTTGCAGATGCGGGATTGGGCTGGCTGTGTTGATGATTGGATATCAACAAACGGTTTTGCTATTTTTCTTGGGTCTAATCTGATATCTTGGAGTGCCAGAAAACAAGCAACTATCTCAAGGTCTAGTACAAAGGTAGAATACAAGGGCCTTGCTAATGCTACAGCAAAAGTAATGTGGGTACAATCCTTGTTAACTAAATTGGGTATTCCACATCCCAAAACTGCTAAACTTTGGTGTGATAACCTTGCAGCTACTTATTTGTCAGCAAATCCATTTTTTATGCACAGACAAAACATATAGAAATTGACTTTCGTTTGTTCATGAGAGTAGCTCAAAAATTGTTGGACATTCAGTTTGTTTCCTTCGAAGATCAGGTCGTCGACGGTTTTACTAAATCGTTACCTGCTCGGCAATTAAACTCGTTTCAGCACAATCTCAACTTGGTCAGTTGTGATTGTGGGGGAGTGTTAGATGATAAATAGATAAGATGAGTTAGTTAATGAGTTATCTTGTTATCTGTTCAGGTTGTTCAGGTTGTTGTATCTTCGTATGTATCCAAACTTATACATTGTAATGCCACGCTGAGGGCTCTTCTCAGTCTATTAATACATTGTGTGGCCCCTAATGGGGTTCAATGCTTCTCATCTCATTTTACAGGCACGTCCTCGGTGGCGGACGCGAGGAAACCTACACGCGCGATACCGGGCATGCATCGTGTTGATGCTGATGACATATGCCAGGCACGAGCATAACCAAAATGAGCGACCTGTGCCTTTGCGCAACCGCTCCTATATAAGGATGGACCAGGTGAGCTAGTTGGTTCGACCACGTGAGAACAGTGCCGATGCACTATTCCTCTTGCTCCTCAGCCCATCCGAGGGAACAAACGAGAGTGGCGCTTAGACTCGCGGCTCCGGCAGTGGGACAGCGACGCCATCATCGACATAGTGTGTCCTTGGGCGTGTCTCGACTACGGGTGTCAGCGGCCGGCGCCGGAGACAACAGAGCGGCGGGGAACATGAGCAACACTGCTTGGTCCCGGTGGAGAGAAAGATGGCAACTGTGGTCGCCGGTGAGGTTTTTTGTTGTCTCAAGGTGTCATAGTGCATTCACGATGTAGGATCGAAACAGAGTAAACAAACCTATCAGAGGGGGGTGAATGGTAGGAAAAACCAAAACCAAAACCAAAAATCTTTTGTGGAATTAAAATATTACCTTACGCCAATGAAACCAATCTAGAAAAAGAAATCAAACCGTACCTGTTGAAGTCGCCACCGGTCACACCGCTGTATACTGGCCGGTCAGACTGCCCCTCCTGGTCGGTCAGACATAGGAAACCTTCTCTTGCTAGCTACAAACTCATCTCTTTCCTTATCTCAATCAATCTTCCCGAATCCGGACTCCTTTCCAAATTTGACTCCTCTTTCCATATGTACACGATTTCTCTCGTATTCCGAGCACAAGTTTGTCCAAACTTGACTCACGTTAGCATAACAACAGTAACCATACGCATAGAAACCATCTAGAAGTCAAATCCACAAAGAAACAATCCGAAACCGAAAAGATAAATAAAATCCGAAACCGAGTCAAAGTCGGCCGGTCAGACCGTGTGCATACCTCCGGTCTGACCGGTCAAGCCTGGCCGGTCTGACCGGTCGCACCGCCGGTCTGACCGTCTGATCAGAAACGTGCACAACTTCACAAATCCAAACATCATCACCATAAACCAATATCTCACATATTAAGTATCGCAAATCATCAATGTTTCATCAAACAAAATGCAAATCAAACACATTTGATTCTACAATCTCCCCTTGATGAAACCATTGGCAAATCCAACAAAATCAATTGGTTTGATGTTTTGTGAAGCAACCCAAAAGCACTTGTAATGCTAGAAAATTTCCAGAGAATTTCAAAGAAAAATCTCTCACTTTTGAAAAGAAAGAAAGCTCTTTGAATATAAAATTGATACACAAATTTTGTAACCTTGTTCTCCCCCTTTTGACAATGAGTTGATCAATATATCGTAAGCATGGAAGAGCACTGCATTATATCAAAAGTAACTCAAGTACATGTTTAAAATGCAACATATTCACAAGTGCAAAGACTGAAGGAAAAACCCAAATATATATACCTATGACATAGATACTCTTTCTCAAATTAATTCCATCTTCAAAAATAACCAAGAGAACTTTTAGCTCTTTATTTTTAACCTTTTTTATATACTTTTCTCTCAATTATTGCGGGTACATCCTTGTCGTCAAGACTGTTTTCAAGGATTCGACACTCGTTTTTATCTCACCGTGAATACGTCCTTGTCGTCGAGACTATTTTCAAGGATTCGGTATTCATTTTTCTCTCATATAAATAAGCATTTATGTACTCTTACGGTGATTGAAACAAAAAGATTAATATGAGGATTAACAACTCATAAAGCATATATAAAAGCATTAATCATTCAAACTAAGCACTTGCTTCAATATTGCATATTTTATTAATTCAAGTAAAAGAATTATATATCATGTATCATATCACTTAAAAGCAATATCAAAAGCTCATATAACTACTAAAATGCACACAAGCTAATATAGTAATCAATTTATCTAACAAGCATTGCTAGCAAGTTCTAAAATATACTAAAGATATAAAACAAAACTCTTCCACCTTTTTATTTCTTTTTTCCTTTTTTTTGTTTTTTATCACACCATGCATGAATTAAAAACATGAATGCAAACGAAAAGCAAAAGAAGAAAGAAAATATTCATACAACAAAGAGCCAACGACTCTCCCCCTCAATTAATGCCAAAAGAATAAATAACACCTAATTCTCCCCTAAGTAAAGCAAAGCGAGAATAATGCAACGGTTTGGTGAAAATATCTGCAAGTTGCAACTTCGTAACCACAAATTTCAATTCAACATCTCCCTTTTCAACATGAATGCATAAAAAAATAAACTCTCCCTCAAGTTAACCTCCAATTCTCCCCAAAGAAAAATCAAGAAGAAATCAAAGATTTTTTTAAAGAAGACATCCAATTGCCAATGATATCACCAAGGTTCTCATAAATTGACATATATCCACTTGTACTAATAAAAACTACTACCTCAAACACTAGCATATGAAGAGCTAATAATCAGGAGAGTAGAATAAAATTATGTCAATCCAAATTTACCTTGATGTTACCGTGAAAAGCAATCGTTGTCTCCACAATGCACACACATGGGGAGTATGCCATCAAAATACCTATAAACGAGAAGGTGTCAAGGCCTCCGTGTTGGGATTAGAAATAAGAAATTTTGGAATCTAACACTGAGTCACACGACCAATAGAACCAGTAGGTACATATGTACAAACAAAATCAGAACCAGACTTACCTGAAATCTTACCTTGTCGCTTCACAAAAGTCTGATTTGAATTATGCACAAAAGCGCCCCGAGGCGGTCGACCACCACGTAACTGCGGTCTGCAGAGGAACTGGCGTCGGTCGGCCATTGGCCGGTCGACAGGCGAGGTCGATGTTGGTTTGACCGTGCTCCTTGAACCAAAATCTGATTTTTGCCATCGTTGTTTCACAAAAGCAATTTCACTTTCCTTTTTCTGTTTATGGGCAAGTCTAAAACAAAATCCAACCAAATGTCCATCTTTTCCACAAAATGAACAAGTGCATTTCTCACGATGATTAGAAGCACAAGTAGAAACAGATGGTTTAGCAACAGAAGTAGCAACAAGAGGTTTGTAATCACAACATTGGCTTTGGAAGATGATGCATTTAAAGAAGTCATGATGCCAGCAGATTTAAACACAATGGGTTGAGAATCTGGTTTAGTCAAAATTTCACCTCTCTCGGTTTTACTCAAAACAGCAGAGGGATGCCTAGAAAAGTGAACATAGGGATCATAACCTAAACCACGGTTGTACTGTGCTAACATTTGATTGATCCAAAATCATGTTGAGATTCTTTTTCCATCGAAAAACGTTGCAAAGAACTTTTTAAGTAAGAAATCTCTTGACTCAAAGTAGCACAATTTTTGCAAGCATCCAAAAGACCTTTCCGTTTTCTACAAGTTTGACAAGAAAACACTTCGTCTTGCTTAATTGTTTCTTCCATATGCCTAACACGACCTAAGGCATCTTTTAATTTCAATTCATTAGCAAGACATGATGAGCAAGGTTTTGCACTATATTGTTTCAACCTTTGTGAGCTAATTGCATTAGAAATAGAGCTAGCAAACAAGGCAAATTACATTTCTTTAAAGCTCCTTTTGTTAAAAATAATTCATCAGTCAATCTAGTGTTCATGGCAAAGCTAAGAGCAAGACAAGATTCAAGCTTCCTAGATTTCTTAGATTCAGCATCAAGCCTTTTGCAAGTAGTTAAATTGACTTTAGTTTTAAGAGAATCAATAACTACTTCATGTTGATTAATCTTCTTTTCAAATTTAGAAATCTTGTAACCAAGTCTAGTAATCACTTCTTGAAGAAATTCAACACTAGGAGCGCTCATTACCTCATTTTCTTCATCAGAATCTGCAGTACTTTTTGCCATGAGACAAACTCCAGCGATGCTCTTTCCTTTGTCTTCCTCATCATCATCTGAGTACTCAACATCGCTGGATCCCTGCACAGCTGCAGACGCTTCATCCAAGGCCTTCTGGTAGTACTTTCTCATCTTCATGTTCTTTGCCTACTTCTTGTTCTGCTTAGCATCCTTGGATCGAACTTAAGTCTTCACCTCCTCCTGTTTACCTTTTCCGGCCTTGGGACACTAAGAGCGAATGTGTCCTGGTTGTCCACACCCGAAACACCGGATTGGTCCTTCTCTTCTCCTGCTCCTGGTATTATTCACAGCTCGAGAAATTTTGTTAGCAAGAGAAACCAAGTCCTTCTCACTGATTTCCACCAGTTGATCATCGGACAAGGTATTAAAAATAGAAAGAGCCGTCATAGGAGAAATATCCAAAGAAGATCCAGATGAAGACACCAAAGTAATAGATTTAGAATCAGCAGATTTAGAATCAATTATTTTAGAAAGAATATTCATCTCATAGGTTTTCAATTTGGTGTAAAGAATATCCAAAGTCAAAGTGTTCATGTCAACAGATTCCTGAATCGAAGTAACCTTAACATCCCAAACCTTCATATCAAGACCATTCATAAAGTGCCGAGCAACCTCAGACTGAGAATAATTAACATCATAAGAAGAATCAACAAATCTAAGATTCTTCAAAATTTTGTTAAAACGGCCTAGATAATCATCCAACGACTCCCCATGTGTCATCTCAAATTTGATATACTTCTTTTTGAAAATGTCTTCGCAACTCTTTAATGTTTCAAGATCCAGCGTGAAAATCATTCAAAGCCTTCCAAATCTCATTAGCAGTAGCAAGATGCGAAACACGATCAAAGTCGGAGCGAGAAATTGCATTAAGAATAATATTGCGAGCTTTGCAATTGTTTTCAAAATCTAATTTAAGAGCAAGAGTATCAATGCGATCAGGGATTTCAAAAGGTTGTGTAACTTTTAGCCAAATATCATATCCTTGAGATGTTATGTAAGATTCCATCTTTTTCTTCTAATAATCAAAATCGGTTCCATGGAAAACATGAGGTTTGTTTGAAAACTTTTCAGTCATGGCAAATATATCAGAAAAGCAACAAATATCGAATCAAGAACAAGGCTCTGATACCACTTGTAGGATCGAAACAGAATAAACAAACAAACTAGAGGGTGGTGAATGGTAGGGAAAAACCAAAACCAAAAATATTTTGCGGAATTAAAAGATTACCTTTCACCAATTAAACCAATCTAGAAAAAGAAATCAAACCGTAGCTGTTGAAGTCGCCACCGGTCAGACCGCCCCTCCTGGCCGGTCAGACTGCCGGCACAACTCCGGTTGAACCACTACCGCAACCCACCGGTCGACCGCTCGCACACATGCTGTGAGACTGTCAGGACCCAGAAAACACCGGTAGATGAACTCTCGAAGAAGTAGATCAAACTATTTCAACTTTATTGCATCTAAAAGTGTTTACAAAGTGCAACAACAGCACTCCTCACCAAAATCTCGAACTAAACTCGAAACCCTAGCTATTCTCTCAAATTTCTCTCTTGCAAAATCGATGTCTAGGAGGCACACCCTCCCTCTCTATTTATACATGAAGTAACCCACGAATTCTACACGAATTAGGTCTCCTAATCCACATAGGAAACCTTCTCTTGCCAGCTACAAACTCATCTCTTTCATTATCTCTATCAATCTTCCCGAATCCGAACTCCTTTCCAAATTCGACTCCTCTTTCCATATGTACACGATTCCTCTCGTATACCATGCGGATTCTCCATCTCCCACGTGCATTATCCTCTAGCCTTTTAGTATCTCGTGTGATCTTGATCTCTAGACGTCCACTTCTCCCAAGTCGACTCCGATCCATCACCGGCAACAGTATCCCGAGGCCTCAAGCGATACCTACACATATACGACAAAGAAACCATATTCCGAGCACAAGTTTGTCCAAACTTGACTCACATTAGCATAACAACAGTAACCATATGCATAGAAACCATCTAGAAGTCAAATCCACAAAGAAACAATCCGAAATCGAAAAGATAAATCAAATCCAAAACCGAGTCGAAGTCGGCCGGTCAGACTGTGCGCATACCTCCGGTCTGACCGGTCAAGCCCGGGTAGTCTGACCGGTCGCACCGCCAGTCTGACCATCTGATCAGAAATGTGCACAACTTCACAAATCCAAACATCATCACCATAAACCAATATCTCACATATTAAGTATCGCAAATCACCACCAATGTTTCATCACACAAAATGCAAATCAAACACATTTGATTCTACATACAAATGTGGACGCCCGTTTTCCTCGCTTTGGAGGCAGATAATGACTACGGGAGGCCGTCGATGATGAGATGCGGCGGCGACTCGATGATAAGCTGAGGGCAAACCCACGAGCAAGCCCTCAGATTCTCCGGGAGCCTTCCAAACAAAATCGGACCCATGCTTTGGGATCCGACACTACTACGATCATCCTCATCTTAATCGGTCGATAACCCTCATCTGTGTCGGGTATAGCGTCCGTGATGGCGCAAAAGTCACTGATGTGAGTAGTCATCTCTATTGGGCAAACGCCCGTCACCGATATGTTTGACCCACAAGACCAGTCAAACAAAGGCCCGACACTGATGAGATAATCTCAAACGGGCTGTGTTTTGTGTTCGTCACGGATGACTTACATCTCAATCAGGCATTTACTTAAGCCCGTCACTGATGACTAATATATCCATTGGGCTTAATTTAAAGCCATCATCAATGAGTTTTTCCCCAAGAAAATTATTATTTTTGGCTAGTCTCAGGCCTTTGTTAGCCAAACCCCTGCAAAAATGATACAACATATATATATTTCACATACATTCACATACATCTGACATTCTCATAAATCTATTCACATCCATTATTCACACATATTTCACATTGTAAGTATAAAACATATTTGACAAAATTGTAATTTAAATCAGAAGTGATACATATTTACATGTATTTGTCTTAATTACAAAATGTTCAAAAGAGCTAGTCTGCATTTCATGTGCCTTTAACCCTGTATTTGTATTGTAAACATTTCCTTGGGATTTTAATATGTGATGGACTATAAAGCCCGCTATTTCTTCTCTAATCCCGCCAAAGCTAGTAGGCGTAGACTTGGATATATTTTCCTACATGTACATAGTTCAAAATTAGTCGATCGATATATATATATAATTCGAAGTAGTTAGTACATATCACAAATGAGATCACAAACCTCAAATTCGGTCATAGTCTGGAACTTGTTGTTGCACAGGAATCTCATGTTGTGGCACACATGGAACCCGCATTGGTCGCCTACTTGCTGTTTGACGGGGATGTCCTTTTTGTGGATGAGGGTTTGTTGAAAATTGCTATGACGCCCTCCTTTCTCCACATACATTCCCCACGCTTCGTCGATTGCTTGTTGGATCGGGATCCAGTCATACGTCTTACTAATTTTGGAATTTATGTAGTGTCATGTGCTCCACTTTGGCGTAATGACCAGAAGGATCCAATGGACACTATGACATTAATATAGGGGAAGTTAAATTCTAAAACACTACGTGTCATGCAATTGCATATACATAGGGTACACACTTACTATTGATTATAGGCGCAGAGGAAGTAGTCCTTGTCTTGTTGGGCCAGCAAGGTCTCAAAAATATAGGCCATCATGGCTTTCCTGTCATGATCTAGATTGGTGACCGTGAAAATTTGTGGATCCAGGAAGGCCACTGTCGGTGCATTTCTCTGGCACCACTTCCAACTAAGCCTACACATTGAGGAACACAAGAATACTTACAAGGAGTAGCACTTGAGTAGACTTGTGTCCACCGCTCGTAGTCTGTAGAGGTCGAACAAGTCCTTGAAGTCTATGACGAGGTAGGAATCAGGCCCAAACAATGGTTCTTTGCCGTAATAGCCTACGACCTCAGTCTCCTTGTTCATCCTCTTGGCACTTGTCCTCTCCATGTAGTAGTGGTGGAGATCCCTACATGCGGTGCCCATCGTTCGTAGGGCGTCGTCTCCAACCAGAGGCATGGCATTGGCGAACTCGGTTGATACGCTCTTACCCATTTCTAGCTTCTTTGGTTTTAGACTCGAGGGCTTCACCTTGCCTTGGGGTCTTCCTCTCCTCCTTGCCATAGGTTTGTCGTTAGTTATTTGCGGAGGAGAGGAACACACCTTCCTTGGTTTCTTCAGTGGTGAGGGATTACTTTCTTTTGCCGTACTGTCGGCCTCCAATTCTTGTGGAGCAGCGGGAGCTGGAGGGGCTGGAGGGGCTGAAGGGGCTGAAGGAGCTAAGGGAGCAGGTGTTGGTCGAGGCGGTTGCCGAATGCTTGGTGGAGTGGATGACTTTGCAGTCAACTTGATTTCAATAAGATCCTTGGGCCATTGGATAAAACTTCCATGTGCAGCTTCTAGTGTAACGATCTCGTCGTTCGGTGGGTACTGCAGTGCCAAATGAGCCCATTCGGTCTTGACCGCGTCAACTTGCAATTTTTCCATGCCGGCCATCAGTTGCGCCCCATGCACTCTTGTATCTGGGGTCGGCTTAAATGCAAGGCCCTCGGCCACCGCAACGGTGAAGGTAGGCCTCACCTTAACCAGCAGCGTGCAGTTTGCCGGTTCCTGCGATAGATTCATCCATAAATTTAGAATATTATATTAGAAGGATTTTTAAGACGTTATGCCTTGTGGCCAAAAGATTTACCGTTATTTGATCGACAGCGGATGAGACTGATTGTTGAGGTTCTGCCACATCAGTCGATGCGCAACTCCTCCGCCTTTGTGTAGGACTTTCTCGGAGGGGAACAAGGGCGTGCTTGGCGTTCTACTGCGCCTGGTCTTGGCGTATCTCTTCCCTGATCTTGATAGCGATGTTGTCCACTTGCGCCTGTACTTCCACGCTGATCTCGGCTCTGACCTGCTCCTGGATCTCGGCAACCAGCCGGACATCTTTTTTGGCCTTTGATAGGGCTCACTTCTTGTACTGTCCCGCGTATTCTGGAAATCCATATTTCCAGGGGACCAAAGCGCCCACTCCCAGTGTATGTCCACGGTGTTCGCTGTTGCCCAACGCTTTAGTGAGGATGTCATCCTCGCGTCTAGAAGAGCAGCCCTCATCTTTGGAGGTATGTCTTCTGGCAACCAACTCTTTCTGCAGTACAAGTGAGTTCAATATAAATCGATAACACGATTTGTGTAAAGAAAATAAACATATTAAGGTGAGACACTTATGATATTTTCGTATACTTGTTGGTCTTGGGCATTTGGCCATGAGATTGTTCCATCGGCGTTCTTCACAGCCCTTGCCCTTGCCCAGCTCCTTGCCCTTTCGTGTGGGATTTCGGCAAAATAAGTCGGCGTGTTGGATGCATGTGCCGCCTCATCCTCTTTCTCGCCATATCTCCATCTTCCGGCATACCCCCGTGCCAAGCCGGTGCGGGTGCACGTTCCGAGCCCGGAGTGCCCTAAAATCCTCTGCTTTCTTTCGGGCTTCCTCGCTGTTTTTCTTCTCGACGAACTAGTCCCACACCTCTTACGTTAGGAAGGGGCTTTCCCCGAAAGGGTCCCCGGCGCTGGGGTTGGTGATGTACTCGTTCACTATCCTGGACTTGAAATTCTTCCAAGCAGTTCCCATCGACCTAAAGGCCATAGACTTTAGCCTTTCCTCATCGGCTGCGGGATAGTCGAAGCTCTCCTTGAACTTCAACCATGCAGATTCCTTCTCCACTTTCGGGCCGTCCTTCACGTTGTCAGCCAAGATTGTGAAGGTCTGCCTCCCGATTATCCTACAAATTGAGCTAAATTTCTTGCTGACGTGCTTCGGTGTGATTGGCTTTCCTAGGAGATCCACCTCTGTTATGGTGTACATCTCCCTTGGGATTATATTGCCGCTCCTAGGGGTCCGTGACCTTGTGGACCCACTAGATGTCACCGACAGTGTTCCATCATTCTCCGACATCCTCTAAATAGCTTGCAATATCGTAAAATGAAAAAAATAATTTAATCAAGGAAAAGAGGAATTGGAAATAAATAAAGAAGAATAGGAGGAGACGAAAAAATTGAATAATTTGTCGCATGTCAAAATTCTCGAACTTTTGAAAGTATGTTTGGAAGGGATGAGAAAGAGGATTATAAATATTTGAAAGTATTTTTGAAAGAGATGAGAATGGGAGGAAAAAGGGAGGATTATAAATATTTCAAAGTTTTTTTGAAAGAGATGAGAAAGGGAGAAAAATAAATCTTTGAATTTATTTATAAATCTATGAAATTGCTTTTAAAGCTTTTCCAAACTAAGTATATTAACTTCCTTGTTTAACTATGCAATTATAAACCAAATATAAATCCTATCAAAACATAGCTTTGCAACCATAGCTTTGCATGAATCCTATCCAAACATAGCTTTGCAACATTCACTGTTGAAACATAGCTTAACAGTCCCATTATACAAAATTCACTGAATACACAGATTTTACAATTAATGTACATTCACAAGATCACAACATGCATTTTCAAACATTAGGACCATACAACATTTTCAAACCATTTAGGGAATATACACATCAGGACCATCAACAATTAGGGCATCAAACATCACGGCCATACAACATTTTCAAATCAATTAGGGCATATACACATCAGGGACATCAACAATTAGGGCATCAAACATCAGTACATTTTCTCACATATACACATGTAGCAACATATACACATTTTCTCACATATACACATTTTCAAACATCAGGGCTGACCGTACTTCAACATCAAGGCGCGCAAATAAGGGGGATGGAGACTGGAGCTCGGTGGCGACGAGGGAAGAAGATGGCCGATGGCGGTGGCAACAAGAAACGGCGGCGCTTGGTGGCGACTTGGGGTGCTCGGGGCCGACGATGAGGGAAGAAGATGGCTAGTCTATGGCGACGGGCTTGGGGACGACAAAGACGAAGAGCAAACTCGAATTGTACTCATGCATGCCACATCTCAATAAGGGCTAGGTTATATGCATGGAAACTAACCGGCTAGAAGGAATGACGACGCTCGGTGTCAGCGACGGCAAGGGACACGGTGTGCTCGGGGACGTCGTCGATGGCCTCGGGGATGACGGCGACGTGCTCATGGACGACGACGACGGGCTTGGTTGGGTGCGAGGGACGGCGGCGACGTGCTCTGCAGACGACGATGAGGCTAGGGTTCCCAGTGAGAGTGAGGGACTTAGAAAATTTTTGGCGCTATGTATAGATTTGGAACAACATCCGACGGGCTTTACATTAAGCTCGATTGAGATTAATCATCTCTATCGGTCCTAATGTCAAGCCCATTACAGATGATGTCTAGTTCAGCGCCCAAATGGCCAATGGAAAAATATTATCTGTATCAGGCTAGATATAAGGCCCGTCACTGATGACTCATCGGTGACAGGCCTTAACTTCATTCATTACAACAAATAGCAAAACAAATAAGTACAAAGTCATCAGTCACAAGGTTATGTCTTCCGTATGATCTGACTGAGCATATGCCACATCCTCTTGAGGATCATCGTCAAGGTCGATGTGAGGTCTGACATGAAGATTCTGATTGTATTCTTCTTCGTCAACGACGTTGTCAACCCCGACAATTCGGCGCTTGCCATCCCTGACGATGTGCATCTTCTTGTTTGCAGGGTCTTTTATGTAGAATATCTGCTCGACCTTTTTTCGCAAGCACGAATGGTTTATCGACGTATCCAACCTTGGATAGGTCTATTAAAGTGAAACCTTCCTTGTCGACTTTGACACCGATGTGTATATTCACCCAACGGCATCGAAACAGAGGGACTTTGAATCTCACGTAGTTCAGCTCCCAGATATGTTCATGTAGACCCCCGTTTTTATAACGGGAATCATTCATGTTCATAGTACCATTTTTCTGGATCGAGTAGTTTGGTACCCACGAATACATTGCTGAATCATCAGGTGCACGATACATTCATCGACACACACAAAATATTACAATATAGAGCCCGAAGGCAATGTCTAGAACATAGGACCAAACGGTCCGGAATACAATCAAAAACAGAGTTTAGATAAGGCAGCGGAGATAAGGCAGTGGCACGCCATTGCCATAAGCAACGACCGGAGCTAAGACCTACTGGACGCCATCATCCTCCACACCCTCCTGGTAGTATGCATACGGGTCTTCAGGGTCTTCATCGCCCCACTTTGAATGTTTGTGCGTATAGAAAGGGTGAGTACCAACCGTACTCAGCAAGTCACCACAACAAGGATGCATATGATAGGGGATAACCAAAAAATGGTTGTGGTTCTTTTGCATAAAGCCAGTTTTGCAATTCTTTTCACAAACCTAAGACCTACGCCTGATCAAGTTTTATTTCCATAGTTCATTAAATCGGTGACGGTTCTGTCAACCATCCATTATGATCCCAAGGATAGCTTCCCGCTACTGGATCGTCATGATTTTCTGGGGAGTATACTCCTTCTCGTATTTTGATAAGTTGATCCACCAGCACATAAAAATCATCATGCAAAACCATCCCATCATTTTAAAATTTAGAGACTAGCCGAGAGAGAAACTTGTCACGCCGCTCTATATCCGCGAGCACGGCTATTCGTATAGATTGATTTACTCACACTGCAGTGGATGTACACTTTACCCATACACCGTGACTGCCCAACAAATGAGCCTACGTCCCAACACATGAGACGGTCACGGCAAAGCCTTTCGATAACCTCACTTTGGCAGTACCCGCTCCATGAACTTGAGTCCTCTTGCACTCTAGCCGTAAACAATTCCTAGCAGTGTGAGGAGTTCTGGCACTCCCGGGGTAAGGAAAAAACTTGCTCGTTCCTTCCGTTGTACTTAAGTCCCATCTCAATTCTGATACCCACCAGCGGTAAACCCCTGCCGTTAGGCCTCTTGCTCATTCTTCTCATTCGATTACCCACCAGTAGTAACTCCCCGCTGGTAGGCCCTCAGTCTCATCTCATACATAAGAACCACTATGCAGGGGTACCGCCTCCGCTCGGACATCTACTCCGCTAGGTCTATACCTATTCGAGAAGTATGGTTGTACTGGCTCGTTTCATGTTTAAGTCTCAGGACTCGGTCCTTAATTGACCAGGGTCGACACTTGCCTTTTTCGAATCCACCCAAATCATCCAGCCGCCCCGTCTAAAAATTTTGTTTATTTTAGTTTTTCATCAAAGAATCATTTTATCCTTGTCATGGCAAAGTGGCGCTCATGTCTCCACTTGCCGAACATCAACCACCTTCCCCAAGGTAGTTGCCCAAGTATATAGCATTTTGATAAATATGAGTATGCAAGAATCTAATTTAGCATGGCTAAGCAATACCGAAGATTTTCTTCGGACACATTATGTCGTAGGTTACAAAGAATATATCTATTGGTATTCAATATCAAGGCATGGTATAGCAAGAATAGGAAAACTTCGTGTATAGCATGCATGTTTAAGTTTAAAAGCAACACAAGTTCGCAAATAGGCTCAATATGTTCAAAGGTAGTAATGACTTGCCTTGCTCGCAACCTTGTTGACCGGGTCTTCAACGAACCCAACAACTCCCTCGACTCTATTCATACGTGCGAGAAATCTAATTAAATTTGATTAGAATTCAAATAAAATCACCAAAAGCCAAATAAATTGCAAAAGCGGCTCCTAAAACTAGTCTATGATTTTACACGAATTTAGGTTCGACTTTCGACTAAATCCGAGTTAAGATGAGCGAGATACAAAGATTTAAAGTCTTGCAATTTCCGATTTAATTTTTTATGAGGTGATATTATTCCGAATTAATCCACTTAAATTTTTTTTTGAAATATTAAAATCGATGATCCACGAATATTATACCGAAAAGAAATGATTATTTCTAGTTGTATTCTAAAATTTTATTGGACCGACGAACTCTAGAATTAAATAATCGGATCCAAAAATAATCAACCCTAAAGCGTGACGCTATTTTAAATAATTTGAAGTTTAAATTTTAGCAAGAGATTCATATGATAAAATTAATATTTACTAACAAATTAAACTATAATTAATTTCTAAATTAATTTATGCGACAATGAATCCTTTAATATTATTTAATATTTAGTCTTTAATTAACCCTAAAATTTTATTTAGAAAACTATAATTTCCCTCAAAATTTTATGAATATTTTCCCAAAAATATTTTTCGTACCTTCTCTTTTTTTCTTTCTTTTCTTCTCTTTTTCTCCTTTTCTCTTTTCTTTCTTTTTCTTTCCTTTTTTCCTTCCTTCCTGTTCATCTTCTTCTCCTCCCTTCCTTCCTCTCCTCTCTCCTTCTCTCTTCTCTCGGCCGGCCGTGGCGCACAAGGGCGGTGGCTTAGTGCGAACATGAGGAGGGGAAAAGGGGGGCTCACCAGGCAATAGTATGGCAGCGCAAGGCGGGGACGACGGCGAGTTGGCGGCGCACGGGACGGCGTCGTTGCGCGGAACGGAAGGGGGAAGAGAGAGCGGGAACGGGCGTCGTTGTGAGGGGAGAGGGCTCGGTTCCCTCCTCCTTTTATAGGGGTGGCCGGAGGGAGAGAGCACACGGGAAAAGGGGGGCCAGGCGCGCGTGGGCGACGCGGCGTGGCTATAGCGCGGGCGACGCGACGGCGGGCGTACGACGGCGTGGCGCGGCGACGTGTGACGCGACGGCGGTGTTGACGCGGGCACGGGCCGGAAACACTCGCACGACGCGTGGCGTCGCGGCGACGTGCGCGTGGTACGGCGTGGCCGCGGGCGAAACCGGCGTCGAACACCTGGCGCCCGGTGAACGGTAGATTTTCCGATTTTTTCGATTTTTTATTTTTTTATTTTTTTGTTACTTTTGCATTTAACCATGTAAATAAAAATATAATTTTGGTCCCAATTATAAATTTAATTTAATTCTAAATTTTCAATCTTTCATCTAACTTTATTATTATATATTATGTGTATTATATATATTGTTTTTATTTATACCATTACATTTGATTTGATTTGATTTTACTTTATTTTTGTATTTTCCAAAAATACAGAGATATAGTCTCATTCCCAGCCACAGCCACAACCAATTCAGTCCATTCACATATAACATCAGAGCCACAGCCAATTCACTTCGACAAAATTAAACACATACATTCACATCCACAACCCATTCACATATATATGTCATTCACATCCATTTTTGCTCTCCAAACCGTTGACATGCATCAAAACCTGCCAAACTGTATTACAAAGAAAAGCAAGTATATACAAAAACAACGTGCAGAATTGTATTACAAAGAATATTTACAAAAACCAAATGTTTGTCGCAAAATCATTGCAAATGTTCTACCATTCAGAGATGAGCTACCTAGGACTTTACTTTGAACATTCCTTTCGGTGATAAGAGATCATCTAGTATGAATTGTGCTATCTCCTCTCTAATGATATCGAAGTTGTTTTCCAGAATCCTTGATAGTTTTTCCTGCATGTGAGGCGCCAAGTTAGTCTACATACTTGGAAAGTTGTCGTCCTATGTATATAAACAATTGAAGCACACATCTCAAGGTCGAGCAATGTCACCTTGTCTGCGAAGCTCCTCATGTTATGGCAGACGTGGAACCCACACTGGTCATCAATTTGTTGATGTATTGGGAAGTCTTTTTTTTGACCGAGTTTGGGATGCCCAGCCTTATGCCTCCCGCCTTTTGCCATGTATTGGTCCCATGCCTCGTTCAAGGCAGCTTCAATGCCCGACCATTTGTATATTTTTGGCTTGATATTGGAGTTAAGGTTGTGTACCAAACTCCACTTCGGCGTTATTACCAGAAGAATCCAATGACTCCTGCGACATTAATAAATTGCAAGTTAAATACTAAAGCTATATGTGTCGCACATTTGATTCTAAGTAGTGTACACACTTACTGTTGATTGTAGGCACACATAATGAAGTCCTTGTCTTGACGGGCATATAAGCAATCCTTGATATATTCCACCATGTTGGCTCGATCGTTTTGCAGATTTGTCTCGTTGACGACAGCTAGATCGAGTAAGGCAACATGGGGTGGTTTTTATGGACATGCTTCCATGTTAACCTACAAGCAAGACAAGAGTCCAGGTTAGCGTAATATATGGACAGTTATTACCATATCTCGTACCCATAAATACCTACAAGGAGTAGCACTTAAGGAGGTTGGTGTCGACCGCTCGCACCCTGTAGAGATTCCATAGATCTTTGAAGTATACGGCGATGAAGCCAGGAGGGCCGAGGAATGGCTGACTATCGTGGTGGCCCAACATGGAGGTCTCTCTATGCTTCCTCTTTGCGTTGGACCTCTTCATGTAGTACCCGTGCAACTCCTTGCATGCAGGGCCCATCTTTGATAAGGTGTCGTCTTCGACCAATGGCATGCCTAATGTGAATTCGACCGAAGGCTTTACAGGAGCTGATGATGCCTTGCCAAGATCAAGCTTCTTCGGAGCCAGAATAGTCCCGGGCACCTTTCCTACTCCTCTCCCTGTTCCAACAGCTTTTCTGCGAGTGTCAATCTGGGGTGGAGAAGATTTTGCCCTCTTGCTCCTTTTGGCAGGAGGGAGGAGGTCCGCCCTGCTATCGACCTTCATACCGTCGTCCCCAAAATCTGTATCATACTGCAATTGGAGATCTTGATCTCCTTCAACGGCATGAGGGGCAACTACAAGATCTTCGGCATGAGGGGCAACCTCAAAATATGTACATAGACACAATGGCGTCGGACGAGAACTTGGTGTTGGCCTAGGAGTTACATTGATCTGAATGTTATGCTTGGGCCATTGGATAAAGGTCCCATGTGCAGCTCCAAGGGTCAGAACCTCGTCCTTTGGTGGGTGTGGGAGAGTGAAGCCCACCCAATCGGGCTTCACTAAGTCAACCTGAACTTTTGCATGTCCGGCTAAGCTACGCCCCATGCACTCAGGTCTCCGGCATAGGCTTGAATGCAAGACCCTCTGCAACCGGAATTGCAAATGCTTGTGTCACCCTAACGACTAGGGTGCACGATGTGGGTTCCTGTGATAGATTCGTACGTGTCATTACGACTAGGGTGTACTGTGGTGCTAATACAAAATATGCATTTTTTGTTGCTTTTTACCGTTATGTGGTCCACCGTGGCGGGGATTGGTGGTTTTTCTTCTGCCGCCTCAGTTGATGCGCAACTGCTACGCCTTTGCGTGGGGCTCACTATACTCTGGGAGCAGCAACGTGCTCGCCTTCGGCGATCATCTTCTCATAGGTGTCCACCCGAGCCTCCACTCATGCCAACTTCTCATTGAACTCTTCGGCGAGCTCGACTCTAAGCTCCTCCCGAAGTTGCTCCTTAAGACGTTCTTGTTTCTGTGTCTTTGAAAGCTTGTGCTTCTTGTACTGCCACGCAAATTGGGAAAACCCATACTTCCATGGGACATTGGAGCCAATGCCCCTTGTCCGTCCACGGCGTTCTTCAGTTCCCAAAGCTTTCGTGAGGATGTCATCCTCGCGTCTTTGTGAGCAGACCTCTTGGGAGGACTGTCTCCAGCAGTTAGCTGGACCTGTCATAAAGTTAGGATGAATTAAATCAAGCGTACGATACAACCTATTGAAACATATTCTATGTGTTAAACTTACGAGTTTATCATACACTGCTTGATCTTTGGGGTTTGGGAACGTCAGTGTTCCATCACTATTCTTCTTTGCCCTTGCCCTTGCCCAGTTCCTTGCTCAGGTAGTCGGGATATCACCAAGGATTGGCGGGGTGTTAGATTCCGCAGCAACTTCATCCTCCCTCTGCAATTCCTGCTGCTTCCCGGCGTATCCTCCGGTGCCAAGCCGGTGTGGGTGAAGGTTTTTTTGCCTGCAACGCCCTATAGGCCTCGCTTTTTGCCCGAGACTCAGGGGTTGATTTGGTGGCATGGAACTCATCCCACACGGCCTGGGTGATGAACGGGTACTTCCCAAATGGTTCTGGCTGGGTGCGGTTGACGACGTAGTCGGTGACGAGCGTGGTCTTGAAATTTTTCCACAAGTTGCCCATCTTGCAGATAGCCTACCGCTTCAGTCTTTCCTCGGTGTCTTCTAGATACTCGAAGTCCTTGAACTCCTGCCAGGCCTCATCTTTTTCTGCCTGTGGGACCAGGTCGATGTGGTCCACCAGAACTGTGAAGTTTCGCCTCCCTAGGATTTTGCAGATCGTTGTGAACTTTTTGACAGCTTTCGCACGAGCCGTCGAAAATCCTTGATCGTCCACCTCTGTTATTTTGTACACTTCCTTAGGAATCTTATTCTGGGACCTTGGAGCCCGGCTCGTTGTTGTCCCACTAGTAGTCGCCGATATTTTCTATCGAAGAAAAAAACATTACTAAACTTTTACATATTGATAACCTAAGGTTTCCCGACCAAACATCAATATGCACCAGATTTTGGAAAGAACCCACTATGAAAGTATTAAGATATGGCCTCAGTTTTGCTCAGAAATTTTGCATCAATTACAATAATTTACAAATGTAGTTCCCCCAAAAAAAGAACAAGTGTAGATGGTCTGTTCTTATGCAAAAAAGAGCAAGTGTGGTGCCCCCAAAAAAGAACAAGTATAGCTGGTCTATTCTTATGCAAAAAGAACAAGTGAAGTGCCCCCAAAAAAAGAACAAGTGTCGATGATCTATTCTTATGCAAAAAAAGTATAGTTTCCCAAAAAAAATAACAAGTGTCGATGGACTGTTCTTATGCAAAAAAAGAAAGTGTAGTGCCCCCCAAATAAAAAGAACAAGTGCAGATGGTCTGTTCTTATGGTCTGTTCTTGAGCATTCATCATTGGCCATTTATGAAGCAATCATCACAGGGTAATAGTGGTAGGAAGAGGAGAAAGCAGAACAGGGTAATAGTGGCAGAAAGAGGACAAAGCAGAACAGGGTAATAATGGCAGGAAGAGGACATCATGAACTCTCCCTAATTCAAGACCTGAAAATCTAAGTCAAGTCCTAATCCAAATCTAATTAATCCAGGGGAGCGGAGAGAAGAAAGGTGAGGAAGGGAATAACACTTGAAAAGACAGCACCACCCCCGTCCCCTTGGCCTCTACTACTACTACTACTACTTATTCTGTTAACCTCCCCAACATCACAAGTACATCACTGTCAAGAAAATGCCAACCTCCCCAACATCTCAAGTACATCACTGTCCAATGCCATTCCAACATGCTTAGGTTCAGTTCAGTTCATTGTGTGATCCCCTTTATACCCACACAACTAAATGACTAATTAAAGGAGTTGCTGTCAGATGCAAATATAAAAAGAAAAATGAAAATCCATTACACATGCTTAGGTTCAGTTCACAAACCTAAACCTACCTATTAATCAGGATTAATTTCAGATAAATAAACATAATCATTGTTGTGCTATGAATAACACTGGTAGCAGGGAAAATAAATGATAACATGAAAAATAGCCAGGGGTCGAAAAATAGCCAGATCTGCCATCACACATATAAAGAAAGCAATACTAGAAAAGCACCAAAAATAGCCACATGATACTTTGAGCAATGTAAATCATAGAAACACTAAAGTAAACATGGAAGAGCCCTAAGCAATGGAAGAGCAACTAACCGGTGAGGATCTTAGAGGGAGGAGGCGGCGGCCGGCAAGGAGGGAGGCGGCGTGGAGAGTAGATAGGTGTACTAACCGGGGTCGACGCGGCCGACGTGGAGGGAGGCGGTGGCGGCGGCGGCCTCGGGGTCGACGTGGAGGCGGCCGGGCTCAGCGAGGAAGCGGCCTCGGGGTCGACGTGGAGGCGGCTGGGCTCAGCGAGGAGGCGGTCTCGGGGTTGACGTGGAGGCGGCCGGGCTCGGCAAGAAGGCGGCGTGGTGGAGGCGGCGGCGTGGAGGAAGAGGCGGTGGATCTGGATCGAGAGATTGAGGGATTGACTAAGTAACCCTGTCAATCTCTCATCTCTGACGGGCATAATACTAAGGCCCGATGCGGATGACGCCAATCAGCGACGGACACTTGCAATAAGCCCGATACAGATGAGTGTCAACCGCATCGGGCATTAACACTAGGCCCGATAGAGATGGGAAATTTCAAAAACCATATGAAATTAAAATATGCATATTAAATTAGTTTATAATTGTTACTAAATTTTAAAAAATTATTATAATTGACAGATGCATTATTTAAATAGTGTAAATTTGCCATTAAATTTCAATAACCATATGAAATTAAAATATATGCAGATCATTCATTAAGGCACCGGTACAAAATACTTCATTACTTATATCAATTTGTAAATTATATTACTACAAAAACTCTATTTACAAGGATATGTCTTCCGAATGGTCTGAGCGAGTGTATGCCACTTCGTCTTCGGGATCATCATCAAGGTCGATCTGAGATCTCACATGAAGATTCTGGTTGTATTCTTCTTCATCGACGACGTTGTCAACCCTTACAATTCTTCGTTTGCCATCCCTAACGACGTGCAACTTCTTGTTTGTGGGGACTTTTATATAGAAAATCTGCTCGACCTAGGACGAATGGTTCTTTTGTGTATCCAACCTTGGCCAGGTCCACTAAAGTGAATCCTTCATTGTCGACATTAACAGCAGTGCGGATATTCACCCAGCTACAACGAAACAAAGGGACTTTGAAGCTCTTGTAGTTCATCTCCCAGATCTGCTCTATGTGGTCGTAGTATGTGTTCGATCCAGCTTTATCCTGATATGCATCTATACAAACTCCACTATTCTGCACTATGCTTTTGTCATCTTGTGTGACGGTGTAGAATGTGTATCCATTGATATCTTACCCTTGCCATGTGTCAACATCCCAGCTTGGGCCCCTTGCCAACCTTCTATTATCTCACTTGGGCCATCGGTCGACCGTGCGATACGATCCTTGAACCATTCGTTGAAGCGAGTACTATGTTCTCTATTGATCCACATATCTGATCGACCCATGTTCTCTTGTCGGATCTTCGCTAGATGCTCCTCAAAGTATGGAGTTACTTCAACCATATGTTGTAGCATAGCGAAATGAGCCTGCGCATAGGAAGCTTGATCGGGAACAATTCTTGTTCTGCCTATTGTGCCAAGGCCTGCCAACCTTCCTTCGTGGCGAGATGCAGGAACTCTGATAGGATCAGTCTTGGCCATGTAATCAATGCAGAACTATATAACCTCCTCCGTCGTGTACCCTTCAATGATGCTTCTCTCCGATTTTGCTCTATTTGGAACATACGACTTAAGAACTCTCATAGACCTCTTGCATGGGTACATCTCCTTTAGAAAAGCTAGGCCGCATATTTTTGTTTGCTTCACTAGATGGACAGGGAGATGAACCATGATATCGAAGAAAGACAGTGGAAAATACATCTTCAAGTGACACAGGGTATTGACAATATCAGCCTACATCTCATCTAGATCTTCGGGATCTATAATCTTCTGACCGATTGCATTGAAGAAGGCACAAAGCCGTTGGATTGTGTGACGGACTTTGGGTGGTAGAATGCATCTGATAGCAACGGGTAAGATTTGTGTAATCAGCACGTGACAATCGTGAGACTTCATTCCAACCAGTTTTAGATCCTCCAATTTAACGTACTTACTAATCCTTGCTGAATAGCCCGAAGAAACCTTAATATTAGCCAGACATGATAGCATTGTGATCTTCTCATTCTTCGACAATGTGTGGCAAGCTGGTGGGTGATACACTCTTCCTGTCTCTTCGTCCGTAACAGGCTAAAGCTCACTGTGAATGTTCAATTCCTACAAATCTAGGCGAGCATTCAACCTGTCCTTTGTCTTTCCAGGCATATTAAGCAGTAGCCCGAGCAAACTATCACAACAGTTCTTCTCTACGTGCATTAGATCAATGCAATGCCGAACCTCAAGGTCTTTCCAGTATGATAGCCGCCAAAATATGGATTTTTTCTTCCACATACCCTTATCATTTTCCTTGCCACGTTTTCTTTTCTTTCCAAACTCATTAGTTATGTCTTTGACCATGTCATGGACCTCATCTCCAGACAAATCCTTGGGAGCAGTTCCAAGTTCTTTCCTACCGTTGAAAATTTTTCTTCTTTCTTCTAAAGGCATGGCATAGTGGGAGCCATCTCCTATGACCCATGTAAATCATCTTTCTTGATTTCTTCAGCCACCTACTGCGTGTATGTTCCATACAGTCAGAGCAAGTCTTCTTTCCTTTCACAGTTTGTCCTTATAAATTACCTAGTGCAGGATAGTCATTAATGGTGCAGAACAAAAGAACTCGTAGCTTAAAGTTCTCCTGACCATATGCATCCCAAGTGTCCACACCTTATTTCCAAAGAATCTCAAAATCATCGATAACAGGCTCCAAGAAAATATCGATATCATTTCCCGATTGTTTTGGACCTTGGATTAACAAGCACAACATAATATATTTCCTTTTGAAGCACAATCATGATAGGAGGTTATAATTCGTAATAAGAACATGCCAAGTGCTGTGAGAACTGATATCTCCGAAAGGATTCATGCCATCCGTACACAGACATATCATCATGTTTCTAGGATCGACAGCAAAGTCTTTGTGCATTCGATCGATATTCTCCATTGAATCAAATCCGCAGGGTGCCTTAGCAAACCGTCGTTCCTTCTCTCTTCGGCATGCCAACGCACTAACTTTGCTTCATTGGGGTCGGCAAATATTCTCTTGAAGCGATCAATTATAGGTAGATACCACACAACCTTCGCCGGACCACCCCGCTTTGACTTCTTTCCCTCCCCCGCATTTTTCTTTCGCTTGTATCAAGAAGCCTTGCATACAGGACAAACATCTAGGTCCGCATATTGCTTATGGTATAAATGCAGTCGTTTGGACAAACGTGAATTTTACGGACCTCTAACCCCAGGGGACACAAAACCTATTTTGCTTCATATGTCGTCTCGGGCAATGTGTTCTCTTCAAGAAGCATGGCCTTTAATATTCCCAAAAGTTCTGTAAAACTCTTGTCTGTCCATCCACTACTTGTCTTCAGCTTCATTAGGTTCAATGTAGCTGACAATTTGGTATGATTTGCCTTGCATCCTGCGTATAGAGGTGTCTCGGAGTCACTGACCAACCTGCTGAACTTGATGGAATCTCTCGTTGTGAGCTTGCTCCTCAACGTCACGTATCATCTCTTGCAGATATCAGGATCCACATCAACCATTTCACCGCCCAATGGAGATGGTATAAACATATCATGCTCATCTTCATCTTCATGATTGTCTGCACCGATTCTATCACAGTTGCACCACTACGTGATTCTTGCTCTTCATGCTTCACCCAACATGTGTAGCTCTTCAGGAATCCCCGTTGTATCAAGTGAGAGTGTACCTCCTCTCCGCTAAGCATAATCTCATTCTTGCAATCTTTACATGGACAACACATGTATTTGCTATTTCTTTTTCTCCTATCCTCCTCCACAACGTTCATAAAACTTAAAACACCATCTCTATACTCCTTGCAATGACGCTTCAAAGTTGTCGCATTCATCCAACTTCGATCCATCGCTGCAAATTTTAATAAAATGTTAGTTAACATATTACTAAATTAAAAAATATTACAACCTTTTTACTTACTTCTAATATTTTTCTGTTTTTCTTTGAAAAATAAAAAAATTCGCCCCCTACAACCTCCCACCAAAATAGTGAACAGTGGAATACCTTGAGACAACAGTCGGAGGTCTTTTTATAGTGTGCAAAATATATCTCAATCGGGCCAATAAAATGACATCTCTAACAAATGCACAGTTATCTCTAACGGGCATCAATAAAAGCCCGACACCGATATGAGTCATCAGTGACGGGATTTAAAGTCATCTCAATCGGACCATATTTTGAGCCCGTCACCGATGACCCTCATCTCTGATGGGCTCGTTAGATGGGCCCGATTGAGATATGCTAGTCATCTCAATCGGGCCTAAATCTTAGCCCGTCACAGATGAGTGTCATTGGTGACGGGCTATATGTATTTGGGTCTAAAGTATGACTATACGAGTACATCTACAATGGTGTAAATTTAGGCTCGATTGAGATGACTTCGTTCTGACAGCTTAAATAGTCCAGGCATAATTAAGTCCGTCACAGATAATAGGATCTATAATAATGACTACCATTGATTATGCCTTTACTACTTCATTGTACATAAAAAGGACATATATTTATGGGAAGTTACGATGCCATTATATATAGTATCCTGGGTGAGATATATGAGAACTACAAATTCAGCTAAGCTTGCATATTGCTACATGGCTAGTGAGTGCCGTCTTATTTTTTTCAACGAAGCGGCAAAAAAGAAGTTCACAGGCAAAAAAAAACACACATTTTTCATTCGTTGTCGTTCTACTGCTTATATAGAGTTTGTAAACATGACGGCATGATGCCCCAGCTAGGACCCAAGTTCTAATTTGTTTTATTTTTCTGGAAAATCATTGGCTGGATCTTTTTTTTTACTTGCTGAGGATTTGGACTATGGGATTGAGAGTAATCGGGAAATAATTAGTGACAGAGTCGCATGCTCGAGTATCACTTTCTACACACAGGACAACCTAATTGAACACGGTTTGTGTCTTACCCTAGCATACCAGCGAGAGCATATAAGCACAAAACGAGAGATCTCTAGCATGCTGCAAGCAGATCGATCCTAGGCTTCTTAGCACTCCGTGCTGCCATGCTCATCAGCTGAAAACTCCAAGATGGCAATTAGCAAAACAAGTGATTTTAATTCTACAGGTGACTCACTTTGAGGTATTTGTAATCAACACTTTGCAGCAACCTCCGTCGAATTATTTGAGTGTATGTGAATATGTGATACTTCCTGCGTCCCAATATGCTGGTCATCCTAGGATTATTGAGCTACATTTGCTGGAACAGAAAATTTACTTGTTACCCCAAATTAGAATTGGCACAAATGGCACTAGCCACGTCAACCACACAAAGGAATACTTTAAGCATAGGGTTAATTAAGTAGTGCCACTGATACGAGCGCTGTGTTCTTCTGGATTCCCAACCACTCCTTCCTCATTTTTCACACTAATATTTTTTTATCTCTCGTTTTTCAATAGTATACTTTTCAAACGTATGTCTTTTAAAAATTCCATAAAAAATTATTTAAAAATCGTATTAATATCTTTTTAAATTTTTTTAGGATTAATTAATCGCTTCGTTTTATGTGGGAAAGAAAGGAGTTTCCAACTCTCCAAAAGAACAGTTAGTAGATCTGCACTGCCAAAACGTCAGGCATTCAAGGACAAACTCTAGGGGGTAAAACATCAAGCAATCTGGGACAGAGTAGTTTCTTTTCATCGATAAGGTACCAAACTTTTTTTACTTTTTGGTGTAATTAATTGTTACTGCGCCTCTCCGTACTCTCTGTACCTTGTTAATGCTACGGTATCAGCTGGAATAGTAGTTATCATTAACAACTAGATGTGTTCGCGTGTGCTATCATATGCACCAACATAATGTAAAGCAACACGCTAAAACTATCAGTATATGATATATAGCAAACATGTTACAATATTTAGACATCATGTTGGTACAACATAAATGATGC
Source organism: Oryza australiensis (assembly GCA_019925245.2). Classification (NCBI taxonomy): domain Eukaryota; kingdom Viridiplantae; phylum Streptophyta; class Magnoliopsida; order Poales; family Poaceae; genus Oryza; species Oryza australiensis. The sequence continues at coordinate 915,395 of JAIFGZ020000104.1, forward strand.
TAGCGGTTTGTTCAGTGTAAACATGAAAATAATAATATGCCCATGCTCATGTTGGTCTCACAGGAAGCACATATACAAAATAGTCTGCCATCATACTATGAAGCAAAGAGAACCTACTTCAGAAATGCTGCGAGGAATAGCACCAAAACATGCATGGTAGCAAAAAATTAAGTGATACCACCATCCCAAATTCTCAATGATTGTTTACATTTATATGAATATCTTTTCATATTCATTCCTGGTGATTAGATGCATGTAGAACAATGAACTGAGACTGAATTAGTCAAGCAGGGAACTCTATGATATTACTAATGGACAATAATGTTAGAAGTACAAAGGTATTATCAGTCTTGTTAGTAACTCAAACAGAAAAGAAATTGACAGAAGGAAGATAAGGATTGAGGACATGAGTAATAACTTATAGATAGCCATCAAATACAAAATTGGGCCTCTTGTCAAAGATGGAATTTATTAAGGTTAGACTACATACGGTGCACATAGTGATATTATCAAAGGACATCATGCTGATTCAATTGAACAGAGTGGGTTGTTCTATCTATCTCCTAGAACAGATAATCATTGGAAGACTGCTTGGTGAGTATTGGTTGTGGATAATTTTTCCTTAATAATGAACTCAGCAGAGATAAGCTGAAATATATAGCCCTAGATTGTTGATCCAAATGGAAATTGACATGATAAAAAAAGGCAAGCAACTATAGGTAATGTTTGATGCTATTTGGATACGTAATGTGATCATCCCAAAATTTCATAATTTATTATAAACTACTCTGAAACAAATAAGTTACAAAGTTCCCACTCGGTGAAATATAATATCCGATAGTAAGAATATCATTAGTAAATAATGTCATATCTTTTACCATATCGTGGATCATCAAATGCGAAATGCTGATCAATATTCTGGACATAAAGGTATAGCTAGAAATAGTTTTCACAGCTAGTGTTTCCATTGAACAATTTCAACTTGAGAAGGACATACAACAAAGAAGTCAACTTGAACTATATGGTCTGCTCGTCTGACCTTTAATAAAGGATTAGCCATAATCCTAGATTTTATAAAAGGAATCAGTCAGTGCATATTACCTGCCTACCACAATCAACAACTTAATATCCTTGAAATCAATGCCTAAATGTATAAAAGGTTGTTCTGATGATGGTACCCAATTATTTTTCCAACTTAAAGAATAATAAAACAGGGAACTACAATGGTTGCTCTTCTAACCTAATCTAATTGATATGTATGGCCATGTAGTTTACTCAGACCCTATATGAGCAACAAGAAAGCGATGGGTAGTCTGATCTGCTCGACCAAGCAAGGCAGTCCTGAGCCAGGTCGTCATGAAGGCCTGGAAAGAAGCAATTATTTGATCCACTAGCACTCGAGTCACCTTTTGATTGAGTCTTGACAACATGCTTCTGCAACGTAAGCTCCAGTTCTTTACTATCCAAATCAGCATACACCACATCCAAATCTATTTCTGAATTATCACAGCAGTCAACAAGTTGGTCATTCTCATCTAAAGTTCTTCCTTGAATACCTGGAGAAGTGCTTATTCCTGACCAAAAGAATCTAGGCTAAAATGTGTACTTCAGCCAAGAATTATCCTGCTGATTAAACAGCCTAAAGAGGTGCATAACCACATAATCAGGAACAACAACAGTGGCAGATCTAAAAATGGTCTTTGCCCCGAGCTAACTAATACAGTACTAAAATAATTGTATATGTATGGCTAATTGTAGATATACTCTCCTAGCCTCATCCTAATGTCATGATGAAACTCATCAATTGGTTTCCTATTCCCTGAGATCTTTAACAATATCTCATAAATCAAATTCAATTCGCAGTCTTTTTTTCTCAAGCCGACTCTCTTTAGTTCCGGTAGTATTACTATTTGATGCATCATTCTTTGCAAAATATCTCTCCATTCTAGATGAATCAGTCCAAAAAATATAGCACAATTTACTAAAAATGAGTGAAAATACAAAATTAAAGAAAAACTGAAAATGGAGAGAGAGTTGGAGTTTTTTACTGTATGTGCTCGGGAATGGAGAGTTGGCGGCACGGGGGCCGAGCCGAGCAGGGCATGTAGCGCACCGGCGCGGCGTGGCGCTGCCGCACGGGGGCACAGCGCTAGGCGGCATAGGGGCTCGGCAGCGTGTGACACGGGGGCACGGGGCTCGACACGACGTGGGCTCGACGGCGCGCGGTGCGGGAGAGCGAGGGTCGGCGCGCGAAGGTGTCACATACCCAAATCTAGAGTCAGGAAAATTTTGTCAAAACCAAATGAAAATAAGGTTTCTCAATTTTCTGAACCAAAAATTTTCTTTTCTAACTTAGAAAGGTACCTCAACCTAATGCTTGATTAAAAAATTTGAGAACAAAAGAAAACCTTTTTCATTTCTAACTTATAATATGGATACAAACATACATGTGCACGTGCATATGCATAAAAGAAATGTTATGAGACTGAGTCCTTTGTGCATTCGGATTTTTAAATCGCATTTCATAATAGGTCTCATGAGCAATAACCTAAAATATTCAACTCACTAATCAAGCCCATAGCTAACCTTGAATGTTAACAGGTGGACATAAAGTATAAAGTTTAAGTCAAAAGGATCATCTCCTCAACTCAAGATAAAATCCAATATAACCTTATAGTTAAATTAGATGCTTTTACAAAGTAGAAACAACTATACCTAGGGAGATTACCCTAATTCTCTAAAATAATCCACACTAGATAAAATCATGGAAAAATTCATATAGGTGACCCTCATTATATTTAACTCAATATAATTTTGGTGCAATTTAATAACTAGGTTTGATGCCTCAAACAAAATAGACACCACAGTCAAATAATAGACCAATTACTATCCTTTATCGGCTAAAACAACATCTTGTCTAAAAGTTCATTAAAATGCACATAAGTGTATATGTAAAATAATTTATTCAAATAATAGGTTAATTATCATGAATAAATATAATTTTTCTATAATTTTTATCCTCTGTTTAGGCCTTCTAAAAATTCAAATTAGTATCCAATTACCCCATATTTGTTTAATTTCTGGGAGCAATCTACAAATGATTTTTGTATGTAATCAAAGAAAATAGAATCTAGGAATTATTATTACTTCCATTAAAATTTTCATTAATTTGTCTGGTCCACGTATTAAACTATAGACTAACAAAGTAAGGGGGAGAAAATAAAACTGAAAATTCATCTAAAACCAAGTATACACACTTTTCTACCCATACCTCTCTCCCTTGCCTAGCCTACCATGAAGTGGACCCACTTGGAAGCCACCCTGAGTTGCCCTCACCCTGTGCCAAACTTCTACCCGACCGAGAACAAGTGAGATCAGAGAGAGCACGTAGGAGGACGAGTCGCCGACGTGCTCGACGCGTGTCCGAGGACGTGGCCATGCCGAGCTTGATTTCTTCTTCTCCAAATGGCATCGTCTCATTTCACTCTCCATGCTAGCACCGAGCAAACCGAGGGAGAGAGTTCCCTCTCCGTCTCTCTCATTTCCGTCGCCGGCCGCCGGGAAGAAGAAGTCCGCCGATAACCATCGAGCCGTCATCAGCCCTATCTCATCTGCGTTCCACACTCACCGCACAATGCTGAAATCTTTCCTTTTTGACCCCATCGCATTTTGTGCAGCCAATCGATGGGAACGCTGCCATGCCATCGCCGGTCTGAAGCGCGCTCCGGAGCACCGCCGCCCGGAGGCATCGCCGTTGTGCAGGAGGAATGGAGCCACCCAGAGCCGATCCACTATGCCATCAACATTGCCTCGAGGTCCTCTTCATTTTCTCTCAACAATCCCGGAGAATGGCGCACCGAGGAGGGAGATCGATCTCTTCTTCTCCGGCTCCGATCAACCGCGTCGCCGCCGTGTTTCTCCAACGCAGCCCCCTTGCTAGAGCTCGCCAGCCCCTGCAAATAGCTCAGTGAGTCTCCTAGTATACCCTATCCGCTCATGTCTGCACTGTTTTGGCTCGATTTGAGCCGGAGCTCAACATGCATGTGCGAACCGTGAAACCCTGCCGCTCGCGCTGCTGCTGTGGTTTTTCCTGGCCACCTCTGTCTTTAAAATTACCACTGACGGGTGCGCAATACCCTTGCGCATCTTTATTATTTTGGCCATGACATCATCCGAGGTATCGTTCGCCGTCGGCGACGGCAAACACGGCCATTGGCCATAGCTCAGCTCACTAGGGACCACACTATAAAATTCGATTAAATCCAGGGATCAATTCACAAAACATTCCTTTCACATAGAGCAGTCCCTGGACTGCGGATTGGTTTCAGCAAAGTCTAGGGTTCTTATTGAAAAATCTCCAGTTTGAAATCTTTTAAACAAAAGGACAATGATTGAAATGGTGCTAACTTATAAATTCCATAGAAAATTCATTTTAACTCATTTTGGGGTGAAACAACTTTCTATGAACTCACTAAATAATGAACTTTAATGTTGGGATATAAAACCTGCACTCACTGTACAAATTTTGTCTCTAAAAATTTTCTAAGTTAAATCACACATAGAGCTTGTCTAAACTTGTAAAATAAGTAGAAAATTGAAAATTAACTCATTCTTAGACAAACTCAATTTCTGTAGATTCCTCAACTCACCAACTCACCCTATATGATTAGGGAGAATAAAAATATATACTTAGTTTGAGCCAAATGCTTTTAAAACTATTATTAAGAAAATGATAGATGTTAGGTGAACTGAACTTTAGGGATTTATATAAAATTTATTTTAATTCCTTTTTAGTAAACTCAATCTTTGTATAATCATAAAAACATGTAATTTAAAATTATAAAATAAAAATATATGCTTACTGTATAGTAAAATCTCTTAAATATCTATTTAAGAAATAAACAACCTAGTACACACTTCAACTTGAAAAATTTGTAGAAAATTCATTTTTAATTCATTTTAAGTAAACTAAGTTTCTATAGAGGCAAGTGATGGACTTCAATTAGGTAAAATAAAATATGGTAACCCCTATACTAAATATATTAGTAAACTTTAAAACCGATAATCTAGGTGCTAATCACCATAAATATGCTAATCACCATAAATAAGATAAGCATCATGTGTATATATATATGTGGTTGTATAAACATGAATTGAATCCAAGCTCTAGATATTAGTATAGAGTATGTTGGACTAGAGAAATCATAATTCCAACCTCAATCACTAAGAATTAGAACAACTAGCTCATATAGCAATATCTAGGTTAGTACGACAAAACTATAACAGAACACCTCTAGTTGCAAAATAGGAGGTAAAATAAAATAAGATCTAAACTTACAAAATTAAAGTGGAATGGATAAAAAATATAATTACTTTACTTAACTAAATCAAGAATTAACATGTTACTGGATATACAACCCCATAGTCATGCCTTATTGGACACTTTATACGTAAAACACGTTATACCTTGTAAAATATATAAAAAATTCTAATAACTATAAAAATTATAAAATCAATTGTATTAGTTTTAGAAAACATATTTATTCACCTCTGTGAAATCAAATTAGTGAAAATCAAATTATAGAAACATTGTTCAAACATCACCTAACTCAATACCGCTACGTCTCGATAAAACTTCTAAAAACCATAACTCCTAAATGGAATAAGATAAAATTGAAATTCTTTCACCAAAAATTATTTTAGATTGAAATTCTTTCACCAAAAGTTATTTTAGATTGAAATTCTTTCACCAAAAATCATTTTAGATCAGTACCTACTCAATGTACAAAAATAATGCATTTTAGAGCATTTTGGATTTTTCACATATTTTTGGTGTTTAATTGTATACCATGTATTACTCAATGTACAAAAATAATGAATTTTAGAGCATTTTGGATTTTTCACATATTTTTGGTGTTTAATTGCATACCATGTATTTTGTTTAGATAATTGCATGAACGGTGATGGAGTGGATTAGGTGCTAACATTTAGATCAAAGTCATGTTCTTTCCCTCCTTTCCTTTGAACATATTGAATCTCATGTTTTGAGGGATGAAACTATTTGTTTGCAAAATTGTATATGAACCTAGATTATTTAGATTTTTAAAAATTGGTTATGGTAGTTATGATCTAACTTGTTGCATTTCCTACTTTGATTAATTGAATTCTTTGTTGATTGTACCCCTAGAAATTGTTAGAGTACTTTCTTTGTGCTCAAATGGGATTATATATGCTTTATGCAATACTTGCTTAGCCCTGCCTAGAAATTATGCAAATGCTTATTCCATCGTGTACTAAAATATGTCTTGATATGAGACCTCTTGCTGAAATGGGTATAATATGATGGGTATTTGCAAACCAAAATGGGTAAAAATATGATTTTGACTTAGGCGGCAAGTGACATGCAATTGATGTATTTGTATGCCGATAGGGGAAGTGTTTGCCCGAGTCCATAAGGACAGAACTTGTGTCACCAACTTAAAGTTTACCGTACAACCACATGTGCTAGTACGGGATAGCCTAAGCTGAATGATCTACTTAGCACCTAGCCTAGCCTTGCATTATGGTATGTGCTGTGAGTATGGGTTCGGATAACCCAGAGGAACTTCCTATTTACCACCGATGTGGTAGTTTAGGCGACTAAGTCTGTCCAATACAACGATATTGTGCCACGTGGGTGGGTTCCTACCGCGTCCGCCACCATGACGTTAAGTTTAAGGCGTGGGCCCGCCACTTAACGGTTCTAGGTCATATTTCAGTATGACCTAGGATGGAGGAAACACGTATCGTGCTGGTGCAAGGCTAGGGACTAAGTAGTATAAAGGCTTCGTTATGACTCCTAGGCCACATTCAACATGAAGAGTGTGGTAGTGCGTCGCGAGCACAAAACAAACTAGAGTGTTTATATCATGTGGGTAAAGCTGTACAAACTCTACAGAGTTCTCTAAAATTAATCGATTAGCCATGCTCATGGTCAAGAGTGCTTTGGTGAAGAGTCATGAGTATAGTCTCTCAATTGTTTTAAAAATGTGATCATATGTTTCTTTAGAAAATGTTGAGTTGTTTGATTGTGGTGATATGATGTAATTTGTTGTCATGGAGGATGACAAGATAATGAGTATGATGGGATCATAATTAAATTAATGATGGAACTTAAAACTTGTCATTGTTAATTGAATAGTCAACTCCTTTTGTAAAAGAATTGCGAATTAAAATTAGCTTTCGGCTGAAAATTGAGACTACAAATAGCCTACCTTTGACTTAGAGCTTTCATGTATGTAGGATTAATTATGCGCCAGTATATTATTTCTAATAATATACTGACTCTTGCTACTGAAATATCCATTTTGCTTGTAGGTTGTAGACTTAGTCTTTTGAGTGATACAGGTATTCGTCTGCTTCTTCTAGGAACTGAACTTAACGGGGTAAACCCCTAGTCGGTGTGCTTGTGAAATGGGTAGTCAAGCTTCCGCTGTTCTCTGATTTAATTATATCTATTAGGCCGATCGGCCTATGTAATAATTAAGTAGAGGTAATTATCTAAGTTACTTTCATCTTACATGTATTCGTTATGTATATCCATAATTGAGATGAAAGTGTGAATCTAGTGCACATCCTGAGAACTAGATTCACATGAGTAAGAGTTAAGGTTATGTAAGATGTTGTAGATCTTTAGCCATTTTGTCAAGTCTTCTAAATGTCTAACACATCTGGTCACCACCTTCGAGTGGTTTGACGGGCATATCTCAGGCTGAAGTTGACTGGCAGGCTCAAGGCCCAGCAATGTCTCTAATATCCTTCTCTCGGGACGTTGGATGTCTCGTTATGCTTGTTAGATGAATTGAAGTGATTCACTTCATCTTGCAATTATAATGAGATGTCCGGGTTGCCTCCGACAGAAGGCTTATAGCGGCGCTGGGGAATGGAGATGGTGCAAAACTAGCCTGACTGGGATGAGGTCGTAGGGTTTCATGTTGGGCTAGTGAGCTGTGTTGGGCTGTATTTGTAAGAGGACTATTGGTCCATGTATTAATTTGTCAGGGAGGTTATTGGGTCATATATATATATTTCTCATCATTCTTATAAAGAAATTAGGCCTCGTCCCGAGCTACAGCCCAGGTAGTCTGGGGCCCAGATCCGCCCTTGACAACAAAGCTTTTGCAGTCACAATCATATAAATCTTCCATCTTTTTTGTTAACTGTGGAATGAGCCCGAGGACACAAAGGATGGACAGATCACATATCACCTCTGGAAAATATTTTGAGATAAATAGCAAAATGAGCACACCGTATTTGAAATGAACCATAATTCTGGATCAAGAACAGAACAAACAGTACATAAGTTTAGCATATGGACGCATCTAGGCATGTTCGTCTTAATAGGTTTATTTATTTCACTAAAAAAAATCTTCAAAGCTGGTTTTGATTGAAAATATATATATTTTCTCCATCTTTGGCGTATCAGTATCAAGTAAACTACTGAACTTTAGTACCACTACTAAGACCAACGATTCCAAATCTTCCGTTACTAATCATGTAATCATTTTTTTATTGTTGATAACAACAAGAAAAATGCCAACACGGCTAATTCTGCTACCCTTGGCATCCAAACTGGTTTCTGCCTCTTAGCTAACTTGATAAAAAAGCAGTTGCTTCAAGAAACAAATCATATCCAAAACATTTCTATCAATCTGTTCCATCTAAACTGAGAAGAAAAATACTTTGTATAAAAGCACCGGCTAGTACATTACTATCATCGGATAGTTCTAGATTCGAATTCAACAAGAGAAAAATAACCTCAAAGCTGGCTACGAAAACTAATTATCTGTCCTAACTAAAAGAAAATCCAGCAAAACAGAAATTAAACTGAGATTTGCAGAATGCAAGCAAAAGTACCGCTCTATTCTCAACACCAAAAAAGACATCCACAAGCAAAAGAAAAGCTGATAAGTACCGATATGGATTGGTAAAAGGGTGGCCTGATCTTCATGACAGTAGGTTCATGAACAAAAGATAATTTGCTGCGAATAGCGGGTAACTAGCTTTATACCTGATCAAGGTTGGATTTGACCAAGTGTAGGGGAGAGAGGCACCGAAACCTTGAGGACTTCGACTCGATCTTCGAACAATCGCAGAACCACAAACCGGGACTAATCCACACAATACGGCGCAGACAAACAGAAACCGTAGAGCACGAAGTAGGGGACCTCAGAGAGATCCCTCATAAGCCCAAGAAGAACTCACAAGAACAAAGGTGTGTATAAGACACTCAGCAGTTTGACTGCAATACCATATCAGATTCTCAGATTATCAAAAGTCGTTTTCTAGTAGCACAGAGAGACTTTATACAAGGGACAAGTCTCTGAGATAGATGTGAGATAGATGTGAACTGAAAAACCACGTTGGGAGGTGAAAGGCCAATTGGCTGAGACTTTTATACAAGGGACAAGTCTCTGAGATAGATGTGAACTGAAAAACCACGTTGGGAGGTGAAAGGCCAATTGGCTGAAGCATTCAAGAGATGGTATTTAGTTCATGCGCGTCTTTTGGGCTTCTTTAGTAAATTGGTCATTACTCTCTGCTCGGAAATCCAAATGATGTCCATTGGATGCGTTGGAAACTAGACTTGACGAGCTTTCCAACCATGCATATTGTGGTCCATGTCTCTTCATGAGATGGTACAATTTTGCACGGGAAGTTGAGACTTCTGCAATATACTCCTAGGTCTTGGCGCGCCACGCTTGTCATCATGGGCAGCAATCTTTGTGTCCTTGGCATGACCCTCTGAGTCCTTCATGCACTCCTGTTATGTAGCCTCTCATGTCAACCTGAGCAATATTAGAGTACACGATTTAGGTAGTATATAATTCTCATCAATGTTAGGATGTAACCTAGAGAGGAAAGCATGCACCCTTTGTTGGAGTACATAGCTTTGCACGGTTGTGTGTAACTGGTCCATTATACACGTGTGGGTGTTTCCAACGGCTGGCCTGACGTAGCCGGGGTTGCACTTGGCATGTGCTTATAAAAGACGGAGACATCTGGTTGCTGCTCTCCACGACACCAAAGCTCCATGAAAATCGCGCATTTTTCTCGCTCTCAAGTCTGAACCACCTCACATCCCAAACAGAAAATGAAGATGTAGATGTTTCCTCGAAACTAATTCGCCAACCATTACCTCACAAAAAGAACACAATTAACTTTTATCTAAATCTATGAGCCACCACTTCAGTTCAAGCATTCGCCAAGAAAAAAAGAAACACCTTTGCAACCAAAACGCCATGGGTACAAACAAAACATGAGAGAGTTTAGCCACATCCTCACCTCACGAAGACGAGCCGCCAACGAGATCCCGGCCGCACCACTGCGCGAGCACCAGCCGCCTCCAACCCCAAGCGCCACCAGCCACGAGGGGCTCCAAGAAACCTGTGGTGGCATGGGACACAATGATGGAGTGAACCAGATAGAGTGGTGGTTACGTGGGGTTTCTCGTGGGACACTGTGCCACGACGGAGGCGAGCATAGGACAGGAGAGGAGGGAGCTCACCAGAGATGGTCGGATATCGTTTGGGTCGCCAGAGGTTGGGTGGGCGGTGACCCTGCTCGCTGCCGCTGGTTGGGTCATTGGCAAGGCCTGCTGGTCTCCTTCACCTAGCCGGACCACCCACTCCACCTGCTCCCGGCAAGGTTGTCGATCGCCACCACCATCGCACTAGGGTTCGGAGAAGCAACCGATGGCAGGGAACAGGAGGCTATGGTTGGTGTGGATGGAGAAAGAGCGGCGTGATGGCGTGATAGGTGTGGGAGGGAGGATGGAGGGCAGCGACGTTAGAGCCAGCACGAGCGACAGATGGCCGCCCGTGCGAGAGGAGAGGGGGAGGGGAATTAGGAGAACGTAGAGTTTGGGGGAGTAAGGGTGGGATATTTTACCAAAACACCCTATGCTTTTCATGTTTATCGCGCTACCTCTAAAAATGAAATTTTTGTTTTTTTTCATGTTGTCTTTATCTGAAAGTGTCGAAGCTTGGTTTCGGCAATATATTTTCTGGGGTCGCAGTCAAGATCGCCAAGCACAATGGGTTAGGAGGAAAAGAAGATTTAGACAGGTTCAGGCCCTCTCGTGAGGTAATACCCTACTCCTGTTTCGGTGGATTCGATCCGCCGAGTGTCTTTATTGATCTCGTGATCTAAAGCTCTCGCTTATGAAGTCGAATCTCAGATCTAGAATCTGATCAAGTCTAAGATATCCCTCAAGGGACGCCGCTTACCCCCCTTATATAGTCTTGGGAGGAAGGGTTTACAAATCGGAAACCCTATCTTACTCTAAGACGGTTTCCTCAATCTTACCAAACCGTGACTATAGGCCGATTGCCTTATCTCTATCGGCAACCGTAACACCTAAGTCAAGTTCGGCTTACGAGATATAGCGGGCGCAATCTATCCCTACCTCCGGTCGGATAAGCTTGCCATGTAGATACCCGATTGCCACAATCTCCACAAGTAGCCCCGAGTCCTTTTCGGTCGACGAGACAACTCGCCAGACCAAAGCAGCACTCAACCAAAAATCTCTTTGACCGAGTGCTTTTGGCGCCGAGTGATTCCATCATCTCTGCCTGAATCTTCCCGAGTGGCTCCAAAGATCGTGAAGGGCTGGAAAAATATATATATATAAATTTCTCAAAAATAAATATCTAAGTGCATCTCCGATGCACCTAATTATAGGTGTAGCCCCCGACTATGTGGTTAGTCAAAAATAGACTAAGCATATAGTCAAGAACTATAAAAAATTATTCTCATGTAGATGCTTAGCTCACGCTAAAGCAATCACGAAATCTTGTTACTCAAGCAAGTTCATACTCATCCGAGTGAATTTGTCCGAGTCATCTCGAACAAACAATCCAATCAACCCTCATGGGAAAAAGGCACTCGGCAAGCTCTTGCTTATCCGAGTGGATTTGCCCGAGTAATTTCGGAATAAATAACTCAATCAACCCTAGCGGGTAAAAAGCACTCGGTAAGCTCATACTTATCCGAGTAGATCTGCCCGAGTCATCCCGGAACAAATATTTTAATCATCCCTCATGGGAAAACAAGTTTTTTCAATCATATGAAAAATATGACCAAGTTATTAAATAGCTTTTGCCATAATCTGGTCTCAATCTTATAAAGATCTTCACCAAGGTGGAAAATAAACGCATCGGTAAGATTACCCAACCAAATGCCGAAAAACCAAACGCCCTTGTTCACCAAGGCGGCTATAAAAACTTTCGCTTGTTGGTCACCTTCCAAATTGCATCGTGCCAGCTTCTCATGAAGTCAAGCAAACCGCGGTATGGAAGGATCTTTTAAGGTATAGGGCACTCGGACACGCGCATATTGCCAGGGCAAATCTGCTTAAGCTCATCCGCTTAAGTCCCTAAGGACACGTATCAGACCACACCTTAGCTGGGCCGTAGATTTCCTTATGGGCTCGGCCCACTCACCAGAAAACCTAGCGCAACCCTCAAATCTTTCTTATAAAGACACGAGGTCGTCCCCGCCTCTTCGCCTTCCAAACGATTCCCCTTCTCACGGTACTGTTCATCAGCTCACCGCGGAGAACCCTAGACTCGCGCGCTCCCAAATCCGTCCATCTAAGAGCTCGATCTCTACAACAACCAGCCTCCACAGCCAACTCTCCCACATTCCATCGCCAAAGATCCAACTTTCCTCAGCCAGATCCACTTCCCATCAACCCATCCTCATGGCGGACGAAAAAAGGATTCCGTTCGACCAATGGGCCACCTCGGATGTGAGGGAATACACCCTCAAGGAGATGGTGAAGCACGGCGTGCTTCCGCCGAAGGAACTTGTGGGATGGCGCCCGGCGGCGGGGGAGGATTTCCCGACCCCAAACACCGGTGAGCTCGTTGTCTTTACTTCCTTTTTCTATTGCGGGTTCAGCCTTCCCACCTTCGAGTTCTTTCGGGGGCTCTTGGACTACTATGGTCTTCACATCTACCATCCGAACCCCAACTCGATGCTTCACATAGCACTCTTCATTCATGTGTGTGAAGCCTTCCTTGGCATTCTTCCTCATTTCAATCTCTTTCGTCGTATGTTCTATCAAACCCCATCCGAACAAGGACCAACCTTGCGTTGTTGGCGGGCGAGCTTCCAACTTCGCGGATCTCTCCGCAAAGACTACTTTTCTCTTCCCTTGAAATCTTCCAACAAAGGCTGGCATGCGGGCTGGTTCTACATTAACAATCTCGAACCCAGTTTGCCCGCCTTTGTCGGTCTTCCTCCTGTCCCCAAGCCGTCTTGGAGCACCGTGCCGGTAGCCCAAGATTGGGATGAAGCCAACGATCGCTCGCGAAGATCCGGCGATGAAGAAGAGGAATCTTCGCGGGAAACAAATCACTCGGCACTTCATCGTGCCGACGGCGCCGATCAAGGAGCGGTCAAAGCCGCCTTCGAGTATGAAGGCGGAACGGACCCCAATCGGGAGGACCGGATCCACTCACATACGAGATCCTGAAGATCCGGATGTACAAGCTCTTTTCATCCGGGATCGCAGTCGAGCGGGCCCTCATTCTGCCTGTCCTTCCATTCAGCATCCACCGACCTCCTCCTCCGGTAAGCCGATTGGTTGCTTCATAGTATCTTTCAATCTTGACGTCTTGTCGCTTAATGTCGCACCTTCTTTCTTCTGCAGGAAAACGCCTCTATCACTTCCAAGCCATATAAGATGGCTCATGATGACGCGCCGCGTCGCCCTGCCAAGAAGCCGACTGGCGGGATCAAAATCCAAGCTGATCCAGTCGGGAAGCGGGCGGCGCCGAGTGAGGACTCGAACAAGCGCGCAAGCAAAAGGCGGCTGATCATAGAGGATTCGGATGACGACGTCCCGGCTCCTCCAGTCGAGACCCCGCCCTTAAGGCGATCACCGCGGACGGCGCCGAAGATCCGCCGATCCTCCAGGTATGCTCTGAAACCAAAGTCCTGAGCTCTTTCGCAGAAAACTTTTCTTTATCTTCGCTGTATTCACTTTCGCAGGAGGCCCCAGGACATAGATCCTGCCGGAGGGGGTGAAGGGCCGACCCCGGCCGCTGCTCCCGAAGTTCCAAGGCCGTCAGAGCCAAAACCCCGGAGCCCGCAACCAAGTGCGAGCGTTCCGGAGAAGCATCCTTCTCCTCAGAAGGAGAGCGCCCCTAGGGAGGAGCCCCCGACTGCCAGTCAGGATATCCCGACTGGAAACCAGTCGGCCGCCGGGGAACCTACGGCTGCGACCCAAGCGCCCCCGACTGGGGGTCACTCGGCGCAGAGCCCGAAGAAGAAGAAGAGTCCGGCTGCCCCACCTAGGCAGGCAGCCACCGAAACCGGTGAGACTTGCTTCGAAGCGTTCCTTCGTTCTTTTAATTTTGAATCCTTCATGTCTTCATTGGTCTTTCTTGTTTGCCAGCCACGGTAGAAGAGATCCCCAGGTTACAGTCTTCTGAGACCTGGGTTCCTCCGATCAGAATCGAGTGGCGGGACTCGGAAGGCGAGAGACAGGGCATCATCCTCGACCGGCAAGCCGAAAAGGATGAAAGGGATGCCCTCGTCGAGAGCCTGAATGAGGCAACCCGACTGCTCAACGTAAGCCTTCGTCTTTCTTTTCGATTATATCTTCGTTATCCTTCGATCGATCATTCTTCGCTTCGCATGCGAAAGAATACTGCCGCTCAATGGCAAAATCCGAAGTCTTGGAGAAGCTAGTCCCCCACTTAAACTCCTTGGAGGACGTTCGATGGCGTGAAGGCCACCCGGAGGAGGCCGCATCAAGGGAGGCCGCTTTAAGGAGGAGATCTCGGAGCTTCGGGAAGCAAACCTCGACCTCCGCGGATCAATCGGAAGTAAGCCCGCCTCTCCCAGCTTCATTATGATTCTTATGTTGATCTTGGCTATTGTTAACCCTCTTTCGTTGTAGGAAATTCTTTGGAGGTCCACTCGCTTCAAGTCCACGGAAGCGGTCGCCTCGACAAGGCCGAAATGGAGGCCGAATTTGAAGGTAACCTTCTTTGAAGTCAAATCCCGTGTGTCTGCTTCATTTTCGAGTGCCTTGAATGATCGGGACTCCTTGCGGCTTATAAGATGAAGACCCGAGCCCAATACGACGTCTTGCTTGGGCGGATCAAGTCCAGCGACGAGATACGGGAAGAGGTCGCTAACGCCGCCACGCCGATCTTAACATCCTTGTTTGATCAAGGAGTTGGGGCCGCTCGCTGGAGCCAATCGAGATCTTCGACAAGCTTCGGTGGCTCCCGAACGATCGAAGAACATCACCGAAGCGGCCAACATGGGGCTGGTCGGCTCTTGCACGGACAAGTCCCTCTACCCCGAGTGGATATTCATTCAATCGGGAGGGCTTCGCGAGGGGACAACAGATGAGCAGGCCTTGGATATGCTCGCGAGGCGCAAGAGGCGGCGAAGAAGATCTCTTTGGATGTAGTAAACAATTTTAAGCTCTGAACTGTATTTTGACTTTGCTTTGTAGATATCATGTAATTGTAAAACTCTGACGTGGAATCTTTGTGACTATTTTTAGTTTATTTATGTCAATGCCTTGATTCGAGCCTTTGCGTGAAATTTCTTAAGTAGTTTTCGTCTGGCTGTCATCAAGCCTAGGCTCGATTAGGTCATCGGAAAACTCTCAGTCCTTAGACACTGAGCTCGAGTCGAAGGACATTAAACAATGATAAACCAAATTGTTCACAAAAATTTGATGAGGAAAATTTGAGCTTTATTGATATGTGTATCAGCCCCCGACTGCTAGCTCAAGAAGTCATCTTGCTTGAGGTTGGCAGTCAAGGAAAACATGAGGCCTTAGCCAAATTAGGCGTAAAACCGTCGAAGATGCTCGATGTTCCAGGAGTTCTCCACCATGGACCCGTCTTCGCGCTTTAGCCGGTAAGCACCGGGCCGAGTCACTTCGGCGATTATATACGGTCCTTCCCATAAGGGAGATAACTTGTGTCGGTCTTTGGTGGTCTGGATCTTGCGTAGGACCAGGTCGCCAACAATGAAAGCTCGTGCTCTCACGTTGCGACTGTGGTATCTTCTGAGCCCTTGAAGGTATTTGGCCGACTGGATGAGGGCTGCCTCGCGGGCCTCTTCCAATCGGGTGAGGTCATCCACTCGGTCGATGTCGTAGCGTTCATCGTTGAAGCTGCGGACCCGGAGGGACTCATATTCCATCTCGTTTGGTAACATGGCTTCGCGCCATAGACCAAAAAGAAAGGAGTTTGGCCGGTGGCCCGACTGGGTGTGGTTCGCAGCGACCATAGAACCGAGGAAAGTTCCTGGACCCACTTGCCGGCGTAAGGGCTTAGCCGGTCGAAAACGCGAGCCTTGATGCCTTGAAGGACCATGCCGTTTGCTCGCTCGACTTGCCCATTGCTTTTGGGGTGAGCTACTGATGCGTAGCAGATCTTGATCCCGAAGTCTTCGCAGAATTCCTTGAAGATGCCTCCTGTGAATTGGGTCCCGTTATCGTTATGATTCGTTTGGGACGCCGAAGCGGTGCACGATGTTGAGGAAAAGTCTCGTGCTTTGTCGGCGGTGATTGTGGCGACCGGTTTGGCTTCAATCCACTTGGAGAACTTGTCGATTGCGACGAAGAGGTGTGTAAAACCACCGGAGCTTTCTTGAAAGGGCCAACCATGTCCACCCCATACCACGAACGGCCGGGAAAGTGGGATTATTTGAAGCTCTGGGCCGGGACATGGCTTTGTCGGCAAAAAGCGGCAGCCTTCGCAGTTCTTACAACTTTATCCACGTCGGAGACCGCGGTGAGCCGAAGAATCCTTGCCCGTAAGCTTTGCCGACTAGAGTGCGTGCCGCCGCGTGGCTTCCGCATATGCCCGAGTGGATATCTTGGAGTAATTGTTTCCCTTCTTCGGGTGTGATGCACCTCATTAGAATTCCAGAGGGGCTTCTCTTGTATAGATCGGAGTCGACCATGACGTATGCTTGGCAACGACGCCGGAGCGTTCTGCTTCATCCCGGTCATCGGCAGCTCTTGCTGAGTTAAGATTTTGATGAGCGGCGTCCTCCAGTCGGTGTCGGTCATGGCGACTTCGTTGGCGGTTTGTTCGTTAGGAGTCGTCTTCGCCGTGACGGTTGGTTCATAGAGATGCTCGACGAAGACGTCCGTTGGAGCAGCTTCTCGCTTAGATCCGAACTGCGCTAGCTCATCGGCGCTTCGTTGTTATGTCTCGGGACATGTGAGAGTTCTAGCCCATCAAACTTGTCCTCAAGCTTGCGGACCTCTTGTCGGTAGGCCTCCATAGTGTCGTTTAAGGGACCAGTCTTTCATCACTTGATTGACGACCACTGGGAGTCGCCTTTCACAATAAGCCGACGAATCCGAGTGAGGCTGCGAGGCGCGATCCATGTAAAAGAGCTTCGTATTCGGCGACGTTGTGTGATGCGGAGAAGTGGAGGTGAAGGGCATATCTTAGCCTTTCCCCCGGTCGGGAGATCGGCACAACTCTTGCTCCCGTGCCGGTGATCCTCTTGGATCCGTCGAAGTGCATGGTCCAGTGTTGGAGGTCTTCTCGGGCACATGCTCTTGCTGTTCGATCCACTCGGCCAGAAGTCCGCTAAGGCCGTGACTTAATGGACGTCCGGGCTTAAAAGTTAAGTCCAGCGCAAGTTCTAGGGCCCACTTGGCGATGTGCCCGGTTGCCTCGCGGTTGTGGACGACGTCGGAGTGGAAAAGAGGTGATGACGGTGACCGAGTGACCCCGAAAGTAGTGTGCCAATTTCCTCGCGGTTATTAGAACACCATAGAGCAATTTTTGTACACGAGGGTATCGGGTTTTGGCTCCCGCCAATACTTCGCCGACAAAGTAAATTGGCCTTTGAATCTTTTGGGCCCGTCCTTCTTCTTCTCGTTCAACCACAAGGACCGTACTAACCACTTGGTGAGTGGCTGAAACGTACAGCAAGAGGGGTTCCTGGGGTTGAGGCGAAGCCAGGACGGGTGGCGTGGTAAGGAATTCTTTGAAATCTTCGAAGGCCTTGTCAGCTTCTTGGTCCACTGGAAGTTGTCTGTCTTCTTCACCACCCGAAGAAGGGCATGCCTCGTTCGCCGAGTCGGGATATGAAGCGGCTTAGTGCCGCCATGCAGCCGTGAGCTTCGGACGTCTTTCGATTACTCGGGGCTTCATGTTTAAGATAGCGTTGATCTTCTCGGGTTTGCTTCAATGCCGCGATGTGATACCATGAAGCCGAGCGCTTGCTCGATGGGACGCCGAAGGTGCACTTCTCTAGGTTCAACTTCATTCTGAAGGCCCGGATGTTTGCAAAGGTTTCTTCTAAGTCGGCGATCAGGTCTTCTTTCTGCTTGGTCTTGATGACGACATCGTTGACGTAAGCTTCAACGTTTTTGCCGATCTGCGTCTGGAAGCATCTTTGGATCATGCGTTGGTATGTAGCTCCGGCGTTCTTCAGGCCGAAAGGCATGGTGATGTAGCAGTAGGCCCCGAACGGCGTGATGAAAGATGTCTTCAAGCAGTCGGATTCTTTCAAACTGATCTGGTGATAGCCCGAGTAACAATCCAAGAAACTTAGGAGTTCGCAGCCGGTGTGGAGTCGACGACTTGGTCGATGCGAGGCAGCCGAACGGATCTTTGGGGCAGGCTTTGTTGAGGTCGGTGTAGTCGACACACATGCGCCATTGCCCCGTCTTTTTGCGGACCAGACTGGGTTGGCTAACCAGTCGGGATGAAGGACTTCTTTAATGAAGCCGGCAGCCAAGAGCTTTGTAAGTTCTTCTTTGATCGCGTCTTTTCGATCCTGTGCGAACCTGCGTAATCGTTGTTTTATTGGTTTGGCGTCATCTTTGATGTTCAAAGAGTGCTCGATCACCTCCCTAGGAATTCCGGGCATATCGATGGTTTCCAAGCAAAAACATCTTTATTATTTTGGAGGAAGGTGACGAGCGCGCTTTCCTATTTAGGATCTAGGTCGGCGCCGATTACGGCAGTTTTGGGGGATCGGACGAATCAAGGGAGATCTTCTTGGTCTTGGCGTCGCCGGATCCCGATTTGGCTATCTTCTTCGCGGGGACTTCGCCCTCTGCCGAAGTTGATGCAGCCAATCGGACTTCTTGTTGGCCACGTAATCTCTCGCGAGATTGGGCCATGTCGCAGCTCTCCTTGTCGCAGTGAAGGCTTGCTTCACGTCGCTGCGAAGAGTGATGACGTCGTTGGGACCCGGCATCTTCATGCAAAGATAAGTGTAGTGAGGGATCGCCATGAACTTGGCAAGCGCGGGCCTTCCGATGATAGCATGACATGCTGTTTCGAAGTCGGCCACCTCGAAGGTGACGTTCTCTGTTCGGAAGTTCTCTCGGGCTCCGAAGGTGACTGGGAGGGAGATGTGCCCGAGTGGTGTTGAAGATAGCCCCGGGATAACTCCGTGGAAGGGGGCTGAGCTTGCTTTGAGTTCGGCCCTCGGGATCTGCATCTCATCCATGGTCTTGGCAAACAGGATGTTGAGGGCGCTGCCCCCATCGATGAGGACGCGCTTAAGCCTGATGTTGCGGACCACGGGGTCCAGGACGAGTGGATAGCGTCCCGGGTGGACCACTCGGTCAGGATGATCCGAGCGGTCAAAAGTGATGGCCACTTCCGACCATCGCAGATACTGAGGGACTTCGGGTTGAGCCGCGTTGACCTCCCGGTCAGTTAGCTTTTGTTTCCTCTTGGATTTATAAGCTAGCGGGCCTCCAAAGATGTGGTTGAGCTCCCCCACTGGGTCTTGAAAAGGTTCGGCATTTTCAGCCGCGTTGTTCTTTTTGGCGCCAGATGGGCCAGCCTCGTCAGCCGGCTTCTTGTTGAGCTGCGCCGCGTATTGTTCAGCGAACTGCTTGTAGATAAAGCAGTCCTTCGCCGCGTGCTTGTGATTCGGATGGTGGGTGCATTGGGCGTTCATGATGGCGTCGTAGGCGGCGACTCGGGGACGGCGTTGAGTATTGGAGGTCGCGGCCACTAGGTCTTCAGATCGGCGCTTGCGATCTTTCTGTCCTTGGTTGCCGTTGTTGCCGCCATCCTTCTTAGGATTTCGGCTTCCTCCTACTTGCTTGTCCTCCCTTCTGTCGGGCCGGTCTTGACGGGCGGCCTTAATGGCGTCGTTCGATTTGGCGTATGAGTTCGCCGTCTCGAACATTTGTTTCACCGTCCTCGGTGGTTTGCGCCCGAACTTGCCGATAAGCAGCTCATCACGGACTCTCTTCTGGAAGGCGGCGATGATGATGTCATCGGTGATGTTCGGGATCTTGTTGTGCTTCTCGGAGAAGCGACGAATGTAATCCTTCAGAGGCTCGTCTGGCTTCTGGATGACGTTGTAAAGGTCGAAGTGCGTGCCGGGCCTCTCGAAGGTGCCTTGGAAGTTGGCGATGAAATGGTCCCTCAGCTCGCTCCATGAGCCGATTGAGCCTCTTGGCAGGCTTGTGAGCCAATTTCTGGCCGAGTTTGCGAGGGCCACGGGCAGGTAGTTGGCCATGGCTTTGTTGTCGCCACCTGCAGCTCGGATGGCAAGAGTATATACAGTTAACCAAGATTCGGGGTCGGTTTTGCCATCGTACCTTTCTATCCCTGTTGGCTTAAAGCCACTCGGCCAATGCACTCGGCGGAGCTCCCGAGTGAAGGTTGGTACTCCATCGTCGCCGCTATCGGGTGATCCCCTCCGATCTTCCTGAGTGCGACGGTCGCGTTCTTGGTAGCGGCGATCAGGACTTCCGCGAGATCACTCGGCGGGGTCTTCGTTGGCTGGTTGGGTAGCTGGGCTGTGCGGCGGACTCGGTGGTGGACGGGTGGACGTCCATGTCGTTTGTGGCGGGAGTCGACCGTCGCTCTTGGTGCCTCGGCGTGGACTCGCGAGGTGGGCCTCTTGGCTCGGTTGTCGACCGAGCGGCTCGGGCCTCCTGTAGTCTCCCGACTTTAGAGGTGGGAGCCGGCTCTTGTCCGGCGTTTCGGCCACGGATTCGTCGGCCTTCGCGTCGAAGTGGTGGGAGGGCCGTTAGCCGTGGCAGCGACGATGGTCTTGATCTTATCAAGTATAGGAGTCACGTTGGCCGGAGCCGTCTCCATGACGGTGTCCAAGAGCGTGAGTGCGGAGACGGCGTTCGCTGCGGCGTCCGGAAGACGTTGGTGTTGCAAACCCGTGTTTGGAGGATGGCCTCGGCGATCGTCCTTGCACGTAGATCCCGCTTCCTTTTGTCGGCCTCGTCTTTGCGTTGTTTGTCCTCCTCGGCTGTCTTGCGCTCAAGCTCCACTCTAGCTCGCTCCTCTTCGGCAAGCCTTCTGGCCATGGCTGAGTCGGACTCATCCGGCTCGGCCATGAGGACGTCAGCACTTCGGCTCGCATCCATATGGCGTCGGAGTTGTCGGCTTCGTCGAAGGGATGCCGTAGAGATTGTCGAAGCGGCGGAGCTGAGGTATCCGTTGAGCTCGAAGATGAGCAGGAGCCAAAGGACGGGAGGATGACGCGACCTCCCTTGATCTGGGAAATCCGGATCGGATCGCTCTAGTCCGAGTCGGAGCTTGGGGGATCGGGCTCCTCCGAGTGGATCGCCGCCAACTCGGGGGAGAGCAGTTGACTGTAGATCTTGGCGACGTTTGGTAACCCAAACGGCACCGAGAGGTCTGAAGCTGAGTAGATTGCTTCCGTCGGGGAGGCAAGAAGATTGGCGCAGATCTCGGCGGCATCCGGTAATCCGAATGGCGCCGAGTGAAGTCCGTCGTCGGAGAAGGTGGATCGCATCTTGGTCTTCAAGATGTTGTCGAAGATCTCGGCGCTGTTGGGGAGCCCGAACGACGCCGAGTAGGTTTTTCCCTTCGACTGGTTCGAATCCGAGTCGAAGGAGGAGTCGCCTGCGAAGTTGACGGCAAAGTCGCCGAGTCTTGAAGGAGATCCCATCACGCTTGTCGGCGAGATTGTTGAAGAAGTCTCGACGCGCGGCCCCCTACCTGGCGCGCCAACTGTCGAAACTTGGTTTCGGCAATATATTTTCTGGGGTCGCAGTCAAGATCGCCAAGCACAATGGGTTAGGAGGAAAAGAAGATTTAGACAGGTTCAGGCCCTCTCGTGAGGTAATACCCTACTCCTGTTTCGGTGGATTCGATCCGCCGAGTGTCTTTATTGATCTCGTGATCTAAAGCTCTCGCTTATGAAGTCGAATCTCAGATCTAGAATCTGATCAAGTCTAAGATATCCCTCAAGGGACGCCCCTTACCCCCCTTATATAGTCTTGGGAGGAAGGGTTTACAAATCGGAAACCCTATCTTACTCTAAGACGGTTTCCTCAATCTTACCAAACCGTGACTATAGGCCGATTGCCTTATCTCTATCGGCAACCGTAACACATAAGTCAAGTTCGGCTTACAGATATAGCAGGCGCAATCTATCCCTACCTCCAGTCGGATAAGCTTGCCATGTAGATACCCGATTGCCACAATCTCCACAGAAAGACAAGGGATTTTAAGAAAAAAGTACAATGGGATGTCAAATAGTTTGAGGACATATAAGCTATCGCGTACAAACATGAAAAGTTTTTTACAAAATAGCTAACCACGCGAACTAAAAAAAGGAGGAAAGCGCAGCCCTACACGCTATTATTGGCTAGGGATAAGCACAAAAAGTGTGGTGGTTCTTATGTCTCTTCAAACACCTCAACACTGTGTTCTTTAGCTTCCCAAACATCTAAACGGTGTATTTTTTACAAAATGTTTTTCTAGAAAAGTTGTTTCAAAAAAATTATATTAATCTATTTTTTATTTTTTAGTTAATACTTAATTAATGATGTGTTAATTCATCATTTTGTTTTACATGAGAACACAACCCAAGTAACTTAACGTACCATCTGGATTAAAATATTTGTTAATTAATGGTACACACCTGAACTTATTTTCCTAAACACTTCTATATATTCTACAAATCGACAATGATAAAAGGGGTATCACATGAGATCTAAAAGTGGATGGATAGGGAAGACAATGATTTAGAGAGGTTCAGGTCCTCTCAATGAGAGGTAATACCCTACTCCTGTTTGAGGATTATATCCATCGGGTATTATATTGATCAAACGATCTATTAGTTCTTATCTCTCTCTATTCCCTTAGAGGGCTCCCTGCCACATTATATAGGTTGAGGGGCAGGGTTACAAACAGAAAAATCTAGCTGGACACGACATCAGTTTCCTAATATATTATATGGTAGTACTCAACCGGTACTCTAGGTCATGCCATAGAACACAAGACAGCACTACAATCGAGGTCTACTCTATTACATAATACATGGATATGCTGGCCATGTGGGTACCTGGTACCCATATCCTCCACAGTAGCCTCAGATACCTTCACAGTCGAGTTGTAGTATTCTTTGTGGTTTATGACGAATAGTGAGTGCTTCAATCTTCCCTACGAAAGCTTTCTGAGTGCTTACTTCTTTAGTCCTCATTTTGATATCTTGCAAAGAGGCTATGGAGGGCTCGTCAAATAAATTAAATATATAAGTGCATCGAATAGATGAATAAATAGGTGCATCGAATAGATGCACCTAATAGGCATAGCCCGACTATGTGCTTAGTTGGGAAACAACTAAACATATAGTCAAGAACTATAGTTTTAACTAGCCAAGTAACTTAATATTAATTTACAGCATATACGGTGTGAATCTTCAAGTAATATGACCCGAGTGTATACTAACTACATAAAATATGTTGCGTGTAGCTCTGGGCCAACCGTGACTTAAGAACATAATGTGTGTAGCCCTAGGGCAACTACGTCTTAAAAACATAATGCACATAACTCAAGGCCAACTGCGACTTAAAAAATAATCACGTAGCACTAGGCCAACCATGTATAGAATGCACGTAGCATTAGGACAACCGCGTCTTTGAAAATGATACCAAATAGCACCTGACACTTATAAAAAAGAAGTCAGTTTATAAAAGCCATGAAAGCATGCTATTGGTTACTTTTAAAAATTGCATAGCAAATTACTTTAATAAAAAGCCTTTATGCAACGAATAAAGGAATTTTTAAGGTATTGGGTTCACACCATGCATATATCGCAAAAACGAGTATGCTTAAATCCATATAAGACACACGACTTCACCATACCTAAAAATATGGGTTACGCACATATTGGTCTTAGGCCCAAAATTCAACCAGCCGTTTTATCAAAATTTACAGCATATGTGGTGTCAAATCCGAGTTAATAATACTTCAAATAGATTTACCAACCGCCAATTAAATGACCAAAATATCATATATATAGCTCTAAGCCAATGATGTAGGTCTAAAAAACAAATCACTTATATCCAACTATATAAATGCAATATTACAGCATAAAGCCGCCTGCATTATAATAAGTCAAATAGTGCTCCACTTTTAAAAAAGCTAGGTTATAAGCAATTAAGGTGCACTGCTTGCCACCTCTTATTAAACCACATTACATTAACCATCTTAAATAAAAGATCATAGAGTAGTGAAACAGAGGATTTTATAGGTATTGAGTTTCTTCCATGCGCACACTGTAAAAACAAATATGCTTAAGTCCCTAAAAGACACGTGGTGAACCACACCTAGAAAATGGGTTGCAAATGATTAATAGGCTTTGGCCCAAAACTGCATATCAATACCCTTAAAAAGATAACGCGTGTAACACGCCTCTTAATTTGCTCCCAAGTGACAAATCTTTGAGTGATGTAGACCGAGTGCATCTCCTTTGAACAGCTTCTGATCCGCTTGGTTAGCCATCATGAGGTGTACCGAAGTAAAGGTGGTATCTGAATCCTGACTAATGCAAGTACTCAGGTGATGGTTCACGTGGGAAATAATGATTGATCTAGACATTGAGTGTAGGAGATAAAACCGTGGCCATGAATTCGTGTTGTGCATATTTGGAATGATGTGGGAACAAAGGTGTGATCTTTGTGCTTCAGTTGATGAGCCCCCGAGCATATTGTTTGTCCTTCTATTGCAGTCGTAGTTCCCCATTAGTGGAGGCTGATGTGGTCGGCGTGGAGGTGAGATCACCAGGTGGTGGTGGCGAAGAAATCGATGCTAGCGAACCAGAGGCAGCCAATTATAGAGACGAGGTCACCTATCAAGAGCGGTGGAGAAGTCAGGGCCCATGAAACAGAGACAACCAACAGTAGAAATGGGATCACCAAATAATGGTGGTGAAGGTTCATAGCCGTGGAAGCTTGGGCATCAGTCGACGTCAACGGAGGTGGCCAACGGTGAAGACGAAGATGTCCAGCAGTGGCGGTGGAGTAGGCCAGCCGTGAGGTAATTAGTTGGTGTCGGTAACGTCAGTGCCGATGTAGAAGCAAGGCCGAAGAGACATGGCAGGATGTCGATGAAGATGAGGATGTTGATGATCCAGTCAGATTCTAGCATTGACGATGCCTAGACTCTTGAAGCAAGGAACCTGATTGATAGTAGTTGGCCAGAGATGAAGGTAGTGCCAGTAGCAAAGAATCTGGTAATGATATGAGTGACAATTGTCCATCAAAGCATTGAGAAGATGTCTTTATTGAGTAGTTGCATGGCGAAGATTGATGCAACGCTTATTGATTTGCGACAATGACAGTAGAACTTGGTATTGTAGCTATTGGAGATGCTTCATATGGAGGAAAGTAGATGTTGATGATGTTGTCCAACTCGTTGAATCTGAGTTGATTGGTTGATGACTCCATCCTCCATGGACCTATAATTTATAACTAGAACTTGACATTTGAAAAGCTTGGAGTAGACTGTGTTAGTGTTTGGAAGCTCGAACGTGATCTGGTTGATTGTTGATTCCTTTAACTATTCGAATTTAAAAAATGCATATCGAATTTCAATCATGTGATTGTGTAGCCCCCGACTCTATGCTTAGTTGGAAAACAACTAAACATGGAGTCAAGAACCATAGATCCTTGTCATCCAATATCCATCGCTTGACTGAAGATATGCATTGAGGATGTTCGAGTAGAAAGCTTCAGGATTAGAGCATCACTCGTTGTAATAGATTAGCATGACGTTGTATCTAGTGACACATTACACATGCCGAGGTGTCAAGGTTCTCGGAGACGTCGAGATTGGTGAAGTAGCAAAGCTGACGAAGTAGAGGCATCATATGTTGCCAATGATGAAGACGATGAAGATGATGTCACCCAACAATGGTGGTAGAGTTGCACAGCCATGGAGACACGGACACCAGTCGATGACAGCAGAGATGAACTGATGGAGATGGCGCATAGCCATAAAGGCAAGAGCACCAGTCGGCGGCAATGGAGACAAGCTGATGGTGAAGACGAGGTTGCCCAACCCCAGCGGCAAAGTCGGCCAGCCATGAAGACGAACACACCAGCTGGCGATGGTAGAGGTAGCCAAAGGTGAACATGAAGACGCCCATCAGCGACGGCAGAGTCCACCAATCATGGAGGTGAAGGCACCAGTTAACGGCAACAGAGGCAAGCCAGTGGTGAAAATGAAGACGCCAAACAACGGTGACAGAGATGCACAACCATGAAGGCGAAGTCACCAATCGGCGGTGATGAAGGCAAGCTGGCAGTGAAGATGAACACACTCATCGGCGGCAACAAAGGCAAGCCATGAAGACAAAGACACAAGATGACAATGGCGAAGGCAAGCCGGTGGTAAAGACGAAGACACCAAACAACGATGCGGAGACGCACAGAAGTGAAGGTGAAGTTACTAGTTGGCGGCGACGGAGGCAAGCTGGCGTTGAAGACGAAGACGCCCATCAGTGACGACGGAGCCCACCAACCGTGGCGACAACTAGCGTAGACCCTCGTGGGGCACGCTGACCTGGTTCATTCCTTGTTCATAGGAGATGGCTTATGGCCATGACTCCTTGATATACGTGTCCATATCTAAACCCTATAGTAAAAATATGTAGGATGAGTAGTATCTGATTTAGAACATAATACCTAACGAAAAGTCATGCATTTTGCAATATTTATAAATACACATTTTGTAAACAATCAAGATAAAACATTATAATTTTTTTGCAAAAGTATGATACAACGTCTGTAGCCCTCGACTCGCTACTCAACGGAGAACCAATTGATGCAATGAGGCAGAGAAAAAGGAAGATATCATATAAAGAATAAAATTACTGATGACTTAATTTTTTGGTATTCTCCTCAATGATGGCAAAGGTGGCTGATGTGGGGACAAGGTCATTCATCAAGGGCGACGAAGACACCAACTGTGGAAGCAGCTAAGGCAATTGGTGGTGAAGATGAAGACGTCCATCAACGACAACATAATAGGCAGCTGTGAAGGCAAAGATACTAGTTGGTGGCGGCGAAGGCAGCCAGTGGTGAAGAAGAAATCACCCAATCAATGACAGCAGAGTCCACCAACCGTGGAAGTGAGGACGCCAGTCGGCGGCAACAGAGGCGGCTAGCGATGAAGACAAAGACGCCCAGCGATGGCGGCGGAATAGGCTAGTCGTGGTGGCAAAGAAACCAATCGACGATGATGGAGGTGACTGACGGTGATGATGATGATGTCGCTAATCAGCAATGACAGTGAAGTCCACCAACCATGGAGGCGAAAAAACCAGCTGACGACGACGAAGGTAGCCAACGGTGAAGACAAAGATGCCTAGAGGTGGCAGCAGAATAGGCTAGCTATGAAGGTGAAGACACCAGTCGGCGACAGCGAAGGTGGTCGGTGGTGAAAACGATGTCGCCCAGCAACAGTGGCGGAGTCCACCAACCGTGTAGGTGAAGGTACCAGTCAGTGGCAACAGAGGTAAGCCAGTGGTGAAGACAAGGTCACGCATCGACGGCGACGAAGTTGGCCAACCCTGAAAGCGAGGCTGCCAGTCGCCGATGGGTATAATGGGTCGATGGGGGCGACTGACGATGAAGACGATGCCGGCCATTAACGACGACGGAGTCCAACAACCGTGGCGACGAAAAAATCAGTTGGTGATGATGGAGGCAGCAGATGGTGAAGACGGTGTCACCCATCAACGGCGGCAAAGTCTACCAACCTAGAGGCGAAGGCACTAGTTGGCGGCAACAGATGTAAGCCGGTGGTGAAGATGAGGTCACGCATCGATGGCAACAGTGTCGGCCAACCCTGAAAGCGAGGCTGCCAGTCGCCGATGGGTATAATCGGTGGGAAAGAGTAATTAGCATGAGCGCATATAAAAAATATTACTCAGCTAAGAATATTATATAAAGGAGAAAATAAAGCGACTTAGTTGTTTGATGTTTCACTTGCAGGTGAAGAGGCTGAAGTTTAACTTAATTTTTTTCTTTTCAATATATTTGTGTCATGGATGAATCATGGTATGCAACCCTGTAGGCATAGCATCGTAGGTGGCACTTGACCACTAGTTTGACCAGGTCCATTGAGATGTGCCCTGATGCTTTTATGGCTTGCCTTGTTCGAGCATTGATGTTTCTTTTCTTCATAATGTCATAATTGACCGATGGTGATATTTGCATGATTGCATTACTTGTAGCTTGCGAGTATGACGACTTCTGGTCTTACCGATCAAGGAAATAACTCGGCTATTGAACTCGCTGAGATTGATCTCTCTGGCTTGATTAGATCCGAGTCGGAGAAGAAAAGCTTAGCAAAGTCGTCGGTGAGAAAGTTGAGGCTCCCAAAGTGCAAGGCCTGTCCTGGAGCGAAGATGAAGCCGACGACTCCTGAGATTAATTCCATCGTGCTTGTTGTGAAAGTCTTGACGCCACCGCTACCTGACGCGCCAACCATTGATTCTAGAAACCCGACAATGATAAAAGGGGTAGCGCACGAGACCTAAAAGTGGATGGATGCGGAAGACAAGGATTTACACAGGTGCAGACCCTCTCAATAAGAGGTAATGCCCTACTCCTGTTTGGAAATTATATATGATAGTGCTTTTCTCTCTCTATGCCCTTGGAAAGCTGCCTACCCAACTTATATTGGTTGGGGGATATGGTTAAAAATGAAAAACCTAGCTGGACATGTCATCAGTTTCCTAAACTATTACGTAGTAATACTCAACCGTGACTCTAAGCTCTACCATAAAAGACAAGGCAATACTATGACCGAGTCCTACTCTATTATATAATACATGGATCCGACCCACCTCCTATCTCTAGTTGGATATGCTGACCATATGGGTACCCATACCCATATCCTCCACAATGTTCTATTATCTAAACACATTGAAACTCACTATTACCTGAAAATTGATCATTCTGTTAGTTGCAAATAAAAAATCAGTGCCCTTTTATTTAACCATCAATGATGAAATGCCACTAATAAGTAGAGCACGTTATCAACAACTGCCATCCGTACACACACTTGTATAGTATGTATACATATGCATACTCCCTTCGTCCTACAATACAAATACTTCTAGTGTTCAAACTTTATGCTAAAATATAGTTGCTTCTCTACCTATATTAACTCGTCTTAACCAATCACAATTATTTTTTTGTTTAATTTTATTTCTCCTTAATTCGAGCTAAAATTTTAAGAAAGGGAATATATGTATGTCTAATTAATTAATCCTATGATTATTATTATTAGTGAATGCTGACACAACCAGGCTAGCATCGCTTTAAGAAGAACAGCACAGCAAAACACGGAACAAAGAGAGCACGAACCAAACGGCGTCTGTGAGCTAGCAGATGGAAAAACAGAGAGTATAGTCACATTCACAAAGCGAAAGAGTGCAAGCCGGATTGATGGGGATGGTCAGATGGTCTCACTTTCTGGATCATGGGCATGGAGGGCACCGGGAATGAACACCCCTCCGCCGGTGACCTACTCGCGGCAACATTCCTGTTCGCTTCCATTCATCAGCCGCAGCATGGCCGACGCACAGTATACAGATGGAGGGACAACCAGAACGCAAGATGGGCATCAGTGCACGCGTCTGGGAATTCTGCTATCACGTCTGAAAGATGCCGATGGGAAGACGATCATCACGACAGCATTGTGTTTGATGTCATCAAAATAGTAGGATCGCCGTTGGCTCTGCTAATGCCGTGACCCGTGTGACGCGTGAGACAGGTTGGGTTCCGATTTGGGTTATGCAACAAGTGCAGTTCGATGCAGGCTGTCTCCCCCGTTTGTTTTGAAATTTGAAGTTAAATCCTTTTTTTATTTTGGATGAAAAGCCACAGCCCCATGCTTTTATATAAAGCTTTAGAGAGCTTTGTTACACCAGAGCTTTGTTCATGCGGAGGTTATTTTGGTGAAAAAGGGAAAAGATAGTGGCCCAAGGAAAAATTCCACTAGAATGGATCATGTCATCTGTATCGGGTGAAAACCCTCATATATGTCGGTGAACGGCTTGGTCACAGATTGTTGGTTAGTGATATGAAAACTTATCTATGTCGGACCAATAGCTGTCACCGATAGTAGTCATATTTATTGGGCCTAAATAAAATACAGTCACCGATAAGTTTTGACTCAGCAAACGAACCATTCTACAACCCGTCATGGCTGACTCATCCGTGACCGTGCTGGACTACAAACCGACAAAGATGAGTTAGTTTTTTGTCGGTGTACTTTAAAGACCATCACCGATGACTCATCAGTAACGATGGCTGATGGCAGTGGGGTGCCCGATCTTCCATTGAGTAGAGATAACTATCGATTTGCCGAAAACTTGACACACACGATCCGACTTTCGGTCAATACAATCCGACCCTGCAATCATAGCACCACGTCTTCTCAGGTTATCAACCATGCCAAAACCCGATTGACCTCGTCGAGAATGCTAATCCTTGCGTACGAATCGAATACACAAGCAAGAACAAGAAAGATTGCAACACAAATACAGATGAATGATTAATTAAGAACTCGAAGTTATGGCTCCACAAACTGATAAACGACAAAATTGCAATGACAGAAATAATCTAAGCAAAACCCTACCGTAACTTGACGGCGGCTACTGAACATATAGGTTCTAGGGTCGACCAAGGAACCCTGGACGTGTCCCTATTGGACTCCAACACGATACACAGCACAACGACTGAAAAGACGGTGATGCAGCACCCGGACAGATTTTGGATGCCACTTGTTTTGACGATTCACGCTGACTGAGAAGGAATTTTGACATGAGACTAGACCCATTGAAAAGGTGGTCTCGTTAGCTTTCCATACATAGGTAGATGTAAAAAATAGAGTCTAAATGTGACCTGGGCGATGTTTTTAGCACGGACTGCTCCTGGAGGCTGAGGTAGACTCGAACTTGATATGAGTTGGGCCTCCATCTTGACTTGATCACTAGTGATGACCTTGTCCATCTCCTAGCATCTTTCCCTGGTCTTCTCTATAGTTACTGATCATAATTAAATCATTAGGTACCAATCTGTCCTCAAAATCACATGAAAAAGTATTTAGGAACGAGCTCACCTATAAATGCAATTGTCGCGCGCCAGCTCTAGGGATTGGGCCTTGCATGACAACTTGAGAAATATTGTGCGTATTGTGGGGGTACCACCCCGGGGTAGCCCAAACAAAAGAAAGGAGGCCGAGCGGGCTGGACCGGACGTCTTTGAACGGGGGTCGAGAGTCCGACCCCCGAGTGTGGTCGGTGAGCCCGACCACGGCCCCCGGGCCTGACCTCGGCTTCTTAGCCCGACCTCCATACCTCCATGCATGGCCCCGACCAGGATGGAGGTCGGCCGCCCCTCCTTGGGAAGCAGGCTTCCATCGCAAGCCTCATGAACAAGACAAAATGGGGGACAGGTCGACAGAAGACGATGTCACCGACCATATTGGGCACAAGATACCTGCCGTGGCAGATCCTGAGGCAGGACTGCACACGAGACGCCCACGGCGGACGAATCCCAATGCAATTTCTATTTTGCTTTTTTAGCTTTAGCATGTACTTGCTTTGTATTTTAGGGCTAAGCTTTCTTGCGCGTCAAGTCCATTGTAACTGCCATTCCTTAGGCTATAAAAGGGAGGGCAGGGGTGCGTGCAATGGGGCTAGACTCTCTCTCTCTAGGACATTGTTCATTGTACTCAAACTCTGTTTATACTCCATCCCACCAAAGAACACAAGACGTAGGCTTGTTATCCTCCGTGAGGGCCGAACCTATCTAAAAACATTGGCTCGCATTGTTCTTGAGTCGACCATCAGATCCGTTGGTGAGATGCCCCGACCACTCTTTCACCTCCTCTGGTAGCCCCCTGTGAGGACAACCGACCCACATGTCGACAGTTGGCGTGCCAGGTAGGGGCTGACTTCACCATCTCTTGTGGTTTGATGGCGGTTTCCTTCTCCACCGACTTCACGGCGTTCACGGGGACGACGCTCATCTTCGGGAGCCTGGTCTTCTACGCCGGTTTTGCGCTTGAGCAGTTAAGTACCTTGTACTCAGATTTTTCAATAAAGCAATTTGTTCTCCACAGTTTCTCTCCGGCTATCGTTTTTCTCTAATTTGTTCTCCTCCCAACACCCGAGTAGCTTTATGTAGGCTCAACAACTTTCTTTGCTACGCTTACGGTCTGCCCTAAGCCACGCGGCCCCGACCAGCGACGGACGGGGTTAACCATACACCAAACCGCCATTATGCATCTTCAAGGGTTAACCATCGAAACTTATAAACCGAGTTACAAGTTAAAAGAAGTAATACAATTAGCAATGCAAATGTATACAGAAGCATCGAAGATTGTAATATATATAATATATACAAAAATATAACATATCCATATGTTGTAGATAAGTATTGATAGATGTTCCACAACATCTTGATGGACTATTTTAAAACGAAGCTGCCTCTTGGAGATATGAGTTCTGCAAGTATTAAGGCAACTAATTCCTCTATAATTTCTTCGAAGTTGTGGCAGAATGTTCTTAATGTTTGCCTACAAGTGATGCATCAAGTTAATATATATATATAAAATATTTAATTTTATCCTAAGTACAGATGAGAACAAACCTCAAGATCTAGCAATGTCACCTTGTTCATCAAAGTATCATGTTATGGCACATGTGGAAACCACAAGTGTCACCAACTTGTTAACGGCATTGGAAGTCTTTGTGGCCATGATGACCCATTATACTATTCTCCGAATTCTTTCTCCTTGAGTTTGACTTCTCCATGTAGTACCCATGAAACTCTCGGCAAGCAGGAATCATCCTTGCTAGCTCGTGGTACCCAATCAATGGCATGCCTAATTGGAAGCTCGTCAGAGTTAGGCTCTTAGCAGCAAATGATACCTTCTTGCGTAGATCAAGCCTCTTGGGAGCCAATATCCAGTCGTGCACCTTTCCTTTTCCTTTCCCCCTTCCACAAGCCTTTTCACTAGATACCACTGGTGGAGAAGAATGTGCCTTTTTCATAAGAGGGAGAATGTTAGCCATCTCGTCGGCTTCCATAAAATCCAACCCAAAATCCATATAATCTTGTAATAGAATATCTTCGTGAGTTCAACTTTCGATGGCTAGAGGGGCTGAAGGAGCTCGAGCTGGGATAGCCGACAGATGAATTTGTGCATTTGACCTAGGAATCATATTTATGACCATTTGATCCTTGGGCCATTGGTTAAACATCCCACGTGCAGTGCCCAGTGTCAAAATTTCATCATTTGGTGGGATCTCTAGAGGCAAGTTGACCTAGTTATCCTTGACCATGTCAACCTGGACACTAGCATGCTCAGTGACCAAATCTACTCCATGCACTTTGGTTTCTGAGGTAGGCTTGTAAGCGATCCGCTCGGCAGTGACAAACCAAAATGTTGGTGTTACCCTAACTTCTATGGTGCATGTTGTGGGTCCCTGCGATAAATTCATCTGTGTTCTTAGAATAGGATATAATAGATGGACTAGTTAAGACAACATATGCATGGTATCTTGATCTTATTGTTATATGGTCGACTCCAGTGGGGACTGGTTCATGTACTTGCGCTGCCTCAGTTGATGTGCAATTGCTTCGCGATTGTGTGGGGTTCGCTTGTACTTGAGAGGCGGGTTCTAGATCGGCATTCTACTACTGCAGCTCTCCCCTGATGCGTGCCTCCACCTCATATAGTTTCTGATTGAATTTGTCGCTCAGTTCGGCTCTAATTTGTTCTTTCATGCGCTCCACTTTTCGTGCCTTAGTCATCGTCTGCTTCTTATATTGCCAAGAATATTGTTCCATCCCAACCTTTCTTGGAACGTTACAGCCAATGCCTCTTGTCTGTCCAAGATGTTCAGGGTTGCCGAGGCGCTTTTGTGCGGCTGTCATCCTCGCACCCTTTTGGCTGCATCTCGCTTTGTAAAGACTATCGATCGGCAATTAGTTTAATTTAAGGTTTAGTGGAGTAAGGTTAGATCATGCCTAGTATAAAAGAGATCCAAAACATATAATATCGAGAACTCACCAATTGCTGGTACACTTGGCCATCAGCAGGATTTGGGAATGTAAGTGTTCCATCACTATTCTTAACGGCCCATGCCCTTTCCCAATTCCTTGTCCGTTCATTTGAGATGTCAGCAAATGGCGACGGAGTGTTAGATTGTACTGTAGCCTCGTCCTCCCTTCGCCTCAATTCCCGCTATACCCTATAGTGCCAAGCCGGTGTGGGTGCTCATTTTAGCCTGCCATTGCCTATTCACCTTGCTTTTTGCTAGGAACTTAGGTGTGGTTTTTGCAGCGACAAACTTGTCCCACATGGTTTCTATGATCCACGGGAACATGCCAAATGGTGTTGGTGGTTGGGGTTGATTATGTACTCATTAAGGAGCTTTGTCTTGAAATTCTTCCAAGCCAAACCCATCTTTTGGAACTCACGACACTTTAGAATGGCCTCGTTGTCAAGAGGGTACTCATAGAACTCCTTGAACTTCTCCCAAGCATGGGCCTTCTCCTCATCCAACACGAACTTGATATGGTCATACAAGATGCTAAAGTACCATCTCCCTAAGACTCCGCACAACTTGCGAACCTCTTCACTACTGATTCAGGAGCTACAGGGAATCCTTGATTGTCAACATCTGTTATTGTTATCCTAGTCTCCGGTACCCTATTTGCAGTCCTAGGGTTGCGTCCTAACGTGGTTGCACTAGTTGTCGCCGACGTGGTTGCGGCTTGATTAGACATTTTATACAAGCATGATTTTCTTTAATTCCTAAACTAAATAAGCATAGAAATTTCTAAGTACATAAGTGACTAAAAGTTTTGTTTAATTCCTATACTAAATAACCATAGAAATTTCTAAAGTACATTAAGTCACTAAAAATATTGTTTAATTCCTAAACTAAATAACCATAGAAATCCTAAACTAAGTCAGGATGGCATACCGACGAGGACGGTGGGCTCGGGCTCCACGAAACGGCGGTGAGCACGACGGGGTCGGCGGGCTCGAGTCTCCACGCAGAGGCCGCGAGCACGACCGGGTCGGTGGCACTCCACGTGACGGTGGTGAGGGCGATGATCGGGCTCGGTGGAGGTCGAGGCGGTGGCATCAAGGGCGATGGCCGGGCTCGATGGAGGTCCAAGCAGCGACATCGAAGGCAATGGCCGGGCTCGATGGAGGTCGAGGCAGCGGTAGTGATGATAGTGGCCGGGCTCGGTGGATGTCGAAGTGACGGTGGTAAGGACGACAGTCGGGCTTGGTAGAAATCGAGGTGGTAGCGAGGACGGCGGTTAGGCCAGGTGTAGTAGATTTGAAGAGTGAGAAGAACCCTAGTATAGATCGGTCTTAATTTGGTCAAACCACCTACATTACAGGCATCTATTTGACGCCATCATGGATGGTAGACACCAGTGGTGGGCTACTTGGGACACCATCACGAAGAGACATTCATGACTGTCCTAGATATAGGACTGTTAGAGATGTTATCCATGAAGGGCTTTAATAAATATCCAATTGAGATGACATCTCAAGGATATTACTCAAAACCCGTGATGGATAGCTTTTTAATTTTTTTAGAAAGTCACATATCAATATTTTTTCCTTCTATGGCTTCTTTGAGGTTAGACCATTGTTGACCTTTTTTATTTTCTAACTTAGACATGTCACATATTAAATAAGAGGTTGACGTCGAAGACAAGACGACTAAGATGACCAAAAATTCTATTGAAACTCGAGATTACATGGCAATAGTACAAAATGATTATAGCAATGCAACAATAGCAATTCAAATTAATCATAGGCTTCAATTGCAAGGATAGGCCTTCAATGTGATCTAAATGTGCATACGCCACCTCCTCTTTGGTACCATCGTCAAGGTTTGTGTCTAGAGTAACATGGAGGTTTTGGTGGTAGTCGTCCTCATCGATGACGTTGTCAACCCCAACAATTCTTCTTTTACCATCCCTAATGATGTGTAGCTTTTTGTTTGCCAGGTCTTTTATTGAAAAAATTTGCACTACCTGTCTCACAAGTACAAATGGTTCAGCCATGTATCCAACCATGCTTGGATCTACAATTGTGAAATTATAGACTTTGACACCAGTGCGTAAATTGACCCGATGGCAATGAAACAATGAGACTTTGAACTTCGTGTAGTTCAGCTCCTAGATCTGCTCTATGTGGACCCAAGTTGTTCCCGAAATACCTCTATACGGACCTCACTGTTTTGTTTGTGCTCTTATCATCTTGTTTGATGGTGTAAAATGTATACCCGTTAATATCATATCCCTGCCATGTTTTAGTATCCCAACACGGTCCCACTGCCAACCATGTTGTTGTTTCACTTTGGCCATCGGTCGATATTGCAATACGATTCTTAAATCATTCGTTGAACGAGAGTTATGCTCTCCGTTGATCCACATATCCGATCGGACCATGTTCTCTTGGTGGTCTTCGCTAAATGCTCATCAAAATTTGGTGCAACTTCTGCCATATGTTGGAGCACAGAGAAATGGGTCTGGGCATAGGCGAGTTGATCTCAGAGAATTCTTTTTTGGCCTATTGTGCCAACACTTGATAGCCTTCCTTCATGATGAGACATTGGAACTCCGATAGAGTCGGTCTCACAGATGTAATCGATGCATAACTCAATAACCTTCTCAGTCGTGTACCCTTCAATGATGCTTCCCTCCGATTTTGCTCTCTTTTGGACATACGACTTCAGAATTCCCATGTATCTCTCAGACGGGTACATTTCCCATAGAAAAGTTGGGCCGCATAATTTTGTTTGCTTGACAAGATGAACGAGGTGAAGAACCATGATATTGAGGAAAGATAGTGGAAAAAAACATCTCCAGGAGATAGGGTTTTGACAATACCTGCCTGCAAGCCATCAAGAGTAATTGGACTTATAACCTTTTGATCAATTGCATTGAAGAAGGCACACAAATGCATGATCATGTGATGGACGTTGGGTGAAAGAATATTTCTTATAGAAATCGGTAAGAGCTATGTGATTAGTACGCGACAATCATGGGACTTCATTCCAACCAGTTTTAGATCGTCCAAAAAAAACATACTTACTAATCCTTGTTGAATAGCCCGAAGAAACTTTTATATCTTTCAATCTGGATAACATCTGAATCTTCTCATCCTTCAACAAGGTGTTGCAAGCTGGATGGTGGTACACTCTTCCTGTGTTCGGATTAGTCACTTCGAATATTAATCACCTATAAATCTGGACATGTGTTTAATCTGTCCTTTGTCTTTCCAGGAATATTCAGTAGTAGCTTGACTAAACTCTCACACACATTTTTTTCTACGTGCATCAGATCAATGTGATGATGAACTTGAATATATATCTAGTATGGTAGTTTCCAAAATATGGACTTTTCTTCCACATACCCTTATCCTTTGTCTTACTATGTTGCCTTTTCTTCCCAAACTCATTACTTATGTGCTTCACCATGTTGTGCACCTCCTCTCCTGTTAAATCTGATGGAGCAGGTTGGAGCTCTCTCTTACCGTTGAACATTTTCTTCCTTCTTCTATACAGGTGATGTAACCGGAGACATCTCCTATGACTCATGTAAACAATCTTTCGCGACTTCTTTCACTCACTTACTGCATGTGTTTTTCATATAGTCCGAGCAAGCCTTCCTTCCTTTCACAACTTAACACGAAAGGTTTTCAAGTGTCGGGTAGTCGTTAATGGTACAGAATAGTAGGACATGTATATTGAAGTTCTCCTGACCATATGCATCCCAAGTTAGCACACCTTATCGCCAGAGTATTTCTAGGTCATCTTTAATAGGCTCCTAAGAATACATCAATATCATTGCCGGATTGTTTCAATCCTTGGATTAATAAACACATTATAATATACTTCCTTTTGAAGCATAAGCATGGTAGTAGGTTATAGTTTGCAATAAGAACTAGCCAAGTGCTATTAGAACTGATCATATCTTCTAAAGGATTCATGCCATCTGTACACAAACATATCCTTAGGTTTCTTCGATCAGCTGCAAATTCTGGGTATTTTTGATGGATATTCCTTCATTCAAATCAAATCTGAAAGTGCCTAAGCATACCATCGGCCCTTCTCTCTGTGGCCTTCCAACATATGTCACGTCCTAATAAATTCATCCAAATTAAAGATCACTTTCTAAAATGAATAATAGAAATTATTAAAAGTCTAAAATAAATCTCAAACACTAAAATACGTCCAAGAAAAATTCGAATGTAGCTTGGAGTATTTTTCTTAAATTGTCCATGCTCTCAAATGTCTCCAATTTTGGAGCACCCTAAATAATTTTAATGCAACAAAAACAAATTTCAGTGTTTATTAAAATGAAAAACATGAAAATAATCCTCTCCTCTTCTTTGGGCCGAATCCGGCCCAAAGCTCTCTCTTTCTCCCTCGGCCCGCCACCGAAGTCTCCTTCTCCTCCCTCCCTCTATCCTCTCCCAAGCCTCCTCCTCCCTCCTCGGCCTATCTCCTCCCCCTTCCTCTCCCCTCCCTTGCTTGGCCTAGGTGAAGGCCGGCCTCCCTCCTCCTAGTTAGGGTGCGGCCTAGCGAGCCTAGGGAGGCGACGAATCATCGTCTTCCTCTAGCCGCCGACCACTCCTCTTCCTTGGCCGGCCAAACCTAGAGCCACCGCCCAATTGATCTCCCTTCTCGATCGATTATCCTCCCATTTGATTGCAAAAATCGGTTCCCTCTTCCTCCTTTTTATTGCCCCCATGTTTTTCCCTTTCAATTCAGCTTTAATTCACCGAATTAAATCTCCAGCGACTACCACCATTGATGGCCGGCCACAGAGCTCCCCAGTCGTTCCCCTACCTCCTCCCGTCCTATAAATGGCGCTTCTCATCCTTCTCCCCCTCTCCTTTTGCCTCAACCTCGCACGTGAGCCTCTCCCCACCGTCTCCCTGCATGGCCTCCTCTCTCTACCG
The DNA here is from genome assembly GCA_019925245.2 of Oryza australiensis. Classification (NCBI taxonomy): domain Eukaryota; kingdom Viridiplantae; phylum Streptophyta; class Magnoliopsida; order Poales; family Poaceae; genus Oryza; species Oryza australiensis. The sequence continues at coordinate 954,709 of JAIFGZ020000104.1, forward strand.
TGATGGCAAACTCCAGGTGCCCTTCCCCATCGACTAGAATCGTGCAAGACCTTGGCACCACCACCGTTGGCATCACATCCACCTCGCTCAAGGGCGATCGATGCGTGCGAGAGCCGGTGAAGGGGATGGGGCAACATGGCAAGGACGGAAGGATGGCGTGGGAGGCGAGGTCGGCATCAGCGGCATGGGGTAAAAGTAGCGTGAGCACAACATGGGCGGATTGGTGATGTGTGGGACAGCAGGCGTGCCAAGGGAGAGGACGAGGGAGCAGTGCGGCGCTTCGTCCACTGGGCGAAGGGGAGGCACGAGCAGGGAGACGGTCGTGCGAGGCCGGCTTGTGAAGGAAAACACGGAGGCTATGATAGTATAAAACAAAATTTTTCTACCACGCAATCCAGGAAAGCTTGCAAGTAAGGGTCAATAGATCATTATCGATTGACGCGTAGTGCAGCGGAAATAGCCAATCTATTGCTAGCCGACCTCGGACATGCCTTGCCGACCTCGAAACACTCCCAGCCAACCTCGTCGATGTCGGATAGTACCTCGCCGACCCCGGGTCCGAATCGCCCAACCCCACCGACCTCTAGTTCGTCTCGCCTGGTAGCCTGATGCCGCTAGGATTCGTCGATGCCAATGACGCCGTGCCGGTTCGCCCGGCCCTCCGATCGCCCGACCCAACCACCGAGTTAGGTTCGGCTAGTTGGATATCGGGAGATCCAATGCCGCCGACTTACATTGTAATGTAGCGATGTCTCTACCAGTATCCACACATCCAGGGAGAGAACTCCGAACACCTGTGTGGTAGCACGCGATGCATGACTAGGGTTTTGGCTCGGACATGGGGAGGGTTTCCGTGGAGAAGATTGATCCGGCTATGAACTTGCGTATTTTAGCCCTCCACCCGTCGTCCCCTTTATATAGAGTTGCCGACTGGGCCTAAAGGCCCATCGGAACTCTATGTCCGGTCGGATCCCTATCCAATTGAGCCATATCTGAGTCAAAGTCGAATGCCTATTCTATCCCGTTAAGTTTGTGACCCAATAGGTTCGTGTACAATTGGCCCCGGCCCGAAAATACCCTTTCAGCCGACTTCTCAACAGCGGTCCCTAGCAGAACATATTAACACCAAAATATACACAAAGATCATATCGGCTAAACCTGTAATGTGTGCAAAAATCCTTTTGCCTCATGATATCAATTAAGCTATAGGAAAGACTTTTGTCATCCTATCTGTAGCTTAATCATTCACTCAATCTCGTATTGGATTATATATCTGTTGATTGACTTCTCAATCAACTCGGCATGGCCATGCGCTTCCATAATCCATTACATCGAGGGACCCAGAGATATCTCTCCCATAGGAGAGGCAAATTCCATCTTGATCATTCATATCCCACTACATGGTTCATAGCAAACCGGAAGACTACTTTTATAACTACCCAGTTATGGTATAACGTTTGGTAGTCCCTAAGTAAGCCACTACACATGTTGGAATCCATGATGATCTCAGGTCTAAGAACTTTGTACCAATACTACTTGAGACCAACTAATAGTACATTAATTTACTATAGTGTCTCAAGGTGGGTCTATCCAACAATGTGTTCTCTAACATATGTTCACATTTATTGATTTGGTATCTCCATACCATGATCCATGAGACATGATCATCAATCAATACACATGCTGATCTTAGAATCATATCCGTCCCATACATATGATATATGATCAGAGATCATTTAGAAATAGATTCATACATAAGAGTCTCATGAATAAGTCACATACTTATTGATCAATACAAGTTGTCTATTTCATGGAACAGAATAATACTTTATTCGTTGATGCATAAACATTGACCATGATATCCAACATCTCTATGTTGCCTCTAGGGCATATAATTAACAGCTTGGTCGAGCGCTCATGGCGTCGCCCGTCGTTGATGAGTGGGCCCCACCCGACGCCAATCTAGCAGGCGCGCGCGGAGGCAAGGTTGTGAGGGAGTGCAGGGGAAGAAAGAGGGGGATGGAAAATAGACTTTCAGGGCGTGGGGTGAGCTGTGCGGGGGCTGGCCTACTTTGGCTAGGCTACGAAGGAGGAAAAGAAAGGGGAGGGGAGGGGTTTGGGCTGGGGTGGAAGGAAAGAAAAAGAGAGAGAGAGATTGAGCCTAGGGAGGCATTTAGACTTAGACTAGGATTTCCATTCTCCTAGGAATTTGATTTGAGGGTTTTAAATTTCTAATGGCACTGGTAAAATAGAAATGTGAACTCCAGGAAGATCGAGCATGATGCAAGTTGTGAAAAACTTTTGTTGGCTCCAAATTTTAGTTTTCGGATTTTTTATTCAAGATTTCAGGGTGTTATAGTTGGATTCTTGTTTATGCAACTAACTTCTTATTCAATCCTATTGTAGGCTGGTACCATTGTAATTTTGATGACTGCAAAATATTCTAACAAAGAACATGTGGCATATGCTACTTTTTTGAGTAGTAACCCAAGGGAGAAAGTGGGTGGTGTTGAGATAGGTAATCAATTCACAAAAGTGGTTGTTAATCATCCTCTTCATGGAAAACAAGGAGCTAGTAAGGTCAATGAAGCATTTCAAGACAATTGGTGATGTCCATGCTGAAGGAATATCAATTGCTTGGCCTTCAATTTGTGTAAACATGCATGCACATACAATATCTTTCCACACTTTGATGAATCATTGATATCATATTATGCATGTGCTATCATGACAAGTAATAAAGTTTTTGTGCATAATCAAAAGATCAATGGAATTGTCATGATTAAGTGGCCTACTCAAGATCTAATCAAGAATCATGGGAATTCATAGAGATTAGATAGGCATAGACATATTTCCTATATTTTGCATTTTTCATGCAGCTAGTTGCCTAAAATATGTATTCTTTTTAAGAGACCTTCAAATTCACTATGGATGCTATGGAATGATGTAAATAATACCTATATTTAAATTTTCTTATTGAAATTCAATATGTTATGTACTCATTTGTGGTCATTGTCCTCGTGCGATGTCTTACTAATTCCTTTTCCAAAGTTTGTGAAGATAATATGGAGCAATTTTCTATGACAATAATATCTAATTAAAGGCACCAGTAGTCATATATTACTATGTTGTAGTACATAGAAAGGTGTTACAAGTTTGTTGCCAGAACAAGAAAAAACATGTTACTAACAGTGTTGCTATCGATGCATAAAGGTGTTACTATGATCTATTGTAACTCAATAATATATGTTTCTATAACTTTTTTGTAGCACCTTTCCTTATTATTAAAAACATCGACATGTGTTATAGCATATCTAGCTATAGTAACAATACATAAGAGTGTTAATGTAGACCCTAGTAACAAATTTTTGGGGTTATAGTAACACAAATATGTGTTACTATAAACCTGCCCTAACATAGTGTTACTTGCTTTATTCCTGGCATGGATTGCTAAGTACGGTGGTTATACTCATCCTTGCTCAATCTTTCCCCCTCTAGTGAGAGAAGCTTTTGAAGAACTCTTAGGTGGAGTCCTGGCTTGTACCCTAGTCGAGCACATGTGAAGATGAAGCCATATGCCCGCTAGTCTACTGTTATTTTTCTTTTCTTGTTAGGCCTAATGTGCCTTTGTAATAATGTAAATATTATCGTGATAATTAAGAAAGATGTGTGTTTTGTATCAAGTCTGTGTGTACCCTGGCTTTTCCTAGGACGGGGATTAATACACTAGCATTCAGAAAAAGTATTTTTTGGGCATGACCACATACTAACTCTACTTCTTTGGGATTGATAAAGATTCTCTTGAAACAATCAACGATAGGTAGATACCACACAACCTTCATCGGACCACCCTTTTTGACTTTCTTCCTTCGTTAGATCTTCTATTTTGCTTGTATCGAGAAGCCTTGCACACAAGACAAGATTCTAAGTCCGTGTATTCCTTGTAGTGCAATATGTAGTCGTTTGGACAAGCGTGAATTCTACGAACCTCTCACCCCAAAGGACACAGAACCTGTTTTGCTTCATATGTTGACTTGGGCAGTGTGTTCTCCTTTAGAAGCCGGTCCTTCAATAAACCCAACAGTTCTGTGAAACTCTTATCTGTTCAACCAATACTTGTCTTGAGCTTTCCTAGGTCTAGGGTAGTTGACAACTTTGTGTGTTTTCTTGCATCGGGCATATAGAGATGTCCCTAAATCACTGACCAACATGATAAACTTCATGGAATCTCTCTTGTTATAAGCTGGCTCCTCGGCATCATGCAACATTGCTTGTAGAAGATCGTGATCGGCATCAACCATTTCAACGCCCAATGAAAAAGGACAAAAAATGTTAGCTTCATCTTCTACCTGATTTTTTTCGTGGGGAAACACTGTAAGGGAAGCCCTCATAGTAAATATATATTAAAGAAAAAAGATAATTACAACAAGTTTAACCAATTTAAAAGGACTCCTCTCTCATCTACAACTTTTTTTGTGAGTGGAAACACTGTAGGGAAAGCCACCCACATTAAATACAATGGATAGTTACAATAGGTTTAATCAATTTAAAAGGACTGTTCTCTCATCTACAATTAAGCGATACAAAAAAGAGGGAGAGGTCACTCTTAAAGAGTGCCCTCCAAGAGGAGACAGAAAGAGACATCTTCTTGATTTTGATTTTGTGAACCACTACTCATTGGATCCGTAATATTGACTGATTCTTGCTCTTCATGCTTTCGTCCAACATGTGTAGCCCTTCATAAATCCTCGATGTATCAGATAAGAGTGTATATCTACTATTCCATCAAACATCTTCTCATTTTTTACAATTTACATATGGACAAGTCATATAATCGTTGTTCCTTCTTTTTCTCTCCTCCCCCGCAACGTTTATAAAATTTGCTACGCCACTTCAATACTCTTTGCTATGTCGATTAGTTCCATATATCCAACTTCTGTCCATCTCTATAAAAATGAACAACTATTAGATACAATCTTTTTTATATATCTTATAAAAATTATATAAATGGTTTATTTATTATTACCTACAAAGCCCTTTTCTAAATTTACTTTTTTTCATAAATAAGGCAAAATCACCCCTCTAGCCCTACTACCACAAATGTGAACAATACACTTGGCTGGGATAACCATTCCATAAAATAGCTAGGGTATTTATATTGTGTAATGTCGGTAACGAGTCATAAATGGAATCCGTTAGTAAACCCATCATTGGTGATGAGCTTTAATGATATCTTTGTCGGACCTATAGACCAGACCCGTCACCGATGATTGAGTCATCGATGACAACCATCGGTGACGAGGTTAGTTTGTGGCCCGTCATCGATAATCTTTGTCAAGCCAAAATCTATCCTCGTCACCGATGAGTGTCATCGGTGATGGCCTGGCCATGAGGTCTCACTGAGTGCCTCTATTGGTGCTTATGTGTCGGGGAGTTTTCTAGCTCATCAAATATGAGGCCTCTGTGATAGGCCGTGGGCCTCATCATATATGGCCCGTTCACAATGTGAAGTTCTATATTAGTGTTCGAAGGTTGTAGTCCTACATGCATAGGATGTTCGTTTTGAAACTTCTAAAAATTTCTGATGAGGCGTACGCCTTGGCGTTATTACTCTCTGTCAGAATATACATGGTGCATTTATGAGAAAAGTGGAGCAAAGTTACTTATACTCGATGGATGCCACATGCATGCCCACAAATACATCTTCGATTAGTTGTCTCACACTTTTGATCACTCGATGGCGAGTCAGCCTAGCTTGTCTTGATTAAAATGCCAGTAGTAACACATTTATTGACATAGCGAAAATGGAGTTGTGAGCTAGCATAAGAGAGAGACCATAGAGTAGTTCACTATATATTCAGTAGACGCATGCATATCAGCTAGCCCCTGAGCAACTACAACATTCTTTTTTCCAAAAACATGGGAATGAAAGGTAACAGGAATCCAAGTGTCCGGTTCTAGGACCTATGAAGGACATGATGACAGAAGAGTTTTTCTCGGTAGAGGGGATGTACAGAAATGCCGAGGAACAAGAGAGTCTTTCCTCTAGCTTCACCTTCTGAAGATGTTCACTGTCGCCAGTCACCACTGTGAATGTTCAGTTTGGGAAGAACCTTCAAGGTGTGTAGCATTTAATATGGAATTTGTACATGAGTCTATAAAAATGGCATTGTGCAATACGGTGAAGCTGGTTTCGCCACCGTTAGGTTTCCTTCACTAGCCCTATGTTAAGTGCTCTAAAACACCATTTTATCTTAGAATCGATCAAGAACTCTATGAGAGCGAACTGCCATTCTTTTGTATAGGAAGTAAAATTAAAACATGTTACACCCATTATATGCCATTTCTATTATGTAAAGCTGCGCGTGACAACAATGTGAGGCTGGTTGGTAGGCAGTACTTCATCTACAGTCCCAAATTGAAGGACGAGTTAAAGACTAATGAGAATGACTAACGGCAGCCTTCAAATAGGTAAGAAAAGTAATGTTGTTTTTGCTTGGTACAAGAGGACCAATCAAGCGATGATATATATATTAATTCATGGCCGATGGACTTGTCTCACCTGTGGCAGATGATCTGCGAGCTTTTGAAAAATCACATACATACTCCTCGAGTTGCATTGTTCATCATGAGGACTAGTAGGAGTCGTTTCGAGCGGTCTCGATCTTGATCAATTTCATGCTGCACAACTAGTGTAGGACGTTGATACCTTAATGACGGAGCGATGCACAATACATCAGTAACAAGAGGATTTTTTTTCCATCCTTCAGGTAGTACTCAAAATACTGATACTACCAAGTATCAAATAAAATATCACTACTACAAAAAGGCTCATTGGTGTCGTCCAAAAAGGTGCCGGTTAAAACAAATCCGGCACCTATAATGCATATAGGTAGCATGTAAAGAATACGGACCGGTTCTTGTTAATAACCGCGACCTATAGTGCGAAATAGGTGTCGGGTGAATAGTAAAACCGGCACCTATAGTATAGGTGGCGGTTTTTAAATAGAACCGGCACCTATTTGTCCTAAATAGGTGTCGGTTCAATAGTAAAACCGACACTTATACTTTAAGTGCCGGTTTTGCGCTTCACCCGACACCTATAAGGTTCCTTACGCTGTAAGCTTCGTAATATAGGTGTCGGTTGTTGTTAAAAACCGACACCTATATTCCGACCACCTATAAATGCCATCTTTCAGCCACTTAGCCCATTTTTATTCGGTCTTCATGTGTAGAACGAAACAGAGGGGGAAGGTTTTGGCAAAAATTTTCAGAAAAATTAAAGGTTAGTATATTTTAGTTGTTTATTATTTGTGTAGTGATTCTTTATGATATTCTTTTGTGATTTGTGTGTATATGTTAGTAGATGAATGACACCATTTATGTCATTTGTGTCTTTTTCTTTAATTCAAAGTATTTCAGATTGTCAACTTTGAAGAGACTATCACCGTAGAGTTATGTAACCAAAATAAAATAATGTCATTTATATGAAGACGTCACATTTTTTAAAAATTCTCGTAGGACCGATGGATGAAGGAGGGATGAAGGATGCGAAGCGGGGTACCTTGGAGTATGCCAGGGGAGTAACCAAGTTCGTGATCGGGGCCACGAGTTCCCGGTCGTTGAGCATGACAAATATTTGCATTGTCCATGTTCTCGATTGCAGGAAGGAGAGACAGTTTCCGCAAAACAAGTTCACGAGCATCTGCTAACAAGAGGTTTTATGCGTAATCACACATGTCAGGACAATCACGGTGAAGATGAGAATGACAGTGTGGACAATCATGGCGATGCAATGCATGAAGACAATGTGGAGTTACCTGCTGACGAAGGTGAATCAGACAATGACGAATCGGATGGGTTGGATCAGATGTTGCGGGATGGAGAGACAGCCTACAGCGATGACAGACAATACGAGAAGTTTAAAGCCATGGTGGAGGACTCAAAAACACCGCTTTATCCAGGTTGCAACGAGGAGCACACCAAATTACACGTCGTCCTCTCGTTGTTGCAGATGAAATCAACAAACGGCTGGAGCGACAAGAGCTTCACAGAGCTTCTACAATTGATCGGAGACCTCCTTCCAGCGGGTCACGTACTTCCAGAAACGACATATCAAGCAAAGAAGGTTGTTTGTCCACTCGGGCTGGAGGTGCAAAAAATTCACGCATGTCGAAATGATCGTATCCTATACCGGAGTGAGCACGCAGACATGGATGCATGTCCAGTTGTGCAGCACCGCGGTATAAGTGAGCACGACGACGATGCCGATGATGACAGCGGTGGCCCCGTCCTAAAGAAGAGGAAAGTGCCCATTAAAGTTGTATGGTATTTTCCTATAATCCCTAGGATTGAGCGCCTGTATGCAAACAAAAAGCATGCAAAGATGATGCGGTGGCACGTCGAAGAACGTAAGAAGGATGGGATGATAAGGCACCCGCCGACGGGTCTCAATGGAGAAAGATAGATAGAAAGTACAAAAATTTTGCTCGCGAGATAAGGAATGTTAGGTTTGGGCTGAGCAGACGGGATGAATCCATTCGGTGACATGAGCAATGGCAAAGACATGGCCGGTGGCACTTGTTATGTACAACCTTCCGTCATGGTTGTGCATGAAGCGCAAGTATATCATGATGCCACCGCTAATCCAAGGGCCCAAGCAACTGGCAACGATATCGATGTCTACTTCGGACTAGTAGTAGATGATCTTCGTTACTATGGGTTCGGGAGTGCGATGTGGGATGCTTACAAAAGAGAGTACTTCACCTTAAGGGCAATATTGTTAGTTACCATTCAAGATTACCTGCGGCGGCAACACATCCGGACAAACAGTGAAAGGTGGTTGTGCATGTGTGCAAGTGCATGCGGGACACTGCAAGCAAGTGGTGAGGTACTCGGAAAGACTGTGTACATGTGCCACCGGAGGTTTCTTCCGCCGGTCACCGCATCGTAGCAATAGAAGAGATTTCGATGGCACGAGTGGAGAAAGGGACAGCTCCGATACATCGTATAGGCAGAGATATTTTTGAAGAGGTAAAAGATATTGAACATGTATTTGGTAAGGGGCATGGCAATACACGTGCGACGGTCAAGGGTGGTGAGAAGCCTCTTTGGAAGAAGAAATCTATCTTCCGGGAACTACCGTATTGGAAAGATTTGGATGTCCGTCATGCAATCGACGTGATGCACGTTGAGAAAAATGTATGCGAGAGTTTGATGGGAGTACCGCTGAACATACACGGCAAGACAAAGGATACGTTGAAATCCCGAAGAGACCTCGTAGACATGAACATCAGTCCGAGCTACATCCTCAAGAATGTCCCAATGGCCGACAATACCTCCCTCCCGCGTGCTACACCCTCGGCCGCCGAGAAAATCAGCTCGTTGGAGTGCCTACAGAGTGTCCGAGTCCCGTCTCGGTTACTCCGCTAACGTTAAAAGACTTGTCAACATTAGAGAGAAGAAAATAGTGGGCATGAAGTCACATGATTGTCATGTGCTGATGACACAACTACTCCCTGTTGCGATTAGAGGCATCTTGCCAGACAGGGTGCGAAACCCAATCATAAAGTTGTGCTCTTTCTTCAATGCTATATATCAGAAGGTGATCGATCCAACCACACTAGACAAGCTCCAGGCAGATGTAATCGTGACCATTTGCCAACTCGAGATGTGTTTTCCACCATCATTTTTTGATATAATGGTTCACCTAGTGATACATATCGTGAAAGAGATAAAGATTCTCGGCCCAGTTTATCTTCATAACATGTGGGCTTTCGAATTTTGAAGATCCCAATTATCGTAGGTGCCGTAATTTCTGGGATGAATTTGTGGCCTATAGAACATCAGATGTGGCGAAGGAGGTTAGCGAAAGGAATCAAGCCAATGCGGCCAAAAATTTATTCCCTCATCGTCTCGGCCGTAGCGGTTATGCTAAGAACGTAGATAAATGGCGAGCGAGGGAGGAAGAGCTGTTGGATAAGGGGATCGAGATTGAGACAAAGGACTGGTGCGAACGAGGAAAGAATTACCAATACGCCCGAGGGGCATCACTCTCTGATACAGGCGAGTTGGTACATAAGTGTCCAACTTCACAAGAAGTGTCCCGAAGGCTACATGATGCGCATCATCAGGCTGCTGAGGGCTCTTTTGTTCCAAGTAGGGAGAAAGATGAGCTCACACTTGCATTACAGAACGCTGAGCATCCGGGACGCACAAGGGGAGTAGGCCTCGTACCATGGAGGGAAGGTTTTCCTGAGGACAGACATAGATACCGGTCTCGAAGTAATAAAAATTCCCTAGACCAAGTAGACAGATGAGAGTCCTAATGGAAAAAGTTCGGAAGATGGAGGCACCGCTACTCCGGGCGGGATTGGCGGTGAAGCTGGCCTTTAGCCACCAACAGGGAGAAAAAGCGGTTGCGCTTCAACCGAGGTGCCTCAAGAACCGGAGACGACTCGTCACCCCGTGGACGCAATCACGAACGTACGCATGTAGGTTGCATGTGCCACCGCGAGTCAAAACCTCACTATAGAGGTGGCACGTGGTATGGCACATCCTGTAGTGGAGGGAGGAAGGATACACGGTAATCCAATACCAACCGGCTACTCAAGGGTTGAAGTGGAGGACGTGTCAAGCGGATATAGGGCCATCCGGCTTGAATTTCCTCCGAGAGGAAGGGGTGAACACTCTTGGAGAAGCTATCCACAACGTCATCGTGTGGCGGAAGAGGTTCATTGTCTTTCCTTCGGAGATGGTGATGACGAGCCAAGCGATGGCGGGTCGAGCTCTAGCGGGCCTGCTGTCTCCCCCGAGAATGCAAACTCCACCACCGTTGCCACGTAAGAGCCCGTCTCCTCCGCCGCACAAAGAGCTCCCGATGACCAGCCCAAAAGAGGGTCGACTTTGCAAATCTACTGAGATATGTCCGAACCATCGACCCTTAAGAAGGCCAAGAAAGCGACTATATCTACAAAGTCGAGCCATCTCCGAAAGTGTCGGTTCAAGTACGGGACCACTTCATTCGTATGGCAAGGCCACCACCCGAAGCAACCTATTTCGGACTTTCAACGCACGATCCAGAAAAAGAAATTGCAAGATTTTTCGAAGGCTCAATTCACAAAAGACACCAAGAAGAATGAGAAAGAATTTCTCCAAAGTGCAAATTGAAGAGTTTGTCGATGTGGAGAATATTCCGAAGGCACCTTTGGCGGCTAAGTTCAAGTTAGGTGGTCCTTTGACCACCGACGAATATCGCAACGTCATTGCAAATTGCACTCGGATGAGAAGGGTAGAAGAGTGGTACCTCTGGATGGCAAAGGAGGGTAAGGAGACGTTCGGTGTCTTTTACAAGAACGATGACTTTCATCACGACGATGGTGTAATCTGGGTCCCATTTGAAGAACTATTTCAACTATACAATCGAGGGAGCTAGACGTATCTATGCTTCAAATATGGGCATTGTAAGCATACTCGAATCCCTAGCTAGTATTTCTAAGTTCATACCCTTATTAGCCTTTGTAAGTTGTCTAACTTGTTTCCTTATGCAGAATGGGGGCGCTTGAATGTAGAGCGACTTGTAACAAACTAGCATTCCTCGATCCAGCGATTGTCAATTCAAATCAGATTGATGGAGGCCCAACATCCCAAAAATGGTGTTGGACTACCGTACAAGCTCCTTTGTGAAGCTTCGGACATGAATACGATTCTTCGCCCTACAACTTTAAGTAAGTGAGGCGATTATCGTTCCACATACCATTTGTCTTTACTCGGTTTTAATTGCCCCTGTCCCTTTGTATGTAGGAACCACTGGATCCTTCTTGTGATCCATTTAAATGATTCCAAAATCCTCGTTCTGGATGGATTGAGGAAACCGCGAGAAGATTTCCAATCCGTAATTGACATCCTCAATAAGGTACTAGTGAAGTATAAGAAGAAGTGCATTCGACACGCTCCCTGTTCAAATACATTCCGGGTAACTCGCCACCCTTGGTGCCAACGTCAAGATCAAGGAACGAGCACATGTGGGTTCTACACGATGAAATTTATGTGGACTTTCATGGAGATCGACAACCGGAACATTACGGATGCGGAGGTTCGTCTATTTTTTAAGACGGAAATACGCGTTTCTAAACTCATAGTGCGTTTTCACTTATTCAATCATTTCATGTGCAGAAACTTAAGCTCCCAACAAGTAAGTTGTTGCCACATGTTTGCTTTGCCCTCGCTGAACAACTCTGCGGGTTCATCTTCGAACATGTCATCCCCGAGACTGGCGCATATCACGTTTCATGAGTGCGTTTCCTTGAGGCTAGCGGCCCTAGTGTTAGCTAAGATCAAACAGAACAGACAAATGTAGTATTCCTTGGAAGCTTCCGATAATGATGTATATAATCTATGTCACGAGATTGAAAACGCCAGTCAGGCATTATTGATAACCTAATTATTCCTTGGAAGCTTCCGATAATGATGTATAGCCCCAAGCCCCTGACTGTCTGTGATATTATCACCAACTTTACCTTCCATAAATTTATTGGTGCATAATAAACACTGAGGGACATCTAGCTAGTAAAGTCGATATTCATACATTCAAAGCACAGTGCTATACTGATATCATATGGTGCCAATTCCTCCTTCCGTTTTGTTACAAATTAAACATTTTTTTGGTGTGGGTAGATTTTAAAAAAAGGAGTGGGTGTAGGACATTTTATATGATAACATATTATCATGCTAAGATATTTCATGCGAGTGTCGCTCTCATATTCAACTTGGCCCCCACCATAGATGGTAGTTGTTGTGCGTGTGCGGCCTCCTTCACCAACATTGTGTGTTGTCTGTCTCGGACCGCACTCTCTCCATGTGTGTTTCGCAGAGAGAGAGAGAGATGAGAATTGAGTGTGAGATTGTTCTTATCAACTAGTATTCAAGTTGGATCCACATGTCTAGCTATATTGCATGTTACACACCAAGGCAACAAGATTTCTTACCTGTTTTTCGAAGCCCACTTGATGCTTCGTCTAAGCTTTTCCATACATGGTACTTATATATATAATCTCCTAAACCTGATCTTTGTGTACCCGAGATCATGTATATGTTGTATCAAAGTTGAAAACATGATTATCGTAAGTTGAAAACATGTGCAAAGTTTGCATGGATCGCTCAATGCTTGGCATTCTTTGTTTTCTATGAGTTGTGATAATGTTTGATGTATGAACCATTGCAAAATGTGACTGCTATGGGAATTCAAATGTTTTGTGTCCGCTTGTTGTGTGGCTGTATGGAGGAATATTTATACTAAATATAATTTTTTTGTACGTTCAAGAAAATAGGTACCGGTTTTTAACAAAAACCGGCACCTATTACGACCAATAGGTATCGGTCTCAAACAAAAACCGACACCTATTATCCCAAATAAGTGTCGGTCTCAAACAAAAACCGGCACATCCCAAATAGGTGTCGGTTGGAAACTAGACCCGACACCTATTAGTCCAAATAAGTGTCGGTTTGCAATTGAGAACCGATACCTATTATATCATAATACGTGCCGGTTTTCAATAGTCGCCGGCACTTATTACTCGAATAGGTGTCGGTTCTCAATAAAAACCGGCACTTTTGGCCCAATAGGTGTCGGTGAAGAACCGGCACCAATAACTCTTATCATTGGTGCCGACCAATAGGTGTCGGGTACAAAACCGATACCTATTGGGGGTTCCGAACCGCCACCTATTACACATTCTGTACTAGTGTATGGCCGTTCATTCCATAAGGACGTGACGGGTATTTTTACAGCCCACCTCGACCAGGGTGTTTGGATTCGCCCAACAAGCTTGGAAGGGAGACATGGAGACGGAGGCGCCGGCTTACCTGTGTCTAGCGACGAAATGGGAAGAATGGCAAGACGGCCAAGAGGGGGAGATCGTCGGCGAGCGTGGATCTGGCCGATGAGCTTCGACGAAAGGACAACGCAGGAGGCGGGGGTCGTCGGTGAGCCCGGATCTGGCCGACGAGCTTCGTCGGTGAGACACAGAGGTTGTTGGCGGGCCTGGATCCACGCACTCGATTTCTGGCAATCTACACTCCACCTGCAAGATCGAGCAGCCCTCGCGGCTCCCAGTAGCGGATCCATAAACTTGGTTCATTGGTGTCATAATGTGTCTATCAGTGTCATAGTATGATAATTATACTTAGATCATAATGTTATAATATATGAACAAGTAGTTTAACCATAGGTTTTGCCAAAAGTCATCGGTGTCACCTGACACCGATGATTATACTGTAGATCCGCCCCTGGCAGCTCCACCGGCAATGTGCACTGCTGCACCACTACTAATCGAGAGAGAGCGGAGGGATTAGAGGGATTGGGGGAGAAAGAGAGGTGAAATTACTAAACTACCCTTTCACATTTTGTACCTCCCATAACAGTTATTATACACGTAGATAAAAACACAAGGTATCACTTTCTCAACCATTGGATAGAATGGATTGGACGGCGTCCCGATTATAGGTATCTGGAGGTACCAAATGGTAAGAAGGACGATAAAATCACTCGCAACATAATCCTGAGCCATGGCGCATGCCACAACGGACGTGTGCGCGTACTAATTGTATGCACCTATGTAGTTGAAAACTGCTTTGTATAGTCCATGACTGCGTTAAGGCAGCTAGCACGGCGGCAAGAGAAGAAGCAAAAATTGGATGGCTAGGATGGAATTAGGTCGAATTTGAAATAAAGCAATATATTATATATTGATCTACCTGATCAATTTTTTCAAATTTTTATGACTTTTTTGACATATATATGAAACGAGTGTATGTCCACTTTTGTTGGGATTAAAATCAAAGCAAATTCAATATGGTCTTAGCAAATTTTGAGGGGATTGAATGCATCCAAAATTTTAAGATTTAGAAAGAAAATACATATTTAAACATATAGAAAAATATAGACCAAAACTATTTTTTATTCGCATTGCTCAAACTGTGATAGACAGCTCACACAACTGGCAATAACTGCGCAAAACTGTAAAAGGACTCTCTCTCTCTCTCTCTCTCATGACCTGAATTTTCACAAACACATGCACTTGTGCGGACTAATGGAGTTTTGAATGGTCTCTAGTTGATGGACTTATGTGGAGTATGTGTGCGTGCACATAGGAAGAAAGAGCAGGGCAGCTGAGTAGTTGTGTGGTTGACTGGTTTCAGAGAATAATACACACCAACAACTAAATATACAACCTTATCAAGCATGTAGCTCTAGCTTGCCCGAGCACTGGAACACCCACACAGTCCAGCCCCCTCTACTACAAGGCAAAATTCCGCTTGCTCTATGATCAATTGTTCCATACACTTTATCTGCTGCAACAAAACCAAGGCATGCATGTTCCATGTCCAATTCAATCATAGGCATGGGCAGCACTATGAATCATTTTGACTCAACTTGTGTACAGCTAGTTTATCATGCCGAGCTGTTTGGTACATGCAAGAAGGATGATACCATGAATCCAGAGCAATCAACAAGGTGGCTCAACTGCACGAGACGGCAGAAGCTAGTGGACGTGCATGTTCACTACAGTTTTTTTTTCATTGTATACTTGTGCAAGAATGAGGCTGTTATTCTACTGTTTTTTTCCGCTGTTAGTAATGCATATTTCGATATGGCCGATTTGGATTGTCTTTCTATCAACGTCCTGATAGAAAGACAATAGCCAGGGATTCGACACCTTCACTCAGACTGTCCGATAGCTGGCAACAGACTCCAATAGCCAGGTATTATGCTAAAAATATCGCCATGAAGTTTAAGAAGCTCAGGCATAGTTTGAAAAAGTCTGGAGCCGCAGTCTCTCAAATCTTATTCTGATTGGAAACTGCAACACTATCATCAGTTTTCTAGATTACCCAGAAAACCTCAGGGCCCTGTTTATCCTGGAAGCTACTCTTAGAAGGATGATCAAAACCCAGGTTGAGACGCTTCTTCACTACAAGAACCTTTACTGAAAGAAAAGATATAACATCAAAAGAATTAAACTAAGGGATGAATGTACAAAGTTTTTTCATGCCATGGCAACAATCTCACACCAAAGAAACTACATCACACAGATGAAGAATGACCAAGATATCTGGGTTCTAAGATCATGAGGGTAAAGTCGGCTTTTTCTTTAGCTCTTTAAAGAATAGGCTGGGCGTAAGCGCTAATCCGACCATGCTTTTCAACCTGTCTTCACTCATTGCGCTTGTGGAAGACATCCACGATCTGGTTGAACCTTTCCAGCAGACAAAGACGACAACATTGTCAAGCACATGCTGCCAGATAAAGCCCTAGGCTCAGACGGTTTCAACGGCATGTTCATGAAGAAATGTTGGCAGGTCATTAAGCAGAATTTCTACAGCCACTACATCGACTTTTATCTTGGCAACACTAATCTTCAGCGCATCAATGAGTCATATATCACCCTCGTGCCAAAGAGCAAAAATCCTGAAACTGTCAGTGATAACAGACCTATTTCTCTCATGAATATCAGTCTAAAATTGGCCACCAAAATTTTAGAAGACCGATTGCAATTGATAATAACCAAACTAGTTCATCAAAACCAATATGGTTTTATCAAAGGGTGAACCATTTAGGATTGTCTTGCCTGGAGTTTCTAATATATCCATCAATTCCATCAATCCAGGAACCCAGTGTTCATTCTGAAACTGGACTTCGAAAAAGCTTTTGACATGGTGGAACATTCAACAATTATTCAAATGATGGAAGCTCTGGGTTTTCCCCTACTTGGATCACCTGGATCCGGACCATCCTCAGCTCAGGGAAGTCTGCTGTTTTGCTAAATGGAGTTCCTAGAAAATTTTTAACTCTAAATGAGGTGTTCGCCAAGGAGACCCTCTGTCTCCCCTTCTTTTCATTTTGGCAGCTGAATTATTGCAAATTCTGATTAACAAACCAGCAATGCAAAATCTTCTTACAGCCCCCATCCGTCAGCCCACAGAAGATTTCCCAATTGTGTAGTATGCAGACGACACCCTGCTCATCATGCAGGCTGACAGCAAACAACTCATGTTTCTTAAATCGATCCTCAATAGTTTCTCGACTTCTACTGGCCTGAAGGTGAACTATAACAAATCACAAGTGTTGCCAATCAATGTTACCCCAGAAAGAATGCAATGCCTGGCTAACACCTTCGGGTGTTCTGTTGGAACCATGCCATTCACTTACTTGGGTTTACCCATGGGCACCACTAAACCAAAAATTGAAGACTTTACACCTTTGATGGACAAGATTGAACGTAAACTCTCAGCGTGTTCCACCTGGCTTTCCCATTCTGGTAGACTGCAAATGCTAAACTCAGCTCTGACTTCTATAGTCACTTACTCTCTTTGCACCCTCAAGCTACGAGTGGGTGTGATAAACAACATTGATCGTGCTAGAAAACAATGCCTTTGGCGAGGAAACTCGGAGAACAAACAGGGTGGAAATCTAGTCACTTGGGATATAGTGCAACAACCAAAGGAAGCAGGAGGCTTAGGAGTCATTAACCTAAAGCTCCAGAACGATGCTTTACTCTTAAAGCATCTCCACAACTTCTACAATAAAGCTGATGTGCCCTGGGTATAGTTAGTCTGGTTTTGATACTACCAAAACAAAGTTCCACATGCTACAAGAGAAGTTGGCTCCTTCTGGTGGAAAGACATCATCAGATTAAATAGGATCTATCGATTCATAACCCAATGCACGGTTGGAGATGGAAAATCAGTATGTTTCTGGGAAGATCGTTGGGCTGGTCAAATCGTAAAGCGTGCCTACCCTAGACTTGCTTCGTATGCAAAAATAGAGCACATCTCAGTCTCAGGAACTATGCATAGCGAACTCTTGATTCTCTGTTTATATTACCCCTATCTCAACAAGCATGGGAAGAACTTGACCTTTTGCATGCCCACCTCCAAAACATCTCTTATGATGAACAATCTCGGGACCAATGGAAACCAACCTGGGGCTCAGAGTACTTAGCAAAGAGATTCTACAAAATTATTTTTGACATAATTGAGTCACACTTTGTTTTCAAGACAACTTGGAGATCCATGTGCTCCCAAGAATTAAATTTTTCATCTGGCTTGTCCTAGTAGACCGGCTCAATACCAAATTAGTGATGCTTACCAGAAGAAACATAGGTCACTGAGATAATGATAACTGCATCATGTGTGAAAACAGGGCAGATGAAACCACTGAACACCTCATTTTCACCTTCCCTTTTTCTACTCAGTGTTGGTCCTCAATCAACTTCACCTGGGATCTTTCTCTCAGTATGCAAGATCGTCTAGTCCAAGCAAATCGAGTTCATCATCATGCTTTCTCCACTGAAGCTGCCATGATAGCACTATGAGAAATTTGGAAAATTCAAAATGACAAGGTCTTTGCTAGGGAGGAGCCCTGTCAGGTTAGGTGGTTTGCTAATTTTAAATACCAGTATCATCTTCATTCAATAAGATTCAAGTCTGAGGTTAGTTCGTCTTTTTGTTTTCGGTTAGATTCCTCTAGTTAATTCCCCCTATGTAAGTACCAGCTGTAAGTCCCTTCCCTATTTTACAAATTTTGTTTTGCTGCTGTGAGGATCTCCCTCACAGTCGTTCCTTAAAAAAACATCCTTATTACACTGAGAAAGTCGGTTCACCCTTTCCTAGCAAAGTTTTTCTACATTGAATGGGTGCCTCTTTTCTGTGTGTTAGAGTACACAATGGGTGATGGATGATTGGATGCTTTCGGATGAAAAATAATAAACAAACATACATATATATTTTTTAAAGTTGACGGAATGTAAGGCCATTACATATTAAAAAAATGTCTACCAAGCTGCCAAATTATAAATTCACCCGATAATTATCAATATATTAACATTCTATCTGGAGCCAGATTCTTCTTCCTACAATTGTGTCGTTATGAGAAGAAGCTAGTCTTGTCCCTCTCAATTCATGGACCTCTTAGAGCATCAGCAGTAGTACCCCTAAAACAGAACTCCTAAATTAAGTGTTTAGGGGTCTCCTGATAAAAACAGGAGCCATGATTCTGAGTTGTGTATAGCAGAACTCCTAAACGTGAACCCCTCAACTTAAATTAAATAGGAGTTGGGTTTTAGCCTCCTAGGAATAGGGGTAGAGGGGTTAGATTTTAGGAGTTCAGATTTTTAGGTGGTGGTTTAGGAGTGCTGCTGTGTATTGTTTTTTAATCAACAACCCTCAAATTTATTTTCGGAGCTCATTTAGAAATACTGTTGCTGATGCTCTTAGAATACTATAGTATAGTCCTAAATTGATCAACCGTTTTATAACTATGCAGTGCACTATTTTACATACAAAACCCTCCTCTCTCTTCTCCATGTCACCCTAAAATCTAAATCCTAGCTGCAAAAAAAATTCATAAGTGACGTCAATATTGTAAATGCCCACAGCTAATTAAGTGGAGCAAGTATATATTATCAGCAGCTACCACACATCCATAAATATGCCAGCTTATTGGTTCTTTAATTAATGAGCGAATGCTCAGCCCAACATGGTTTTAAAGGCAGCTACAAATTAAACATGAATCAAACAACACAAACAGAAGGGGCTGTGAGCTAGCATAAGTGAGAGCAGAGTGCAGCCGAGGTCAGCAAGCAAGGGCGTAAGCCACCCGAGCATCTATTGTACGCATATATCGCTAGTACCGACCACTGTGTCGTCCACTACATTCGATTCCACATGATGGGCATGGAAGGAACCAGGAATGAGGACTCCTCCTCACTTCAGTTTTTCACGGCAATGCTCGCTGTTTCTCGCTGTTTGCTTCCATTCATGAGTTGCCTCCATACATCAGTTGCAACTGAACCGAATGGAGCATCAGCTGAATAATACAATACAGCAAGGCATTTTTCAATGTTTGCACTATGCTCTGGGCTGACCTTGGGTGTTAGCTAGCTGCTGTGCACGCGCATGTATTCTATCTCCCCACGAAGAAAATTATAAGAGTTCCTCGAAACAAATGGTATTTCGAGAAATTTTAGAGAAAATTTAATTTTATAAAAATTTGTCCGACGTAATTTATTTTATCAAACAATCCTACAAATTTATTTAGATCAACCCAAAACATTAAAATTTTAGAGGAATTTTATACATATAAAGTATAACCTCTTAAAAATCTTTCGCGTCTATTCTTTCTCGTGATTTTTGTTTTTTTAATGTGCTTCACGTCTTTCAAGTTGACTTGGAAATTTTGTAATAAATAATAATTCTTGATAAAATAATATAAAGAATTCGATTGGCTGAAATTGCAAAAAAATCAACCTGTGGAGCACCTGCTCTTTGACAACCCACATGTCAAACTACCACGGTACGATTGGCTAGGAAATTTCCACGTTGGATGACCAGTCGAACAATGGTAGATCCATATGCCCTTCTATATCTTTGGTCGTTCAACAGGCGCGCGAGGCCTCCATCGGCCAGACTGGGCCAAACCAAATCGTACTTTGCTATTCCCATATGTAAAGTACTAAAATAATATGGCCATACTAATGACCCTAGATAAATTAGCCTAATCATATAGGTACACGCATTGAACCTGTGTATTATTCATTCAATATCTTCTCGGCTTGAACCATGCATGCAAATATTCAATAGTACGTAGCATTTAGGGTCAGGGTCATACTATGGTTTTGATAGTTGCATCGTCCAAGCCCCGTCGAATTGCTGTGGTTTGATGGGCTCTTATGTAAAATCAAAGTGTGTTTGATTTTTTATTTAATTTTTTATTTAATGATGAACAATTGGTATTTGGGATTTATTGATTTGAGTGTTTTGATTTTGAAAGAGTTGAATTTTCGGACGATGAACGGCGTTCGATTGGCACGCCATGGCCCGTCGGCCGGGCGTATTCGGCCGGTCTGACCGGAGGTGTTTAGGCGGTCAGACCGGGCAGTTGCCTGCGGTCAGACCGGCCGAGCCAGTCCGACTGGTTGCCGATTTCGTTTCGATTTTAGTTTTGGTTTGTTTCCTTATACATACATGGAAGTTTCGTGTTCCTCTGCACGTGTCTGGTTGTTTATGCTAACAATGAGTCAAGTTTGGATAGCTTGTGCTCGGATATGGTATTCTTTATTTAATTGTGTGCAGGTATTCTTTACGCCTCGGGAAAATGTTGTCGGTGATCGAGTCAGAGTCAACTTGGAGATAAGGTGACGTTCGAGATGGGGATCATGCGGGATGCTGAAGGGTAGAGATTAGTGCACATGATTGGAAAGTTTCCATATGGCATACAATGGAGATATTGTTGCGTATGGAAAACGGAATTTCGGTTTTAGAAAAACCGGGATTGTTACGGTTGGTTTATGTATAGTTTGTTTCTTGTACGAGAAGGTTTCCTAGTGGATTAGGGCTTCTTGTATGAGTTGGATTCGTGGCTCTTGGCTGCGGATTTTGTGTATAAATAGTGAGGGGAGGCGTGGCCTCTCGGTATCGCTTTTGAGTTCAAGATTTAGAGTTTCTCAAGTTAGGGTTTCAAGTTTAGATTAAGATTTTGTGAGGAGTGTTTTGTTTGCACTTTGTAAACACAGAGAGTTTCAATAAAGATCAATTTTCTTGATAGTTCTTTGTGTCTACTTCTTCCTCGGTGCGGCGACGTATTTCGGATCTGCTAACCGGTCAGACCGCAGACACTACGGCGGTCAGACCGCGCCTTCATCCCGGTTAGACCGCAAGCACATTGGCGGTCAGACCGGACGTCGTTGGCTCTTCATCGGCATCGGCTACAGACGGTCAGACCGGAGGTCATCGGGCGGTCAGACCGGCTAGGCTACTCGGTCAGACCGGTGCGACACTTGCGGTTAGACCGGCGTCAGAAAAAAGAGGTAAAGTTTTATTTCCGCTAAAACTTTGTTTTTGGGGTACTCAACCATTCACCCTCCTCTGGTTGGCTTTTCTTTGAGCATTCGATCCTACATTTTCCACGGCAAGATGTGGACCTAATCGAACAACGGATGTTCAATAGGCATTGCAGCGAGCCTAGTCGAAAAACAGTAGTTTCATAAGACCTTGTCATGCTCTCGTCGTTTGATGGGTTATCTATCGAAGTATTGAAGTTTGATAGTGTTAATTTTGTGTTTTCAGCCCACCATCACTATTCTTTTAATTTTCTATTAAAATAATATTATTTCTAAAAAGTATTGCAGCAATTGGTATCTTTACCAAATCCATAATGGCTCCACGTCGATGAGGTTTGCAACTGTTTGGAGGGCATACAAATTTAAAGTGCTAATTCTGTATTTCAAGAGTACGAGGACATAAGTGACACAACCAACCGAAACGAGCCATCACTATGTCAGAACGGTTCACCTTCGATGACACATCAGTGATGGGCCGAAGTGTTCATCACTATATCAATACCTTTGACAGGTCCATCGAGAGACCATTACAGGTGAGGCCACAAGCCGAGGGCCGTCAGAGGTAATTGGTCACCTGTGACGGATCGACACTGGCATCCAACAAAGGGCTACCTCTGTCGGGTGCCAGTGTTGGCCCGTCATAGGTGACAAATTACTTGTGACAAGCCTGCCAGTTACGGCCCGTCTGAGGTGAGTATAACTCATCTCTAACGAGCTCAAACTGTAACCCGTTGGAGGTGTCTTGTCACATATAAATACCCCCAACCGTCAACTGATTTTCATCCTAACCCTGTGCATCGTTCACATTTTGGGTGGGAGAGTAATGGGGGCGAATTTTTGTTGAAAATTGAAGGTAAAAAAACCTGTGATACTTATTTGACAATGAATATTATGTATTGTGTCTTATACTTATCATCTTATTGGTTGCAAATGGACCGAAGTTGGATGTACAATATTAACCGTTGGACCCAAGAGTATAGGGATAAGGTCGCGGAATTCCTAAGTACTGCGGATAATGAGCGAATATATATGCTATGTCCATGTGCATACTGCAAAAAAGATGTTCTCTGATAGTTCATGGGTGCATTATCATTTGATCTACAGAGGATTCATGAAGTACTACAGTTGTTGGAGCAAGTATGGAGAGCAAGAGCCAACGGATGTTGCAGCTGATGAAGTGCCAGATGTAGGGAACGAGCCAGATTGAGATGACATGTTTGTTCCTTCTCCATTAGGCAGAGATACCATAGATTTTGACCCTGAAATTTTGTCTGAAATGTTGCGTGATGTTGAAGACCCAGATCACAACGAGAGGAATTTTGAGAAGTTCAGTAAGTTGGTGGCAGATTCTAAGACGCCTTTGTATCTCAAGTGCAAGCCAAATCACACCAAGTTATCCTCTGTGTTGGAACTCATGAAGCTTAAGGCAAGTAATGGTTGGTCAGACAAGAGTTTCATAGAACTACTCGAGTTGTTGAAGGACGTGTTGTCAGAGGGAAACAAAATCCACGAGATATGAAGCAAAGAAAGGCTTATGCCTATTGGGTCTGGAGGTTAGAAGAATTCATGTTTATCAGAATGACTGCATGTTATGTTACAAACAATATGCCAACTTGGACTCTTGCCCTGATTGTGGGACTTCTAGATATAAGCGAGATATAAGTGAAGATGAAGATTGTAAGTAAAAAAGGGGTGGCCTCGCAAAGGTGGTGTGGTATCTCCCAATTGCCGACCGCATCAAGAGAATATTTGTGAATCCTAAGCAAGCTAAGTTAGTATGTTGGCATGCTGAAGAACGAAAGATCGATGGTAAGCTGAGGCACCCAATAGACTCATTGCAGTGGAGGACAATCGATAGAGTTTACCCCGAATTTGCGATGTGTACGGAAGGCATCAATCCATTTAGTGATTTGAGTAGTCGTCATAGCACATGACCAGTTCTTATTATAAACTACAACCTTCCTCCTTGGTTGTGCTTCAAGAAGAAGTACATTATGCTTGCCATGCTCATTCAAGAACCGAGGTAGCCTAGCAACGATATCGATGTGTTCATTGAAGGGATAATTGATGACTTAGAAATCCAATTGCGTGAGGGTTCGTGAACATGAGATGCATCTAGACAGAAGTACTTTAGCCTCCACGCTCTAGCCCGATCTTCCATCAAGTAGAGAGAACTATCGATTTGGCGAAAACTTGAAATACACGATCTAGCTTTCGATCAACATGATCCAAACCTTGCAATCGCAGCACCACATTTCCTCTGGTTATCAACCATTCCAAAACCTAATTGACCTCCCCAAGAAGGCTAATCCCTACGTGCGAATTGAAGACACAAGCAAGAACAAGAAAGGTTGAAACACAAATAAAGATGATCGATTAAGAACTCAAAGTTGGTGTTCCACAAACTGATGAACGACGAAACTGTAATGGCAAAAATGATCTAAGCAGAACCCACCTCTAACTTGACGGCGGCTACTAAATATATATGTTCTAGGGTCGTCTAAGGACCCCTGGACATGTCCCTATTGGACTCCAATAAGATACACGACCCAACTACCCAAAAGATGGTGACACAACACTCGGACATATTCTGGACGCCATTTGTTTGGACAATTCCTGTTGATTGAGATAGCATTTTGACATGAGACTAGGCCCATTGAAAATGTGGTCTTGTTAGCTTTCCATACATAGGTAGAACGTAAAAATGGAGTCCGAATATGACTTGGGCGACATTTTTAGCTCGGACCGCTCCTAGAGCCCGAGGTAGACTCGAACTTGATATGAGTTGGACCTCCATCTTGACTTGAACACCCGTGATGACCTTTTCTATCTCCTATCCTCTCTTCCTAGTCTTCTCCATAGTGCCTAATCATAATTAAATCATTAGGTAGCAATCTATTCTCAAAATCAAATGAAGAAGTACTTAGTAATGTGCTCACTTGTAAATGCAATTGTCGGGCGTGAGCTCTAGTGATTGGATCTTGCATGACAACTTAAGAAGTTTTGTGTGTATCCAAAAGAGTGATGTCCTCATCAAGACCATTAGCTCTTCTATAGGATTTCAGAGTAGATAATCTGTCCTCCCTTGCTCTAGCCGCCTCAGTTCCTATCCTATCCTCAGTAGGGCCTAATGTGAAATTCTTCTGTGGTGCAGTGGATTGCTCCATATTGAGGGTATTCATGTTACTTCTCACCATTATAGCAATGCTAGGTCTTTTGTAATTGTGGAACTTAACCCCTTCCATAGCTTCTTCCTGCACCAGAGCAACAACACAAGCAATGTCTAAATCCTGTGGTCTCTGAACCAGGACAACCACTCTGATGTCATTTCGAGTCCTTCCACAAATTTGGTTACAAAATTAATGGGCAATATAGAACTATCATAAGCCAGCAATTGGTGCATTAAACTGTCAAATTTCTCCACATATTTAGACACAGAGCCTTCTTGCTTAATGTGAATCCATTGCCTGATAAGAGCCTGTCGTTTGTCCTTAGAAAACCTAGTACATACCAATTCACAAAGTGCCAGCCAAGTAATACCACAAATCTGATTTCTAATAGACTAAAGCCAAAAAGCAGCATTCCCAAAAAAAATTTAGAGTTGCTATTTTGACCCAATGAACAGGCTGTATCCCATACACATCAAAATATTGCTCACAATTTGCCTTCCACATTTGCGGGTTATCACCATTAAATTGAGGACAAGTCATGGGCGGAATGGTGCTACTCAGATTTAATTCACCAAGACCGTTACCCAAAGTGGGAGTAACTGGTTCATAAGCAAATGGAACATGGAAGAGTAGGAAGCTTTCAGGAGTACCATTTTGTTGGGGAAACGTTATTCCTGTCTATGGCGCCGGTGAACTCCTCCTCCTTGAGAACACCAGGGGCTCCGACAGCGCTAGCACTCGCATATGCTTCGCTCTTGACTTGACATAGCATACTGCCCTCCAAGTGTTTGACCTTGGTCTCAAGGACTGAAGCGACTCCCCAAGGTCATCCACCTTCTCCACCACTGGTATGTGCACCTCTACTGTCTTCTTTGGATCTAGGTAATTTGCCCTGGTACGCTCCTCTGCTTTCACTCTCTTCTTCTCATTATCCGCAATAGTTTTGAACAGGAGATCAAACTTTGCTTCCAAATCCTTGTCGAAGCAATGGGATCTGGAACCTTGCCTGGTGCTTGCTCTCAGAATTCAGCCAACCAGATCGAGGAAGCCGAAGATTTTGTGGATTACATGCCATCGAAGTAGCAGAATCGCACCTCTTCTTGGAATTTTATAGCCAAATCATGAGAAAAATGCAGCGCAAGAGGCTCTGATACCAGATTGTTAGGGAACTCAAGAACTCTCACGAAATAGACAAGAATTGTTTAGGCAACCATGGAATTCTTTCTCTCAGATCCAACCGGATCAAGCCGCTGCTGCTAACACCTCCTGTTGCCAATTCTACCTATTCATGGTACAATACATTCATGTTATAATAGATAACAACTCTCTCTCCCTCCGCCAGCTCACTGCACGCTAACGGCTCACACAACCCACTCTGGGCCATGGACCCTGAAGTTGGCTTCTTCTCACGAACAAGATGACGGCCCACTTGCTTAATGCAGCGCAAGAGGCTCTGATACCAGATTGTTAGGGAACTCAAGAACTCTCATGAAATAGACAAGAATTGTTTAGGCAACCATGGAATTCTTTCTCTCAGATCCAACCGGATCAAGCCGCCACTGCTAACACCTCCTGTTGCCAATTCTACCTATTCATGGTATAATACATGCATGTTATAATAGATAACAACTCTCTCTCCCTCCGCCAGCTCACTGCACGCTAACGGCTCACGTAACCCACTCTGGGCCATGGACCCTGATGTTGGCTTCTTCTCACGAACAGGATGACGGCCCACTTGCTTGGAAATGTTTCCTGCTTGAGTTCCTGCCATCTCTGCATCTTCAGACCGTTCTTCGTTGCATCCATCTTCAGTAACATCATTGCGATCAGTAATAGCATCCTGTGCGGCATAGTCCTCCCTGATAGGATGTTGGGCTCGGTAATTGTGGGCTGGTGGAATGGTTGATCATCAGCGTCTGAGATCAAACGCCTGAAACAGAGAGGGTGACGTGGTTCACTGAGAAATAAGAAAAATTGTTTTAATTGCATTTAGTGGGGATAAATTGTATAGGTATATAATCATCACGACAGCCATCAAGGAGAAGTTGAGGCATCTATGCCGGTTCCCTGATTTTGCGCGCATGAAGAAAGCGAGGGCCACGGAGAGAGAGAGTAGAGTGGTCAGGCGAGGAACCATCGTGGAGATAGGGGAATTGGACGGGGAAGGGGAGAGAGGAAGGAAGGGGAGGCAGCGTGGCCACCTATGGAAGATGAATGATTAAAATTCTTCACAATGTGTACTGCCTTTGCCGGCCATTACAGCCTGCTCAAGCTCCTTGGCAATTAGTACACCAACTGTTACAGGAGCCTATAGGACAATACTGGAGCAAGAAAGTTAGCATGGATGTTGGGCTCGGTAATTATGGGTTGGATGAATGGTTGATCAGCAACGTCTGAGATCGAACGGCTGAAACAGAGAGGGGTGACGTGGTTCACTGCGAAGCAAGGAAAATAGTTTTAATTGCAGTTAATGGGGATGAATTGTATAGGTGTGTTCTACTAGCTGCTGCTCCCTCCATCTGTATCTGTATGAGCTACCCTCTGCAGCTGATGAATCGAAGCGAACAGCAATATCTGCGTGAATAGGTCACAAGAGGAGGGTTGTTCATTCCTGGTGCCTTCCGTGCCCATGGTCTGAAAACGAACGCGGTAGTCTGCAAGCGATGTGTGCGTAACGTTGTAGGTGCACTTGCTCTGGCTTGCACTCTCTCGGTCGTGACATGGCTACTCTCTGCTCTCCCTTCTGCTAGCTCTCACAAAGAAGCCTTTGGTTTGTGCTCTCTTGATCCATGTTCTTCTGCTACTGTCCTTTTAAAGCCAAGTTGAAGTTGGGTTGTATCAGAGTTCACTAATTAATCATTCGAAGAACTAAATAGACATACATGTATGTTTTCTAGATAATGCGACATACATACATGTGCGTGGGTGGCAGCTGTTGATAAATTTGCTCTACTTATTGCTTGAATGATGTGCCGAGGATGTTTAAATCATTTAGGGCATTTAGCTGCCGGTAATTTGAATATATATCTGCCGGGGAAGGTAAATTACAGCTGCGTCAGATAACTGTCGGGAACTACTTGTCTGCCGGCAAAGGGTTTTCTCTATAAGACTTTGCAGGGCAGTTGTTAAATGCCAAGAAAGCCTTTTCTTGACAAATGAATTGCCATACAAGCTATTTTAAGGGCAGTTGTATTGCTATAAATACTATGTCATGGTGTAGCGTTATCAACGGCACTTCATTACAGCGGGTTAAATTTAGCCAGCACTAACATGACACGGAGAGGCACCAAGATTTCACTAAAATGCTTGGTACCTCCTCAAACTGAAAGAACATCATATACTCCCTTCCTATAGGAAAAAAATATCATATAGAACAGCAACACGGTCTTTAAAACATAATTTTTTTTATTATTAAAAATATGTATTATATAATAATATGTGTATATTATTATGAAACTATTTTTAAGACAAATTTATTTATATAGTTTTTATATTTAAAAGTTATGTATGATTTATATTTTTAATGTTTAACTAAAATTCTGTCCTAAACGATATTTTTTTATATATGGAGAGAGTACATTCAAATAACTTGATGGTGGATGCTTCGAGATGTTGATTAGAAATGCGTCGAAATGATTAGAAAGACCTCAAATAATTTGCCATATCATGTAGCCTTTAGCTGATGAGATGGCAGCACGGAATTCTAACAAGCCTTAGGATCTTGTTGCTTCATGAAAGCCTCTCGTATTGTGCTTGTGCTCCCAATTAGTGTCTAAGAGTACGATATCGTGATGAATTAGCATGCCTTGCATGTAGAAATGGATACCCCGATCATGTCAGTGTGCACTACCGTCACCTGTTATTTCCTGATTACTCTCAGTCCCCACAGACAAAATCGCCAACAAGCAAAGAACGAAGACGGCGCTAGCCATGTAGGCCTTGTGGGTAATATGCAAGCATAAGCATCGCTGAATCTGCAAGTCTTCATATATGTACTTTAATCATCTCATCGCCGGAGCTTAAGCAATATGCATCTGATCGATCGAATGTCCTCAGACCTCACGACTGATTCATCACCTGGGTCTTGATGGAGCAATTGAGTGGCACAACGAAATGTACAACATAGCGTGTGTTTCATTGATATACAAGAAAAAAATATAAGATTACAGTCCTAGAAGGCCATGGGCAGAAAGAAAGAAATTCGCTTGGTTGGATTGAAACATCAACGCGGGCAAACACTCAACTCGAGCCTCCACAACAACCATATCGAAACCAACTTACACCATGCAGCCGACAAATCGAAGGCTTATACGGCTGTACCCACCAAACCTATACACAACCAGCCATCGAAACCTTACAGCAGAGTTCCAAGTCAACTAGACATTAGGGAAAGACAGACCGCACTGCACCTAAAGGGTTCCCGCCATGCGGTAACCGTCGCCGTTGTGTCACTGCAACGCTAAACCCACCCGATGGGGTGAAAACCATCAGATCCGGATCTCTCATAGGGCTCAACGGCGAAGGCCTAGCCACATATGTCGTTGGACACCATCTTGCCGCTTGCGGGGGCCACGCCATGCCCGCTACTGTACTCCTTTTTGCGGGGGCCACGTCACGCCTGCTACTGCACTCCTTTTTGCAGGAGCCACGTCACGCCCGCTACTGCACTTCTCATCACGGATCTGTTTCTTTTGTCGTCGTCATAGCAAGAGAGTAGTTGTCCTGCTCTCCCCGATCTCCATCGAATAGTTGAGCCGTCGCAGAGAGTCGACCTAGCCTCATTGCCTCACTCTCGCGCTTAGCCTTCTCCGCCAAGACAGCAAACCAAAGAAGTCGTTTGCGCCATCTTTCGATGATGAACCACACCGAATAGCTTAGCAAGGCTGAACAATCCGCTATGATCTGCTGCAAGCCTAGTCGTCGCACAATACCGTCGCCGCAAGCGCCATCTACTGATGGAGTCCCACACCGCACTGACCATTGCCAAGCAACGTCAGCCGTCGTGGTCCGCTACAAGCCGCCAGAAATAGACAACCATGCAAACAACCCCTAGCTGCCACCATAACTTTGAAAGCCTGCACAAAAGCTTGTCAACCCCCCTTAAGCTCTCCACACGACGGAGAGGTTGCCATCGGCAGAGGCTTCCCAAGATCCCAGTCCGCCGTTGCGCCTCTCCTCACCATGCTGCCGCACCCGCGCCTCCGAATCTATCACCACCGGCACCACCGCCAACGGATGGCCTCTAAGCGCCTCCTTGCGCCGTGACCGCGAGCCGGCCGCACCTCACCGCGTCACGCCCGGCCTCCGCATATCCACTGCAAAAGTGGTGTTGTAGGACATGAACTCCTGGTGTCTGCCAAATCCACAAGCTATTCATTCATTTGATTCGGGAATAAACTGAATAAATTGTAATTTCCTTGAATTGCTTGTCGAAAACATGCTAGGCTAGCCAGCTATATGTATACATATCTGACAGTGCTTGCATCATAATGTAACTTATACATAGCTCCTATTATGTGTCTAATTAGATCTCACTGTTTACACCCAAAAATGACACCTAGGATTGAAATAGGGAAAATTACCAATATTTGGGAAATTCGTCAGTTTCCTTCAGAGGGCCGGTCTGACCGCCATCTATGGGCCGGTCAGACCGGGACTAAGGGCCGGTCAGACCGGCGGCATGTGGCCCGTCTGACTGGCAGAGTCCGAAACCTAGACGATTTTATCGGTACTCGGGTTTTCTTGCTCCATAAGATATGTTTCGGGTTTTTTGAGATGTTTATCCCGAATTAGACGTGGAGGAGGGACTGTAGAAGGCAAGTGTCGGAGACGACCTGGGCCTCCCGATATATTTGCTGGGTGAAGTGAATCACCTCAAATTATCCAACAAACATAATGGAACGTCCGACGTCCCGAGAGAGGGATAAGTGAGACATTGCTGGGTCTTTAGCCTGTCAGTCAACTTCAGCCTGAAGTGTGCCCGTCAAACCACTGAAGGTGGTGACCAGATGTGTTACACACTCAGGAGACTTGACAAAAATGGCTAAAGATCTACAACATCTCAATTATTCCTAACTCATACTTATGTGAATCTAACTCCTAAGATGTGTGTTAGATTCACACTTTCTTCTCAAGCATGAGCATACAAAGTAAATATAACTAGATTGATAAGTAACTACATATTACATCAACATTATTAATTACATAGGCCGACTGGCCAAATAAGTATAAATCATAGTACATCGAACAGCGGTAGCCTGATTACCCACCCACAAGCACACCGACTAGGGGTTTACCCCATTAAGTTCAAAATCCTAAAAGACGCAAATCAAGTACCCGCATCTCTCAGAAACTAAGTCTAGGACCGACATCAAAATGGATATTCCAATCGCAAGTGTCAGTACATTATTTGAAATAATGTACTGGCAAGAGCACAATAAAACCTAAGTACATGATAGCTCTACTTCAAAGGAAGGCTAATAGTGGTTCCAATTTATGGCGTGTAGCAGGTTTTAGTTCGCCATCCATTTGCAACGTAATTTAAGCAAGGCACTTTTAGCAATGTATAAAATCTTCACTAAACATGGCATGGCTACAACATAAATGAGTAGATAACAATCCCTTACCCACGTCGGGGAATAAGGCAAATTCATTGCATGAATCAACATCTTATTCAGCACAAAACGATTTATTTCAAGAACATTTTTTTGGAAATCACAAAATTCAAGATTTATACCCATAGCATTTCATCATGTCTCTCATGACCGTGAGCACGGCTAATCGATTAGTTTTATTAACTCTGCAGAGTTTGTATAGCTTTACCACATGATATGAACACTCTAGTTTGCTTTGAGTTTGCAAGACTCTATCACACTCTTCACGTTGAGTGCGATCTAGAGGTCATAACGTAGCCTTTACACTACTTAGTCCCTAGTCTTGCACCAGCACGATACGTGTTTCCTCCATCCTAGGTCATACTGGAATAAGATCTAAAACCGTTAAGTGGCGGGCCCATGCCTTAACTTAACGCTGTGGTGGCGGACACGACAGGAACCCACCCACGTGGCACGATATCGTTGTATTGGATAGACTGAGTCACCTAAACTACCACATCAGCGGTAAATAGGAAGTTCCTTTGGGTTATCCGAACCCATACATTTCGACCTATCATAATGCAAGGCTAGGTGCTAAATAGATTACTCGGCTAAGGCTATCCCATATTAGCACATGTGGATGTACGATATACACAATGAATGACATTTAGTTCAGTCCTTAATCGACTCGGCAAACACTCCCCCTATCGGTATACGAATACATCAATCACATATCACTTGCCACCCAAGTCTAAAATCATATTTTATTTAAATTTTATTTCACAAATATTCAAAGGTTCACCTCTGGTTCAAAATGTTTAACAATGATTTTCAAATAGAACAATATTTAATCCATAACCATGTCTTACTTTACTACTTGAGCAAGGCTAAGTATTTGCAAGACTTGTAAAAATATACATGGTATAGTCATTTGAGCATAAGTTAAATACTCTAATTATTCTATGGTTCAAAACAGCAAGGGGGTGATTTTCAAACGGGGTTCATGCATTTTTAGGACATAGCTACAGAACAGATCATAGTTTAAAAGTATCGATAGAGCGAATTACGCATGTAAATTCACGAACAAATCATTTAGCCCGAAAACATAGGAGCAAAGTGTTCAAAGGAGAGGAAAGAACTTGCCTTGTTCTGGGGATATTTCAGCACCTAATCATCTCCCCCATCGTTTGTGCAATTATCTAAGAAAAATACACGTTATGCAATTAAACACCGAAAGCAGGCGAAAATCCAAAATACTCTAAAATGCATGATTTTTGTACATTGAGTAGTTACTGACTTAAAATGAATTTAGGTGAAAGAATTTTTAATTTATTCTATTTAGTTTAGGAGTTATGTATTTTAGCAGTTCTATCGGGTCGTAGCGGCATAGGGTTAGGTGATGTTTGGACATTATTTCTATAATTCGATTTTTATTAATTTGAACTCATAGAGGTGTGGAGATAGATTTTCTAAGGCTAATACATTTGATTTTATAATTTTTAGAGTTATTATAGATTTCTTAGGCATTTTACAAATTTACAATGGGTTCTAGGTATATAGTGTTCTATATATGGCTTTAGGGTTTTGGGTACAGAACTTGTTAATTCATAACCTAATTAAGTAAACTAATTATGTTTGCTATTTATTCTACTCTAGTTTTACAAGTTTAGATTTTATTTTATTTTAACTCATACTTTGCAACTAGAGGTGTTCTTTGTTATAGTTGTTAACATACTAATCTAGATGTTGCTATAAGGGCTAGGTTCTCTAAATTTTAGTGAATGAGAATAAAACTATGGTTTCTCTAGTCCAACATGTTCTATCCTAATTTTCTTTCTATCCTAATTTACTTAGGGCTAGGATTCAATTCAGGTATGTTCATATTCATATACACATGGTGCTTAGCCTAGTTAGGGGATTAACACCTAGGTTGTCTATTTATGGTTTTATCCTTCATGCTTAGTGTATGAATTGCCTTATTTTATTTTTTCTAATTGAGATTCATTATTTGCTGATCCTATAGAGACTTGGTTCACTTAAAATGGATTAAAAATGAATTCTCTATAATTTTTATAAGTTAGAGTGTACTTTAGGGTGTCCATTCCTTAACTAAATATTTAAGAGATTTTAGTATACAACAAGCATATATTTGTATTTTATAACATGAAAGTACATGGTTTGATGATCCTACAGTTTATTAAAAAGGAGGTAGAATGAATTTTTAATAAATCTCTAAAGTTCAACACTCCTAAATCATATCATTTTAATATTAATAGTTTTAGGAGTATTTGGTATAAAGTAACTATATGTTTTTATTTTTTTTAAAATAGAGTGTGTAAGTTGGTGGACCTGTAGAATTTGAGTTTGTCCAAAAAAGGTTGAATTGAATTTTCTAGGGATTTTATAATTTGTGGTAGCTCTATGTGTAATTTAACTTAGAAAATTTTTAGAGTCAAAATTTGTACAGTGAGGGTCAAGTTTTATAATCCTACATTAAAGTTCATTATCCAATGAACTTATAAAAAATTGTTTTATCTCAAAATGAGTTAAATTGGATTTTATATGGATTTTACAATTTCAGTTGGTTTCGTGTTCAAACCTTAATGTTTTAGGCACATGTCTATAACCTATAACCTTTTCATTAAGAGTCCCTGTGTTTCAACCTATTTACATAAGAGTCCATGGCCCATAGGTCATTGAGTGGTATGTTTACACATAGGACCCTAGAGTTGTTTAAATTGTCAAAGTCTAGTTCCTGGCATTTCTAACAGCAGTAGATCGGTTTGCTAGAGGCTACAGCCGCTGGTTTGGCGAGCTCGCCGGCAGCGAATGGTGGCGAATTCCGAGGTGCATCCAAAAGCAAAAGCGTGCTTAGGATTAGTGCGCATCCGTAGATGGCCGTACCATTGACAGGGGTGGTCAGAACCGGCGGCAGCAGTAGTGCAAGCGGCAGCATACCTCGGAATGCACATGCATGCCGAGCTCTAGCTCGATGCTGGCCAAAGAGATGCATATACCGTGTCCTAGGACCCTCTAGGATACTCACCAGAGCTTCGGCTGGGATTGGCAAAATATTCCCGGCGGCGGCAGAAAACCTCGGGCCGATGTCGCTAGCTCACTCCGGCCGAGGATCTATCAAACCAATATATGCACGGGGTTATGCACTGCGAGGGAATGGTTCATGTGCTTGGAATCGACCCGCGTCACCGGATACATTGGAATCAGCATTGGAACTTGACGGCAGGAACCGAGGAAGATGACGGCGTTCTCCCACTCCGGTGCGTCATTCTTCGGGATTGTTGAGGGGAAATAACGAGGGGGTCGAGGCAAAATTGATGCCGCAGCGGCTCGGCCTTGGCTTCATCCGAACGATGGGAACATCGACGATTCCGTGGCGGCGGATCCAGAGCCGACGGCGACGGTGACCGCGACGCCGCGGACTCGAACTGTGCCACAAGAACAAAGGGGGCATTGTATGGAAATTACGTTCCCAGGGTTGGTTCGGGGCGAAGATCACCGATGAAGTCGCAGTAAGGATCAAACACCTTGTGGCATAGAGGAAGATGAGGCCGTTCCCCGCTATTCCGAAGTTTTATCCCTTGGTTTCTTCGTGGAACACAATGAGGGAAGGATTTAGAATGTGGTGGCGAGAGGGTTTTTCAAATGGCGAAGCTTGAGCTGGCAGTGACGACCTCGGTGCTCTGTGTTGTCGCCGACACGTGCCCCCGGTCTCTCGCTTCTTCCCTGGCATTTCCCAGCGATGGAACACTATGTACCCAGGTGGAGCAAGCCTCAGTGGCTGTCAAGTGGGGCCACTGCATGGAAGTCTAGGCAAGGGAGAGACGAATGGGTAGGAACTCTGAGATTGTTTTAAAGGAGATTTTAGATTATTTTCCTCCTCTCTATACTTTGGAGCTTAATAATTAATTCTGTGAGCATGATAAATTAATAAAATTTTTACTGAATATAGATGATCATTTCTAGGTTTTATTTTCTTTAGTTGCACTCAAAAATTATTTGTGGTTTGCTCTCAGAAATTCAACAAATATGAGCGATCTAGAAGCTAGTTTGAATTTTTAGGAGACCAAAACTGTCGGAAAAAATTCTATAAAAATTATATTTATTCATGGTAGGTAACCTAGTATTTGAGTAAAATATTTTATGTATATACTTATGTGCACTTTAATGATCTTTGGCATTTTAGCTGTTAGGATTACATTTTGCCTATTATTTGACTGCTCTTGTCAAATTTGTTCGAGGCATCAAACCTAACTTTTAAATTACACAAAAATTATTTTAAATTGAATATAAAATCTGGAACCTACATAAATTTTACCATGATTTTATCTTACATGGTTTTTTTAGAAAATTGGGTTAATTCTCCTAGGTTTAGTTGTTTACTCTATGTACACGCGCGTATTAAAATATTTGGGTTCATATTATATTTCCTCTTGGCTGAGGAGGTGTTCTTTGAATTTATTTTTATTTATTTTTAAGTTCACAAGCTAGCACCCAAATTTGGTGGTAGATTGGTTTAGCATATTTTTAATCCTATGAGCAACCTATGAGTCCTATTATGAAAAACAAGTCCAAAATCCAAATGCACGTAAATGACCTAAGTCAAAATAGGCTTCATGTTAGTATGCATGCTTCTACATGATATTGCATTTTTGGTCCTAGGTTATAAGTAAAAAAGTTTTAATTTGTCCTATAATTTAGTCTATCATGCAAAGGTCTAGGTTGGTCTCACCTAATTAGAAAAAGGAAAATTTTTGTCCTCAAGTTTAAATCACGCAAATGGGTTGAGTTTCCTTAACTTGAATTGGGAAATGAAAAAATTTTGGTTCAGAAAATTTAAAAACTTTACTTTCACCTTGTTTGGACAAAAATTCTTTGACCCTAGAATTTGGGTATGTGACAACAAGATCAACCCCTATTTAAGGGTTAAGACCGGTTCAATTGGCAATAGATATACATAATACTCAAGATCAATCTAGTTTCTAGTTTTTAGCCAATTGAATTGTTATTTTACTTTTTCCACATTAGTTCGTCCATATTTGTCAATTTGCGCTGTAAATCGTCCGCCGCCGCTGCGAGAGTGCGACATCTCTTTGTAGGTTTGTCCTGAAAATCTTTCGTTTGCCCACGAGATGGGTATTTATCCATCGTTCTACTCAAATCGACTCCGCTAGCCGGTTTAATCTACAAAACCCATCTTGGCTTAGTTTTTGCTAGATCGAGGTGGTTGGCGACTCCATATCACCGCAAGGCGTTTAGGTGTGTCGATCGTGTTTGTCTTCTTGTAAAAAAGTTGCCAACATGATTTTTGGCGACTCCGCTGGGGAAGTTAAGTTTTCGGCCATCCAATCCGGCCGAAATCAATTCATGGATTGACCGGTGCTATATATCATTCGCCGAATTAATCTATTCAACGGTGAAGTTATTCGGTCAGTAGTTGAATCAATCTATTGAAGCCGGCCACTGCCATATTCCAACGTTGCACCCAGGCCGGTTACTACAAACACGCGCACGTGTCGAGGACATCAAGAGCAGCGGCACCAAAGATCAGATCCGCAGTCACCGACGAGAGTAACTAAAGCAAACTCACGTGTGCCTTGACGCTCATCGTCTCGCCAAATTATATTTGGTGATGGTGTTCTGTTGGTCATCCAAAGCAACACGCACAAAACCTTGTCGACTAGAATACGTAAAGGAACCAGCCTGCTGTTGTCGGATTAATTTCTTTGCCGAAGTAGACCTGCTGTGCACAATTTACAAAGGAGACCAGGAGAAAAGCAGCACAACAGTATCGATCGTTGCTTTCTTCCTGCGCACGGTGGCCGAAAGAAAAGATATCGGGCTATTAATCAAAGCCGATCTACCGAGAGACAGGCAGCAACAACATTGTTTCCTTTTATTACCACGCTCGGTTACTGAGAAGAATAGAAAATCAACAAAGTTTAGCTTTTGACAAAATTGGCTAAGTACAGTAACATACCAAGAAAATTCAAGACCGTATATTAATCTATTTGGTCAAGACCGTATATTAATCTATTTAGTCAATTTTTGGTTATGAGCTATATGGCCAAAATTAATCAAGTAATTTCTTCATCAACCATGGCAAGCAGGAACTAACCTCCAATCCATCCGATCCATCTATTACTATTCGGGAACATATTGATCAGTGTGTAGATGCATCTTTTAGTGCTTGTTTTGATAAAAGTCATGATATGATAGAAAATGCTTTCAAAACTAATTTTGATAAGGCTATTAAGAAAATTGGCTCTAAAATAGCCAATTATCAACAATACAATGCTACGTCTAGGTTTGCATCTATACAATGTACCTACAATGCTATGGATGGATCAATGGGTATTTACACAGCCGATCCCCTAGGAATCAGTTATACAAAAAATTTAGCCAACGGTCAGACCACGCATGACGCCGGTCAGACCGCACTCCATGCCGGTCAGACCGTGCCTTATCTCAGCCAGACCATGCCTCCTGCGGCCGGTCTGACCGCACCACTGACCACCGGTCAGACCGGACCATGGGCCGGTCAGACCGGGTGCTTGGCCTGTCAAACTGAACTACCTATAGCCGGTCAGACCGATTTTCTGGAAATTTTGCTAGGTTTTTGTACCACTACTAGCAATACTGATTTTAATTATTATTCATCACCTGTTAATACTGTTAGTCATGTTATTCCACATACCCATGCTATTTGTGCCAATAGTTGCTATGAGCCAGTACAAAATCATCAAGTAGATGGATTGACACAAAACACGCATTATGGCCAATATAATCATATTGTGCCGCCACAACCACCTATTCCTAGGCCATCAAATCCACAACCAAGGCATGAGAATATGGAAGAGCAAATTAGAAACATCATTAGAGAATCATTTGGAATTGAGCCAAGGAAACGTGCTAAGGTTTACCAAAAGCCGTATCCTGATTATTTTGATAATATCCCATATCCTTTTGGTTTTAGAATACCTGATTCACTAAATTTAGTGGTAAAGATGGTAGGACTACTTGGGAACACATAGGCCAATTTCTTGCACAATGCGGTGAAGCTAGTACCAATGATGTTCTCAAATTGTGTTTGTTTTCTCTATCTTTGTCTGGTATTGCTTTTACATGGTTTAATTCTTTACCAGCAAATTCTATTCATACTTGGGCTCAATTAGAACAACAATTTCATGATTGTTTTTATACTAATGAAACTGAGCTTAGGTTGTCTACTTTAACATCAGTTAGGCAAGAACACGATGAATCTGTCATTGATTATATCAAAAGGTTTAGAGATGCTAAAAACCGATATGTTAGTTTGAACACAACTCAAAAGGATTTAGCCAACATTGCATATAATGGATTGCTTGATTCTATTAAAGAT
This sequence comes from Oryza australiensis, assembly GCA_019925245.2. Lineage (NCBI taxonomy): Eukaryota > Viridiplantae > Streptophyta > Magnoliopsida > Poales > Poaceae > Oryza > Oryza australiensis. The sequence continues at coordinate 993,770 of JAIFGZ020000104.1, forward strand.
AGGTTGAATGGCTAGATATTTCTTAATGTTGATCATGTGTTGCATGAAGCTCTGGCTCAGGAAAGCCGAGTGGATGATAATAATTTCAATGCTAGTTTGGATGATAATGCAATAACCAATATAGCCGAACCAAGCGTTGGTTCTTATTATGTTACTACTTTGAACAATGATAGAATGACATGCATAGCCGAACCAAGTGATGGTTCGGATTGTGTTACTAGTTTGGACAATGATGCATGTATAGCTGAACCAAGTATTGGTTCGGATTGTGTTACTAGCTTAGATAATGACATCATTAAAAATATGGCCGAACTAAATGACGGTTCGGATTGTATCACAGGCGATAGTGAAATAGTATTGTCACCTAAGACCGAGTCACAGATCGGTCATGTGAATGTTGGAAAAGATAGTGACAATGTCTTGCAGGGTAGTGATGAAATAGAGTTTAAAGCAACATTGCATACATGTGAAAGGCCATATCCAGAACATATAGATTTGGTCCCATACCTGCAAGGGTTTGAGGTGCCCAACTTCACAAAATTCACAGGTGAGGATGCTAGAACGACAACGGAGCATATCGACCAATTTATTGATCAATGTGGTAAGGCCGGTAGTGATGATGTGCTTAAGTTAAAATTGTTTCCTCTTTCTTTGTCAAACTTTGCATCTATATGGTTTAGTTTACTTGCTCCTAATTCGATTTCTACATGGACACAAATGGAGCATGAGTTTCATGATTATTTTAAGGATGCGATGTGGACCCCCGTTTTTGGAACGGAAATCTTTCGTGTTCTTAGTACCATTTCCCTGGATCGAGTAGTTTGGTACCCATGAAATACAGTACTGAATAATCAGGTGCACATGCACGAATAGTCTTACAACGAAATTATTACAATAATGAGCCCGGAGGCAATGTCCATCACATAGGACCTCATGGTCCGGATACAACCCAAAAGTAGAAATTAGATAAGGCAGCAGAATAAAGGCAGCGGCTTGTCAATTGCCACAGGCAACGACCGGAGACTAAGACCTAGTAAGCGCCATCAGCTTCCTCACCTTCCTGGTAGTAGGCATATGGATCCTCCGATTCTTCATTTCCACCATCTGAAGGTTTGTGTATATAGCAAGGGTGAGTACCAACCGTACTCAGCAAGCCAACACGGAAGTGATGCATATGATAGGGTTATTCAAGGAATGGCTGGTGCTCTTTTGCATAAATCCAATTTTCACAAATCTTTTCACAAGCCTAACAACTAGCCAAGTCAAGTTTTAGTTCCATAGTTCATTAATTCGGCGACGGTTCTGTCTACCATCCATCGTGATTCCAAGAATGGCTTCCCGCCTCCGGTTCGTCATGGTTTTCTGGGGAGTCCACCCCTTCTCGCATCTCGAGAAGTTGATCCACCAGCGAATAAGAATCATCATGCAAACCCAAGCCAGCATTTCAAAGTTTAAAGTCTAGCGAAGCGAAAGTCTTGTCATGATGCTCAATATCCGCGAGCACGGCTATTCGAATAGATTGATTCATTCACACTGCAGTGGATGTACACTTTACCCGTACTCCGCGACAGCCCAACAAATGAGCCTACATCCCAATACATGAGACGGTCACGACAAAGCCTTTCGATAACCTCACTTTGGCAGTACCCGCTCCATGAACTTAAGCCTCATGCACTCTAGCCGTCATTTTCTAGCAGTGAGAGGAGTTCTGGCGCACCCGGGGTAAGGGGAGATTTCATTCATCAAATTAAAATAAATTTCAAATTACCATCGTCTCTTTCACATCTCATCTCATCCATAAGAACCACTATGCAAGGGTACCGCCTCCGCTCGGCTATCTACTCCGCTAGGTCTATACCCATTCGAGAAGTACGGTTGTACTGGCTCGTTTCCCGGCTATCTCATGGCTCGGTCCTTAATTGACCAGGGTCGGCACTTGCCTTTTCCGGAATCCACCCAAATCGTCAAGCCGCCCCAGTCTAAAACATTTGTCTAGTACTTTCATTTTCATCAAAACTCATTTCATCATTCTCATGGCGTTGTGGCGCTCATGTCTCCACATGCCGTATCTCAACTACCTTCCCTAAGGTAGTTGCCCAAGCACATAGCTTTTTATAAAGTCATGAGTATGCATGAGTCTAAGTATAGCATGGCTAAGCGGTTTACCGGAGTTATTCTCCGGTTGTTTGTATCACATCGAGAGTTACAAGGAATAATTCTAAAGGTAATCAATAACAAGGTATGGCATAACAAGTATAGGTAATTTTACATGTATAGCATGCATGTTTAAAGTTTAAAATAATATCATTTCGCAATTGGGATCAACATGTTCAAGGAGTGTGATGACTTGCCTTGCTCGCACACTTGTTGGTTGGGGTCTTCCGTGGAGTCGATGTCGGCTTCTTCAGGTGCAATCCGTACATGCGAAAGATCAATCGAATGCAATTAGAATCTAATATAACACCGAAAGATCGAAAAGAACCATAAAAGCCACGAAGACTATTCCAAGCGCTTAGCCTAAATTTCTACTTGAGGTCGTACGAGGATCGCCAGGGAAAACTCCAAGTTTTGAAATCGGGTTGATGCCCTAGGGTTTTCGCAAAGCGACGATCGTAATTTGTTTGAGGAAATAGAGTTGGAAATATCCGCGAAGGGATTTGTGCTCGAGGTTTTGAAGATTTGAGCACAAAAGAGAAGTATATTTAAATGGCGAGAAGGAAATTAAACAAAATCCAAATTTAGAAACGACGCGAAACAAAATTTCGGAAAAAGTCCTATTTTGATTTTCAAATTTTCCACCGAGAAAACATACAAGAAAATAAGTTATTTTTGCCCAAAATTTTACTCAAGTCTTCTCAAAATATTTTTCCAAATTTTCCAAAATTTTTCCTAATTTTTTCCCTATTTTTCTTTTTCTCTTTTTCTTTCTTTTTCTTTTTCTTTCTCTTTTTTCTGCGCCACTATTCAATGCCCACAAGGTGTTCGACAGTGCATGGGGAAAACGAGGCGGCGGCCAGCGCTAGCACGAAGAAAATAGGACGGCGGCCGGAGCTTACCGGTGACGGCGGCCCTTGGGGAGGTGGCGGGGCTCGGGCGTTGGCGGCGCGCGGCACTACGGCAACGGTGGCGCACGGCGATTTGCGGCGCGGCGGCGCCGGGAGGCGAAGGGGACCGGAGGGAGAGGGGGCGAGGGCGCTCGGGAGGGGAAGAAAGAGGCGGCGACGGTGTGAGAGAAGATGGAGGGGCTCCGGCCTATTTATAGGCGCGGCGGAGAGGGAGGAAACAAGAGAGAAGGGGCCGGCGCGGCGGCTGCCACTGCAGCGGCGCGAGAAGCCGGGCCGGCGCGCGACGCGAGCGCGCACGGGGCCGAGGAGGGCGCAACGACACTTGGCGAGAGCGCGGCGGGGTCCGGCGCTGGCGCGGGCGCGCGGCGCGGACCGCGAGCGGGGCCAAGCGCGGCGGCGCACGCGTGGCGCGCGGTCGCGGGGCGCGGCGGGCCGAGTACGGGCGCGGGCGTGCGAGGGTGCGGGCGTGGGCGCGGGCGCTGCGCGGCGCGTGGCACGGGCGCGGCGCGGCGCGTACGGCCGAGCAACGCGCGGCGGCGCGCATTCGGGGCCGGGTACGGCGTCGAGCATCGATGCGCAATGAACAGTGACGTTTCATAATTTCCCGATTTTTAATTCCTAATTTCCCATTTCTATTTTCTTCCACTCTAAATATTCAAAATAAATTCCAATATTCCCGGATAATTTTTAATATTATATTTTCGACATTTTCCCCACTTTTTATTTTTCCAAATATATTTTCTTATATTTATTTAATTCCCTTTTTCCAAATTTCATAATTCCCTATTTTTAAATTCCAAAAATTTCCTAGATTTCATGCAAATCCCCTAAAATATTTTATTGTCTATTTTACTCCCTAATCAATCTTCCATAATCAACAATTAATATTTTATTTCTCAAATACGCATTTTCATAAATCCACATTCCTTCTCCGATTTTCTTTTAAAATTTCTAATCCTGTATTTCGAAATTTTCTTCCCAGCAAACTCCAAACCATTCGCAAACACCGAGAGGAATTGTTCACTACTAAATTTATGCAACTGAGCTGGCAAACAAAAAGCAACAACTCGAGAGAGAGGCAACAAGCAAAAGTTTTTTGTAAGTTCCGATTTTTACGTTCCGATTTCAATTTCTTCGATTTTCGGAATGTTACAAACCTACCCCCCTAACAATAAATCTCGTCCTCGAGATTTCTTACCGGTTGTTGAGTAGGTGTGGGTATTCAGTCTTCAGAAAATTCTCGCTTTCCTAGGTGGCCTCTTCTTCAGTGTGATTGCTCCATTGTACTTTGTACATGCGCCATGACTTGGTTCGTGTCTTCTTTTCTGCCTCGTCTAGTATCTTTATTGGATGTTCCGGGTATGTGAGATCACTGTTGATATGGATGGTTTCCAAAGGAGCTTGCTCTTCCGGCACTTGCAAGCATTTCTTCAACTGTGACACATGGAACACTGGGTGGACATCGGAGATGTTCTCGGGTAACTCTAGTTGGTAGGCCACTTCACCTCTTCTAGCGCTTATCAGGAATGGGCCCACGTATCTTGGCGCAAGTTTCCCTTTGACTTTGAACCTCTGAGTCCCTCGTAGTGGTGAGACCTTTAGATACACGTAGTCGCCTATATTGAACTCTAAGTCCCTCCGACGAGTATCCGCGTAGCTCTTCTGTCGAGATTGGGGAGCTTGTAATCGATCCCGGATCAAACGGACCTTTTCCTCGGCCTCTTTGATTATGTCAGGCCCAAACACAGCTCGTTCACCGGTTTCTGACCACATCAATGGGGTTCGGCATCGTCGACCGAATAGGTCTTCATTTGGTGACATCTTTAGACTTGCTTGGTAGCTGTTGTTGTAGGAGAATACGGCGTACGGTAAACATCTCTCCCAATCCTTGGTGAAATCCAACGCACAGGCTCTCAACATATCCTCAAGCACTTGATTTGTCCTTTCGGTCTGCCCGTCGGTCTGTGGGTGGTAAGCGGTACTGAAGGCAAGGTGACTTCCGAGTGCCTCATGAACTTTGCTCCAGAAATGGGACGTGAATTGGGTACCGCGATCCGATATAATTCTTTTTGGTACACCATGGAGACACACAATCCTACTCATGTATAGTTCCGCCAGCTTGGCGCTATTGTAATTAGTCTTTACGGGGATGAATCTGGCGGTCTTGGTGAGCCGATCTACTTTTACCCAAATGGAATCATATCCGGCTGCCGTTTTGGGTAGTCCAACGATGAAATCCATGCCTATCTCATCCCATTTCCACTCGGGAATCTTGAGTGGCTGCAGCAAGCCTGCCGATCGTTGATGCTCAGATTTTACCCTTTGGCATACATCACATACGGCTACGTATTCGGCTACGTCCCTCTTCATATTGGACCACTAGTATTCATCCTTCAAATCCTGGTACATTTTCGTGCTTCCTGGATGTAACGAATAGGCGGATTCGTGTGCTTCTTTTAGGATCAACCCTCTCAAACCACCTTGTTCAGGCACGCATATTCTTTTCTTATACCACAGGGTTCCCTTGTCGTCTACCGAAAATTCCTTAGCGCGCCCAGCGGTCATGCGCTCTTTGATCGCTTGAGTTTCTTCATTATCCTTTTGAGCTTCTTCTATTTGAGTCCTCAGAAGGGGTTGGATTTCTAGTGAGTTTACTTCTCCGTGATGAATCAGGTGCAGGTTAAGTCGAGCCATCTCTTCTTGAAGCTCACTGGCCATGCCTTTCAAACTCATATAGTTGCATTGGGCTTTGCGGCTTAGTGCATCGGCCACTACATTTGCTTTGCCGGGGTGGTAATGGATTTCTAGGTCGTAGTCCTTGATCAATTCCAACCACCGTCTCTGACGCAAATTGAGATCGGATTGAGTAAAGAAGTATTTCAGGCTCTTGTGATCAGTATATACATCACAGTGGTTCCCGATCAGATAGTGTCTCCAGATTTTTAATGCATGAACAACTGCCGCTAATTCCAAGTCGTGTGTGGGATAGTTTTCCTCGTGGGGTCGTAACTGTCTCGAGGCATATGCTACGACCTTTCCATCCTGCATTAATGCGCCTCCTAGTCCTTGCCGAGATGCATCACAGTACATCACGAAATCCTTACGGTTGTCAGGTAGGGTTAAGATTGGGGCAGTGGTTAACTTTTCTTTTAGTTGGTCAAAGGCTTCTTGACACTTCTCGTTCCATATGAATTTCTTCTCCTTCTTCAGAAGTTGAGTCATGGGTCATGCTATCGTGGAAAACCCTTCAATGAACCTCCGGTAATATCCGGCCAATCCCAAGAAACTCCGAACCTCTGTCACTAACTTGGGTGCCTTCCATTCTGTAACCGCTTCGACCTTGGCAGGGTCTACTGCTACTCCTCCGGCTGAGACTACATGGCCAAGAAAAGCGACTTCCTTGAGCCAGAACTCGCACTTGCTAAATTTCGCATACAGTTGGTGCTCTCGCAGCTTTTCCAGTACCAATCGTAGGTGCTCCGCATGTTCCTCATCGTCTTTGGAGTAGATAAGTATATCGTCAATAAATACCACCACGAATTTATCCGGATATTCCATGAATACCTTGTTCATCAGATTCATGAAATACGCCGGGGCATTGGTCAATCCAAAAGGACATTACTGTGAACTCATATAAGCCATAACGCATAGAGAATGCTGTTTTGGGAATATCTCTGGCTCTAATCTTCAACTGATGATATCCTGACCGAAGATCAATCTTTGAGAACACTTGTGCACCCTTAAGTTGATCAAATAGGTCATCGATTCGAGGTAGTGGGTACTTGTTTTTGATGGTTACTTCATTCAACGATCGGTAGTCCACACACATTCTCATACTCCCATCCTTCTTTTTGACGAAGAGTACTGGGGCTCCCCAAGGAGAAGAACTAGGGCGTACAAATCCTTTTTTCTGTAGTTCTCTGATTTGCTTCTTGAGTTCTTCTAGTTCGTTGGCCGGCATTCGGTAAGGTCTCTTAGATATGGGGGCAGTACCAGGCATTAGGTCGATGATAAATTCTATGTCACGATCAGGGGGCATTCCGGGCAATTCCTCGGGGAATACGTCTGGGTATTCTTGCACTACTGGCATCCCGCTCAAAGGTAGCATGGTGAATACTCCCACAACTTGTTCGCATAGGATCGGGTTTTGGTCCATAGTTATGTTCATTGATGATCCCCATGGGGTGGATACTGTGACTTCCCTTCGACTACAGTCTATGACTCCATTGTTCTTAGTCAACTAATCCATTCCAAGTATGATATCAATAGTTTGGGGTGATAGTACCATAAGGTTTGAAAGAAATACCACATCTCTAATCCGTATGGGCACATTGATGCAAGCATGGGGCACGATTATGCTTCCCCCAGGCGAGTGTACCAACATGGGTCTCTTAAGTTCTACCTGGTGTAGGTGGTGTTGTTTGCTTACGTGTGAAGATATGAATGAATGCGATGCTCCGGAATCAAATAAGACTTTAATTGGGGTAGAGTTGATAGAGAACATACCCATCAGCACGTTCTGATCCTCCTTCGCTTCTTCAGCACACACATGATTCACTTGTCCGCGTCGGAATCCGGTGGCAGTCTCATTGGGTTGCGGCGTCCTAAATAGACCGTGTCCCGCAGCAGGAGCAGTGGTTCCTCGGACGGCCGTTGCATTGGCGCCGGTACGCACGGGAGTGTTGCGTGGTTTGGGGTAGCTATTGGAGTAGTGCCCAAACTCTCTGCAGTTGAAGCAATTCACATTCCTTCTCCCCGGAGCGGCTAGAGTTGGTGTCGGGGTACGGAACTGGGGTGCAGTCGGCCTGCTGACGTGGTCGGGTGCAGGGGGACGACTGGTGGCCACGACGGTTGGCTTCCATCCGGACGGGGTGGCTCCCTTGGGACGCTGAGGCGCTCCCTGAAGGTGGGCGGGCCATAGCAAGCCTCCTCTTGCGGTTGTTTTCTACCATCTTCTGGTCATGTTCCAACCGTACCACCTTGTTGATAAGACTTTGGAAGCTGACGTGATCTTGGCCGATCATTGGCCCTCTCAGCTCATCGCTCAATCCTTCGATAAATTTATCGATTTTCTCCTCTTCATTTGCCAAGTCATCGGTAGCATATCGAGCGAGTTGCGTGAACTTGTTCAGGTATTCTGCACGGTGGTGTTGCCTTGGCGCAACTCGCGGAATTCGTTCTTCTTCATTCTCATGACGGGTGGTACGAAATTTTTGCGAAAGGCGGCTGTGAACTCTTCCCAGGTTGGTTCTTCGGCGTCTTTTGCCTGTGTCTCCTTGTAGGTGTCCCACCAATCACTTACGGGGCCTTCCAATTGATTGGTGGCAAAAATGACTCTGTCGGTTTCTCGTACCCTGACGAGGGTCAGCTTCTTCTCTATTACTCTTAACCAATCTTCGGCATCCATCGGTTCGTCGGCCGTGGAGAATGTAGGCGGCTTAGCTCGCATAAACTCTCCCAAGCTTGATCCTCCGCGATTCCCTTGGTTGTTGGCGATTGCTTGAAGCAACTGGGTTTGCAAAGCCATAACCTCCGCCAGGGTGGAGGGATTAGGCTCCGGTGGGTTCTCGTGGGATGTTGCAGCTCTGCGACGATGCGCCATCTGAAGGAGGTAGATGAGTTAAGAGATTGGACCTACTAAGGTCATGGTTTCTAGGTGATTTGACTTCAAGTTGCCTTTATATGATCTTTGAACAAAGCAAGCATGGTAGAATAAACTTATTAATAGCATACCATAAAACGATACATAGGTCCATAGGATTACACCAAAGGGGATACAATGGACTGCACATACACAGTCCCACATGACATAATGCGAAAGCTACATCATACTACTGCCATTGGCTACTAGGGAAGGGTGTGATCCTTGCTGCCAAACCATCCAAAGCAAGGTCAAAGTTGAGGCGGTCCTCTCGCCTAATCATCCAACCAACCGCAGGAGCCCGGTGCAGGAAGGGGGTGATCCTCTGCTGAAGCAAATCGAAGTTCCCATGGCTCAGAGGTGGTGGCCTCGGAGTCATGCTTGATCTTCCTGCTTGGTGGTCGGGTACTCTTCCGAGCAGTCTTGCGGGTGAGGGGACCTTCGGTGTGAGTCAGGCGATGAGTTGGAGCTGTCTCCTCTGCTGGATCAGTATCACTGGACTCCCATTTGATTTCCATAGGCTCTATCTCGGACTCGTAGTCGGTACTGATCTGGATGGGGTTCCCTTCTCCCGAACCAAGCTCAGATAGTACAGCCATGGAGTTCGAGGTAGGTTCCATCGAGGTAGCAGCAGTGGGGTCTACCAGGTATGGTGCCGACTCTGTGCTCAACATAAAGGCCTGCTCCATCATGGCTTGAAAAGTGTTCAGACATGTTGGAGTCATGAGGTAGTAGTGGTTGGGTACCGGGCGGGAGGTGTTGGTACAACTTCGGTGGAAGTACTGCGGCGGGAACGGGTGGGAGCGAAGTTGTTCTTCCAGTGGTTGACTCGTTGTTTGCTCTTCATGAGCTGCTCTTCCAGCTCCACCAGGGCTTCTCCACGGGCCATGTAATGGTCAGAGAGCTGCTCATACTGGGCACCGTTGGCCTGTAGCTGAGTCTGCAGCAAGTTGATCTGATCCCCGCAGCTCTGGTGTTCCTCGACCAGATCATTGAGGCGTCGCTGCTGGTCGTCGATCTCGAGAAAAGCTTCCTCATAGCAGTCATCCGCTGTTTCTGCCCAGCGGGATAGATGGGTGACCATAGGATTGTAGCAGTAGGGGGTGGCTTCCACGGTGCAGACCGGATTGCCTTCCTCACGATAGGGGTGGTGCACAAACTCAGTCACGGTGAGCTCGGCACGATGAATAGCGTTGAGGCGGAGGAACGCTTCACGGGCCACGTCTTGAATAGCTGCTTCCACTAGATCTCGGTGGTAACGGGTGTGGAAGCAAAAAGGTGTCTCACTCCCCATGCGGGCCTCCACTGAAACTGCTGCTTCCCATACCGGATATCCCTCGGTGCCATGCCTCCTGATCTGGTAAGTGGGTGGCTCTGGGTACCTTAGACACCACAGCAATGACTGGAGTTGCGCCACGAATCCCTCATCCCGTGGAATGGTGATTTCCCAAACTCCGACATGGTCCGACATCTGCTTTTGAAAGCAACTTAGGGTCATAGAGAGAGAGAGAGATAATATCAAAACCATTTGGGTAAAAGAAATGGAGATAAAGGTATAGGAAAAAGTATGTTTGTCCTTTCAAAAATAATAGTTTGTGAAATGATCCTACGCAGGGATACTTTCCTTTAGCCAACTAGTCAGGGGTAGGACGCCAGTTGGTCTTATCCTACAGTCGCATGGCTCTGATACCAGCTCTGTGGACCCCCGTTTTTGGAACGGGAATCTTTCGTATTCTTAGTACCATTTCCCTGGATCGAGTAGTTTGGTACCCACGAAATACAGTACTGAATAATCAGGTGCACATGCACGAATAGTCTTACAACGAAATTATTACAATAATGGGCCCGGAGGCAATGTCCATCACATAGGACCTCATGGTCCGGATACAACCCAAAAGTAGAAATTAGATAAGGCAGCAGAATAAAGGCAGCGGCTTGTCAATTGCCACAGGCAACGACCGGAGACTAAGACCTAGTAAGCGCCATCAGCTTCCTCACCTTCCTGGTAGTAGGCATATGGATCCTCCGATTCTTCATTTTCACCATCTGAAGGTTTGTGCGTATAGCAAGGGTGAGTACCAACCGTACTCAGCAAGCCAACACGGAAGTGATGCATATGATAGGGTTATTCAAGGAATGGCTGGTGCTCTTTTGCATAAAGCCAATTTTCACAAATCTTTTCACAAGCCTAACAACTAGCCAAGTCAAGTTTTAGTTCCATAGTTCATTAATTTGGCGACGGTTCTGTCTACCATCCATCGTGATTCCAAGGATGGCTTCCGCCTCCGGTTCGTCATGGTTTTGGGAGTCCACCCCTTCTCGCATCTCGAGAAGTTGATCCACCGAATAAGAATCATCATGCAAACCCATCCCAGCATTTTAAAGTTTAAAGTCTAGCCAAGCAAAAGTCTTGTCATGATGCTCAATATCCGCGAGCACGGCTATTCGAATAGATTGATTCATTCACACTGCAGTGGATGTACACTTTACCCATACTCCGCGACAGCCCAACAAATGAGCCTACGTCCCAATACATGAGACGGTCACGGTAAAGCCTTTCGATAACCTCACTTTGGCAGTACCCGCTCCATGAACTTAAGCCCTCATGCACTCTAGCCGTCATTTTCTAGCAGTGAGAGGAGTTCTAGAGCACCCGGGGTAAGGGGAGATTTCATTCATCAAATTAAAATAAATTTCAAATTACCATCGTCTCTTTCACATCTCATCTCATCCATAAGAACCACTATGCAAGGGTATCGCCTCCGCTCGGCTATCTACTCTGCTAGGTCTATACCCATTCGAGAAGTACGGTTGTACTGGCTCATTTCCCGGCTATCTCATGGCTCGGTCCTTAATTGACCAGGGTCGGCACTTGCCTTTTCCGGAATCCACCCAAATCGTCCAGCCGCCCCAGTCTAAAACATTTGTCTAGTACTTTCATTTTCATCAAAACTCATTTCATCATTCTCATGGCGTTGTGGCGCTCATGTCTCCACATGCCGTATCTCAACTACCTTCCCTAAGGTAGTTGCCCAAGCACATAGCTTTTTATAAAGTCATGAGTATGCATGAGTCTAAGTATAGCATGGCTAAGCGGTTTACCGAAGTTATTCTCCGGTTGTTTGTATCACATCGAGAGTTACAAGGCATAATTCTAAAGGTAATCAATAACAAGGTATGGCATAACAAGTATAGGTAATTTTCCATGTATAGCATGCATGTTTAAAGTTTAAAATAGTATCATTTCACAATTGGGATCAACATGTTCAAGGAGTGTGATGACTTGCCTTGCTCGCACACTTGTTGGTTGGGGTCTTCCGCGGAGTCGACGCCGGCTTCTTCAGGTGCTATCCGTACGTGCGAAAGATCAATCGAATGCGATTAGAATCCAATATAACACCGAAAGATCAAAAAGAACCATAAAAGCCACGAAGACGATTCCAAGCGCTTAGCCTAAATTTCTACTTGAGGTCGTACGAGGATCGCCAGGGAAAACTCCAAGTTTTGAAATCGGGTTGATGCCCTAGGGTTTTCGCAAAGCGACGATCGTAATTTGTTTGAGGAAATAGAGTTGGAAATATCCGCGAAGGGATTTGTGCTGAGATTTGAGCACAAAAGAGAATTATATTTAAATGGCGAGAAGGAAATTAAACGAAATCCGAATTTAGAAACGACGTGAAACAAAATTTCGGAAAAGTCCTATTTTGATTTTCAAATTTTCCAACGAGAAAACATACAAGAAAATAATTTATTTTTGCCCAAAATTTTACTCAAGTCTTCTCAAAATATTTTTCCAAATTTTCCAAAATTTTTCCTAATTTTTTCCCTATTTTCTTTTTCTCTTTTTCTTTCTTTTTCTTTTTCTTTTTCTTTCTCTTTTTTCGCGCCACTATTCAATGCCCACAAGGTGTTCGACGGTGCACGGGGAAAACAGAGGCGGCGGCGCGCTAGCGCGAAGAAAATAGGGCGGCGGCCGGAGCTTACGGCGACGGCGGCCCTGGGGGAGGTGTGGCGGGGCTCGGGCGTTGGAGGCGCGCGGCACTACGGCGCGACGCGGCGCACGGCGATTTGCGGCGGCGGTGCTCGGGAGGCGAAGGGGACCGGAGGGAGAGGGCGGCGAGGGCGCTCGGGAGGGAAGAAAGAGGCGACGACGGTGTGGGAGAAGATGGAGGGGCTCCGGCCTATTTATAGGCGCAGCGGAGAGGAGGAAACGGGAGAGAAGGGGGCCGGCACGGGGCCGAGGAGGCGCGGCGAAACTTGGCGAGGCGCGCGGGGGTCGCGCGGGCGCGGGCGCGCGAGGCGCGGACCACGGGCGGGGCCGAGCGCGGCGGCGCACGCGTGGCGGCGCGGTCGAGGGCGCGGCGGGCCGAGTATGGGCGCGGCGCGCGGCGCGAGCGACGCGGCGGCGCGCATCCGTGGTCGGGTACGGCGTCGAGCATCGATGCGCAATGAACGATTACGTTTCATAATTTTTTGATTTTTAATTCCTAATTTCCCATTTCTATTTTCTTCCACTCTAAAAATTCAAAATAAATTGTAATATTCCCAGGATAATTTTTAATATTATATTTTCAACCTTTTCCCCACTTTTTATTTTTCCAGATATATTTTCTTATATTTATTTAATTCCCTTTTCTCAAATTTCATAATTCTCTATTTTTAAATTCCAAAAATTTCCTAGATTTCATGCAAATCCCCAAAATATTTTATTGTCTATTTTACTCCCTAATCAATCTTCCATAATCAATAATTAATATTTTATTTCTCAAATACGCATTTTCATAAATCCGCATTCCTTCTCCAATTTTCTTTTAAAATTCCTAATCCTGTATTTCGAAATTTTCTTCCCAGCAAACTCCAAACCATTCACAAACACCGAGAGGAATTGTTCACAACTAAATTTATGCAACTGAGCTGGCAAACAAAAAGCAACAACTCGAGAGAAAGGCAACAAGCAAAAGTTTTTTGTAAGTTTCGATTTTTACATTCCGATTTCAGTTTCTTCGATTTTCAGGATGTTACATGCGAGCTTGATGGGGCAAAGACCGATTGATAATTCATCGGTCAATTGTGATACTATTTTGGTTACACCTATTGCTAAGACCAGAATTATTCATGATTCTCTTTCTATTGTTCCTATTGATTTTGACGACAAGAAGGTGTTGATTCGGCCTAGTCAAGCCGAATCCACAAAAGGGAAGAATGTTATTATTGGGGATCCTCGACCCGAGATAATTAGGATCAATAATGCTAAGGCCGAAGATCGTAAAGTTACAAAAGATGAGTCATCTAGTTATATAAAAACTAAGAAGCCGAAGCTCACTTTTGAGATGCTTATGGCTAAATACAAGAAGGGATTAGCTGGTCAACGATTTGATAATCGTACTGGTGATATAAAAAGACCAAGATCGCTTCCTAGAAAGAGATTTTGTCAAATGCCAAAACAATCGGAACCATCAACAATATCAACTCCATATGAACCTCCGGTTGCGGTGCCATGGTATCCATATCCAATATCACTATACGGTTATCCTGTTATGTATTATATGCCATGGATGCTTCAACCACCTATGTCGTTTCATCAAGAATGGAAAGAATCGCCTAGGTCAGTACCAAAACATTCATACAACACAAGACAAGACCGTTTCTCACAAAAGAATCGGTTCGGTGGATCAAAGGCGAACAAGGTGAAGAGGGTGTGGGTGAGAAAATAAGTCAAAGCTCCGGAGGTTGATACTATCAAGGAGGAGTCTCAAGATGTTCAAGTACCTACTGGAGATGCGACAAATGAGCTACAAGTAGAGAAGACCGAAGCCGACATCGTGACTGCCAACAATGGTGGTTTGACCGAGGCAGTTGAGCGGTCTAACTACCAGCCTACTACCGGTCTGACCGAACCATCAGGCCGGTCTAACCGACAGCATGGCGCTGGTCTGACCGCGCTCAGAGGCCGGTCTGACCAGGAGGCATCTGAGATGAGTGGGAAGAATAAGGGCAACACAGAAGCTTCCACTTTGACCACAAGTATCAAAAATCATTGTTTGGCTCCTAGGAAACAACCACAGCCAAAGTGGATACCTTCCGGCTTATCTCGCCCTCAAAAGAGAAGGCTACAACGTCTTCGAGCCATATGTCAAAAAGAAAAGAAGGCCGAAGATGTGAAGAACAAGACATGTGATGATTTGAAGCCTCGAATATCGCATAAGCAAGTGTGGAGACCCAAGAAAGTAAAAGCTAAGAGACTGGTGATTTTCCAAAGTAGTAGTAAATCCAATTTGAAGAGAGAAAAATCTTCGGTCATTAGAGAAAACTCTCCTTCGCATGTTGCTATGGATGCTACTACAATGTTTATAGTGCCTTCGAAATCGTGCAATCAAGAAAGCCGATTTTACTCGGGGGACAAGAAAATATGCTCATGAGGAAATCAAGAAAGATGAACGGCGATGGATACAACATCACATCTTTGAGCCGCCGTTTGTTGGATGCTAAGGCAAGGTATGGGTTTATCGTGCTCATCATTATAGTATGTCTATACCATGTTAGAACATTGCTTGTTATCTAGCACATGTGTATTTTGCTTATCGAATTGATATTATGCATACATGTTGAAAATGCCAATTTTGAGTTGTATAATTGGCAAGTTGGCATATAATTTATTTAAAGTATGATTTGGCTCATTGGTCTTTAATATTTATTAAAAGCCAAATCATGCATCTTTTGATGAATCACCATAGAAAATATATATTTCATAATTATTGCATCATGAAATTTTGCTTCTTAGTAATCCGGCTAATGTCAATGGTCAATGTGAAATGATTTGTTCTAGAGTTGTTTCTTTAGGAACATTGGCATTGTTATAATATTTTGCATACATGTTTAAGCCGATTACTTACACTTGTAGTTTATTGGAATTCATGCATGTGAGACATATGACTTTGGTGATTCATTATTGATCATACTTCAAGTGGCTAAGTGTTTTTGATGCCTTGCTGATTATTGTTTCAAAAGCCACTTGAATTAGTATTCATCTAGGCATATTAATTGCATGTTATAATTTTCATATGTCTAGAAAGAAGGAATTTTGGTCCAATAATTTGATATACCAAGCATCTGGCTATAATATCAAAAAGGGAGTATTTTAATACTGGACAAGCCGATGCTTGATTCTTTGGGCAAAATTGGCGAGGACAAAGATCGCAGGCGGTCTGACCAGTGCATCGCCGCCGGACCATGGATGGCAGGCGGTCTGACCGGCGCATTGCTTTTGGTCGACCGTGGATGGTCGGCGGTCGACCAGCTTTGCTTGGCCGGTCGAGATCGGGTTTGAACAAGAAGCTGAGGGGCATGATACAGTTGATTTAGAGACCGAATTAATTGTAAATTTGGATTTTTGTGCTCAGGAGACAGAAGAAGGCTAGAGAATTGCTTTGATCGAGTATTTGAAAAGATCCTAGTCTTGGGGTCGTTCCAAGGTTGGACTTTAGATTTGATAGGTCAAATTTATCCTTCATCATCGAAAGGGCGTCGGTCCGTGCTAGTTACGGTGGAGTACTTCAGTAAGTGGGCCGAAGTCGTGCCGCTCAAGAATATGACACGCATGGAGGTAATTGACTTTATCTTGGAGCATATTATTCATAGATTTGGTATTCCTCAAACTTTAACTATGGATCAAGGAGCTTCTTTTATGTCCAAGGAGGTGAAAAGTTTTGCCGAATTTTATGGTATTAAATTGTTGAGTTCTTCTCCTTACTACGCTCAGGCTAATGGACAAGCCGAGTCGAGTAATAAAACTTTGTTAAAACTAGTCAAAAAGAAGATCGAGGAACATCCAAAGAGGTGACATGAGGTGCTTTCTGAGGCATTGTGGGCGCATAGAACATCTAAACATGGTGCTACCAAGGTAACCCCTTTTGAGTTGGTCTACGGACAAGAAGCCATTTTACCAGTTGAGGTGAATCTTGGCTCTCTTTGATATATAAAGCAAGACGATTTGTCGGTTGAAGATTATAAGACCTTGATGGGAGATAATCTTGAGGAGGTGATCGACACACGTTTGAAGGCTTTGGAAGAAATAGAGAAAGAGAAGAAGAGAGTGGCTAAAGCATATAACAAAAGGGTGAAGGCAAAGACATTCCAAGTAGGAGATCTGGTATGGAAAAAATTTTTGCCTTTGGGTTCTCGATCTAAAGAATTCGGTAAGTGGTCACCAAGTTTGGAAGGGCCTTGTCGGATATGCGGAATCGTTCGAGGGAATGTGTATTTTCTGGAGACACTTCAAGGAGAGCGTATTCAGCGAGCTATCAACGGTAAATACTTGAAGAAATACTTCCCAAGTGTTTGGCAAAATGCTTAGGAAGTTTTTTGGCCGGTAATTAGATTATCACCCTGAGTCAAACATATTCTATGCTTTTAGATTCACGATGTTCATCATAAAAGGCAGGGGGCATGTGTTTACACCCAAAAATGGCACCTAGAATTGAAATAGGGAAATTGCCAATATTTGGGAAATTTGTCGGTTTCCTTTAGAGGGCAGTCGACCGCCATCTATGGGCCGGTCGACCGGGACTAAGGGCGGTCGGACCGACGACATGTGGCTAGTCTGACCGGCTGTGAACGACCAAATTTGGTAACCAAATCCCCGGGTTCAGAGCCAAGATTGGATCAGAATCGGATCGGGGCGCGGTCGGTGGAAAAAAGCAGAAGCCGCATCGGCTAAGACCGAATCGGTTGGGAAACTAGTCGGATGAGGACAAATCGGATAAGGATGGTCAATAGCCGATTCCGATCAGGAGATGGAAATTGAATCGATCCCGAAAAAGGAGCATAAAGATAAATATTGGATTCATTTCCCAAATCTTCGTTAAAGATATTGCCATCTACGGATAGAGTCCTGTAACGGCAATCGTATCTGTAAATTAGGAAGTTATTAGATTTTCCTTTTGTAACGTGGTATGTGATTGTGTCCTGAGATATTGTCATACTGTAAATAGTAGATAAGGTAAAAACCGTGGCCTACACGGATATTTATATGCCTGGGTATAAATAAGACCCGAGGGCTATTTGTAAACATCAACAAACATACAATCAATCAATCTCTGCGCATCACCACCCTTTTTTATTTTAGACGAGTTCCTGCTCTTGTTAGGGCTGCATCGTTTCTGATCTCGAAACAAGGTAATGATTTGTCATTAGTGGTTTGTATCAAAGGGAGTAGTGCTTCCATCGTCATGATACTCTAGTTTTTGTGGTATAAACTGTGCAATTTATCATACACGGCCTATAATCTAGAGCAATTTCTAAATCTATCTTACGATCGGCTGATTTCTATCTAAGATCGTAGCCGATAAGGACAGATCCAGGGGTTGAATTGGATTATATGTTGTGTCTACTGTCGCGAGGGGTTAACATTGACTCATACAGATCTGATATTTCTTTTTGTACTTAATTCTGCATCTAATCGACCTATTAAGTCACTCTTAGAACTATTAAGATATGTTTAGCTTAATGTTAACCATTAGGGACAGCGCTGGAGTTTTAGCCAGCCTTATCTGTTTTAGTTATCTTTAGTTTTAATTGCTATTAGATATATTAAAACTGCTTTTTATATTAAGATCATAATCTATCTAAGTGCCCTAAGCCAGTATCAATCTGTCATGCCATGTGGACAGCCGATTGATCTAGGTCTAGCACATTTAGATCAGATTAATATGTTTTTATAAAATGTATCGGAGTATTAGCCGATTCACATTAGATCTGCAGTATCGGCTAAGTTATCAACGCAGATAATTACTACCCTAATGCGCTTTTAGCCTAAGTGTTTTATACTGTCTCGGCTATGCCGATCTATCCCAATCACTTAGTTTAAGTGCGCTTTGGGATAGTAATTATGTGTAAATTGATGCCTTCAGCTGATCTTGTAGGATCTAATTTCAACTTAATGTCTATTTCTTGTTTCCTGTTGGTTATAGGATCAAACCAACTGGCACGCCCTCAATTCACCAGAGGCGACCAATTTGGACCTGCACTAGAGTAAAGCAAATCTCTCAGGCCAGTGCGTGGGAATCGAATTTCTCATCAACACGCTTTTGGCACGCCCAGTGGGACCAAGTGTAGACTTCCGAATTCAACACAATATCCAGCGACAAGAAGCCAGAAATCAACGAGGAAAACGTCATCCCGCTGAGGATTGAACAACTGTCAGCTGAGCAACTAGCCGACTACAAACAGATGGTCGAGCAGCTGCAGGCTAATTACCTGCAATCCTTCACCCAGACCAGATCTGGGGCTGTCGTCCAGAAGTTTAAGTTCAAGCTCAAAGACCTCAACACATCCTCCGAGGAGGACAGGAAGGGGAAGAATAAAATGGAGGATGTTAAACAAGAACAAGACAATTCGGAACTACACACCCTGCAAGACCGAATCGACTCGGCTGTGCATCAAGCCCTTATCAACCAAAGTGGCATACTGGTCAACACTCTCAACAATATGATAGCCACCGTGGTTGATTCAAAGATAGCCGATCAGTTGCAAAGAGGGCCAACCTACTTCACTGACGGCCAATTCCCGGGCTACAGGGTGTTGGCAACCCAAAATCAGCTAACACCGCTGCCTGCGCAGCCAAATCCACCAGGAGGGGCCCCAATCCAGCCCAACGTGCACAGATCGGCTTCAAGGCCGCAACCCTTCATCTTGAACCGACGACAGCCTCCTTCCCAGGAGCAATTGGTGAGCATGTTTGACCTCAATCGGCGACCTGAGCCGGTTGGCAACCTCGTTCCAGGGCCACACCACAACCCCAGCGGCCATCGGCTCCCTCCTGAGCAGTCATCACCACTGGCGAATCGGCCGCCTCTAGCTGTTAATCAACTCTAATACCAATATCCAGGGGGCCAACATGATCACCAGTATCAGCCTCAAACGCCACCACCACTTCAGTATCGGCAAGGACCCATGCCGTATGAACAATACGAGCCGATACCCTAAGCTCAAGACAACAGACCTTGGGTCGATCTGATTGCCAATGTAATGCGTGATCAATTTGGTCTCAAGCCAAAGAACTCTGATTACATGTACCGGTATCCGTATCTGGAACACTTCGAGAGAGTACCACTACCAAACTGGTACAAGGTGCCAGGATTCTCCAAGTTTTCTGGGCAGGACAACGTATCTACTTACGAACACATCAGTCGATTCCTGGCTCAATGCGGGGAAGCATCGGCTACAGACGCGCTCAGAGTCCGCCTGTTCCCGCTCTCATTGTGTGGATCGACTTTTACCTGGTTCTTGTCGCTGCCACATAACTCAATACAGAGCTGGGCCCATCCGGAGAAACAATTCCACAGCTATTTCCATTCCGGCAACCATGAGATGAAACCGTCGGACTTAACCAGCATCAGACAGAAGCACAAAGAATCGGTCCAAGATTATATTCAATGTTTCAGAGAAATGAGGAACCGATGCTACAATCTGATCTTATCGGACTCCCAGCTGGCCGATTTGGCATTTCATGGTCTTCTGCCACCAATCTGCGAAAGGTTTTTGGCTCAAGATTTCGAGAGCCTGGCCCACTTGGGCCAGAAAGTGACGGCCCACGAGCAGAGATTTCAAGAATCTAAGAAGGCCTTCAAGAAAGTCGCGCACGTCACCTATGCAACTGACACAGAATCAAGCGATAGCGATGCAGAGGTGGCAACAGCCGAGTGGACCAGGAACAAGAAAGCAATAACCTGCCAATGGTTGAAAAGGTCGGCCAAGGAAGAGAAATATGACTTTGATATCACTAAAGCTGACAGGATCTTCGATCTGTTGTTGAAGGAGAAGCAAATTCGGCTACCAGACAACCACGTTATCCCATCAGCCGATGAGCTCAAAAATAAAAAATACTGCAAGTGGCACAACACCACCTCCCACAGCACGAACGACTGCAAGGTGTTCAGGCAGCAAATCCAATAGGCCATTGAAGCTGGGAAGATAAAGTTCGAAGAATCGGCAAAGCCGATGAAGGTTGATGGCAACCCCTTCCCGATCAACATGGTCCAAACTGGCCACAGGCGAGCTAATCGGCAGCACCGAATGACGAACAGTTCAGCCGAAAAAGTTAGCGCCGACGCAGGATCACCCCACAGAGAGCCGATTGCAGATATGACTGCGTCAATCAACATGGTGCACACCAACGCATGATCGGCCGATCGTCGGCATAGGCAGTACAGCCTGTTGCGATTCCAACGTAGGATCCAAGAGGAAGAAGAGAGCCGGTGCGGTAAGCCAAACAAAAGGGCGCCGGATCGGCTGGGCATGGCATACTACCACCGCCACGACGGTTGTGATCCGCATTGGCATTGCGAGTTCTTCAGGTTCTGCTGGGAGCAAGGAATGAGGTTGCCAACCCTCGAAAATTGCCCAGCGTGCAGTATTTACAGAGAGGACGAGTATAGGGAACCACAACTGAAAAGTTCTAACCTATTCGTCCCCCGAGTCGTTTGGCTCAACCAGCGTAAGCCTTCTATTCATGATTGGCTCGGTTCCATTCACCAAGACTTCTTCCAGGATGAACTCGCTAGGGTCTAAGTTTGTTTCGGCATTGTTGAACTCGCTAGGGTCTAAGTTGCTGATCGGCCCTAACAATAACTGATTGGGGCTAACAAGGTCTGGGATGGCGATTTGGTGGGTGAGGTGCTGCGAATTAGACGATAGAAGAACGAGATTACAGAGGGTAAAAAGCCAAGTCACAAGGAGAAAAGGGCTACAGTCGATGGAACTTACCTCTGGGTACTCTGCCTGAGCCGTGTCAGAGCGAGTACTTGAAGACACCATTAATGGTTGTGATCGCTGCCGCAGAGAGGGTTGCCGGATAGGTCGTGCTTTGGTTTCTGACGAGGTCGCCGAGAAAACAGAAAGGTTTTTTCTGGCTAGGGCTTAAGGATGCAAAAGTGACAGCGTAGCTTGGTTTGGCGCAAGGCGGGCATTATTTAAAGAGTTTTTTGTGATAGTCGAAACAGATTCAATCTAGAGTTGTGTGGGAGTTCGAAACAGTGTCAAGTCCGTGATACTATCATATCACGGACTTGGGGGCATGTGCTAACGACCAAATTTGGTAACCAAATCCCCGAGTTCAGAGCCAAGACTGGATCGGAATCGGATCAGGGGCGCAGTCTGCAGAAAAAAACAGAAGCCGCATCGGCTAAGACCGAATCGGCTGGGAAACCACTCGAATGAGGACGAATCGGGTAAGGATGGTCAATAGCCGATTCCGATCAGGAGATGGAAATTGAACCGATCCCGAAAAAGGAGCATAAAGATAAATATTGGATTTGGTTCCCAAATGTTCGTTAAAGATATTGCCATCTATGGATAGAGTCCTGTAACGGTAATTGTATCTGTAAATTAGGAAGTTATTAGATTTTCCTTTTGTAATGCGGTATGGGATTATGTCCTGAGATATTGTCGTACTATAAATAGTAGATAAGGTAGAAACCGTGTCCTACACGGATATTGTTATGCCTGGGTATAAATAAGACCCGAGGGCTCTTTGTAAACATCAACAAATATACAATCAATCAATCTTGGCGCATCGCCACCCTTTTTTATTTTATACGAGTTCCTGCTCTTGTTCGGGCTGCATCGTTTCTAATCTCCAAACAAGGTAATGATTTGTCATTAGTGGTTTGTATCAAAGGGAATAGTGCTTTCATCGTCATGATACTCTAGTTCTGGTGGTATAAACTGTGCAATTTATCATACACTGCCTATAATCTAGAACAATTTCTAGATCTATCTTACGATCGGTTGATTTCTATCTGAAGATCGTAGCCGATAAGGACAAATCTAGGGGTTGAATTGAATTATATGTCATGTCTACCATCCCGAGGGGTTAACATTGACTCATACAGATCTGATATTTCTTTTTGTACTTAATGCTGCATCTAATCGACCTATTAAGTCGCTCTTAGAACTATTAAGATCTGTTTATCTTAATGTTAACCATTAGGGACAGCGCTGGAGTTTCAGCCAACCTTATCTGTTTTAGTTATCTTTAGTTTTAATTGCTATTAGATATATTAAAACCGCCTTTTACATTAAGATCTTCATCTATCTAAGTGCGCTAAGCCAGTATCAATATGTCATGCCATGCTGACAGTCAATTGATCTAGGTCTAGCACATTTATATCAGATTAATATCTTTTTATAAAATGTATCGGAGTATTAGTCGATTCACATTAGATCCGCAATCACATTAGATCCGCAATATCGGCTAAGTTATCAACGCAGATAATTACTACCCTAATGTGCTTTTAGCCTAAGTGGTTTATACTGTCTCGGCTATGCCGATCTATCCCAATCACTTAGTTTAAGTGCGCTTTGGGATAGTATAATTATGTGTAAATTGATGCTTTCAGCCGATCCTGTAGGATCTAATTTCAACTTAATGTCTATTTCTTGTTTCTTGTTGGTTATAGGATCAAACCAACTGGCACGCCCTCAATTTACCAGAGGTGACCAATTTGGACCTATACTAGAGTAAAGCAACTCTCTCAGGCCAGTGTGTGGGAATCGAATTTCTCATCAACACCGGCAGAGTCCGAAACCTAGACGATTTTATCGATACTCGGGTTTCCTTGCTCCATAAGATATGTTTTGGGTTTTTTGAGATGTTTATCCCAAATTGGACGTGGAGGAGGGCCTGTAGAAGGCAAGACCAACCCCTATTTAAGGGTTAAGGCTGGTTCAATTGGCAATAGACATACAGAATACTCAAGATCAATCTAGTTTCTAGTTTTTAGCCAATTGAATCGTTCTTTTACTTTTTCCACATTGGTTCGTCCATGTTTGTCGATTTGCACTGTAAATCGTCCGTCGCCGTTGCGAGGGTGCGACATCTCTTTGTAGGTTTGTCCTGAACACCTTCCGTTTGCCCATGAGACGGGTAGTTATCCATCGTTCTACTCAAATCGGCTCCGCTAGCCGGTTTAATCTACAAAACCCATCTTGGCTTAGTTTTTGCTAGATCGAGGTGGTTGGCGACTCCATATCACTGCAAAACGTTTAGGTGTGTCGATCGTGTTTGTCTTCTTGCCAAAAAAGTCGCCAACACTCACCTTCTTGGGACTCTTCCTATAGTGTACTTGCTCCATCCCAATATATATATTTTTATATGGTCCTTGATATTACACTTTATCTATTAACTTATTTCGTAATATATATATATATTATCAACAACTATAATGTTTATGTGTTCTACACAACGACCGCAGGCCGTTCGCAGTAGCACACAACAAGGATGGCCACAGCCTACAGGTCAACTCACGGCACTAAGAGCCGACTACAGGCATGTTGGTCTAGGATGGACCGATAGGGGCCCGTTCTGGTCTTGACCAACATGACATCTTAGATGAGGAAAACATCTATTTTGGCAACCTCAATTATTGTCCAAATCTAATTCATATTGATCAACCACAAAACTGTAAAATCAAAGTGTGTTCGACTCTTCTATGGTGATGAACAATTGACATATGTGTTTATTGGTTTTGATATTTTGAGATTATTGGCGAAGTGGTTTTGGAGATGATTGGATTTTCGAACGGTGAATAGTGGACTGTTGTTACGTGTTTCGGTCAGACCGAGCTTGTGCTACCGGTCAGACTGACTGACCCAATTCAATTCCAGATCGATTTCTTATCTGTTTCGGTTTCGGGTAGTTTCTTTGCTTATCCTTGATTATTTTGTGTTTCAATGCGTATGAATATTGTTGTGTGCTGACATTGAGTCAAGTTGGAGATAGCTTGTTCTCGGATATGGTTTCTTTGTTTAATTCATGTGTAGGTAATCTTTACGCCTCGGGAGAGTATTGCCGGTGATGAATTTGGAGTCAACTTGGAGATAAGGTGACGTCCGGATGGCAAGAGATCATGCAGGATACTTAGGATAAAGATTAATGCACGTAGTTTGTGAAGTTTCAATATGGCATACGATGGAGATATTGTGTGCGTATGGGATGCGGAGTTATAATTTTGGAAGGAGTGCAAAATTGTTACGATTGGAGTTTGTAAAGTTTGTTTCTTGTACGGGAAGGTTTCCTAGTGGATTAGGACTTTTTGTATGAGTAGGATTCGTGGCTTTGGGCTGCCTACCTCATGTATAAATAGAGAGGGAAGGTGTGGCTTCCCGGTAAGAGTTTTAGAGAGAGTTGAGTTGCGAGAAAGTTAGGGTTCTGAGTTTTTGTTGAAATTTTGTGAAGAGTGTTGTTGTTGCACTTTGTAAACACAGAGAGAAGTAATATATTTTCAATCTACTTTGAGAGTTCTTTGATTTGTATTTTCTCGGGTGCGACGGTCCAACTAAAGGAATAACTATGGTTAGACCGGCAGCTACTCATCGGTCAGACCGTTCGGAGTACCGTGGTTAGACCGGCGCACTGTGGGTAGCGACTTCAACAACATCTGGCGGTCAGACCATATCTACACCTACGGTTAGACCAGAGGTATACAGGCGGTCAGACCAGCGCAACAAGTTTGGTCAGACCGATCTACATCGAATCTCGAGGGTAACTTTTAGTTCCGCTTGAAGTTTGGTTTTTGGGGATACCAACCATTCACCCCCTTCTGGTTGGCTTAGTTTGGGTATTTGGTCCTAGAAGTGGTATGAGAGCCTTGTTTTTTTCTTTGGATTTTTACCAATCTAGAGTTTTTAAGCCATGTCTGATAAATTTTCAACTAAGTCACATGTTTTCGATGGTACGGATTTTGTTAATTGGTGTAGTAAGATGCAATCTTATATTATGGCTCAAGATTATGATGTTTGGCAAAAGGTTGCTCTTCCTTATGAGATTCCTGAAGTTATTAATACTGAGGCTTTGAAAACTGAGTTTAATAACAATTGCAAAGCTCGTAATATTTTGTTGAATGGGATTTCTCGTTCGGATTTTGATCGTGTGTCACATCTTAATACCGCCAATGAGATTTGGGTTGCTTTGAGAAACTTTCATCAAGGAACTAATAACATTAAAGAACTTCGTCAAGATCTTTTCAAAAAGGAGTACATAAAATTTGAGATGAAACCTGCAGAAGCTTTGGATGATTATCTTGGTAGATTTAACAAAAATTTGAGTAATCTTAGATCTGTTGATTGTGCTTATGATACAAATTATCCACAATATGAGGTTTCTCGTCACTTTTTGAATGGTCTTGATATGTCTATTTGGGAGATGAAAGTCACCTCTATTCAAGAGTCTGTTGATATGTCTACTCTGACTTTGAATTCACTTTACATAAAACTCAAAACTCATGAGATGAATATTCTTTCTCGAAAAATTGATTCTAAGTCTAGTGCCTTGGTTTCTTCTTCAACTTCCTTGGATGTTGTTGCTTCTTCGTCAACTCTCACTGCTCTTGCTTCGATGAGCAACTCGAACAATTCGAGGAGGAGGACTTGGCTTTGGCTGGTAACAAAATTTCTCGAGCTATGAATAAAGTCAGTTATAGGAAAAGAGGTGGACCAGCTCGTTGCTTTGAATGTGGTGCTTTAGATCACATTCGTTTCAACTGTCCTAAGCTTGGGAGAGGCAAGAAGGAAGATAAAGGTGGAGAGAAGATCAAGGATAACAAGCTCAAAGGAAAGAAATCAAAGGAGGTGGTGAGGAAGGTGCTGAACAAAGTCTATGCCGCTTTTGAGCCATTAAGCGACATAGATTCTGATAGTGATGAAGATAAGGAGAAGGACAAGCACATCGTCGGTGTTTGCTTCATGACACGTGGTGAATTAGATTCTGAGGATGAGGACAATGAGGTGAGTTCTCTTGAGAAAGCTATTCTTGTTTTAAGTGCAAAAAATAAAAAGTGTGAAAAGATGTATAAAAAATAAGAATTTATAATTGAATCTCTAAATGCTGAAATTGCTAGATTAAAATCTCTTATTCCTAATGATGATGAGTGCAAAAATTGTGAGGTTTTAATGCTTAAAATTTCAAAAATTAGAGATATCAATAGTTCACATGATTATGATACAAAACCTTGTTTAACATGTGATGCTAATGAGATGAAACTAAAGGATGCTGTAGCTCGTGTTAAGCATATGAAAGAAATTGTTAAACAAGATGAAGTATCTTCTTGCTTCAAATGTCGTAAAAACAAAGGTGTCATGGTAGATTATGAAAATTGTGCAAATTTGAAAAAAGAGGTTTCTTATTTTAAAAGTTCTTTACAAAGATTTTCTAATGGTAAGAAACAACTTAACATCATTTTGGATCAATAGCTACAATAGTGGTATAGGTTTTGATGCTCATGATTATTTCACCAAAAATCCACCCAGTGCTTTGAATATGACTGAACATGGTGAAATTTTGACAAAACCTAATGATGTGAAAACAGTTTTTAAATCTGCTGGAATTATGCCCTCTCTTTCTGCCACATTAAAAGAAACTAAAACTAATATTTCAAAACAATCAACTACTAGGGAGAAGTATACTTGTTCCTTTTGTGATAAAGATGATCATCTTGTTGGTTTTTGTTTCAGATTAGCACGTAAACAGAAAAGAGAAAGAGAAGTTGTTTTTGAAAAATCAAAGTGGCAAAAATCTGGTTTCCCTCGGGAAGACCGGTCAGACCGTAGTGGGTCTCTCGGTCAGACCGGCGCTAGCAAGCGATTAGACCGGCAGTACAGTCTCCGGTCAGACCGACACTGGCACACGATCAGACCGACAGTACAACATCGGTCAGACCGGTCTCGGAGGAATTTTCTTGAAAATGCTAAAACTGTTTTTGCACGTGGATATATGCCTATTGGATCTACTGGTCGTGTGTCTCACTACTGGATACCTAAATTTCTTTTATCTAACCTCAGTACTGAGGCTTCGACATCCTCTTGTGTGTAGGCTTTGGTGGCAAGGAAGGAGAACGTGTGGATTGTGGATTCCGGTTATTCGCGGCACATGACCGGTGATAAAAGTTGATTCTCCTCTCTCAAGATGGCATCCAAGACTGAATCTATTATCTTTGTTGATGCTTCTACAAATGTCGTTCTTACTACAAGATCCGTCAAGGTAAGTAACAAGTTTGAATTGAAAGAAGTAGCTTTGGTTAAGGATTTAAAGTACAATTTGCTTTTAGTTTCACAAATTGTTAATGAGAATTTTGAGGTTCACTTTAAGAAAACAAGAAGTAAAATATTTGATTCTTGTGGTGATTCTGTGTTGAATATTTCTCGCTATGGAAAAGTGTTTAAAGCTAATTTTGGAAATCCTGTTTCACTTCTTGTAACGTGTTTGGTTGTGAAATTCAACAAAGATTTGATGTTTTGGTATCGCAGACTTGGACATGTTGGTTTTGATCATCTCACTAGGCTTAGTGGTTTGGATCTTGTTCGTGGTTTGCCTAAACTTAAGAAAGATCTTGATTTGGTTTGTACACCGTGTCGTCATGGTAAAATGGTTGCTTCTTCACATACTCCTATTATTTCTATGATGACGGATGCACCAGGACAACTCCTACATATGGACACTGTTGGTCCAGCTAGATTGCAATCCGTTGGAGAGAAGTGGTATGTGTTGGTTGTTGTTGACAAGTTTTCTCGATATTCTTAGGTTTTCTTTATGGCAACTAAGGATGAGGCTTTTGGACACTTTCGGAGTTTGTATCTTAGATTGAATTGTGAAATTCCTAGTTCTTTGAAGAGAATTAGAAGTGATAATGGTGGTGAATTTAAGAATGCTTCTTTTGAACAATTTTGTAACAAAAAAGGTCTTGAACATCAATTTTCTTCTCCTCGTGTTCCACAACAAAATGGTGTTGTTGAAAGGAAAAATCGCTCTTTAGTTAAAATGGCTAGAACAATGCTTGAGGAGTATCACACTCCTAGGAAATTTTGGGCCGAAGCTATTAACACTGCATGTTAGTGTTTTCTTGAGATCAAAACTTAGAAAAACGCCTTATGAGCTTCGCTTTGGACATCAACCCAAAGTTTCACATTTGAGTGTTTTTGGTTGCAAGTACTTTGTCTTGAAATCTGGAAATTTGGATAAATTTGAGGCATGTTCTACTGATGGATTGTTTCTTGGTTACTCCGCACATTCTCGTGGCTATCGTGTACTTGTTTTGGAAACTAACAAAATTGTTGAGACTTGTGAAGTCACTTTTGATGAGGCTAGTCCAGGTACTAGACCAGAACTTGCAAGTACATTGTCACAGATTCAGGGGGAGGGTGGTGAAGGGTTACGCGGAGGCTACGCTAGCCAAAAACAAAAATTTTCTACCGCGCAAACCAGGAACACTTGCAAGTAAGGGCCGATAGATCGTTACCGATTGGAGTAGAGTGCGGAATAGCCAATCGGGGCAATCCGATCCGGAACAGTGTAGCAGACTCCTGAGACAACGGCCGATCAACGGCGCGCAACGTAGCAGCGCCTACCGGTATCCACACGTCCGGGGACGAACGCCGTACACCCGTGTGCTAGCACGCGATGCAAGGCTAGGGTTTGGCTCGAAAGTGGGGAGGGTTTCCGTGGAGATTGATCTCGGCGACTTCGTTGCACGCGATGCAATTGATATGCAGCAGCCTCTCCACCCTCCCTCCTTTATATAGAGTTGGCCGACGGGATTAGTAGCCGCTCAGGACTCTATTTTGAATTGGATCTCATCCGTATCTCATATAGAGTTGGCCGCTCACACGTCGTAAGCCCATAGGACTCTATTTTGAATTGGATCTCATCCGTATCTCATATAGAGTTGGCCGCTCACACGTCGTAAGCCCATAGGACTCTATTTTGAATTGGATCTCATCCGTATCTCATATAGAGTTGGCCGCTCACACGTCGTAAGCCCATAGGACTCTATCCGATCGGATCCCTATCCGATCGAGCCGTATCCGAGTCCAACTCGAATGCCTCGTTCTTATCCCCTTAAGCGTGCGACCCGTAGGTTCGGTATACTCGGTTTCGGCTATAGTCTAACTTAGCCGATCGTCGGCTCGAGTCCAACTCAGCCGACTGTCAACAAACGGCGCCTAGTAGCACATATTGACACCATAGCATACAAGAATATAATATCGGCTCGAACCTGTAATGTGTACACAAATCCCTTTGCCTCACGATACCGTTAAGCTATAGGCAAGATGTGTGCCATCCCTTCAATAACTTAACCATTCACTCGAACCGTATTGGATTATCCGTCCGTTGATTGACTCCTCAATCAACTTAGCATGGCCATGCATTTCCATAATCCATTACCTCGAGGGGCCCGAGATATCTCTCCAAAGGAGGGGCAAATTCCATCTTGATCACTCACATCCCACTCCATGTTTCATAGCAAACCCGAAAACTACCTTTATAACTACCCGTTACGGAATAGCGTTTGGTAGTCCCAAAGTAGGCTACTACACATGTTGGAATCTATGGTGATCTCAGGTCTAAGGACTTTGTACCAACACTACCCGAGACCAACTAATGGCACATTGATTCTGTAGTGTCTCATGGTGGGTCTATCCAACAATGTGTTCTCTAACACATATGTCCATGTTTATTGATTTGGTATCTCCATACCCATGATCTATGAGACATGATCATCAATCAATAAACATGCCGATCTTAGAATCATATTTGTTCCAACAATATGACATATGATCGGGATCGTCTAGAAATAGATTCATACATATCGAGTCTCATAAATAAGTCACGTACTTATTGATCAATACAAGATGTCTATTTCATGGAACTGAATAACACTTTATTCATAAATACATAAACATTGACGTGATATCCAACATCTCCATGTTGCCTCTAGGGCATATCACTAACAATCTCCCACTTGCACTAGAGTCAATCATGTAAGTATCTAATACCCATTGCTCTTGTGTGCGCCTCATGCTTCGGCTGAGATCCGTGTGCACTTTGCATATCTTGACATCACCTCTGTCCACAATCTCGCGGATGAGATGATATCGCCGAAGTATGTGCTTCCGAAGCAGCAATGTACTCGGCCTCCGTCGTAGAATCAGCAACGATCCCGCTTGGAACTCTTCTGACGCGCCTCCGTTTAGGCGAACACAAACCCATTGCGATCTATAATCATCCTTGTCTGTTGGAAGCTAGCATCGGTGTAACCACTTACAACGAGCTCTTCTTCACCTCCATAGACTAGGAACATATCCTTAGTTCTTCTCAAGTACTTAAGGATATTCTTTACGGCAGATCCAGTGACCTTCACCGGATCCGACTGTATCCGCTCGTAGCACTCAAAGCGTACGAGACATCGGGCGTGTACAAAGCATGGCATACATGATGGATCCAATTGCCGAAGCATATGGAACCATACCCATCTTATTCCGCTCATCATGTGTCCGAGGACACCGATTCTTGCTAAGATTAATGCCATGTGACATGGGCAAGAAACCTTTCTTGGAATCATGCATGTTAAACCTTTTCAACACCTTGTCAATGTATGTACTTTGGCGTAATCCAATTAGCCTCTTGGATCTATCTCTATAGATCCGAATGCTAATATATATGCTTGCCTCCCTAAGTCTTTCATGGAAAAACTATTTTTTAATGAAGACTTGACGGATTCTAGCATAGGGATATCATTTCCAATCGTAATATGTCATCCACATATAAGATTAGAAATACAATTGCACTCCCACGACCTTTTTGTAAACACAGGCCTATTCTTCGTTTTTGATGAAACCAAACCCTTTGATTACTTCATCAAAACGAATATTCCAACTCCGAGATGCTTGCTTCAATCCATAAATGGATTTCGTAGCTTGCATATCTTTCCAGCGATTCTGGATCGACAAAACCCCGAGGTTGTATCATGTATACATCCTCGCTTAGGTTTCCATTTAGGAAAGCCGTTTTGACATCCATCCGCCATATCTCATAGTCGAAATATGCAGCAATCGCTAGGATAATCCGAATAGATTTAAGCATTGCGACGGGCGAGAAGGTTTCATCATAATCAACTCCTTGAATCTGTTTAAAACCTTTCGCCACCAATCGCGCCTTATAGATGTGAACATTTCCATCCATATCGGCCTTTTTCTTAAAAACCCATTTACACTCAATGGTTTTGACACCATCAGTGGATCAACCAAGTTCCAAACTTGATTGTCGTACATGGATTCTATTTCGGATTTCATGGCTCCAAGCCACTTGTTGGAATCGGGTCCCACCATCGCTTCCTCATAGGTCTTAGGTTCATCGTTGTCCAACAACAATATATCACATTGTTCCGCACTGTGTACTGTCGGTGCACGACGTGATCTTTCGGACCTCCGTGGGGCTGGTGTATCTACAACCGGTGGCGCAACACTTTGCTCCTCATGTTGTGGTTCCGTGGTCGCGAAACGTTTTCGGTGTTTCTTGAACTTCTTCAAGATGCACCCTGCTCCCACTAACCCTTCTTGAAAGAAACTCTTTCTCCAAGAAGACACCGTGTCGGGCGACAAACACTTTGCCTTGTTCCCGATTATAAAAGTAATATCCCTTGGTTTCCTTAGGATATCCCACAAAGAAGCACTTGCAGATTTGGGTGTGAGCTTGTCGCGTAAACGTTTTACATAAGCTTCGCATCCCCATATTTTGAGAAAAGACAAACAAGGGGTTGCCCTGTCCATATCTCATATGGTGTCTTTTCAACCGACTTAGACGGAACTCTATTTAGTGTGAGCGCTGTTTCAAGAGCATATCCCCGAAGGATAACGAAAGATCACTTTGGCTCATCATCGACCGAACCATGTCCAACAAGGTGCGATTTCTCCGTTCGGACACCCCATTCCATTGTGGAGTTCTGGCGGAGTCAAGCGTGGAACAATTCCACAATCTTTCGATGATTACCAAACTCTTGGCTCAAGTATTCCCCTCCACGATCGATCGTAGAAACTTGATTGTTTTCCCTAAATGATTCGTACTTCATTCGGAATTCTTTGAACTTTTCAAAGGATTCGGACTTATGCCTCATTAAGTAGATATAACCATATCTACTAAAGTCATCGGTAAAGGTAATGAAGTATTGATAACCTCCTCCGCCGTTGAGCTCATTGGTCCACATACATCGGTATGTACGAGTGCCAATAAGTCACTTGCTCTCTCACTATGTCCCGTGAAAGGTGCCTTTGTCATCTTACCAAGTAAACAAGACTCACATGTCTCAAATGATTCAAAATCAAAAGAGTGAAGCAATCCATCCTTATGGAGCTTCTCCATGCGTTTCTTATTTATATGGCCTAAGCGACAATGCCAAATAAACGTGGGGTTTATATCATTAGAGAGTTGCCTTTCGTATTAATGTTATAGATGGGAGACGCTTCAAGATTCAAAACGTATAATCCATTCACCAATGGAGCATGAAAATAGAACATATCTCTAAGATATATTGAACAACCATTGTCCATTGATCTAAAATCATATCCTTCCGCTTGCAAACATGAAGCGGAAATAACGTTTTGACATAGTGTTGGAACACAATAACAATTATTTAATTCCAAAACTAATCCTGAAGGTAGATGAAGTGGTACTGTGCCGACAGCAACTGTAGCAACGCTTGCTCCATTACGGAAACCATATCGGCATAATCACATTATGCCGTCCCGATACACTATCAAGGGAGATGGTTTGCGCAGGCGCGAGGCAGCAAACAAGATCGGACAACGAGATAGCTTCGGCATAATCACATTATACCGTTCCGATACACTATCAAGGAACGCTATCTCGAACCCAACTCAAACCGAGTTCTATGGATATTGCTTCGACGTAATCACATTACGCCGTTCCGATACACTATCAAGGAACGCAATTACCATGAACTCTCCTCAACAAATCCCGTAAAACCGATTGATCTAATCAACCCGTGCACAAAACTTGTTCCAGATCCAATCTAAAACCCGAACTAAGCAAGATTAGCTCTGATACCACTGAAGGGTTACGCGGAGGCTACGCTAGCCAAAAACAAAAATTTTCTACCGCGCAAACCAGGAACACTTGCAAGTAAGGGCCGATAGATCGTTACCGATTGGAGTAGAGTGCAGCGGAATAGCCAATCAGGGCAATCCGATCTGGAACAGTGTAGCAGACTCCCGGAGACAACAGCCGATCAACAGCGCGCAACGTAGCAGCGCCTCTACCGGTATCCACACGTCCGGGGACAGAACGCCGTACACCCGTGTGCTAGCACGCGATGCAAGGCTAGGGT
Source organism: Oryza australiensis (assembly GCA_019925245.2). Taxonomy (NCBI): domain Eukaryota; kingdom Viridiplantae; phylum Streptophyta; class Magnoliopsida; order Poales; family Poaceae; genus Oryza; species Oryza australiensis. The sequence goes on from JAIFGZ020000104.1 coordinate 1,027,648, forward strand.
TTGGCTCGAAAGTGGGGAGGGTTTCCGTGGAGATTGATCTCGGCGACTTCTGTTGCACGCGATGCAATTGATATGCAGCAGCTCTCCACCCCTCCCTCCTTTATATAGAGTTGGCCGACTGGGATTAGTAGCCGCTCAGGACTCTATTTTGAATTGGATCTCATCCGTATCTCATATAGAGTTGGCCGCTCACACGTCGTAAGCCCATAGGACTCTATTTTGAATTGGATCTCATCCGTATCTCATATAGAGTTTGGCCGCTCACACGTCGTAAGCCCATAGGACTCTATTTTGAATTGGATCTCATCCGTATCTCATATAGAGTTGGCCGCTCACACGTCGTAAGCCCATAGGACTCTATCCGATCGGATCCCTATCCGATCGAGCCGTATCCGAGTCCAACTCGAATGCCTGTTCTTATCCCCTTAAGCGTGCGACCCTGTAGGTTCAGGTATACTCGGTTTCGGCTATAGTCTAACTTAGCCGATCGTCGGCTCGAGTCCAACTCAGCCGATGTCACACGGCGCCTAGCAAGACATATTGACACCATAGTATACAAGAATATAATATCGGCTCTGAACCTGTAATGTGTACACAAATCCCTTTGCCTCACGATACCAGTTAAGCTATAGGCAAGATGTGTGCCATCCCTTCAATAACTTAACCATTCACTCGAACCGTATTGGATTATCCGTCGTTGATTGACTCCTCAATCAACTTAGCATGGCCATGCATTTCCATAATCCATTACCTCGAGGGCCCAGAGATATCTCTCCAAAGGAGGGCAAATTCCATCTTGATCACTCACATCCCACTCCATGTTTCATAGCAAACCCGAAAACTACCTTTATAACTACCCGATTACGGAATAGCGTTTGGTAGTCCCAAAGTAGGCTACTACACATGTTGGAATCTATGGTGATCTCAGGTCTAAGGACTTTGTACCAACACTACCCGAGACCAACTAATGGCACATTGATTCCTGTAGTGTCTCATGGTGGGTCTATCCAACAATGTGTTCTCTAACACATATGTCCATGTTTATTGATTTGGTATCTCCATACCCATGATCTATGAGACATGATCATCAATCAATAAACATGCCGATCTTAGAATCATATTTGTTCCAACAATATGACATATGATCAGGATCGTTTAGAAATAGATTCATACATATCGAGTCTCATAAATAAGTCACGTACTTATTGATCAATACAAGATGTCTATTTCATGGAACCGAATAACACTTTATTCATAAATACATAAACATTGACGTGATATCCAACATCTCCATGTTGCCTCTAGGGCATATCACTAACAGTGGTCGTATTTTTTAGGACAAAAGTGACGACGATGATGACGAGGTCGACCTGGCCGGTCAGACCACCCGAGTGTCGTCGCTCAGACTGGAGCAGGAGGTCTGGTCAGACCGGCAAGAGGCACGGTCAGACCGGCAGGGGCCGTCCACTTCGGGTTCTGTCGATGCTGATCAAGGTGGCTCTTCAGAAGCTACAACCAGTGAAGGTACATAACGTGAATCAACCTCATAAGTTGCTGCTCCTTTGCACATTCAACGACGACATCCACCAGAACAAATAATCGGTAATATATGTGAGCGGACTACAAGGTTAAAGGTAACTTCTCATGATGTTTGCGCAAATTCTGCATTTGTTGCTTCTTTTGAACCCAAATATGTTACTCATGCACTAACTGGTGAATCGTGGTAACGCCATGCATGAAGAACTTGAAAATTTTGAGAGAAATAGAGTTTGGAATTTAGTGGAATCACCTTCAGGACATAACATTATTGAAACCAAGTGGGTTTTCAAAAATAAACAACATAAAGATGGTTTAATTGTTAGGAATAAAGCTAGACTTGTTGCTCAAGGTTTTACTCAGGTGGAGGGTTTAGATTTTGATGAAACTTTTGCTCCTATTGCTAGGATTGAGGCAATTAACTTTTGTTAGCTTTTGCTGCTTCAAAAGGTTTTAAATTGTATCAAATGGATGTTAAAAGTGCTTTTCTAAATGGCTATATACATGAGGAAGTTTATGTTAAACAACCATCGGGTTTTGAAAATCCTGATTTTCCCAACCATGTTTTTAAATTGTCTAAAGCTTTGTATGGTTTGAAACAAGCACCTAGAACATGGTATGATAGGCTTAAAAACTTTTTGCTTGTAAAAGGTTTTCAAATAGGAAAGATTGACAAATCTACTTTTGTTCTTAAGCATGGTGAAAATCAACTTTTTGTTTAAATTTATGTGGATGATATCATCTTTGGCTGTTCAACTCACACTTTGGTTGTAGAGTTTGCGCAGGGAATTTGAGATGAGCATGATGGGTGAGTTGTCATACTTTTTGGGATTACAAATTAAGCAAACACCTCAAGGTACGTTTGTGCATCAAACGAAGTATACCAAGGATCTTTTGAGACGTTTCAAGATGGAGAATTGCAAGCCAATTTATACGCCAATTGGTTCTACTGCTGTGTTGGATTCTGATGAAGATGGTGAAGCTGTGGATCAGAAGAAGTATAAAAGTATGATTGGATCATTGTTGTATCTAACTGCATCTAGGCTAGACATACAATTTGCTGTGTGTTTGTGTGCATGCTTTCAAACTTCTCCTTGTGCTTCACATCGTCAAGCGGTCAAGCGAATAATGAGGTATTTGAATTATACACTTGAGTTTGGAATTTGGTATTTTACTTCATCTTCTATATGCTTAAGTTGTTATTTCGATGCTGATTTTGTGGGTTATAGAATTGATAGAAAACGTACTAGTGGAACATGTCATTTTCTTGGTACATCATTGATTGCATGGTCTTCTAGGAAACAATCTAGTGTAGCTCAATCAACTGCCGAATCAGAATATGTTGCGGCTGCTAGTTGTTGTTCTCAGAATCTTTGGCTTATTTCAACTTTGAAAGATTATGGACTTATTTTTGAACAGGTTCCTCTTTATTGTGACAATATAAGTGCTATTAACATTGCTAAGAATCCTATACGACATTCACGCACAAAACACATTGATATTCACTTTCACTTTCTGAGGGATCATGTTGAGAAGGGAGATGTTGAATTGAAATTTTTGGATATTAAGTTGCAACTTGCGGATATTTTGACTAAACCATTGGATTCATCTCGCTTTGCTTTTCTTCGTGGAGAGTTGGGAGTTATTCATCCTTTTGGCATGATTTGAGGGGGAGTTTTGTGCTCTTGGTTTTATCAAGGAATTTTTGAATGAAGTAAATTAAAAAAGAAAGCTTTGTTGACATATATAGTATTTTCATGTGCATGCTAGCAATATTATGAAGGTTTATTTTTCATTAGCATAGCTTGTATGTATTCTAGTCTTTTTATGAAGCATAGATTTTAGTTTTAAGTGATAAGATGCATGACACTTTAATCTTTTACTTGAATTAATGAAATATACAATGTTGGTACTAGTGCATAGTTTGGATTGTACATGCTTTTATATATGTTGTGTTGAATTGTTATTCCTCAAATTGCTTTAAAATTCCTCATTGTGCAAGAGAATAAAAATTATCTATGAGAGAAAAAAAGAATACCGAATCCTTGGAAACAGTCTTGACGACAAGGACGTATTCGATATGAGCAAAAATAATAGGTGCCAAATCCTTGAAAACAGTCTTGACGACAAGGACGTACCCGGAATAACTGAGAGAAAAATATGAGCAAAAATTGGCTCAAATAAATATATAATAAATTCTCTTGATTGTTTTGTGTAAAAAGTTAATTTGAGAAAGAGTAATAGTTGCAATAGATATATATGGTTGGGTTTATTTTTCAACCTATGTGCTTGTGAAGATGTTGCATTATAAATCGTTTGAATCCATGAATTTTGATTGCATTATTAATCTTACTTGTACAATCTTGGACTCATGATTATACTCTAATGCATATTTGCTATATAATTGGTGGGTTTATCTTCTTATTATTGCAACACAAGACGTGACTAGCTCTATGTATGATGCTAAGCTCTTGAATATTAATGATATAATTCTTATGTTTGATGAAATCATTGTCAAAAGGGAAGAACAAAGTTAAAAAGTGCAAGTTTTCAGAGTCAAGGGATTTTCTTTCTTTTTACAAGGAGAGAAATTTTTTTTGAATTTTTGGGCATTTTAATGCTTTTTACCATTTATTGTTTTTTAATTTTCCAAACACCAAAACAAAATATTTCTAATTGGTTTGCCAATGTGTTCATCAAGAGGGATATTGTAAAATCAAAGTGTGTTTGATTCTTCTATGGTGATGAACAATTGGCATCTGTGTTTATTGGTTTTGATATTTGTAGATTATTGGCGAAGTGGTTTTGGAGATGATTGGATTTTCGGACGGTGAACAGTGGACTGTTGTTGCGTGGTCCGGTCTGACCGGGCTTGAACTGCTAGTCAGACCAGGCTTGTGTTGTCGGTCAGACTGACTGACTCAGTTCGATTCCAGATCGATTTCTTGTCGGTTTTGGTTTCAGGTAGTTTCTTTGCTTGTCCATGATTATTTCGTGTTTCTATGCGTATGAATATTGTTGTGTGCTGACAATGAGTCAAGTTGGAGATAGCCTGTGCTCGGATATGGTTTCTTTGTTTAATTTATGTGTAGGTAATCTTTACGCCTCGGGAGAGTATTGCCGGTGATGAATTTGGAGTTAACTTGGAGATAAGGTGACGTTCGGATGGCAAGAGATCACGTAGGATAGTTAGGATAAAGATTAATGCACGTAGTTGGTGAAGTTTCAATATGGCATACGATGGAGATATTGTGTGCATATGGGATGCGGAGTTATAATTTTGGAAGGAGTTCAAAATTGTTACAATTGGAGTTTGTAAAATTCGTTTCTTGTACGAGAAGGTTTTCTAGTGGATTAGGACTTCTTGTATGAGTAGGATTCGTGGCTTTGGGCTGCCTATCTCATGTATAAATAGAGAGGGAAGGTGTGGCTTCCCGGTATGAGTTTTAGAGAGAGTTGAGTTGCGAGAAAGTTAGGGTTTCGAGTTTAGTCAAAATTTTGTGAAGAGTATTGTTGTTGCACTTTGTAAAGAAGAGAGAAGTAATATATTTTCAATCTACTTTGAGAGTTGTTCGATTTGTGTTTTCTCGGGTGCGACGGTCCAACCGGAGGAATAACTACGGTTAGACCGGTGGCTTCTCATCGGTCAGACTGCTCGGAGTACTGCGGTCAGACCGACGCACGGTGGGTAGCGACTTCAGCGACATCTGGTGGTCAGACCAGATCTACTCCTACGGTTAGACCGGAGGTATACAGGCGGTCAGATCGGCGCAACAACTTTGGTTAGACCGATCTACATCGAATCTCGAGGGTAACTTTTATTTTCGCTTAAAGTTTAGTTTTTAGGGATACCAAGCATTCACCCTCCTCTGGTTGGCTTAGTTTGGGTATTCGGTCCTTAAAAAACTAATATCAAAACCGGCTCATTTTTATTTCCGTAGACAGTTCAAACAGCGGTTTCGTTTTATGTGACGCCTATATATGGCATGTCAACCTAATATTTATTTAATGAGAGTAAGTAACGTTTACATGGCATTACAATTAAAAAAATAAATAGAAATCTTAGCAGAAAAAAGAAAAAAGGTACAGTGGGACCCATGCTGAAATCCCCTCTCTCCCCCTCCCCCATTTCACCCTCTTCTGGCAGGGACATGCTCAAGATGGCGATGGACCAGGCAAGGTGATTGGTCCGCCATGAAAGCTGCAAGATATAATTCCCTGCAAATCTGATACTAAATCTATCCGAGGTCATTCAAATAACTCAAAACGTGAGATCATTTAAAAAATTCAGAAATTTAATTTTCAAAGTAGATTTGAGAACTTGTAATTCATATTCGAACGTGTAAACGATCTCATAGAAAAGTTAACTAATTAAAAACTTATATACCTCATCAAACTTGTAATGCATACACTGCTATAGAAACATACAAAAGAAACGACACTACAAGTGACGGAACAGCTAAAACCGAAACTATTGTGCTTTTCCCACCCAAGAGGTGCACTTGCGGGGCGTCGTCGGCAAGAACCGACACATTTGTGGACAGATAGATACCGGTTTTAAATAAAAACCAGCATCACACCTATAGTATTAGTGCCTTTTTAAGAACCGACACATTAATATATTATTGTTCTCGATTTCAAAGAACCGGCATCTATATTTATATTATAGGTGCTGGTTTTTAAAAAAAAACCGACCAGAGGCGACTGAGCTGAACCATTGGCTGTGCCTCTCTCTCCCCCCTTTTTATTACCATTTCTCTCCCTTATCCTCTCCTTTCCTCTCTCGGTTTCTCTGCCTCCTCCCCTCTCCCTTTCCCCCGGGCCACAGCTGGTTAGCGAGCAGCGGCGTGCTCCGCGAGCAGCGTCCTCCTCGAAGGCGCGCAGCGGGCAGCCACCCCACGGTGACAGTGACGCGTGGTGGCAGCTCTCCTTCCACGGTGTCCCCTTCTCTCTGCCTCTCCGTCCCTTGCCTCCCCTCCCTCTCTCCCGGCCTCCCACCAGTGACGCGTGGCGGGTAGCAGCGGTATCCTCCCCCTCCCTCTCTTGCCAGGGGGCCGCCATGAGCTCGAGGCAACCAAATCTAAAGTATGGGGCTTTGTGTTTTGGTTTTGGTTTTGGTTTTTGTTTGTGGCTCTCTCTGAATCATTCTGTATGATGGTGTCGGAGGAAGAGGTGGCGAGCTACAGCAAGGTGGGGGGCAGCGGGAGGGCTCGAGGATGAACAGCGGATGAGGGACAATGGGCGTTGTGATTTTTCTGGGTCTGTTCTCTATGTTCTTGATGTCAAATAGGGTCGTTCTTGGCTTTGTTTCTTAGATGTTTTTGGATTTGTTCCTAGATCTTGGATCTAGGCAACGGGTAGCCGCTCGAAGCATCGGCTCAAATCGAACCGATGCTTCGAGCGACTCTTTTTCATGATTATACACTGGTTCATTTAAGTCGATGCTTTGAGCAACTTTTTTCATATTTTACTTTTCAAAGGTATCGGTTATGAAACTGACACCCATGAACATGGGTCATCTATGCCGCCTTTTGGATGCCAGTTGACAAATCTGATACCTATATATGACCGGTTCTTAAGCGACACAAAAGTGCATTTTGGTAGTGATATATGGTTGCTTAAATGATAGTGTCATTTTTTGGTCTATCGAAAAAGGTAAATAATGAAATATATATTATCATGTTCAGTGAAAGCATCTCGGTAGCTAGATATGAGTACAAATCTATAACTATCTATAAAGTAAGTAGTGTTTATACTCAAAATTTTCGTCTGTCTCACTGTTTTGCAGAAAACCCCTTGAGTATTTATAAAATTAATCCGCAGTCCCAATGCTGAAAAGAAAAGGAGGGCTTGGATGAAAAAAAGACCTCCTGCGCCCCTCCCGTCCGTTTCCATCCGTGCCACGCTTGCGCCCTCCCTCCCATCACTGCTCGAAGCTCCCGTGCTGTGTCTACGCCCCTCCCTCCCGTCTCCATTCACGTCACGCCCCGATTTTACCTGTTATAACATACGGACATAGTTATTAGTAACATCAAAAAGCAATATGGAATTATGGTGCATGTTTATATATACGCGCATGTGTTGAGTATAGCGAGAATCCAAATGCAATTTAATTCAGATGGGAAACATATGACTTTTCATAAGAAATCTCTCACACATCCCACAGTTGATCAAAGGATAGCCATGTTTAATACTCTTTCCGTTATTTAATATATAATATCGTTAATTTTTGACATATGATGTTTGACCATTTATTTCATTAACAAGCTATATAAATATTATTTATTTTATTTATTTTGTTATGATTTGTTTTATTATCAAATAAATTATAATTTTAAATTATACTTTTGTATAGTTATATTAGATTTTTAAATAAGATGCATAATTAAATATTATATAAAAATTTAATGGTATCAGATATAAAAACGGAGGTAGTGTATAAAAACGGAGGTAGTATATAGCTAATAATGTTAAGATTTGATCCAACCCTTACTTTTGATCTGTCGGACGCTAAGTATGTTGATGACTGATGGTGGGCAAACGACACGCGCATACGCCACGGGCGCGTTCGTAACCGATTATCCAAACATTATTAATATTATTGTTCTCATTTTTTGTTAGCATATTTTTCAAACTGTTAAATAACATGTTTCGTGCGAAAATTTTTTATATAAAAGTTGTTTAAAAAATCTAATAAATTTATTTATTAATTTTTTATATATTAATATTTAATTAATTATATGTTAATTATATGTTAATCATGTTTCTCGTTTTACATCTAGCTAATCATCTAATCCGAAAATCATTTTCGATCGCAGCCGTAGCCCGGCAGGCCGGCGGCTAGAACGATCACCATTCGAATGGACACGAACTTTGAAACACATACATTGCACGCATCTAGGGGTTGTTTTGTTTTTTTACCCAAAAAACCAGAAGATCCTCGTAATAACGATCAAATTTTATAGAAAAAAATTAGAAAACAACCTGTCTAACTTACAATCCCATCAAAATAAAGGGTAGGTAGGAAAACAGGAAAGATAAATAAAATCAACTAAGCATTAGCCAAGCACAAAACGAAATTTGAGCTCTTGAAACGGACCTGAAATTAACCTTTCATATTAAGTGAGTTGAGGTTTTACGGTGAAAAACTTTATCGTTTCTTAAATTTTACATCTCCCAAACGGCTATCCAAACTATTTGTGCTAAGAAATAGTTTGTTGTAACTAAAGTTTACCACATGTCATAAAAGTATTATACAAAATGTGATCACCTTGTTGGTCATAAGTGTGGTGACATTTGGTTACAATCTAAGCATATGACATGTGAGCCTAATAACTAGTAAAGTGTGACATGTTGTGATTACTAATTAATCAAACACTAGGTTAGCAAATTGTGACATGTTTGAGTGTTGGTGTGACAACATTTATCAGCCAACCAAACAACACCCTAGTCCGTAAAATTGCACCAAAATATTGTGTGCTAGAGCATCGGAGCAGCAAATTTGGCTCCGTAGGGATGGAATCATCTTAGGAATATGCATGCCACCGGTGCTGGCGTGGACGCCTCGCGCTTGCCGCGCGGCGCAGTCGTGGATCGACTCGCAGCGTGGGAGTACGCACGGGTATCTTGGGAGTCTCTGTGCCCCGAATTCCTAATAACTCTCAACCCTAAACCCTAGACTCAACTTGCATCCAAGCTCCCATCTAATTGGTAGGTATTATCCTTTCTTCCCCTACTCCCATGGTAGCTGCATCGTCAATTTATTGGAGTTCTTAGTCATTAGACGATCTCTCCTTGTGCTTGCTGCTTTAAATGTCACAATGGCCCATCAAATTATGCTGCTCTATAATCCACAGTCCAGGTGTATATACGGAGCTGAAAGAGAGTGCTTTCCATGTTAAATGCTCCTGACTCAACTTTAGAGACATGTGAAATCTGGCCATAGTATCACTACTACACAAACACAAAAGCAACGACACTATAGGTGCCAGACACTACACAAACCCCTATAGATTCTGGTTGAGAACTAGCCATCAGTATCGAATTCCTAACCAACACTAATTTAGAGTCACCTATGCCCAGCCACATAGGTGCCGGTCTAAGAACCGACAAATGTAAAGGTTACAGGTGCCAGTTATTAGTTAAGAATTGGCACCTATATTCAATAAATCTCCCAAAAAAAGTCGGTGCCCAGCGTCGTCAGGAAAGCGCCAGGAACACCACCACCAGCTGCAACCCTAGCGCCCATGGATTACATGATTATTTGGTCAAAATCAAAAAGTATGCAAGGCTGCGTCTATGGATTTTGGAGAACATGGATATATGCTAGCAAAGAGCGAGATTAGTCAAACAACCATCATACATCAGGCACAATCAAATCCAAGGCCTAAACATGCAAAGTCGAGGAGACAACAAAAACCTCGATCCAACTCACCCCGGGTGCGGCTTCGGATCCAGCAGCGCCGCTGTTAACGACCAAATTTGACAAGCAAATTATCAGGTTTAGATCTAAGGCCGAAGCCAATTTGGAGAGAATTGAGTTCTTTCGAAGATAGAGTACATGCCAAATGAAGAACGAATTGGTTGAGGAGTTCATCGGTTGGTGATCGAATTGGCTAAGGTGATTATTGGCTGATACCGAATCGAACAGGGATAGCCGATGCAGCTGATTCCGATAAGGATAGTTGGTATGACCGATCCTGAGGAAAAGACGTTAGAATTCTCTTCGGATTCATTTAAAGTGCTTCATGAGGATTGTCATACATGGATAGAGTCCAGGAAAGAGAATTGTATCTATTAATTAGGATATTTTATATAGTTTCCTTATAGATAATGTTGGTAAGAGTTTATTTTAGGCAATTATCTGTAATTTGAATGGTAATAGAGATAGAAATTGTGTCCGTCAAGGACTTATCTTGTATCTGGGTATAAATACGACCCAGGACCATGTAAATAAAAAACAAGCAAGTTCAATACAATCTCGGTGCATCGTCACCCTTTTTCTTTTAATAGTTTCGATGAGTTCTTGCTTCTAGTTAGACTGCATCGAGTTCGATCTCCGACAAAAAGGTAAAATCTTGTCATGGCGGCTTGTACTCTCGGGATTAGTGCTTCCATCATTATGATACTCTAATTTCGTCTATGTAAATCATCGATTTATCATATATGTTGTATAACCTGGATTGATAATGCGATCTAACCGTAATCGACTAGTCTCTGTTATTAGACAACAACCGATAGGGCTAGGTTTCATTGTTGATTTAGATTATACAGTGTATCTATCATCTCGAAAGGTTTTCATATATTTGTTTAGATCTTATGCTTCTTTTTATACTTAATGCTGCATCGGTTAGGTCCGACCTATTAAGTCATTTTAGAATCATAAAAGATCTATCTTATCTCATGATCACTATTAGAGATAGTATCGAGGTTTCAGCCAATCTTACCTGTTTAATTATCTTGTTTATCTTATATTTACGTGATATGTTAATGTTGTCCTTTATATTAAGATCTCACTACAAGTAAATATGTTAAGTTTGTTATCAATCTGTTAGGCCATCTTAAAACTTGATCGGTTCTTGTTTAATATATTTAGTCTGCAATGATATCTTAGTATAAAGTGGTATTGGAGTACTAGACGATACACATTGAATCGATGACATCGGCTATGTTATAAATATATATAATCTGCACATTGAAGTACCTTTGAACATAAGTGATTTCTACTGTCTCGATACACTACCGATCTATCCTAATCACTTAGTTTAAATGTATCTTGATATTTAGATGTATTATGAATATCTTCAGCCGATCAATTAGGTTTAATTTCCTTGGCCGATTCAGTGCATACCGCATCGGCATAACACTAGACGATACGTCATCGGCCACCAGCCGATCGGCTATCGTTTACAGACTAATACTTGCTTTCTTTCTTGTTTCTTGTTGGTTGTAGGATCAAACCAACTGACACGCCCACGAACCTAAGAAGCAGTATTTTGGACCTGCACTAGAGTAAAGCAAATCTCTTAGGCCAGTGAGCGGTTTTTCACGTCAACGTACTTTCGTTACGATTTGGGATCAACAGCCGCCACCTCCGTCATCGTCATCTCACCCGAGCCCATCGCTCCCTCCCTCACCTAGATCCTGTCGACACCCTTTTGCCGATTCCTCTCACCCTGGTCGTCGCCGGGAAACAAATTGGTCAGCTCCGCCCCGCATGGTTCTCTCATGAGATTGGGATTAGGAGGAGGAGGAAGTGGTGGGGAGGGAGTTCGAGGGGAAGGGGAGGGGGAAGAGGCGAGGAGTCTGGGGACAAGTATAAGGACATGGGTGGTGTGGTGGTGTGGATAAAGGATGGATGGATGTCGCTGGCTCAGTTTTGTATGAATGTCGGTTTTTAAAAAGCTGGCACCTATAATATATTAGAGGTGTGTCGGTTTCTAATATATTATAGGTGTCGATTTTGAGGCTGGAACCGGCACCTATACTTCCTTCTGTACAAGTGTCGGTTTTTTCTAAATAACTATCACTTATTTGCAACTATAATTGTCTGTTTTAGGTTAAAAATTGTCACCTATAGTATACGTGTTGTTTTTTTGTTAGTTGGCACCTATAAATGAAATATGTGTCGATTTTAATGGAACCGGTTGTTAGTGATATGCCTTAGAGGCAACATGAAGATGTTGGATATCATGGTCAATGTTTATGTATTAATGAATAAAGTGTTATTCCGTTCCATGAAATAAATATCTTGTATTGATCAATAAGTATGTGACTTATTCATGAGACTTTTTATATGAATCTATTTCCAAATAATCCCTGATCATATATACCATATCTATGGAACGAATATGATTCTAAGATCAACACGTGTATTGATTGATGATCACGTCTCATGGATCATGGTATGGAGATACCAAATCAATAAATGTGAACATATGTTAGAGAACACATTGTTGGGTAGACCCACATTGAGACACTATAGGGAATTGATATGACATTAGTTGGTCTCAAGAGATGTTGGTGCAAAGTTCTTAGACCTGAGATCATCATGGATTCCAACATGTGTAGTGGCTTACTTAGAGACTGCCAAACGCTATTCCGTAACTAGGTAGTTATAAAAGTAGTCTTCGGGTTTGCTATAAAACATGTAGAGGGATGTGAATGATCAAGATGGAATTTGCTCCTCCTATGGGAGAGATATCTCTGGGCCCCTCGATGTAATGGATTATGAAAGTGCATGGCCATGCCGAGTTAATTGATGAGTCAATCAACAGATATATAATCTAATACGAGATCAAGTGAATGATTAAGCTATTAATAGGATGGAACATGTCTTGCCTATAGCTTAATTGATATTGTGAGGCAAAGAGAATTGTGCACACATTACAGGTTCAAACGATATGATCTTTGTGTATACTTTGGTGTCAATATGTTCTGCTAGGGGCCGCTGTTGACAGGTCCGCCGAGAAGTGTTCTTAGGTCATAACCAAGTATACATGAACCTACAGGGTCGTATACTTAACGTAACGAGTTTGACTCGGATAAGGCTCATCTCGGATAGGGATCCGACGAGGTATAGAGCCTCGATAGGCCCTCTAGGCCTAGTCGGCTAACTCTATAAATAAATGGGCAAGGGGTGGAGATCAGGAGATACAAGTTATTCACGTTAGACGTGAATCAAGATCTTCCACAAGCAAACCCTAGTCGTCGCCTTCGAGCGAAACCCTAGCCGTGCGTCAAATGTTAGCACACAGGCATTCAGTGTTCCACCCCTGGATGTGTGGATACCGGTAGAGACACTACTACGTTGCGGTGTTGGTCGGCAAGGTGGTCGGTGAGATGGTCGGGAGATCAGATCGTGGTCGGCAAGGTGGTCGGCGAGGTGGTCGGGAGGTCGGACCGTGGTCGGCAAGACGGTCGAGCAATCGGACCATGGTGATCGGCTACTTCTGCAAGTTATCGACGTGCATACGTTGGACTGACGTCAATTGGTAACAATCTATAGACCTTTACTTGCAAGCTTTTCTGGATTGCGCGGTAGAAAAATTTTGTTTTATGCTATCGTAGACTATGCGTTATCCTTCACCGACACCTATGAGCCGTCACCTATAAGGGGTTATGTAGAGTGGGAAATTCTAAAACCGATACCTATAGAGCTTTTCCCACCTCCACGGGATGAAAAAATATAGAACCGACAACTTTGAGCAACTATAGGTTTTAGAGAAAAACCGGCACCAATATATTTGTATCGATCTTATAGGTACCAATATATTATAGGTACCAGTTAATTAAAAAAGACACCTATAATATATTATAGGTGCCGATTTTCTAAAAACAACCCTCTAAACAAATAAAGCCGACGGTGTGGGAGCGAACAGAACTGCATGTCCGCACAGTCGCAAATCCTTATCCTCTCGCACAATCGCGTCGCGCCCCTCATCCTTCTCTCGCACAGTCGCGCACCCACACCCACCCTTCTCCCACTCGCCGCTCCCCTCCCCCTCACCGTCGGTGGCTTCAACCGCATCCTCCTCTTCTGTCTCCTTCCTTTCCGCTCCCCTCCTCCCCCTCACCACTGGTGCCTGCAACGACATCCTCCTCTTCCTGGTAGGCGGCATGGCCACTGGATCCGGCTGTGAGAGGCACAGAGGTAGGCGCTGCGACGGCATGACCGAGACCACCAGATCCGCTCAAGGGCTTAACGGCCGCTGGATCTGGCAGCCATGACAAGGAGGAAGACCTGGACGGGGACGGCCTGCTCGACGACGACGACTACAACAGCGAAGACGATGGCATCGTCTCTGTATGTGTTCATCTGTGTTGATTTTGCTTTTAACTATGTGATTGTGTTCTTGGATGTTTGTTCTTGATTATGTGATTGTGTTCTTGGATTGGGATCTCAGGGGTGATCGGGTGCTGCTAAATGCATCAGTTCGAATCGAGCCGATGCATCGAGCCATCTTTTTCTTATTCTTAGGACCGCAAAAGTGCCAGTTCTAAAACCGACATCTTTGATTTCTCTCATCGGGTTTACCAATCGACACCTATTTAGTTTTGTATATTAGTGTATATTCGTATGTAAAGATGTACATGAAGTGAATATAGCTTAATTGGTTAGGTTCCTGGTGGTGGAATAGAGGTGGCAATTTCCCCGTTGGGGGTGGGTACCAGTGGGACCCGCCCCTATGGGGCCAGGAACGAAGTGGAATTCTCACCTGCAGGTGAGCAGGGTGGGGCCCCCCAAATTTTCAGGGGTGGGGACGGAGATCGTAATCTACCCATTGATGACTCGATGGGGCCCTTGGAAGTGAGTTACTCCTGTGAAAGTAGCCCATTTAAAAAATATAGGCCCAATTGGCCCATACATAAAAGCTAACCCTAATCCATATCCATCTTTTACCCACCCAACCCCTAACTACCTCACCGCTGCCATCTCCCACCCCCTACACCCAACCTATCGTTCCCCGTGTCCCCTTGCCGATCATCACCTCGTCCATCGTGCCTCATCGTTGTCCACTACCTCACCGAGCCTCTCGTCGTTAGCCACGCCCCCTCGCCGTCCGCCACCTCACCGTCCCCCTCATCCTCGTGCCCCTCGTCGCCGAGCCCCTCGTTGTCCGCCGCATCGTCGGCACACCCTCAATGTCCGCCTTATCACCGAGCACCCTTGTCGCCCGTCGTGTCATTGTCACACCCCCGGCCATCCACCTCTTCGTCGAGCCCCCTTGTCATCGTCGCCATGCCCCCTTGTCGCTGGCAACATCGCTAGCCTTCTTGGTCCGGTTGCGAGGGCCCAGTCGGGTTGCAGGCCCTAGATGGGCGAGGACGGGACGATTTCACTCCGGTCATCCCTCCAGGCCGGGGTTGGGCTGGAAGTCGTCGCCCCCTCCCTCCCCCCCGTTGCCACCTCTATGGTGGAACCTACCTACCGGGTTCATCTCATAGACTTTGATACAAGTGCTTGCATTTATGGCTAATTATTTTTTTAGTTATGGGCAACATACACGTCGACAGGAGGCGACTGTAGTTACTTCATGAATTTCAAGATATACTAGTCTAGTCTTTAGAACTGCTCATAGGGACGAGTGTGCACACTTTTAAGTGAACGTTTGCATTTGCACTATTTTTAAGAATAAATACAAAGATGTATTACGTTCTCTAAAATCACAAGCATTTCAAGTTTTATAAGGAGCCAAAAATACTTATATTTTAATAAAGGGTAGTAATACTATTGTATAATAAATTTCTTACAACAAATTAATGCCATGTATAGGACTACCATTTCCTTCCTCTTTGAAGGTGTAAGACAAGTGGTATCTTGCAATTGTCATATGACCAGGGGCAGATCCAGTGGATTGCACGGGTATGGCATGGCATACCCTAGGCCCAGCCCAACAAGGAAAATACCCTAGCCCAACAAGCAAGAAAAATTAAAAAAAACAAAGAATCCTCCTCTCATCCTCTTCCTTCGCCTGACTTCTCCTTGTGCGGCGCGCGGCTCGTCCTCCCCTGTGTGCAGTGCGTGGCGGCTCTCCGGCGACGACGTGGCAGCTACCGGCGCGTGGCTCGCCCTCCTCTCCGATGCGGCAGCCGCGGCAGCTCCCTGCGGCTGCGGGGCGACGGCGTGGCGGCTCCCCGACGATGGCGCACGCCTCCTCCCGGACCCCGCTCTCCTCTCCGGCTCCAGCCCTTGCTCAGCCACAGCCCAAAGTCCCGAACAATCATAGGTCAGTGAACTTCAGACAGTAAACCCTAGCTTTTTAGTTGGAAAAATCCCTCTTTTATTTGTTAGCCACCCAGCCCGGCTCTTTCTCTTTTATTTGTTAATGTGGCAAAAATCCCTAAGTAGAGTGGATTGATTTGATTATGCATTTAGTTGGCAAAAATGCCTAAACCCTAGGTCCATTACTTATGCATTATGCAATTTGGTTATAGGATTTGTGAACTATGAAGAAGAGGGATGGAGACATAGCTTCTATGTTCCGGAAGCATGATGCAAAGTAACGTGCTTTAGCTTCATCTCTCGTGGTGCAAAAGGAAAATCAAGAGCAAGAGCAAGACGAAGAGAGAGTAATTGAAGAAGTTGTTGGTCCTACTCCTACACCACCTATTTCATCTTTAGAATCAATTGGAGATGTACCTCCACCGCCACCGTCACCGCCACTGCCACCCCCATCGCCACCACCACCATCAGGTTTTGATGTCAATCTCCTTCCACATGATCCAGGTGAAAGGTTGCCTATTGCAAGTTATTATGCTAATGATCAAGATGCAGTTAGAAGAGCATATATTCTTAAAGGGGCATTCCAACCTTATGCACATGAATTTCCAAAAAGAAAAATTGGCAATAGAGATCGTAATTTCACATGTATATGGTTTGCCAAATATGATTGGGTTGAATATAGCATCAAGAAGGATTCTGTGTTTTGCTTTTTTTGCTACTTGTTCAAAAGCAAGAAATACAAGGGCAAGGGGTCAGATAAATTTCTTGTAGATGGTTGGAGAAATTGGAATGTAGGAGACAAGTCACTTTTGAAACATTGTCGCTTTGAAGCACACAAGAAAGCTCAGGAAAAATACATTGGCTATTTAACTCCTGCTGCAGCTATAGATGACAAAATTGAGAAGTGGAGTGATGAGGAAATAAGGCTTTATAAAATCAGATTGACTTATTCACTAAGATGTATCAAGTTTCTTTTGCATCAAGGGTTGGCATTCCAGGGACATGATGAAAATGAAGAATCTAGCAACAGAGGGAACTTCATAGAATTGTTGAAATTTCTTGCAGCGAATAGTGAAGAAGTGAAGAGGTTTGTGCTGAACAATGCTCCAGGTAATTGCTCATTGACTAGCCCAATGATCCAGAAGCAAATTATTTTATGTTTTGCTATAGAGAGTAGAAAAAAAATAATTGAAGAGATTGGTGAAGATCGCTTTGCTATCTTAGCTGATGAGTCAAGTGACGTATCACGCAAATAACAACTAGCTCTTTGTTTGTGTTTTGTTGATAAATTGGGAAGGCCACATGAGCACTTTGTTGGAGTAGTTCATGTAGATGATACTATCTCTTTATCACTTAAGGAAGCAATTGAGTCTTGTTAGTTATGGCTTGACGCTAACTAGCATCCGCGGTCAGGTATATGATGGGGCTAGCGACATGAAAGGGAATATTAAAAGTCTGAAAACATTGATTATGCAAGAGTCACCTTCTGCTTATTATGTCCATTGCTTTGCACATCAACTATAACTTGTTCTTGTTGCCGTTGCTAAGGACAATACCGATTGTGTTTGGTTCTTGGAACAAGTAACCCTCTTGCTGAATATTGTTAGAGTGTCTTGTAAACGCCATGGGATACTTTGAAGTGCTAGGCTGGAGAGTATCATGAAAGCACTTGAATGTTGTGAACTCAAAACTGGGAGTGGATTAAACCAAGAGATGGGATTGGCTAGGCCTGGTGAGACTAGGTGGGGCTCTCATTACAGAACTGTGTGCAACATCATTTCTATGTATCCTATAATCCGTGAGGTACTCATCACTCTTAGAGAGGATACAACACATAAGGCTGATTGGATAAAAATTCATTTTATGGTTAGAGCATTTGAGTCCTTTGATTTTGTGTTAAGTCTACAATTAATGTTTGTTATTCTTGGATACACAAATGAATTATCTGAATGTTTGCAAAGGAGGGAACAAGATATTATTTATGCAATCCAACTTGTTAATGTGGCAAAAAAAAGAATGCAACACTTGAGGTCTGAAGGATGGAATCAATTCCTTCGAAAGGTCATTTCATTTTGCAATAAACATGTTGTTGAAGTTCCTGCAATGGAGACTAATTATGTTCCTTTTGGAAGATCATGGCGGTTTGTTCAAAATCAAACAAATGATGATCATTTTAAAAGAGAGATATACATTGGGGTCATTGATAAAATAAGTCAAGAGCTTGATAGTCGGTTTGATGAGGTTAATATGGAGTTGCTCTCAACCCTTCCAATTCATTTGCATCATTTGATGCATAGAAGGTATGTCGATTTGCTGAATTCTATCCTAAGAACATATTTGGCTCTGATTTGCTAAAGCTAGAATTGTAACTTGATACCTATATTAATGTCATGAGATAAGATGATAGATTCAGTGGCCTAGAAAATCTTGTTGACCTCTCAATTAAGCTAGTGGAAACAAATAATGTAAAGTTTATGATTTGGTTTACTTGATTCTTAAAATGGTATTGCTTCTACCTGTGGCGATCGCAAGTGTTGAGAGGACATTTTCTATTATCGATTTTGTGAAAACCAATTGAAGAAATAAGATGAGTGATAGTCTCTTGGATGATTGTCTTGTCATGTTCATTGAGAGAGACATTTTGAAAGATGTGGATGAAGATGATGTAGTCAAGACTTTTATGGACATCAGAAAGTGTAGGCCAAAAAAGTAGTGTTCTAATCCTATTTGTTATTTTACCTCTTTATCAATGTGCTATTTTAAACTATTTGTATTGTAATTTAATACTTACTATGCCATTTAATAGTTGTGTATCGAATTATTGGATAATTACTAAATAGTTTTTATCAGTTTATATATGAATTTTTTGTTTCGACGTACCTGACTTCGCCCCTCCATATGACCAGAGAAAAACAGAAAGCATTAAACTAACCAGATCAATATTCTGCAAATGTGGGGGATCCCCGCTTCCAACCTGGACTGTTCTCATGTGGGTCTCCGAGTAATCTGTGTGCTGGCTATGCACATGGGCTGCATCCGAAGAAGATACCGCCGTAGTATGTTATCTCACGATATGCAGAGAATACGACGCTTACAACATGGAACAGGATGGCAAGTTCCATTTGTCAAGTTTGAAATCTTAGAAACCCAAATTGACAAAACACAAGTTTAATGCTTGTGCGTTTCAAACTAGTGTCAATTTTGGCCAAGGTTTCATCCGAAAGTTACAATACAGTACATTGTCACCTGAATAAAAAAATCATATTTCTCAGCGGCTATCTATATTGTGGGATATGGCACATGTTGGGAATTTTAGGCCTATTCTACCTAGCTAGAATATAATTCCATAATTATATTGTTAGAGTTTGCGTACAATATGTATTGCACTCTCTCAGGTCGTTTTCATCATGCTCTCAGTATGAACTTAAATTAGTCCAAATATAAAAAACAAATAAAAGAGGTATTCGATCTAGATGGGGGCAAAAAGAAAAAAAGGAGTGAAATCCGGCAAAGACATCACCGGACAATATGAGAATAGAGAAATTTTACAGTCATTAAGAAAATACCTAGAGGTATTAAGATTTCACACAAAGAATTCTGATACATATAGAGTTATCAAATTTTACAATAAAAAATATGATATTTTTTGATGCTTTTAAAAATGGTATAATTATCATGAGAATATATCTTTCGATCCCTTTAGCTAGCCCCTAACCCGCTCAGGCTCTCGAGCATGCCTTGTCTGGTCAGATAAGAATGCCCACTTGATACACTTGTATTTAGCAGTATGCCATTTTGAACTACATCGTCCTTCTTTGGTGTCCTAAAAGATATATCCAATTCAATTTTACGATACAAAACTTTGGTCCGCGCCCTGCATATGTAGTGGACAGAGCACCCCACCGGTGTTTGCACGCACGTCGGATGAGCCGACCAACACAACGAGTTCATGTACTTCCGCCGAGCTCGAAACTCCTGATACTTCCCAATCCTACCGTACCATGCATACACACGATGCTCGGATATGGACTACTGAACTTTCCAGGACGTATTTCAACTTTGCCTATCTCGATCGCTCACGAATTAACTTTGTAGGATGTATCGGTAGGCCTTCACAACTACTGTCTTCAGCTACTCGATCGATCCAATGCTGGTTTGTGTCGTCACTTTCTTCTATTCTCAGTCACTGCACACGACCTCTTTTTATATATGCTTGTTTGCTTTTAATTAAGGTCACCCGTGCTGTATCGCTGCTTGCATTACTCTTTTTAAACATAATTTTCAAAATATCGGTCCCCCTCTACGAAACTATTTCTCTTAGAACTCTTAGAATTTCACAATTTTTCATGTATTTTGCAAAAAATATTCAAATCTAACCGATGTTTGTTCAAAATTTATATTATTTTGGTCCAAAATATTCTGAATTTTCTGCAATACCGATTCTATCAAGGGCCAAACCTAAAAAAAAGGCCTACCAAAGAGGAAGGCTAGGAAGGCCAGCTAATAAGTCACTGGAGAGCAAGGAAGAATAACTTGGAACCTTTTGTCATATGCCTATTATACCCCTTATATTGCACTAGTATCTTTAAGGATGATAAAAACTCTTCAATACAGAGTTTTGTATGTACAAAATATATTGCACACTCAAGTCATTTTCACTTAGTCCAACATGCTTTCGGCAAATTGGTTCAAGTTTATTGTGGTTCCAGATATCCAAAACTGAAAGAGAGGCAGGTTTGATCCAGAGGGACAGAAGGAAAAAGAACGGTGAAATCCGGCTCTTTACTTCAGATTTCTGTACGATTGTGGAAATGGTGTCTTTTTTCCGTGAGGCCGATGAAGAGAGCCAGCTGAATTTATTTAAGACTGAGAAAAGAATTGTTTGCAGTGGTCTATAACAATATTGTTAAGCAGAAAAAAAGCATCACAATGCTGAGAAACGTAGAGGCCTGTCACAAGTCGGACAGATTAGACCATTAATACGATCTCGGCATAACACCGACGTGACAACGTGAAGGATAGGCTACTATGCTTACATGATTGGCACATGCCAAGACCTGCAACTCTCCAAGTCCACTCCACCGCTCGCGAGCACCGCCTCAGCTGTCTCCTGCTCCTTTGGCGAGAGAAGAAGAGGATCAGGAGGAAAGGGAAGGGTAGTTGATGGGTGGTACGGGTCTTTTTTATTTTGGTGGGACCCACCCTAATGCCTCCTTTGTCGTACATATACTCCAGGTATGACTTATCACGAAAATCGTCGTGGTTTCAATGGTTTTCGTGCGTATCATGGGGTGCGACACGGCATCTCCGCGGTTTCGTTTGAATAATTTCGTGCGAATTCTAAAAATTTGAAAAAAATCATTTTATCATAAATATATATATATATATATTATAAAAAATAAATTTCGCGTGGTTTGTCGTGAAAACCATGATATGTGACGCGGTTTGAGTGAAAACTGTGACGTGGTTTTCGTGGTTTTGACGCAGTTTTCACGCTGTTTAGACGAAAACCGTAGTACGGCAAAATGTCGTGAAAACCACTGTTCACTCTATCGCGGTTTTCGTGCGAAAACCACGGTACCACAGAAGGGCGACACGATATACTTCGACGAAATACAAAACCCTGCATATACTACAGCATGTGCTATATATTAGCTAAAAACTGGGTCCACATGAGCCTACCTTATAACACAAGTAGATCTTATACACTGATCATGCCTAATAAGCAGTAAAAACCCATCACAAGAATCCAAAATTTGTGCTCTCGGCAAGCTTTAGAATTGGAGCTAGAGATAGCAGTTTTTAACCAGTACATCTACATGGCTTTGCATCTTACGGCAAAGAGCAAATATAATGCATGTGCGGTGCGCGCACGCGTCACTACTCAGCAAAGCTGTAGTATGGCGCGTCTCTCTACATTTGTAAACGTTAGAGCGTATGGTAGAGCATATACAACAGCTATTCAATATCTTCTAAAATCTTTATTTTTAACTAATTTAAAGAAAATTTATCTTTCAATAGATTATCTATCTCATCCCCAAAAATATTTGGTTCTGTTTCTCATCATTTTCTTCCCCGAGTCGAACGTCCAATATCTGTTTCGCATCATTTGTCACCGCGCGCGCTTGGAGTCGCATGGGTCACAACCCTCATCCACCGCCGCTGCATCCTCCACCCTTCCCTTCCCGCCGGCGCCTCCTCTACCACCGCCGACCCCTCCTCGTCCATCGTCGCCTCCTCCCCCTCCCTTTGTAAAATCAAAGTGTGTTTGATTCTTTATTTGATGATGAACAATTGACATCTCGAGAATATTGCTTTGTGTGTTTTAACCTTTGGAGATTTATTGAAAAAGTGGTTTTGGTTTTCGGACGATGAACAGTGTTCAGTCGACTGCCACAGCCGGTCTGACCGGGCTTGTACTGCCGGTCTGTCCGGAGGTGTTTGGACGGTCAGACCGGGCAGTTGCCTGCGGTCGACCGGCCGAGCCAGTCCGACTGGTTGCCGATTTTGTTTCGGTTTTGGTTTCGGTTGGTTTCCTTGTACATACATGGAAGTTTCGTGTTCTTATGCACGTGTCTGGTTGTTTATGCTAACAATGAGTCAAGTTTGGATAGCTTGTGCTCGGATATGGTATTCTTTGTTTAATTATGTGCAGGTATTCTTTACGTCTCGGGAAAGTGTTGCCGGTGATCGAGTCGAAGTCAACTTGGAGATAAGGTGACGTCCAAGATGGGGATCATGCGGGATGCTGAAGGGTAGAGATTAGTGCACATAATTGGTGAAGTTTCCATATGGCATACAATGGAGATATTGTTGCGTATGGAAAGCGGAATTTCGGTTTTAGAAAAACCGAGATTGTTACGGTTGTTTTATGTAAAGTTTGTTTCTTGTACGGGAAGGTTTCCTAGTGGATTAGGGTTTCTTTTATGAGTAGGATTCGTGGCTCTTGGCTGCTGATTTTGGGTATAAATAGTGAGGGGAGGCGTGGCCTCTTTGTATCGCTTTTGAGTTCAAGTTTTTAGAATTTCAAGTTAGGGTTTCAAGTTTTGCTTGAGATTTTGTGAGGAGTGCTTTGTTTGCACTTTGTAAACACAGAGAGTTTCAATAAATATCAATCTTCTTGAGAATTCTTTGTGTCTTCTTCTTTCTCGATGCGGCAGTGTAATTGTCGGTTCAAGTGAATCTGCTAACCGGTCAGACCGCGCCTTCTTCCCAGTTAAAACGCAACCACATCGGCGGTCGGACCGGCGGGCATCGAACTTCATCGACATCGACTACATCGAGCAATCGGCTGAGGCGATCGGCTACGGGCGGTCAGACCGAAGGTCATTAGGCGGTCAGACCAGCAAAGCTACTCGGTCAGACCGGCGCGACACCTGCGGTCAGACCGGCTTCAGAAAATAGAGGTAAAGTTTTATTTCCGCTAAAACTTGGTTTTTGGGGTACTCAACCATTCACCCCCTCTCGGTTGGCTTTTCATTGGACTTTCGATCCTACAAGTGGTATCGAGCCACATTTTTATGCTTTGGATTTTCTTTAATCTAAAGTTTTCTCATCATGTCAGATAAATTTTCAACAAAACCGCATGTTTTCGATGGCACCGATTTCGCGTATTGGTGTAGTAAGATGCAATCCTACATCATGGCTCAAGACTATGATGTATGAAAAAAGGTTGCTCTTTCCTACACCATACCCGATGCCATTAATACTGATGCTTTGAAAACTGAGTTTAATAATAATTGCAAAGCTCAAAATATTTTGTTGAATGGAATTTCGCGTTCGATTTTGACCGTGTTTCTCATCTTCAAACCGCTAATGAAATTTGGAACGCTTTGAAAAACTTTCATCAAGGAACTACAAATATAAAAGAACTTCGTCAAGATCTTTTTAAAAAGGAATATATAAAATTTGAAATAAAACCTGCTGAAGCTTTGGATGACTATCTTGGTAGGTTTAACAAAACTTTGAGCAATCTTAAATCTGTTGATGCTTCTTATGACACTAATTATCCACAGTCTGAGATTTCTCGCCACTTTTTAAATGATCTTGACATGCCTATTTGGGAGATGAAAGTAACTTCTATGCAAGAATCCGTTAACATGGCAAATTTGACTTTGGATTCGCTTTATACAAAACTCAAAACTCATGAGATGAATATTCTTTCTCGAAAAACAGATTCTATGTCAAGTGCTTTGACTTCTCCTTCGACTTCTTCAGATGTTGCTTCTTCATCATCTCCAAATGCTCTTGCTTTAATTAACGTCATGTCCGATGAACAACTCGAGCAATTCGAGGAGGAAGATTTGGCTCTTCCTACTAACAAACTTTCCAGAGCTATGAACAGAGTTAGGTTCAGGAAGAAAGGAGGACCAACGCGTTGCTTTGAGTGCGGCGCCTTGGATCACATCCGCTCCAACTGCCCCAAGCTCGAGAGGAGCAAGAAGGAGGACAAGAGCGTCGAAAAGACAAAGGATGACAAGCCCAAGGGTTGGCGCTCCAAGGAGATGATCAAAAAGGTGCTGAGTCAAGTCTATGCCGCTTTTGAGCCACTCAGCGACATAGATTCTGATAGTGAGGAGGAGAAGGGCAAGAACATCTCCGGCGTTTTTCTCATGACGCGTGGAGATGAAGATTCTTCAGATGAAGAAAATGAGGTAAGCTCACTTGAGGATGCAATTCTTGTTTTAAGTGCTAAGAATAAAAAATGTGAGAAAATATTTAAAAAACAAAAATTTATGATTGAATCTTTAAATGCTGAAATTGCTAGATTGAAATCTCTTATTCCCAATGATGATAATTACAAAAATTATAAGGTTTTAATGCTAGAAATTTCAAAGATTAGAGATGTCAATAATTCTCAAGTTTTGGCTGCTAAATCTTGTTTAACTTGTGATGCTAATGAATTAAAACTAAAAGATGCTTTAGCTCGTGTTAAGCACATGGAAGAAATAGTTAAACAAGATGAGGTAGCTTCTTGCTCTAGATGTCGCAAAGGCAAAGATGTCATAATTGATTGTGAAAATTGTGTTAATCTTAGAAAAGAAGTTTCTTACTTGAAAAGTTCTTTGCAAAAATTTTCGATGGTAAGAAACAACTTAACATGATTTTGGACAAATCTAAAGTGTGTAGCGACAACAAAGGAATATGTTTTGATGCTCATGACTATTTCACCAAAAGTCCTCCAAATGTTTTAGGAATAACTGAAAAGGGTGAAATCTTGACAATACCTAAAACCATGAAAACAGTTTTTAAGTCTACTGGAAATTTGCCATCCCTTTCGGTTTATCTAAAAGAAACAAAACCTAATTTTTCAAAACCATTTGTTACTAAAGAAAAGTTTTCTTGCTCTTTTTGTGGTAAAGATGGTCATCTTGTTGGTTCTTGTTTTGATTAGCACGAAAACGAGAAAAAGGAAAGAGAGAATAATTTTGCAAAATCAAATTGGCAAAAATCGGTTTCCTCCGGAAGGCCGGTCGGACCACGGTTGGTCCACCGGTCGGACCGGCCACGGCACCCGGTCGACCGACGACACGCCTTGGTCGGACCAGCGATGGCGCCCAATCGACGACAGTACCCAGCGGTCGGACCGACCCCGAAGGGATTTTTCTGAAAATTCCAAAACTGTTTTTTCTCGTGGTTTTGTGCCTATTGGATCTACTGGTCGTGTGTCTCAGTACTAGATTCCTTAATTTCTTTTAACTAACCCCAGATCGAGGCCTCGACATCCTTTGTTGTGTAGGCTTTCGTGGCGAGGAAGGAGAACGTGTGGATCATGGACTCGGTTGTTCGCGGCACATGGCCGGAGATAAGAATTGGTTCTCCTCCCTCAAGATGGCATCCAAGACGGAATCGATAATCTTTGAGGATGCTTCAACAAGTGCTATTCTCGCTACCGGATCCGTCAAGGTAAGTGAAAAGTTCGAATTGAAAGAGGTAGCTTTGGTAGAGGATTTAAAGTACAATTTACTTTCAGTTTCACAAATTGTTGATGAAAACTTTGAAGTTCATTTCAAGAAAACTGGAAGTAAAATATTTGATTCTTCTGGTGATTCTGTTTTGAACATTTCTCATTATGGGAGAGTTTTTAAAGCTGATTTTGAAAACCCTGTTTCTCCTCTTGTCACGTGTTTAGTTGCAAAATTCAACAAAGATTTGATGTTTTGGCATCGTAGACTTGGTCATGTTGGATTTGATCATTTGACTCGTTTAAGTGGTTTGGATCTTGTTTGTGGTTTGCCAAAACTCAAAAAGGATCTTGATTTGATTTGTGCACCATGTCGTCATGGTAAAATGGTTGCTTCTTCACACACACCAATTCTTTCTGTGATAACGGATGCACGGACAGCTTTTACACATGGACCTTGTTGGTCTAGCTAGAGTGCAATCTGTTGGAGAAAAATGGTATGTGTTAGTGATTGTTGACGATTTTCTCGATGCTCTTGGATTTTCTTCATGGCAACTAAGGACGAGGCCTTTGGACACTTTCGAAGTCTTTTTCTTCGCTTAAATTGTGAAATTCCCAACTCTTTGAAAACAATTAGAAGTGATAATGGTGGTGAATTTAAAAATGCTTCTTTTGAACATTTTTGTGTTGAAAAAGGAATTGAACATCAGTTTTCTTCTCCTCGTGTTCCTCAACAAAATGGTGTTGTCGAAAGAAAAAGTCGTTCTTTGGTTGAAATGGCTAGGACAATGCTAGATGAATATCACACACCTAGAAAATTTCGGGCCGAAGCTATTAACACTGCTTGCTATGTTTCTAATCGCATTTTCTTGCGTTCTAAACTTGGCAAAACTCCTTATGAGCTTCGCTTTGGTCGTCAGCCCAAAGTTTCACATTTGCGTGTTTTTGGTTGCAAGTGCTTTGTGTTAAAATCTGGAAATTTGGACAAGTTTGAATCACGTTCAACTGATGGTTTATTTCTTGGTTACCCCGCACACACTCGTGGCTATCGTGTACATGTTTTAGAGACTAACAAAATTGTCGAGACTTGCGAAGTCACTTTTGATGAGGCTAGTCCCGGTACTAGACTGTAACACCCGAGGTGTTTTTCCTTTTAAAAATCCATAAGAAAATCGTAAAAGAAAAATCGTTAGAATTAGCTGGAGAGAATTAATAATTTTAAAATCCAAATTTTAAACGGAAATGGCATCGTAGGATTTTTCCTAAATTCTACATGTCAAAATACGCTAACAGGATTTTTAGTGGAATTTTCGAGCACAAGAAATAATTTTTAACCAATTAAAATTAAAATCAGAATTAATAAATCCCGGGTTTTTCTCTCTCCTCCCGTACGTTTCCCGCCCTTTTTGGCCTTGGGCCGCCGGCCCGAGCCGACGGCCCATTCCCTCTCGCGTGCGCCCAGCCAACGAGGCAGGTTCCCCGGCGTGCGCGTCCTCCTCTCTCCTCGCGGGCCAACGAAGGCGTGCTTCTGTTTAACTCTTGCCCCGCGAACAAGTCCAGTTCGCCTCCCTCTTACCCCTGGACGCCGACAGGTGGGGCCCACCTGTCAAGCCGTCGTCCCCGACCCCGGTCGCCTCGGCGCCATTTCCACCGCCTCCCTCCGCTTGGATCTCGCGCACCCGTTTTCCCCGCGCTCCGGCATCCCACCGCCTTAACTCCCCACCGTGCCCGCCGGCATTCAAAGCCCCGGCCGCCGCTCCCGAGCGTCCTAATGGCCGGATTCCATCCCCGGCCATTACTTCCCCCAAACTGCGCCGGCGAGAAATTCCGCCCTTATCCGGTCGCCACCGACCTCCCCATCCCCTATTTAAGCACCCCCTCGCCCTCCCCGAACTCCCCACACCTCCACTCAAGCCTCCCTCTCTCTCCGTCGTTCCCGCACCATGCGCCCCTGCTTCGGACTTCGTCGCCGAGGTTCGGCCATGTTTTCCCGCTACTCCGAGACGTGCCGAGCTCCGCCGACTCCTCCTCCTCGTCGCCGGTGCCCGCGCCACTTCGGCCACCCCTATCCGAGTGGTTCCGTCGTCTCCCTCGCTGTCCGCTCCATCGTCCCCTCCCCTTGGCGACCCACGGTGAGCACTCCTCCCTATTTCCCTCTCGGCCGAGTGCGCGCCGCCGTCCCCGAGTGTGCACGGCTCCGCCCACGCAAGAGCCGCGGTATTCCGCCGCCCACGCCGCCGCCAGTGGCGTCGGTCGGTCTCCGACCGCCGTGCGCCATCGCCGGCCGATCGCACCGCCCGAACCCCTCTCCGGCCGTCCTATCTGCCTCGGTAGATCAGGACCGTCCGTCCCCGCTGGCCCGCGTGGCACACCGCGTGGCCGCCGCGTCAGGCGCCACATGTGCGCCACGTGGTGCTCCGCTCTCCCTCTCGGCCCGTGGACCCGGCCCACCGTGGACCGGTGCTCCCGCGGCCGATGACGCCATCGCTGATGTCAGCCCTAGCGCTGACGCAATTCCGGGATTTATTGCGCAATAAATTATTAAGGACTTTCCTGTTTTAGTAAAAACACAGATAATCTTCTAAAAATCATATCTTTTCAACCCTACCTCCGTTTTAGCCCATTCAAATTTCATTAAATTCATAAAAATGCCAAGAATCTATTAAAAAGTGTTTTGTCCCCTGTTTGAGTAGCTTTTTAGCCTGTTTTGTTGAAGTGCTTGTTTGCCGTGTAGATCCCGGTAGTCCCTCCGTCCCGTTTTACTTTGAAGTCGTCGCGGAAGTCGCCCAAACCGAAGAGCAAGGCAAGTCATGCTATATTATTGATCATATTGCTCCCATTTTGCTAAAACACCTGTTTTATTCTATGAAATTGCATGTATTTTTATATTGTCATTTAATGGGAAATAATACACCTTATGCTTAGTTTATGCCTTAGGTTTGACACCCCAAACCCTTTGATCAAACTTGGGAAAACAATGTGATTAGATTTCAGGACTAGGTTATGCTTAGCCGGCTTAGACTCACTAGCTCACTAAATGGGTCGTTTTCTCACTTAATGTATCTCTCCCGGCCTTATGTTCGGAGGATTAATGATTATAGATTCAGGTGAACCGGACTAATAACTAAAATATGACAAATGGTGGGCTGTGGGCACTATGGTTTTGGTTAGCGGCGCCCATGGCAATTAAGGACCGGTTCACGGGACCCCTCGGGAGAATGACCGTGCAAACCACAAGCCGAAATGGGTAAGGTAGGCCCCGTAGTGTAGCCTCTCCTAGCTGACGAACCCATCGGCAAGGGTGAGCGGGATGGAGTTTCAGTCGGCCCCGGTATAAGGGTTGCTGGGCTGCCGGATTCACCGAGGCACTCGGGGGGGCTGCCCACTCCCAGGGTCCAGGAGTGGGGGCGAAACCTTGGTGAGGTTCGCTTGGTTAGAGGGGGGTTATACGAAAGGTCCTATCACAGTTCCCTTTTCGGTGTACCGCGGTGGTATTTCGACACACGGGAAACCGTGTTGTGGGGCTGTGTCTTGTGGGTACAGTTGTACACCTCTGATCAGAGTAAATCTATTCGAATAGCCGTGCCCGCGGTAATGGGAAATCGACCGAGCTCTCCGTGATTAGTCTCACACTTTTACACCCTAAGTTTTGGAACATGACTAGTATAGATGGATGGTTTGGGCCTGTCGCAACATGAGGATAACGTTGGACAGTGTTGAAGTCAAAATGCTTTACTTACTCAATTTACTGTTGTTTTGACTGTGTTCAAAATTCGTTTGGTTTGGGAAAACTCCTGCCATTTGCGCAAAAGCAAACTTTAGTCAGACCTTTGTCTCCCCTGCATTCATTCTTCTCCTCTTTCGGCGTGACTTGTTGAGTACGTGGAAGTACTCATCCTTGTTTCTTCACCAGAACCTGAGCCAGAGGTTGAAGACGAAGATGAAGTGGAGTAGGCTTTGTCCTATACTCTGGAAGCTGCCTGTGGAGTGGTCGATGCCATGTGGCCAACATCAAGCTTAGGCTTAGGCCCCTTTTCTTTTTCCGCTGCTCTTTTGTAATCTTTTTGTATTGTTTCTAAGACGTGGAACTGTAATATCATCAATTGTCGTATGTGTACCCTGGCTGGTCTTGGACAGGGATTTTTATACACATATAGCTTCGGAAATTCGGGTCTAAATTTCTGGGCGTGACAAGTTGGTATCAGAGCCAATTTCCAGACCGTAGGAAAAGCCAAACGGAAAAACCTTAGGAGCCCTCTGAATCTTTTCATATGCATAAGCCCTGACTTTTGAAAATGGTTTCGGGAAAATGGGACTTGTTTCCTCGGAATTGGGAAAATTTTAAGTTTCTCTCAAAGCATTTTGAAAACTTGGTCAAGGCTAAGTGATTGGATTCTAGAGTTAAAATTTGGAAAAATCGTTTGATCTCTTATTCAGCCGCCATGTTGGGATTTTCTAAGGGATCAAATTCCTAAGTCGAGATAGGAGGGAATGGTTGCCAATTTTATATTATAACTAAGAATCTATTTTGCAGCATCATCTAGGGGATGTCCTTAGGAGGTTTTAATTAGCCTCATAAAAATGTTTCTCCAAAAACTCTCTTTTTCTCGTTTACTTTACTTGAGTCCTTTCTCGTTTGTCTAACTCGGGTTTTGAGCATGTATTGATCCCCTACCTTGTCTTCTCTAGATGGCAGGTCATCCAGTCACCCACAACGGTCAGGGTCTGAAAGGGTTCATCGCAGAGCTGGCAAGAATGGCCTCAGCAGTAGGCTACCCGGATGCACCTGAGTACACTGTCGTCTCACCGTTCGGCAGTGAATTGCCTCACCAAGTCCGCCTGAAGGTGCACGGGTTCGTCAGCACCAATATCCCAAACATGGTGGTCACGGCGTCAGGAGGAACGGATGAGCATGCCTGCCAAGAGGCGGCTTATCTAATGCTAGCTCGGATGAGGGAAATGCATGACTATCATCTCCGCCACTCTGCCTACCAGTACCATCCTTAGCGGGGAACTTCGTCAGCAATCAACACCTTCCAATCTGCTAAAGGGGAGAACGACACCACCTTCTCCCACATGAGGACGGTGATTGAAGGGCTGGATAAGATGCATGCAGAGCTCCACATCGTGGCAAAGGCCCTGAATGACCAGAAGATCTTAAAGATCAAGAGTTTGAAGGATGATGTGGATCGACTCAAGAGAGAGATCGCCAGTCTGAAGGGGCTTCCACCTCCCAACATCCTTCGGATAAGGATCACGCCGCGAAAGAACACCAAGGCTCCGGTGCGGATGCAGCTGGCGCCCAGGGTTCCACCTCCTGCACCACCGCCTTCCCCAGTCCCCGTCCTAGTACCAGACCCTGCTCTTGCTCTGCCCCTGCCCCAAGTGGAGGAGGAGGATGGATCTCGGTGTCCAGTAGCAGCAAGGGTAGAAGCAGCGGCAGCTCCAAGAGCCCCGGACGGAAAGACGAGTTAGCCAGCTCTCGAAGCCGCTCAAAGAAAAAGGAAGACGGGAACTCCCTTGGAAGTGGTTTCGACTCCTCCAACCGTGGAAGCCGTTCCGACCCTTAGAGCGTCGCCACCCTTAGTTTGTCGTTTTCCTAGTTTTTCTGTTTGCTTAGTTGCTGTGTGTTAGGTGTGCTGTGTGTGGGTAATGGTCAACCTGTATCAAGTGTGGATATGGGTTGCCCAATTAAGGATGTTGGGTGTGTTTTAAGTGTTTTAAGTCAAGAACAGATCAAAACAAGTAATAAATATCAACTTCTCTGTTCAATCTATTTTACTCCTTCTCCCCACCTTGTTTGTTCCGTTCCTTCAGATGGTGAACACCAGGAATGACAGCAACAGCAATGAGTCAGCTGAGAACAACACCCGTGCTAATACCAACAACCCACCTCCTCCCCCTGAGAACATCACTTTGGCACAAGTTCTAGCCAACCAGACCCAGATGATGGCTGCAATGATGCAGCAAATGCAACAGCAGCATCAGCAGATGTAGTTGCAAATGATGCAATAGTTTCAACAGCAGAACCAGCATCAGCACGACCATTTCGCACCACCACCTCCCCCACAAAAAAAACTGTTAGAATTTCTTCGAGTCCGACCCCCAACTTTCTCCAGCACCACCAACCCCATGGAGGCTAATGACTGGATCATTGCCATAGAAAAGAAGTTGAACCTTCTCCAGTGCACAGACCAGGAAAGGGTGTCTTTCGCCACCCACCAACTCCAAGGTCCCGCCTCAGCCTGGTGGGACAATTTCTTGGTCACCCGTCGGGCGGACGCACCCGCAGTTACTTGGGCAGAGTTTTGCCACCAATTCCGGAAGGCTCACATCCACGGAGGGATAGTAGCCCAGAAAAAGAGGGACTTCAGATCCTTGGAGCAAGGCACCCGAACTGTCACCGAGTATCTGCACGAATTTAATCGCTTAGCGCGATATGCTCCAGAGGACGTACGTACTGACGCCGAGCGTCAAGAGAAGTTCTTGGCCGGACTGGACGATGAGTTGACGGACAAACTCATCTCCGGTGAGTATGCCGACTTCGAGAAGTTGGTCGACAAAGCCATCCGTCAAGAAGACCAACGCAATAAAATGCTCAGAAAACGGAAGGCTACCCAGTTTAGGCCGCATCCTCAGCAAGGGAATTCCCAGCGGCCACGTTTCACTCCGGGTGGTCAGAATGGACCTACCACTATGATCGTTCGTCAGCATCGCCCGTACCATCCCAGGAATTTCCAATCCAGCGAAAGCCGTCCCGAACAGCCGCAGCGGAATCCGGCTCCGCGCCCGCCAACAGCGCAGCCACCACCGCAGTCCAAGCCAATGCCACCAAAGAAGGATTTGGGATTCAAACCGGGTAACTATTTCAACTGTGGAGAACCTGGACATTTCGCAGACAAATGTCCAAGACCAAAACGCGCGCCCAGGTTTATCCAAGCAAGAGTGAATCATGCTTCAGCAGAAGAGGCACAGGACGCACCGGATGTCATACTGGGTATGTTCCCTGTGAACTCCTTTAATGCATCAGTCCTGTTTGATTCGGGTGCAACCCATTCCTTCATATCAAAAGCATTTGTGGGGAAACATGGGTTGTCGGTGTTAAAACTTAAGATACCCATGCGGGTCCAAACACCCGGGTACCATTTGAACACCGCCCACTTTTGCCCTTCGGTGGCCATAAAAATCCAAGGATTCCCCTTTCTAGCCAACCTTATCCTTCTAGAATCAAAGGCCTGGATGTCATCCTTGGGATGGATGTTAACCCGTCATAAAGGTCTGATCGATTACGCAAGCCGCACGATCTCTTTAACCAATGACGAGGGGAAGAAAGTAATTTACCGCTCCTCTAAACCACTGAGGGTAGTGGCAAGCCTGAATCGGATTTTGGCTAAGGAGAAGCCCGAAGAGAAAGGAAAGGACCGGGCGAGGTTAGAAGATATTCTGTGGTTTGTGAGTACCGGAAGTCTTCTGGAAGACCTAACCACAATGCCACCCGAAAGAGAAATAGAGTTTCGGATTGACCTAGTCCCAGCCTTTGCTCCGATCCACAAGAGACCCTATAGAATGGGAGCCAATGAGTTGGCGAGAGGTCAAGAAGCAAGTAGATGAACAATTACAGAAAGGTTATATCCGCCCGAGCACATCGCCCTGGGGTGCGCCAGTCATTTTTGTGGAGAAAAAGGATAAGACCAAAAGGATGTGCGTCGACTATCGCGCACTCAACGAGGTCACTGTTAAGAATAAATACCCTCTCCCTAGGATTGACGACCTGTTCGATCAATTGAAGGGAGCAAGGGTGTTCTCCAAGATAGACCTGCGGTCAGGCTATCATCAGCTAAGAATCCGAGAAGAAGATATTCCCAAGACTGCCTTCGTCACTCGGTACGATCTGTACGAGTGCACGGTCATGTCCTTCGGACTTACAAATGCCCCAGCCTTTTTCATGAATTTGATGAACAAAGTGTTCATGGAATTCCTAGACAAGTTTGTTGTGGTGTTCATCGACGACATCTTGATCTATTCGCAGTCGGAAGAGGAACATGAGCACTATCTCCGGTTGGTACTTGAAAAGTTAAGGGACCACCAGCTCTATGCTAAGTTTAGCAAATGTGCTTTCTGGTTAAAGGAAGTGCAATTTCTCGGCCATATCGTGAATGCCCAAGGAGTCGCAATGGACCCATCCAATGTAGAAGCTGTGACCAAATGGACTCCACCTAAAACCTGTCACCCAAGTCAGAAGTTTTCTAGGACTTGCGGGTTATTATCGTCGGTTCATCGAAAACTTCTCCAGAATTGCCAAGCCTTTGACGCAGTTGTTAAGGAAGGATGAAAAGTTTATATGGACTGCCGAGCGCAACCAGAGTTTTGAAACGCTCAAGAGAAAACTGGTGTCCGCACCCGTGTTGATCTTGCCAGATCAAACCAAGGATTTCCAAGTCTATTGCGACGCATGTCACCAGGGATTAGACTGTGTGTTGATGCAAGATGGAAAGGTGGTCGCGTATGCTTCTCGCCAATTGAGACCTCATGAGTCTAATTACCCAACACATGACTTGGAGCTAGCAACAGTCGTCCATGCTCTGAAAATATGACGACATTACCTCGTCGGTAATCGCTGTGAAGTATATACGGATCATAAGAGCATAAAATACATTTTCACCCAACCGGATTTGAACCTCCGTCAGCGACGATGGTTAGAGTTGATCAAGGATTATGATCTCAGTATACACTACCATCCTGGCAGAGCTAGCGTGGTAGCTGATGCCCTGAGCCGAAAGAGTTATTGCGACTCTATTCGCATAGAAGGGAGATGTGACCAGTTACTACAAGATCTAGAACGCCTAAACCTGGAAATTGTTGAACTCGGATTTGTGGCCGCTCTTGAGACCCAACCCACACTCATAGACCAAATTCGTGTAGCTCAAGCCTCGGATCTGGACATAGCCGAACTTAAGAAGAATATGAGAGTGGGAAAAGCTCGTGACCTCACAAAAGACGAGCATGGAACCATATGGATGGGCAACAGTGTGTGCCAGAAGACAAGGAATTGAGAAAGTTAATCCTTACTGAAGCACATCAGAGTCAGTACTCTATCCATCCGGGAAGTACCAAAATGTACCAGGATCTTAAGGAGAAGTTCTGGTGGGTTAGCATGAAAAGAGAAATAGCAGAGTTCGTGGCACTATGCGACGTATGTCAGCGAGTAAAGGCAGAACACCAGAGGCCTGCTGGATTATGACAGCCACTTCAAATTCCAGAATGGAAGTGGGAGGAAATCGGGATGGATTTCATCACCGGTTTACCCCGGACATCATCAGGACACGATTCTATCTGGGTTATAATCGACCGCCTCACTAAAGTGACCCATTTTATCCCAGTACTTACCACCTATACAGGCAGAAGGTTAGCAGAATTGTACCTTGCAAGGATTGTGTGTCTTCATGGTGTACCTAAGAAAATAGTATCTGATCGTGGTAGCCAGTTCACCTCCAAGTTTTGGCAAAAACTACAAGAGGAACTCGGCACCCGGTTGAATTTTAGCACGGCTTATCACCCGCAAACCGATGGTCAGACGGAGCGTGTAAACCAGGTTTTGGAAGATATGCTGCGAGCTTGTGCTCTGGATTTCGGAGGATCTTGGGATAAGAGCCTGCCCTATGCAGAGTTCTCTTATAACAATAGTTATCAGGCTAGTTTACAAATGGCACCTTTCGAAGCACTATATGGACGAAAGTGTAGAACCCCGCTTTTCTGGGATCAGACCGGCGAACGTCAGTTGTTCGGAACCGAAGTGTTAAGTGATGCCGAAGAGAAAGTCAGAATCATAAGAGAAAGGCTAAAAGTTGCACAATCTCGTCAGAAGAGTTATGCAGACAACCGCCGTAGAGAGCTAGTTTTTAAAGTTGGAGACTATGTGTATCTTCATGTTACCCCACTTCGGGGAGTGCATCGATTCCAAACCAAAGGCAAGTTGGCACCACGCTATGTGGGACCATATCGGATTCAAGAGCGACGAGGTGAAGTGGCATACCAACTCGAACTGCCACCCACCATGGCAGGAATCCACAATGTTTTCCACGTCTCCCAACTCAAGAAGTGTCTAAGAGTTCCAGAAGAACAAGCCAGTCCAGATCAGATTGAAATCCAGGAAGATCTGACATATGTGGAGAAACCAGCACGGATACTCGAAACCAGTGAACGGAGGACCCGGAACAAGGTCATCAGGTTCTGCCGAGTTCAGTGGACTCATCACTCCGAAGAAGAAGCAACCTGGGAAAGGGAAGATGAGCTAAAGGCCGCTCATCCCTATCTGTTTGCCAGTACCTCCGAATCTCGGGGTCGAGATTCCGTTTAAGGGGGGTAGGTTTGTAACACCCTGAGGTGTTTTCCCCTTTTAAAAATCCATAAGAAAATCGTAAAAGAAAAATCGTTGGAATTAGCTAGAGAGAATTAATAATTTTAAAATCCAAATGTTAAACGAAATGGCATGGTAGGATTTTTCCTAAATTCTACATGTCAAAAATACGCTAACAGGATTTTTAGTGGAATTTTCAGAGCACAAGAAATAATTTTTAACCAATTAAAATCAAACTCAGAATTATAAATCTCGGGTTTTTTCTCTCTCCTCCCGTATGTTTCCCGCCCTTTTTGGCCGTGGGCAGCTGGCCCGAGCCGACGGCCCATTCCCTCCCGCGTGCGCCCAGATCGCAACCGAGGCCGTTCCCCCCCAGCCGACGTGCGTCCTCCTCTCTCCCTCGCGGGTCGACAGAAGGCCGTAGCCCGTTTAACTCTTGCGCCGCGAACAAGTCCAGTTCGCCTCCCTCTTACCACGGGCGACGAGTGGGGCCCACTGTCGGCCGTCGTCCCGACTCCCGCCGCCTCGGCGCCATTTCCGCCGCCTCCCTCCGCTTGGATCTCGCGCACCCGTTTTCCCCGCGCTCCGGGATCCCACCGCCTTAACTCCCCACCGTGCCCGTCGGCATTCAAAGCCCCGGCCGCCGCTCCCGCGCGTCCTAATGGTCGGATTCCATCCCCGGCCATTACTTCCCCCAAATTGCGCCGGTGAGAAATTCCGCCCTTATCCGGTCGCCACCGACCTCCCCATCCCCTATTTAAGCACCCCCTCGCCCTCCCCGAACTCCCCACACCTCCACTCAAGCCTTCCTCTCTCTCCGTCGTTCCCACACCGTGCGCCCCTGCTTCGGACTTTGTCGCCGAGGTTCGGCCGTGTTTTCCCGCTACTCCGAGACGTGCCGAGCTCCGCCGACTCCTCCCTCCTCGTCACCGGTGCCCGCGCCACTTCGGCCACCCCTTCCCGAGTGGTTCCGCCGTCTCCCTCGCTGTCCGCGCCATCGTCCCCTCCCCCTCTGGCGACCCGCAGTGAGCACTCCTCCCTATTTCCCCTCTCGGCCGAGTGCGCGCCGCTGTCCCCGAGTGCGCACGGCTCCGCCCACGCAAGAGCCGCGGTATTCCGCCACCCGCGCCACCGCCCGAGTGGCGCCGGTCGGTCTCCGACCGCCGTGCGCCATCGCCGGCCGATCGTGCCGCCCGAACCCCTCCCCGACCGTCCGATCTGCCTCGGTAGATCGGGGCCGTCCGTCCCCGCTGGCCCGCTTGGCCGCCGCGTCAGGCGCCACGTGTGCGCCACGTGGTGCTCCGCTCTCCCTCTTGGCCCGTGCACCCGGCCCACCATGGACCGGTGCTCCCGCGGCCGATGACGCCATCGCTGACGTCAGCCCTAACGCTGACGTAATTCCGGGATTTATTGCGCAATAAATTATTAAGGACTTTCCTGTTTTAGTAAAAACACAGATAATCTTCTAAAAATCATATCTTTTCAACCCGACCTCCGTTTTAGCCCATTCAAATTTCATTAAATTCATAAAAATGCCAAGAATCCATTAAAATGGTTTTGTCCCCTGTTTGAGTAGCTTTTTAGCCTGTTTTGTTGAAGTGCTTGTTTGCCGTGTAGATCCCGGTAGTCCCTCCGTCCCGTTTTACTTTGAAGTCATCTCGGAAGTCCCCCAAACCGAAGAGCAAGGCAAGTCATGCTATATTATTGATCATATTGCTCCCATTTTGCTAAAACATCTGTTTTATTCTATGAAATTACATGTATTTTTATATTGTCATTTAATGGGAAATAATACACCTTATGCTTAGTTTATGCCTTAGGTTTGACACCCCAAACCCTTTGATCAAACTTGGGAAAACAATGTGATTAGATTTCAGGACTAGGTTATGCTTAGCCTGGCTTAGACTCACTAGCTCACTAAATGGGCCGTTTTCTCACTTAATGTATCTCTCCCGACCTTATGTTCGGAGGATTAATGATTATAGATTCAGGTGAACCGGACTAATAACTAAAATATTACAAATGGTGGGTTGTGGGCACTATGGTTTTGGTTAGCGGCGCCCATGGCAATTAAGGACCGGTTCACGGGACCCCTCGGGAGAATGACCGTGCAAATCACAAGCCGAAATGGGTAAGGTAGGCCCCGTAGTGTAGCCTCTCCTAGCTGACGAACCCATCGGCAAGGGTGAGCGGGATGGAGTTTCAGTCGGCCCCGGTATAAGGGTTGCTGGGCTGCCGGATTCACCGAGGCACTCGGGGGGGCTGCCCACTCCCAGGGTCCGGGAGTGGGGGCGAAACCTTGGTGGGGTTCGCTTGGTTAGAGGGGGGTTATACGAAAGGTTCTATCACAGTTCCCTTTTCGGGGTACCGCGGTGGTATTCCGACGCACGGGAAACCGTGTTGTAGGGTTGTGTCTTGTGGATTCAGTTGTACACCTCTGATCAGAGTAAATCTATTCGAATAGCCGTGCCCGCGGTAATGGGAAATCGACCGAGCTCTCCGTGATTAGTCTCACACTTTTACACCCTAAGTTTTGGAACATGACTAGTATAGGTGGATGGTTTGGGCCTGTCACAACGTGAGGATAACGTTGGACAGTATTGAAGTCAAAATGCTTTACTTACTCAATTTACTGTTGTTTTGACTATGTTCAAAATTCGTATGGTTTGGAAAAACTCCTGCCGTTTGCGCAAAAGCAAACTTCAGCCAGACCTTTGTCTCCCTTGCAATCATTCTTCTCCTCTTTCGGCGTGACTTGTTGAGTACGTGGAAGTACTCATCCTTGTTTCTTCACCAGAACCTGAGCCAGAGGTTGAAGACGAAGATGAAGTGGAGTAGGCTTTGTCCTACACTCTGGAAGCTGCCTGTGGAGTGGTCGATGCCACGTGGCCAGCATCAAGATTAGGCTTAGGCCCTTTTCTTTTTCCGCTGCTCTTTTGTAATCTTTTTGTATTGTTTCTAAGACGTGGAACTGTAATATCAACAATTGTCGTATGTGTACCCTGGCTGGTCCTGGACAGGGATTTTAATACACATATAGCTTCGAAAATTCGGGTCTGAATTTCTGTGTGTGACATAGACCAGATCTTTCGGGTACATTGCCACAGGCTCAGGGGGAGTTTGGTCGAATCTTTGAAGACGAAAGCGACAACGACGACGATGAGGTCGACCTGCCCGGTCAGACCGGCCAGGTGCCGTCGGTCAGACTAGTAGAGCTTGCCTGGTCAGACCGGCTAGAGACCCGGTCAGACCGGCAGGGGCCGATCGCTTCGGACTCCGTCAATTCTAATCACATGGACTCTTCGGGGACCACGACCAGTGCTGAACCAGAACGTGAATCAACTTCTGAGATCATTGCACCTTTGCACATTCAGCGAGGACATCCGCCGGCACAAATAATAGGTAATTTACATGAGCAGACGACGAGATCTAAGGTAACTGTGCATGATTCTATAAATTCTGCTTTTGTTGCTTCCTTTGAACCCAAAGATGTTACTCATGCATTAACTGATGAATCGTGGATTAATGCCATGCATGAAGAACTTGAAAATTTTGAAAGAAACAAAGTTTGGTCTTTAGTTGAACCTCCTTCTGGACATAATATTATTGGAACCAAGTAGGTTTTCAAAAATAAACAAAATGAGGATGGTTTGATTGTACGCAATAAGGCTAGACTTGTTGCTCAGGGTTATACTCAGGTGGAGGGTTTAGATTTTGATGAAACTTTTGCTCCTCTTGCTAGGATTGAGGCAATTAGGCTTTTGCTAGCTTTTGTTGCTTCCAAAGGTTTTTAATTGTTTCAAATGGATGTTAAAAGTGCTTTTCTTAATGGTTTTATACAGGAGAAAGTTTATGTTAAACAACCACCGGGTTTTGAAAATCCTGATTTTCCAAACCATGTTTTTAAACTTTTCTAAAGCTTTATATGGTTTGAAACAAGCACCTAGAGCATGGTATGACAGACTTAAGAACTTTTTGCTTGAAAAAGGTTTTCAAATGGGAAAAATTGACAAAACGCTTTTTGTTCTTAAGCATGGTGAAAATCAACTTTTCGTTCAGATATATGTTGATGATATCATCTTTGGTTGTTCAACTCACTCTTTGGTTGTAAAATTTGCTGAGACTATGTGTAGGAAATTTGAGATGAGCATGATGGGTGAGCTGTCGTACTTTTTGGGATTGCAAATCAAGCAAACACCTCAAGGTACGTTTATCCATCAAACAAAGTACACCAAAGATCTTTTGCGTAGGTTCAAGATGGAGACTTGCAAGCCAATCTCTACACCCATTGGATCTACTGCTGTTCTTGATCCCGATGAAGATGGTGAAGCTGTGGATCAAAAGGAGTATAGAAGCATGATTGGATCATTGTTGTATCTAACTGCTTCTAGGCCAGACATACAGCTTGCTGTGTGTTTGTGTGCGCACTTTCAAGCTTGTCCACGTGCTTCACATCGTCAAGCGGTCAAGCGCATCATGAGGTATTTGGGTCATACACTTGAGTTTGATATTTGGTATTATACTTCATCTTCTCTTTGCTTAAGTGGTTATTAAGATGCTGATTTTGCGGGTTGTAGAATAGATAGAAAAAGTACTAGTGGAACATGTCATTTTCTTGGAACTTCATTGATTGCATGGTCTTCTAGGAAACAATCTAGTGTAGCTCAATCCACTGCTGAATCTGAATATGTTGCTGCTGCAAGTTGTTGTTCACAGATTCTTTGGCTGATTTCTACTTTAAAAGATTATGGACTTGTTTTTGAAAATGTGCCTCTTTATTGTGATAATACAAGTGCCATTAACATTGCTAAGAATCCTGTTCAACACTCACGCACTAAGCACATTGATATTCGTTTTCACTTCTTGCGAGATCATGTTGAGAAGAAAGATGTTGAATTGAAATTTTTGGACACAAA
Organism: Oryza australiensis; assembly: GCA_019925245.2. NCBI lineage: Eukaryota > Viridiplantae > Streptophyta > Magnoliopsida > Poales > Poaceae > Oryza > Oryza australiensis. Next base: position 1,069,086 of record JAIFGZ020000104.1, read on the forward strand.
ATTGCAACTTGCTAATATTTTCATAAAACCATTGGATTCTTCTCGCTTTGCTTTTCTTCGAGGGGAATTGGGAATCATTAATCCTTTTGGCATGTTTTGAGGGGGACTTTTTGTGGTCTTTGTTTTATCAAGCTACATGATTAAAATAAATTGACAAAGAGAGCTTTATCCATACATATTGTTGATCATGTATATGCTAGCAATATTATGAAGGTTTATTTGTCACTAGCATAGCTTATATGTATTCTAGTATTTTTATGAGATCTAGATTTTGTATTTAAGAGAAATAATGCATAACACTTTAATATTACACTTGAATTAAAGAAATATGCAATGTTGATACTAGCACTTGTGTTGGATTATAAATGCTTATATATATTATGTTGCATTAATATTCCTCAAATTACTTTAAAATTGTTCATTGTGAAAAAGAGAATAAAATATTATCTATGAGAGAAAAAAATGAATACCGAATCCTTGGAAACAGTCTTGACGACAAGGACGTATTCGATGTGAGCAAAAATAATAAGTACCGAATCCTTAGAAACAGTATTAATGACAAGGACGTACTCGGAATAATTGAGAGAAAAAAATATGAGCAACAAATATGGCTCGAATCAGTATAAAAATTTTTCTCTTGAATTATATGTGCAAAAAGGTAAATTTGAGAAAGAATCAAAATTGCAATAGGTATATATATTTGGGTTTCTTTTTCACCCTATGTGCTTGTAAAAATGTTGCATTACAAATCGTTGGAATCCATGAATTTTTATTTCATTATTTCTCTTACTTATAAAATATTTGATTCATGCTTATACTCTAGTGCATATTTTCTATATAGTTGATGAGTTTATCTTTGTTTTATTGCAACCCATGACATGACTTGCTTTATGTATGGTGCTAAGCTCTTGAATATTCATAAACATAACTCCTATGCTTGATGAATTCATTGTCAAAAGGGGGAGAAAATAATGTTGTTTGGGAGAACATTTGCATAGGAGAACAAAAGGAGAAAGGGCAAGTTTTTTTTGGGGGTCAAGGGATTTTCTTTCTTTTAAAAAGGGATAGAAATTTTCTTTGATTTTTGAGCACTCAAATGCTTTTTATCTTTTTTGTTTTTAATTTTCCAAACACCAAAACAACACTTTTATTTTGTTTGCCAATGTGTTCATCAAGGAGGAGATTGTAAAATCAAAGTGTGTTTGATTCTTCATTTGATGATGAACAATTGGCATCTGAGATTATTGCTTTGTGTGTCTTAACCTTTGGAGATTTATTGAAAAAGTGGTTTTGGTTTCGGACGATGAACAGTGTTCAGTCGGCTGCCACAGCCGGTCTGACCGGGCTTGTATTGCCGGTCTGACCGTAGGTGTTTGGGCGGTCAGATCGGGCAGTTGCCTACGGTTAGACCGGCCGAGCCAGTCCGACTGGTTGCCGATTTTGTTTCGGTTTTGGTTTTAGTTTATTTCCTTATACATACATGGAAGTTTCATGTTCTCATGCACGTGTCTGGTTGTTTATGCTAACAATGAGTCAAGTTTGGATAGCTTGTGCTCGGATATGGTATTCTTTGTTTAAATGTGTGCAGGTATTCTTTACGCCTCGAGAAAGTGTTGCCGGTGATCGAGTCGGAATCAACTTGGAGATAAGGTGACGTCCAAGATGGGGATCATGCGGGATGCTGAAGGATAGGGATTAGTGCACATAATTGGTGAAGTTTCCATATGGCACACAATGGAGATATTGTTGCGTATGGAAAGCGGAATTTCGGTTTTAGGAAAACCGAGATTGTTACGGTTGTTTTATGTAAAGTTTGTTTCTTGTACGGGAAGGTTTTCTAGTGGATTAGGGCTTCTTGTATGAGTAGGATTCGTGGCTCTTGGCTGCGGATTTTGGGTATAAATAATGAGGGGAGGCGTGCCCTCTCTGTATCGCTTTTGAGTTCAAGTTTTTAGAGTTTCAAGTTAGGGTTTCAAGTTTTGCTTGAGATTTTGTGAGGAGTGCTTTGTTTGCACTTTGTAAACATAGAGAGTTTCCAATAAAGATCAATCTTCTTGAGAGTTCTTTGTGTCTTCTTCTTTCTCGGTGCGGCGGCGTAATTGTCGGTTCAACCGGATCTGCTAATCGGTCAGACCGCAGATACTACGGCGGTCAGACCGCGCCTTCTTCCCGGTTAGACCGCAAGCACATCGGCGGTTGGACCGATGGGCATCGGGCTTCATCGACATCGGCTACATCGAGCTATCGGCTGAGGTGATCGGCTACGAGCGGTCAGACCGAAGGTCATTAGGCGGTCAGACCAGCGAAGCTACTCGGTCAGACCGACGCGACACCTGCGGTCAGACCAGCTTCAGAAAACAGAGGTAAAGTTTTATTTTCGCTAAAACTTGGTTTTTGGGTACTCAACCATTCACCCCCGTCTGGTTGGCTTTTCATTGGACTTTCGATCCTACACCCTTCCCTTCCCGTCGACAGCTCCTCTTCCGCCGCTGACCTCTCGTCCACGGCCGCCGCATCCTCCACCGCCGCAGCCTCTCCCTGTTGCCTCCTCGTACCGACACTGCCACGCTCCTTCCCCTCCCTTCCCTTTCCACCGGCGCCTCCTCTTCTGCCATCGACCCCTCCTCGTCCACCGCTGCTGCATCCTCCACTGCCACAGCCTCCATCCCCATCGCCTCGTCGTACCGACGCCGCTATCCAACAGTGGAATCAAGGTTAGCTGCAATTGTGATTCTAGATTTTGAGGTGATGGAAATAGGATAGCTGTAATTGTGGTGATGGAAATAGGATAACTGCATTAACCAGTCACTTGTGAGTGATATCACTTTTGGCTATTGTCAAACTCCTTTGCTCACCGATGTTAAAAGCTTGCTGTTTATAAATCAGAAATGGACGCTACGCATGTAGCCTCGCATAAAAGAGGTAGGCAGCCTGCCCATAGTTTACCATCAAGAAATCTTCCGTGCAGTCGAATTCTGTGTAGAACGTAATCTATCTGTTGTAGTGTTGTACTACTAAGCATGGACATAATGAGATACCATGTTTACTAAGAAGACCTAAGCTTACCACATGAATTGAGAGAGAGAGAGAGAGATATGCACCATTTTGATTATAGTGTGTCTTGGTTATATGAGGTGATGATCTGCAATTGTGGTTCTAGATTTTGATATGTCAAAAAAAAATCAGCAAACATTGGAAATTTTGCTCCGTTTGATGTTGTGCAGTACTGGTGCAATTCAATGGTTAAGCAGTGGAAAACATTTTTGTCAGGCCACTGAGAACTTATCTGCAAAATTTGGTTATGGATGATATTAAGTGCTTTTAGAATTCATTTTTAAGTACCTCTAAAAAAGGAGATGTCTGATCACTGTTCGGGAAACTTTGTGGTAGATTCTGACGACGACTATCCTTATCACCGGCTTCTAAAAGTTGCTCCACTAACCAACTGAATGATTGTTTCTAGAGTTCTGTACTTGCTGATATCCTTTCCCTTGGCCTTGTTTCGAATGCCTGCTTGAGCTTAGATTTGAAAGTGTATCCTATTATGCTGGTGATATTGCACAAATCCCTATGATTTGCGCAAGATGAGTGAAGTTTCTGCTACATGCTCATTTCACATCACTGTTTCAGAAAAATACACTACTACATGAACAACATCTGGTTATATGTATGCACAGACTTAAGTGCTAAACTAGATATAGAATCACCTCTGATGTATTTCTCTGACTTAAGTGATGAATTAGATATAGACTTCTCTCCTTTACCTTGCACTTGATTTTAGTAATAGTGTTATCATTGTTGGTATTTCTTACGTTCACAGATAAATCCGCAAGCGCATGGATATACCGTTGTAGCATTTCACCCAGAGAATATTTTAAGGATATCGTTATTTATTTTATCTCATGCCATAGATATTCATAAGCTATAGATGAGATACCTTAGTCCAGACAGGGATAATATAATTATATGATAAAGGTAGTGTGACACACACAGAAGAGTCCTAGATAAATAATATACTAGTGCTAAGTGGAGAATAGTAATTAGAGTCAGGTTCCTATAGTTCTTCAGTACATAGTTTAATTAATTATTATAGTCATGCCTAAACCCAGTTCTATGCTCCCAGGACTACGGGGGTACCGCCGCCCAGTGACCCGGCCTGCCACCACGAAGCGATCTCTTACCGTTCGCCCTACACCAAATCCGAACGTGGAGGAATACAAAGAACGAACAGGGTTGTCACCACCTGCCGCCTACCTCTCACCCGTGGGAGGAAGTGGACATAACCAATGTCTATAAAATAATCTAAGCACCATGCTTACATTACCATAAATACCTCTACTTTTCATGAGCAAGATAAATACAAACCTACATTCTAATTGCTCATTGGACCGTGTCCGTGGCAATAGAGTTACTCGCCTAAACATAACAAGACTATGAATTAAACTAATAATGGAACTCTTATCTACTAAAGCATAAGAAGAACCACACTCATGTGAACTAGAAGATAGTATCTTTATTAAGCTCAAAGTCGTACAAAGGATGAAGAGTACTAAAGACATACCCGAATTCCGAAGGCGACTCGGGGAACCAAAAAGAACTTTAAACTATTTCCTAACTCCACTAGCCTATATGACTAAGATAGAACTTGTAGGATCTTCTTCTTGTGGTGTGTGTTGAACCGAATTGAGCTCCGCCTTTTATAGCCTCTCAATGACGGTTTTATGGCAGTTTCCAACCGTCATACCCACCTTACCGACCTTGGAAGCCAATGAGGAAGTGACACGTCAAATGTCGGTGGTGTTGGGCTCAAGGGTGGTTCGGCCGAACCCCCAAAACCGCCTTTCGCCACCGCCTTTCTCCTAAGGCTGCCATGTGGGCCCCTAAGGTGGTTCCCAGTGGTTTGGTCCCATCCTAAGTCGGTTTCACTTGACTTGTGGGTCCTCCGATCCGTGGGAATCCGACGTGGCGATCGCTGATTTGTTGGAGTTGTGTTTCTTCGCCATGCGAGCTCGACTTTGCTTCAATTAAGTGATAAATGTTCCTGCAAGCATCTAAAGTCCAACAACATGTTGAACTTTATTAATTCTAAACCTAAATGCCAGTAGTGGACACTATTTCTCTTTTATTTCCGAGGTCTGTGACGGTCAGAATCGTGACTTAACAACCGTCAACAAACTCCCCCAAGCTTATCCTTTGCTCGTCCCTGAGCAAAGTCAAGACTTAGGCTCGGTGGATCAGGAGTTGCTACCATGTTCTATTTTTCTAAAGTATTATGCCTACAACCAAGTATTCTACCTAGAATTGAATAAGATGGCAATGCTGATCTCACCCATATTACCTTAGTCCTCATGGGAGCTTTGGCATCACTTTGTCTTGGGCAGTTGAGAAACAGAACGGTAGATGAGAATGTTATTTCTCTTACTCCTTGTTTCACTTCCGTCCGGAGGTTTTTTAAAAGTTTTTGAAAAGCAAAAGGAAGAGTTCCTCGAATGATACTCTTGTATCACTCGAATGTGTATAGTTCCTTACCAAGGCTTTGTGCCTTCTTTCCATATACTTCTACTAAGCTTATCTGGAGCTCAAGGTAGGGAAAATCATGAGACATACTTGCATCAATTATTTTGTAAAGTCAAAAACTAGATTCTAGTAGAACTCTAATCATACAATCAGGACCAAGCTTGTGCATATTTATTTGGTGGAAATATGAATGGTAGAAAGGAAAATGAATGACTCTCTTTTTTTGTATGGTCCTCCTCCCTATCTTATTTTATTTGGAGATCATGGACATAAGCACACTTTTTCATTTTCTCCTCAAGAAGAATTGTTTCTCCTTCTGTAAGCATCATGAAAAAATTTCAAATATTTTTGCGTGCACTCTTTTTCTTGGCTCATGTCTCTTCTTGGCAAGGATATGAGGATAGAAGGCCATAATAATTTTTTGGAGTCTTTATTTGGTGGATGCGAACTTCTGGGATAGAAGTCGGCATATGGAATATATTTGTGGCTAAACATCTAGTGTAGAGGGAGAGCATTTTTTATGGTGGATATACACAAGACTTTAGACCACAAAAGCATGAAAAGATTCTAACGAGGGTCTAACTACTTGACCAAACTCAAATTGATAACAAGCAGCATATGTAGGGGATATTTCATTTATGATCGACATATGGCTCTGGTAGGAATGTATCATCATTTGAGGAACTCAACTATTTTTAGATTTTCGAAAATAAAATTCTTTGGACTTTGATTTCACTTGGAATATGATCATAGTTACTCTACTCTTACCATCTCATATTTCACAACAACCTAGACTTGGATCATGCACTTGCTACCCACAAGTTTTCAAGTTCATGGTATCATACCTAAGCCAACAAACTCAAAACTTGGAGAATGCTAAGTTGTAAACTAGGCACAAGAGAGAATTAAAACAAAGCAACTATCACTACTAGAGAAACCATTTTCGGTTGAAGTGCCAAATTCCACAATAGTCCCGGTTTGAATAGTACCCGGGACTAAAAATATTTCTACTCCCGGTTTAAAAAGTCTATGGATTTTTAGGAACATTAGTCCTGGTTCGTGACACGAACCGAGACTAAAGATCATCTTTAGTCCGGTTCAAATATTGTCAGATGTTGTCAGAGCGCCGGGAATCTTTAGTCCCGGTTGGTAACACCAACCGGGACTAAAGATGCTATTTTAGTCCCGGTTGGTGTTACCAACCGGGACTAAAGATACTGACGCTCGACAGGTTCGACAGCTCTTTAGTCCCGAGTTGGTAACACCAACCGGGACTAAAGATGCTATTTTGTCCCGATTGGTCTTACCAACCGGCACTAAAGTTAATTTTGATCTTTAGTGCGGTTGGTAACACCAACCGGGACAAAAGTGAATGTGCTTATTTTTTTAACTGAACCTAATAAAAATATACAAATTTTTCTACATGATTCAAATAGCCTAAAATTAATTTGAGGGGATCTGTAATTTCAAAGAGTGTGGTGTTGTGTGGGGGTGGATGATTGAAGATAGAAGGAAGCTTTAATTTTGTTATTACATATCATCATATTGTTATTAACTAATAATTCTCAATATACAAAATCTTTGTAAAATTATTTTGGTGATAATATACAAATCGAAGGGATGTATAATATTGATAAGAACATTCAAACCCTCGCCGTCACGTCTAGTTTATGCGCGTGTAACAAGTTTTACGCGCATTGTTCTCATTTCGTCCTCTAACTCGGAGTTAGTTTTTAAAACGGCCATAACTTTCGCATACGGACTCCGATCGAGACGTTCCATATATGAAAATCGATGAGAAAAAAATTTTGGATGCGTTCCTTCATGCTTTGCCGTGTTTGGCAATTTTATTTTCCACAAAAACGCCTCAGAAAGTTGTCTTTTCTAGCCCGGAAGTTTTTTTCGATTCTGAGCATGTCTTCTGAATTTGCCACAGGCCACGTCTTTTGCTTGTTTACGCTCAAATTTTCTGTGGTTACCTCTAATATGCTCCATAAAAAATAAAACAAAAAATAAAACAAGAAGCAGCAAGCTAAGAGCAGGAGCAAATTAAAAAAATTAAAAAAACTTTAGTCCCGGTTGGAGCCACCAACCGGGACTAAAGATGACGTAGCCAGCCACGTGGTGCCGCTATCTTTAGTCCCGGTTGGTGGCTCCAACCGACTAAAGATGCATCTTTAGTCCCGATTATTTGAACCGGGACTAAAGATAGTGATCTTTAGTCCTAGATTCGTAGTCCCGGTTTGACAACCGGGACTGCAGGGGGTTGTCAACCGGGACAAATGTGCTATTCTCCAGCAGTGTATTCATCATATCCAAAGGTGAGGAATTAGCACTCCTACCAAGCATGTGTACATTATTATATTTTTGGTATTTTTAATTTTAAGATTTTTTTAGATGCAATGCAACGAAAAAATAAAACAAAGGGATACGGGGTACCTCATGTGGGGATCCTCCCCCAAGCTTGTTATTTTATTTACGGACCGCGATAGGGATTAAACCCTTGCGACCAAAAGTACGCAAGCATATCAGACTGGCTCTGTTGCAAATTGGAGTTGATTTCCGGAGCTGGTCAGTGGTCTGCTGCTGCCACTGATTGGCCTGGTCTTGCCACTGCTGAGTCCCTTGAACATGCTGATGAAGCTGATAAAGTTCATCTTGCATCTCTGTAGTCCTCATGTCCAATGTTTCCAGTCGTTCGGTGATTTCCACGTATTCTTGGCTACGAAAACCTCGTGCCGAGAATGAACGTGGAACTCCGTACGATGGAGGCAAACCACTGGAGCTTGACGACTCCGTTGCTTGTTCATGGTGCCAGCCAGGTCCATGTGCCCATTGAGCACTACTAGCTGACTGCCACGAAGAGCCTTCCGCCTCATAATATTGCTGAGGCTGGTCCCAACCGGATGCATACCCAATTGGAGCCCACCCCGGCTCCTGCACTTGTTGTGGAGACGGTTGCGGTTCTTCCTCCATAGCAGCTCTTATAGACCTGCTCCTTGTGATCCTGCCTGAAATACTACTCCTGTGGGAGATCTCTCTTGGACGGAGAGCAATGGTTAGCGCCCGACACTTATACAAATGATATTCCGGGTTAGGAAGCGGAACTTCATTTGTATATCCAGGGAAGAAGAAAATAAGAGATCCATTGAGGCCATGCTTCAAAGTATGGCCCTTCACTAAATACTCCACATCTATAAGTTCACGGGGCTCGGTGATGTACAAGAGTTGCACATGCCCCAAAGCTCCGACATGATGAGCAATACGAGCAATTAATGAAGTGCATTCTATAGGCCCCGTCATCTTAAATTGTTCTAACCATTGTTTAATCATTGCTTTAACATGATAGATTTTAATCTTTTTCACCATGGCATAAAGAATCATCAACTCATCTATTCTAACAGGTCGGACATCTTCTCTAGGAAAAACAATAAATGCTAACCATTTATGCATCAGTCTTAGAGTAGGATTATGAATGTCATTAGCTCTTGGCTTAGTACAAAAGGATTCTTCTGATATACTTTGCCAAAAACTATTTTTATCAAAATTTGACAATTTTGATTACCACTCAACAGAGCACTGATGAGCAAAACCAAGCAAGAGGCTAAATTCTTTCCATGTGTAATAATATTCCCTCCCGAATAATCGGAAAGAAATACCACCTCCAATTTCTTTCAAAGTGCATAGAAATTGGATGGTCAGAAGGCGTGAACCTTCTTCCTCCACATGAGCAAATTTTTCCATCCTATTGATTGTCAAACAAGATGAAATTTAGAGTCCACACATGTCTTACTGAGCATTTTCGGATCATACGCTCGCGTAGGAGCGAATATCCGGTCCTTGAGTAGGACGTATGCCTATCTCTCTTGCTCATCTTTCAAATCAAGATCAATGTCATGGATGAGAGAGGAAGCATGATGACTTCCTTCTCCTCTTGAGGGAACGGTTTGCGGATCGTCCTGCATTACCGGGCTATGCACATGACCGGGGGACGGAGCAGAGCTTGAATGGCCCAAGCATGATCCCGCGTCGAATAACCGCTTGACACTTTTCTTCATCCTACAGCTGAAAAGAACAAGGCACACAAGAACACTCGGGACGGGTTAAGTGTTAGCACAATGTTAAGTTGGCCGTCCGAAGTCAGTCGTTCTTGTGGAGCTTGGTCGCCACCACAAATCGTTCTTGCGTGACAACACCCACGAAGGTAACTCAAAATGCAAGCAAAACTTAGGGAAATATTTTTGATAAACTTAGGAAGAACATATTGAAAGAACTCTAGAGAGGAGAAGGGAACTTGAGGGCACACTATGGCAGCTCAAGTTGGTGCAAGGAGATGAACCTCCCTACCTTCCCTTTTATAGAGGGATGACACCCTTGGTTTGGCCGAACCAAGGAGTGCTCCACTCTTATCCAAACTTTGGATTCCTTATTTCCACATCATCACCCACTACACCTAAAATTTTGAGCATTATTGGACCCCATGCTGGTTCGGCCGAACCAAAGTGGTGGGGTTTGGCCCTCACCCAAGGATCCAATGCTTGCTCACATGATTCTAATCAGCCTAGTGCATGTTTGATGAGTGGAATCCAAGGCTAAAGTTTTGCCATGATAAGCACAAGAGTTCTTCAATATAAAAATCTTAATTTCAAATTTTTAATTTTTTTATGCATGAGAGGAAAAATTAAACATGCCATGCTTGATTATGCAAGAATCAAAATTAAGAGAAGTAAATATGCTTTTAGGAAATTAAATATGGGATACATACCGATTTTACATGTCGGCTAGGGCTCCTCGTTTAAAGTCCGACGAGCCAGAATTTCTCCGCTCGTTTAAGCTTGTGCATCGCCTGGTCTCGGAGAAGCGGACGCAGACGACTTCACTTGCCACACCTTCTTGATCTTCTTTTGTTTGTCCGGTGTGGTAGAAGGAATGCTGGACTTTGGCGACGGCTTAAATGACACCGCCCGCCTTTCTTTCTTGATTCTCCTTGGAGACGGTGACTCCTTCTCCATGAAGTCTTTCATGAATTTGATCAGGTTGTCCATCTTCGGGGGCTTAATTTTGACCTCCTTAATATTCTTGGTATTGGGTCCGTACTTGATCTTGACCATAGAACATTGCTCCACTCTTGGCTGGAAGTTGAATTTCTCCTCCTTCCCAATAATGTGGAGTCGGATTTCTCTGGCTCCAACATCAATGTGGGCATCCACGGTGCTGAGGAACGGGCACCCAAGAATGAGCGGCGTCCTCTTGTCGACATCCATGTCGAGCACACGAAATCTACGGGAATGAAACATCCCCGGATTTTCACCGGTATGTCTTCTGCAATTCCCGCCGGGTAGCGGACTAACGAATCAGCCAGCTGCAGTCGCATTGGCGTGATGCCAGCGTGGTGTAGTTCAACCGGTCAAAGACCTCCTTGGGCATGACGCTGACGCTAGCTCCAAGGTCGCACATGGCGTGGTCGAATTGCTGTGTCCCGATCGAGCAGGTGATTATAGGACACCCCGGATCCTTCTTCTTCTCAGGAAGCTGGTTGAGTATAGCAGCGCTACACTCTTCTATCAGTTTGATAACTTTCGCGGTAGGCATCGGCCTCTTGTGTTGAGGATGTCTTTGAGGTAGCGAACGTACATAGGTACTTGCATCGCTTCCATCAAAGGAACATTGATATGGATTTTCTGGATGACCTCCACAAAACGAGCGAACTGCTCGTCCACAGTTGGCTTCCTGTTGTGATGAGGGAACAACAACAATGTGGTATCATGGAATTCCTCCGGTGCCGCTGTTCCCTCATGAACTTGGTTCTGAATGTTGGACGGCTCACCCTCTGTCTTTTTTGCCTTCCCTGCATTGTTAGGATATGGCAGATCATGAGTGGTTTTACCCCCTCGTGTGGTCACCGCACTAACATTTTCAAGAGAAGCCTCGGGTTGCCCCAGGATCTTTCCTGCCTCGGATGAAGGGATAGCAACAGCTAGCTAGGCTAACTGAGTTTCTAGCATTTTGTTAAAGCTTAGCTGGTTCTTAATAGCAGAGGAAAAGCCTTCCATTTTAGCGTTGATACCTTCCAAGATTTGTCATTGGCCGCTAGTTTCTTTGAAATGTTCTCATTAATTTTAGCTTGGCCTAAGACAAGATCTTTCAAGGAGGGTTGATTAGGATTGAAAGCATGAGCAGAGTTGTTACCTCCTTGATGGTACGGGCGTTGCTGATTCCACCCTTGACCTCCTTGAGGACGGTAACCGTTGTTGTTCAGGTAACAGACGCCCACACTGGTCTCGGGGCAGTTATTCCCCGAATGGCCAATGTTGCCGCACATCTCGCACGTCATGCGAGCGTCCATCGCCTGGACTCCTTCAGCCTTGTCCTCGAACTTCTTTAGTAAGAGGTCTAATTTGGCAGCCAGCATATTCGTCTACTTGACAGTATGCATACCGTGCTTCTTGGACTGGAGACGCGTCGCTCCATCCTAGACTGGAAACCATCTTCTCAATTAAGGCGGTCGCACTCTCGACCGTTAACGAGAAGAAAGCTCTTCCAGCAGCAGCATCAATATGATCATATGATCATAGGGCATGCCAGGATGTACTCCTGAAACCTCTTCCATGCCTATGGGATCGACTCATCTAATGTTTGCTAAAAACTCAAAATCTTTCCACGAACAACATTGGTTTTGCCCATCGTGAAAAACTTCGCGACGAACACATTAGAACACTTGTCCCAGGTGTCTACAGCACTTCGGTTCGCGTAGAACCACTGCTTTGCTCTCCCGATGAGGGAGAATGGAAACAGTCGGAGTCGGATGGCATCTTGTGTGAGTCCCTTGATGGTGAAAGTGTTGCAGATCTCCAGGAAAGTTTGAAGATGAGCGTTGGCGTCCTCGTTGGCCCTCCCACAGAAGGGATTGGCCTGCACCATGGTTACAAGACCTGTCTTGATCTCAAAGTTGGCCTCCCCAGTGTTGATTGTTGGTCCAGTACGGACATTCTCAGCTGAGGGTGCCGAGAAATCGCGGATAGTCTTTGATCCTGATGATGCCATGACCTTTGGTTTAATTGCTGAGTGAAAAATTTGAGGAGGGACGAGACGAGGTCGAACTCTTCTCACAAGGGCCTCTGGATTTGGATTGTAATTATCCGGCATATCGAAACCGGTAATCCACTACCCTGTTTTCACATAAAAGAGAAAACATACCAAGATAGGCCTACTCGAGAAAAGGTAAGACAAATATAACTATATGGATATCCAAGCACTTATTATTTCTACCCAGAGACGGCCAAACGGGCGGCCCGGTCCGGCACGGCATGGGCCCGTTTTGGCACAACCCATTTGGCCCGCTTCATGAAACGGGTCGTGCCGTGCCGGCCCACGTGCCTAGCACCTGACCCAAGCATGGCCCACGAGGTGGCTGGGCCGTGCCGTGCCCGCACGGGCCCGTTAAAGGCCCATGGGCCGAGGCCGGCCCGATAACACTGTTTGGCACTGCTTAACACTGTTTGAGATGGGATTTTGGCTTGTTAAAGGCCCACGGGCTACTTTTACCCATGCTACAGTGTTGCTACTTTTACGTTCACAGATAAATCCGCAAGCGCACGGATATGCCGTTGTAGCATTTCACCCAGGAAATATTCCAAGGGTATCGTTATTTATTTTATCGCAAAGGAAGACTGTGGTCTTGAAGAGAATACTAAGATGTCATGGATACTCATAAGCTATAGATGAGATACCTTAGTCCAGACAGGGGTAAGATAATTATATGAAAAAGATAGTATGACACACACAGAAGAGTCCTAGATAAATAATACACTAGTGCTAAGTGGAGAGTAGTAATTAGAGTCAGGTTCCTATAGTTCTTCTAGTCATAGTACATAGTTTAATTAATTATTCTAGTCATGTCTAAACCCAGTTCTGTGCTCCCAGGACTACGGGGATACCGCTGCTTAGTGGCCCGGCCTGCCACCACGAAGCGATCTCTTACTGTTCAACCTACACCAAATCCGAACATGAAGGAATACAAAGGACGGACAGGGTTGTCACCGCCTGCTGCCTATCTCTCACCCTTGGGAATTGGTCATAACCAATGTCTACGAAATAATCTAAGCACCATGCTTACGTTACCATAAATACCTCTACCTTTCATGAGCAAGATAAAGGCAAACCTACATCCTAATTTCTCATTGGACCATGTCTGTGGCAATAGAGTTACTCGCCTAAACATAACAAGACTATTAATTAAACTAATAATGGAACTCTTACCTACTAAAGCATAAGAACAACCACACTCATATGAACTAGAAGATAATATCTTTAATAAGCTCAAAGTCGTACAAAGGATGAAGAGTACTAAAGACATACCCGAATTTTGAAGGCGACTCAGGAACCGAAAAGAACTCTAAACTACTTCCTAACTCCACCAGCCCATATGACTAAGATAGAACTTGTAGGATCTTCTTCTTCTTGTGGTGTGTGTTGAACCGAATTGAGCTCCGCCTTTTATAGCCTCCCAATGACGGTTGTATGGCGGTTTCCAACCGCCATACCCACCTTACCGACCTTGGAAGCCAATGAGGAAGTGACACGTCAAATGTCGGTGGTGTTGGGCTCAAGGGTGGTTCGGCCGAACCCCCACAACCGCCTTTCGCCATCGCCTTTCTCCTGAGGCTGCCATGTGGGCCCCTAAGGCGGTTCCCAGTGGTTTGGTCCCATCCTAAGTCAGTTTCACTTGACTTGTGGGTCCTCTGATCCATGGGAATCCGACGTGGCGATCGCTAATTTGTTGGAGTTGTGTTTCTTCACCACGCGAGCTCGACTTTGCTTTGATTAAGTGATAAATGTTCCTGCAAGTATCTAAAGTCCAATGACATGTGGAACTTTATTAATTCTAAACCTAAATGCCAGTAGCGGACGATATTTCCCTTTTATTTCCGAGGTATATGATGGTCAGAATCGTGACTTAACGATAGTCAACAATCATGCATTCTCAGCGTATTTACTAATACAAGTAGGCTAATTATGTGCAGCGTGCTCCCGGAAGTCCACCATGTCTGTTGCGCTGCCACGAAGACCGCCACCAAGGTTCTGCCCTGCTAATCCTCGGGTAGGCCTAGGGGGCGCAAACTGCGCCTTCCGACCATCGGCTGCAGCCACGGTCACCGGGCGAGGCAGGCCCCTAGCAGCTCCTACAAGCGTCGTCTTTGCTGCATCTCCAAGTAGCGGTGGAATTGGTGATCCTTTTGCCCGGATGTCTATGGCACCTAATTCTACAGGGAAAATAAATTATGGTGGTGATGTCCATGGATTCGATCCAATGGGAAGCTCCCAAGAAGAGTCATGGAACGGCGATCACCTTCGTAGCCAGTCCAAGCATAATTATTGGACAGACATCAATGACTATTCGACTCCGCCTCAGGAAGGTGAAGTACTGAATTGAGATTCTATATCTGAAATTAAATTTCATCTTGGCATTTTATGATTCATTTTTAATACTTCATTCGATTCATGCATTAGTTTCATATGCCCCTTATTGATTCAATACATACATGGCATTAGGAGATACTAAGTGAAATGATTATTTGTATAGATCTCTGATTGTGATATATTTTCATGCTAACTTGTCATAGGTAATGGATATTTAGTGACCTGATGAATGACCAAGAGTATGAGGATAGATTCACAGAGGTCAATAGCTATGGAAAATACTAACCCCAAGAGGCCTAACCAAAAAAGAAGTAAAAATTTTAGTGAGGAGGAAGACAACCTGTTAGTATCTGCTTGGCTTAATACAAATCTGGATGATGTGCGAGGGAATGACCAATCTACAGGGACATTTTGGGAGAGGATATATGAGTACTATCATAGAAACAATACATTTGTATCAGATCACACACAAGGATCTCTCACTCACCGATGGTCAAATATCTAGAAAAATGTGAATAGGTTCACAGGCTATGTTAGCCAAATTGAGGGTAGAAGACCAAGTGGACTCACCGAGCAGGACAAGGTAATTCCTTTTTGTTGCCAAGTCTGTTATAATATGACTTCAACATGTAGATGTACTGATGTTGTACTTTGTTAAATAATGTAGATTATGCAAGCTCGTGCCATGTATAAGGCTGAAGATAAGAATAAGAAGTCCTTTACGGTGCTTCATTGTTGGAACCTCCTCCAACACCATCAAAAATGGATTGATAGAAGGTCAACAAAGGAAAATCAGCAAACATCCACCAATAAACAAAAGAACAATGACGATGGTAGCTCTAGTGCTGATCTAGATATACAAGATGTAGGTGGAGCTATAGAGTCTGCCTCTCCGGAGTATGGGTAGGAAACATGCGAAAGAAAGGGCAAAAGAAGGTAAAGTTCCTCGGTCTATATCTGCTATACAATTGTATAGGGAAATTAAAAAAGAGTCAAACAAGAATAAAGATGCTGATAAAAAAGAGAGATGGCAACAATTCATGAGCATGCAATAGGAGAAGTTGTCGCTAAAGAAAATGTTAGAAGAGGAGAAAATCATGAGTGCGACGTCGTCCATACATCTCTTGACGATAGTGCTGTACACAGTGTATTTGGCCATGTCATTTGTGAACAAGCTTTCCCACTCTGCTTTCAAATTTTCAAATTGAATTAAAACCTCGCTAATATTGGGCATCTGATCTTGATTAGTGTATCGAAAAAATCCATAGAGTGGTTGCACCGCTCGAATGACAAACTCCAATCCGTCCTACCAATCCATGCTAGAGAGGCAAGCATGGGCATAGCGACCTTCTGCAGTCGCAACGAATTTGCTTTGCAAAAAGCTTGGAGAGGCAACCCATTGCATAAACTGGTTTTTTTTCTTGTGAAAGCTATCAAGGAACATGTAATTTGTTCCGAACCGTGTGATGTTCCACCTAACAAGCTCTCCACCAATGTTTTCTTTCATCATAGCATGCAACTTTGTGTGGTTATACAACCATCGACATATCTTTCTCGCACTCTCAAGTACCGACGAATGGTCAGGTATTTTTCCAATATCTTTCAAGGCCAGATTTATAGTGTGCGCCACACAAGGCTGCCACACTATATGTGGATATTCACGCCTTACCAACTTGCATGTCTTCTTGTAGTTTGCACTATTGTCCATGATAATGTGAATGATATGCTCGGAGCCAATATCATGAACTACTTTTCTTATCTCCTACAATAAATAAACAAGCAATCAGCCGATGAACGTGCGCTAGTAAGCAACTAAGCAATCATCTCAAAGAAATCATTGCAACATAACATTAATGGCGCGATGTGGTGCTTACTGAATGTAGGTTGTCAGTGTCCTGGCTGAAGGAGGACACATCCACGGACTTATGGAAAAACATGGTGCCATTATAATAGATCAAAAAAGTTATGACTGCCATCCCAGTAGGTCCTGTCTCCGAATCGCACATAAGGGTCACATCGTATGTTGGCCACTCCTCCTTGAACTTATGAAATTGCTTTTGCACGTCAATCACAGTGGTGTCAAGGTACTTGTCTTCGATATCACGACCAGTTGGTGAAAGGACCCCTTCACCTGCATTGCATACATGAATATCTGTTTTCATCCCACATAAATTTACTAAATGTCTAAATGCAATGTAACATACAAAACAAATACTCACCCTACTTATGTGTTTCCCGAACAGTGCTAACAAAGTAGGGATTGTCTGCTTGCCTAGGAGCAATGCCGGTAGTGTAACAGAATTTAGCCCACACCAATCCAATAGCGTCCTTAGCTAGTTTTCCCTTCTTCGACCACCAACTTGTATCAATCCTAGGCTACACAGTAGACCTTGAAGCAGCTATGTTGTAATCTCCCACACGCTGTGAAGGTGCTTCTTTGGTTGAAGATGACCGCCTCGTAAAATCAGTGATGGGATTACCTCTCCCTAGACTGCCTCTGTGATCAGGAAGGTGCGGCGTGGCCACTTCCCCCTCCTTGTTCATAGACACCTTGTCCCTCCACATCCCTTCTGAATTCTGCCCCACGACGCGATGCCGCCATCGCTGCCTCCATCTGTTCTTCCTCGTCGGCATCTCCAGTCAACAGATGATATCTTCTGGTAGTTGCATCCTCCTTTCTGGCCTTCTCAAGTTTTTACTCATCAGCAGCCTCCTGAATTCTGTCCAGTTGTCGGCGAAAGTAATCCCTGACATAGGGGGAACAGAGTTGCATTACTTTACTCCCTTACCCCAATGTGCCAAATGATACTTAAATATTGTGGCTCCACCCCACTCTTCTTCATACGACAATATTTCCATACGAATCCATCCCCCACCTTTTGTCCATGTTCCCATACTGGGTCTCTGTCTGACATTTTGAACCTAAAATGGTCAAATTAAACATGTAAGTCACGATGTCACTCAGTATACATAACTATACATATGTTGGAAAATGTAGAATTGTACATGTCTACCCTTATCTATATATATTTGCACTATATACATGTCTACTCTTGACTTGCACATGCTCCGTCGCTATATAAACAGGAATATAAGCATTTTGGAGACATTGATTCTAATGCCTAGGGATTTCTGACATTTTTAGCTAATAAGATGCTTAAGGGGAATTCTAATGCCCAAAAACCGTGCCTCACCGCAGGGTAAGCATGCGCAAGACCGCGGTTTTCACTCCTAACCACGCAGCGCAACATCCATGCGGACACATCAAACAATAGACGACAACAACTCCTAACCGCACGGTATGCATGCGCAGAGCTCACGGTTTTCATGGCTAACCGCGCAACGGGACGCACAAACCATGTCGACTCACCAACCGCGAAAACCACGTAGATCCGGACGATAATACCACCATATCATGCGAAACGAGCATGACAACAACGCGAAGACGACATACCTCTGTTCATAATTATTGCAGCTACCACCACGGTTTCCACCTCAAACAACACGATTTTCCCTTCGCCGGTGGCGGCTTCTGTAGATCTGGCGGCAGCTTGAAAGGGGGAGGATGCAGGGGGAGAAGTTGAGCTGGTTGTGGCTTGAGAAAGGAGGAAGAAGCAGGGTTTATGTGGAGGAAAGATGATGGGCCAAAAATATGCTTTTGTGAACATTCCTTAATGCACAGTGTAGTTTATTTTTTCTTTTTCCCAACACTAAAAATGATTTTTTTAAAGATGATAATTTGTGTATTTTCATGGAAAAAATTACCATAATACTTCTAAAATCTAGATCTACAACCACTATTTTTTCAATGAATTTTTCTAAATTTTTTGAATCCGCACGAAATTATTCAAATGAAACCGTGCGGCTATCGTATCGCACCCCCGCGATACGGCTGAAAACCACGAAAACCATAGCGGTTTTTACAAAATCAAAAACCCTGATCATGACAATGGACATTAGTGATAAGCCAGAAGAGCAACAATGTACTACAATAGTTTGAGGGCTGAAATCCTATCTCGTCAATTAAATAACGGCATAATATCATAGGTATGATTAGTTCATACTGAATCAATTTATACAAATACTTTTAAACTTGACCTTTTGATTACATTTCATACTTACGAACAGTAAATAGCAGAGGAGCAGGAGAGCAGGTAATATGCAAATTCAACTTCATATGTCCTAGATTTCTTCGTATGGCAAGGCTATTCTATAGTACACTACGATGTCTACTTAATATCACATACTTAAGAGGTGAATTTGATGGATATTGCATCAATATTATTGTCTTTGCTTCATGTGACCGTTCTGGTATATTCCCTAGAAAGGTTGGTGAGATGAGCATATGTCATTTTTAGTGTCAATGTACACCATCACAATGTGATTCTACCAAAACCTTTGCATGTAATACGCCTTGTTACTGCACTTAAACTTTGTTCTATTTCTTCTTTAATGCATTAAGGCAAAGTATATCTCTTTCCTCTTCCTCTAGGTCTTGCATGTATGTTGCTTCTTTAGCTGTGTATTTTTTAAAAAAATCTGATTCATTCGGCATAGAGTGGCTTCTACTGTAGTACTTGCGTGAGGAAGATTCTTCCAATTAGTCTTGTGAGGTTTTTGTAATGGGTGTGCTCTTTGCTCATAAGAGCAAGAACTCAACAAGTGATGGAATAATTAAGAACAAGAGATAGCTGCACACACTTTTTAAAATGAAATATATGTTTCATCACACTAGTTTGTGATAGGCCATTGATTAATTATAGCCTACTGAGAGCTTCTCTGAATACATCATATTTAGAAATAACTATAGCCTATTGAGAGCTTCTCTGAATACATCCGTAGCAAAGCATCGGCGTTTAGCTAGTAATACAATAAAAGAACTGATTTAGTACCCATTTGTCTAGTATACTAGCCTGTTTTGAACCGTTTCATTTTCATACCATGTCTGGCTTGGTATTGTAAGGACTTAATGCATCTGCCTTGTTTACTTTGTAGAAGAAACTGAAAGACGGTAGCATTCACTGTTCTGCTACTCACTGTTCACTTTTCAGGTAAGATTTGC
This sequence comes from Oryza australiensis, assembly GCA_019925245.2. Classification (NCBI taxonomy): domain Eukaryota; kingdom Viridiplantae; phylum Streptophyta; class Magnoliopsida; order Poales; family Poaceae; genus Oryza; species Oryza australiensis. Next base: position 1,089,085 of record JAIFGZ020000104.1, read on the forward strand.
AAAGCTTCAAGGAGAAGGTTTCGAGTACTTCATGAATGTTCCCATAAATTAGTTTCCGTAAATGTTCTACTAGATCATTTTGTAGCTACAAGTGAATTCCTTTATCCTTAATTCTTTGATAGTTTTGAATAAACTGATCTAAGTCAGGTGCGTGGTCACGTGAAAACGTCCATTGTTTCTCCCATTTCATGAAAATTAAGTCCACATCTTCGTTCCCCTTTATCTTCAATGATCATGTTGTGCATGATGACATACACCATCATAATGTCTGCAAGAGTTTTTTGATCCAAGTAATAAGCTGGCCCTCGAACAATAGCGAATCGAGCCTGTAGAACCCCAAATGCCCGTTCCACATCTTTCCTAGCGGCTTCTTGTGCTTGGGAAAAATGTTTTCTCTTATTACCTTGTGGCATAAGTATGGTCTTCACAAATGTTGCCCATGGAGGATATATGTCATCTGCAAGGTAGTAACCCATTGTGTAATCATGTCTATTCACACTATAATTTACTTTTAGGGCTTGTCCTTCCGTGAGCTTGGAAAACAATAGTGACCATTGCAACACATTAATATCATTATGTGATCTGGCAAACCAAAATATGCATGCCAAATCTAAAGGTCCTACGATGCCATCGCTTCAAGAATAATTGTGGCTTCATACGTATGCCCAGTGTATTGACCATGCCATGATGTTGGACAATTCTTCCACTTCCAATGCATATAATCTATGGAGCAAGCATTCCACGGAAATCTTTTTGGTCATGCATTGCAAGCAATCTAGCAGTATCTGTATCGTTTGGTGACCTCAAATATTCATCATCAAAAACCTCAATTACCGCTCTTACAAATCTTTTCAAACTTTTTAGAGCGGTGTTTGCTCCAATACGGACGTAATCATCAATAGCATCTGCTGCCCCACCATATGATAGTATTCTCAATGCAGCAGTAACCTTCTGTAATGCATTCAGACCAAGTTTTCCCGCTGCATTTCTTTTTTGAAGAAAATAGTTGTCGTGCTTTTCTACGGCACACTTGATTCGCATGAACAGCGAACGTCTCATTCGAAACCTGATGAAAAAAATAAAACTACGTATTACAACATGCAATAAACATCTCAAGAAAGTCGATGAATTTTGAAAACAAACCTGCGTCTGAAATAAATAGGACCATATGTTGTGACCAGCTATTCTGTCTCGATCAATTACTTGATGTCCCACCACAGGCCCTCGTCTGCTGTGATCATCATCATCTTCTTCCAAAAGAATAGACAATACAAACTCGTCATCATCTGCTGACGATGCTAACAACTCCATCATGACAAAGAATTCATTCATCGTGGATCAATTCATGTGGACGTATTAGATGTATACAAAGGGTTCAAACGCCAGCTAGCAGAACAGCTAAAAAAATTGCATAGCTAATCAGTACACTCGCTAATCGAAACGGCGCTAATCAATAATCAAAACACCACGCGCTAATCATAACACCACGTGCTAAACAAAACACCACGTGCATTACTAATCAAAACACACAAACAGAGAATCAGAATTTACTCGCTAGAAACAGATGCTATCGGCGCCATGATTTGGCTCGCTGGAGGTGCCCTGATTAGTTTTCCTGGCGGCGCCGTGATTTGTTTTCCTGCCGATGCTTTCCTGCCAACGGCCTGATTTGTTGTGATTGCCGGCTTGTTCAGCGTGATTAAGGCCAGACAACATACATGGACCAAGTATTTGTTTTCCTGGCGGCTAAGTATTTGTCTGCTTGCACCGTAAAAAGCCCAGACAACATACAAGGCCAATGAAATTAAGGCCCAAATCAAATTTAAATTTATAAAAAATTAAATTTAGGTATCTGTTGGATAAGAGATCCTTTATTGGAAGTAAATTTTTTTAGAAATGCGAGAAATTTTTAGTTAATCTGTTGCATATGCTCTTACAACTCTCTTCCATCCCTTCGCCAGCAATATGTTGGCTAGGGTACCTAACTATACTTAGGGCCTGTTTGTTTCACGAACTAAAAGTTTAGTTCCTATCACATCGAATGTTTAGATGTTATTTTAATTATTAAATGTATGACTATTTATAAAACTCATTCATAATCGGTGGCTAATTGAGCCTAATTACATCATGATTCGATGATGTGATGCTACAATAAACATTTTCTAATCGTGGATTAATTAGACTTACTAAGATTCGTCTCGTAAATTAGCCACCGATTTTATAATTATTTTTATAATTAGTTCATATTTAGTTCTTTAAATTGATGTCCAAACATCCGATATGCCACGGAGTAAAATTTAGTCTCTCCATCCAAACACCCCCTTACAGAGGGTTTGTATGCTTAAGAAGGAGGTTGTCAAATAGCTAGTAGCCTAAAACATAAGGTCTCATATATACGTGTTCGAATCCCACAAGCAGTTAGCTAGCTACCTGCTGGCAGAGCAAGCTCCATGCATGGAGACTCAGGAAACCATTATAGTTTCGGTTTGTAACCTAATTTAGATCCGGATTGTGAATCAAGACCTTAAAAATGAGACTAAAGATATCGATCTTTCGTTCCGGTTAAAATAACCAGGACCAAAGATTGATCTTTAGTCCTATAACACCCTGAAAATCGAAGACTTAAAAATCAAATTTTAAAATTCAGAGCTTACAAAACTTTTGAATGGTTGCATCTTGTTGTATTTTATTTGTCTCTTATTTGCAAGTTTTATTGTGTGTTATAAATAAGCGGGTATTTATTTAAAAGACGGAACAGTCGAACAGGTTTTAGAAACCCCAAAAGAATTAGACTTACTAAGATTCGTCTCGTGATTAGCCACCGATTTTATAATTATTTTTATAACTAGTTCATGTTTAGTTCTTTAAATTGATGTTCAAACATCTGATGTACCACGGACTAAAATTTAGTCTCTTCATCCAAACACCCCCTTAGCAGAGGGTTTGTATGCTTAAGAAGGAGGTTGTCAAATAGCTAGTAGCCTAAAACATAAGGTCTCATATATACGTGTTCGAATCCCACAAGCAGTTAGCTAGCTACCTGCTGGCAGAGCAAGCTCCATGCATGGAGACTCAGGAAACCTTTATAGTCTCAGTTTGTAACCTAATTTAGTTTTAGAATTGTAAATCGAGACCTTAAAAACGAGACTAAAGATATCTTTAGTTCCGGTTAAAATAACCAGGACTAAAGATTTATCTGTAGTCCTGTAACACCCTGAAAATCAGAGACTTAAAAATCAAATTTTAAAATTCAGAGCTTACAAAAACTTTTGAATGGTTGCATCTTGTCGTATTTTATTTGCCTCCTATTTGCAAGTTTTATTGTGTGTTATAAATAAGCGGGTATTTATTTAAAAGACGGAACAGTCGAACAGGTTTTAGAAACCCCAAAAGAAAAGGAAATGCCAAAATAAATATTAGAAACAAAAAATATAAAAATATACAATTGGAAAAAACTAAGGTTGATAAAAAATTTATTTTGGATCAAAACTGTATTTTTGGAAAATACAAAAATAAAATAAAATAAAATAAAATGTAAGAGTATAAATAAAAAGGATAAAAAATAATAATATATGATAATAAAGTTGAGTAAAATATTAAAAATTAAGAATTTAATTTAAATTTATGATTGGGGCCAAAATTTTATTTTTAATTTTATGGGTGAAATGCAAAAGGAACAAATAAAAAGAGAAAATCAAAAAGAAAAGGGGCACTATTCACCGGGCGCCAAGTGTTCGACCCCGCAACCGAGCCCCGGGCCCTCTCCCTCCCGCGCACGCCGTGCGTAGCGCCCACGCCCGCGCCACGCGCCGACCTGCCCACACCGCGCGCGTGTCGCCTCGCGTTGCCGCTCGTCCCGCGCGCTGCCACAGTGCCCGCGCCACCCGCGCCCACGCCCGCACGCCGCATGCGTCGCGCCGACCCGAGCTGCCCACGCCATCCCGCGCCCGGCCCCGTGCACCCACGCCATGCGTTGCCATCCTGCGCCCCCAGGACCCCCTTCTTTCCCTCGCCTATAAATGGTGGCCGCGCCCCTCTCCCCTCACCGCGCCCCACGCCCCGTCTCCTCCTTCTTTCCGTCCGAGCGCCACGCCGCACCACCTCGTCATCGCCGCGCCAAGCGTCGGGCCGCGTCGCCGAGCCATCGCCTCGCCGCGTCACGTCGGTAGCGCCTCCTCCCTCTCCTCTCCTTTCTTCCCCCCCTTTGCGCCTTGCTCCGTCTGGCCGAGCCAAAGAAGAAGAAGAGAAGGAAAGAAAACAAAGAAGAGGAGGGAAGAAGAAGCAGAGGTGGAAGAGAGAAGGAAAGAAGGAAGAAAAGAAAGAAGGGGGAGAGAAAAAGAAAAAAGAGAAGAAAAGAAAAAGGAAAGAAGAAGAAGAAAAAAATAAAATAAGAAAAATATTTTTGGAAAAATATTTAGGGAAATTTTTGAATAAAAATATATGTCTTTTTCTTGGATTAAATTTTTTGAATTCATTAATGACTAAAATATTAGTTATCGCATCAATTGAATTATTTAACTGTCACTTTAGAAATTTAAATTATAATTTAGTTTGTTATTCAATATTAATTTTATACTATGAATTTTTCTAAAAATTTAAAATTTCCAATAGTGTCAAACTTTAGGGTAATGTCATTCCGAATTTAATTATTTTAAACCCCGAGACTTGTCGATCGATAAAATTTGGAATTGAATTGAAGTTTACAATTTTTTCGGTATTATGAATTTCAAATTGATGACCACCATATATTTTGATTGGAATAACTTAGATTGAGACATTTCTGATATATATCAACCATGACAATTTAAATTGAAATTGAAATTGAAACTAGGTCACCTCGAAATAAATTAAATCGGTAAAATCGTAAAACTTCAAACTATTATAACTCGCTCGTTTTAACTCGGATTTTAGCGAAACTTGAACCTAAATTCATCTAAAATCGTAGACTAGTTTTAGGAGTCACTTTTATGATTTTATTTGGCATTTTGGTGATTTTATTTGAACTCTAATCGAATTCAATCGGATATTTCGCACGTATATATATAGAGTCCGAGGGAGCTGTTGAGTACGCCGAAGACCCAGGTCAACAAGGTTGCGAACAAGGTAAGTCATCACTACCGTTGATCATGTTGAACCCATTTGCAAACTTATGTTTGTTTAAAATCAAAAATGCATGCGATATACATATGAACTCCCCTAGTTGTTAATATGCCATGCCTTGACGTTGATTACATGTATACATTCTTTGTAACCTACGACATGATGCGTTCGAAGAAAATCTTCGGTAATGCTTAGCCATGCTAACTTAGATTCTTGCATAATCATATTTATCAAAATGCTATATGCTTGGGCAACTACCTTGGAAAGGTGGTTGATGTTCGGCAAGTGGAGGCATGAGGGCCACTTTGCCATGACAAGGATAAAACGATTCTTTGATGAAAAACTAAAACAAACGAATGTTTTAGACTGGGGCGGCTGGATGATTTGGATGGATTCCGGAAAAGGCAAGTGTCATCCCTGGTCAATTAAGGACCGAGCCATGAGACTTAGACATGAAATGAGCTAGTACAACCGTACTTCTCGAATGGGTATAGACCTAGCGGAGTAGATAGCCAAGCGGAGGCAGTATCCCTGCATAGTGGTTCTTATTGTTGAGATGAGGCTGCGGCCTACGTGTGGAATGATTAATCAAAATTGAAATTAATTACAACTTAAAGATTGAATGAGCTTTCCCTTACCTCGGGAGCACCAGAACTCCTCACACTGCTAGGAAATGACGGCTAGAGTGCAAGAGGATCTAAGTTCATGGAGCGGGTACTGCCAAAGTGAGCTTATCGAAAGGCTTTGTCGTGACCGTCTCATGTGTTGGGATGTAGGCTCATTTGTTGGGCAGTCGCGGAGTACGGGTAAAGTGTACATCCACTGCAATGTGAGTGAATCAATCTATTCAAATAGCCGTGCTCGCGGATATGGAGTAGCGTGATAAGTTTCTCTCTTGGTTAGACTCTAAATTTTAAAATGATGGGAGGGGCTTGCATGATGATTTTTATGTACTGGTGGATCAACTTCTCGGAAGGCGAGACGGGGTAGACCCAGAAAATCATGATGATCCAGTGGCAGAAAGCTATCCTTGGGATCACAATGGATGGTGGACAAAACCGTCGCTGATTAAGTGAACTATGGAATTAAAACTTGATCAGTCTTAGGTCTTAGGCTTGTGAAAAGAATTGCAAAACTGGCTTTATGCAAAAGAACCACAGCCATTCTTCGGTTATCCCCTGTCATATGCATCCTTGTTGTGGTGACTTGCTGACTACGGTTGGTACTCACCCTTGCTATACGCACAAACATTCAGATGTGGGCAATGAAGACCCTGAAGACCCGTACGCGTACTTCTAGAAGGGTGTGGAGAATGATGGCGTCCAGTAGGTCTTAGCTCCGGTCGTTGCCTGTGGCAATGGCGTGCCGCTGCTTTATCTCTGCTGCCTTATCTAAACTCTGTTTTTGATTGTATTCCAGACTGTTTGGTCCTATGTTCTAAACATTGCCTACGGGCTCTATATTGTAATATTTTGTGTGTGTCGATGAATGTATCGTGCACAAGATGATTCAGCAATGTATTCGTGGGTACCAAACTACTCGATCCAAGGAAATTGTACTATGAACACGATTGATTCCTGTTACAAAAATGGGGGTCTACAAGTCCCGGTTGGTAACATCAGTCAGGACTAAAGATGGCGGCGACACGTGCCTGACGCTGCCATCTTTAGTCTCGGTTGTTGTTACCAATCGGGATTTTCTCTAATTTTGTTTCTGCTGCTTGCTGGTTGTTTATATATTATACATATATATATATATGTGTGTGTGTGTGTGTAATGTTTATATATTATGCTATATATGTGTAAATACATATATATATATATGCATAATATGTATATATACATATATATGCAATATGCATATATATATGCATAAATACATATTTTACATATATATATATGCACTTAAGTAAATATGTACATATTTTACCAAAATAAATACACACACATAAATATATACAGATATTACAATCCTTCGTATTTCTAATGTTCTATATCGTATATTACAAAATCTAATCCGTGGGTGTGGACCCCCGTTTTTGGAACGGGAATCTTTCGTGTTCTTAGTACCATTTTCCTGGATCGAGTAGTTTGGTACCCACGAAATATAGTACTGAATAATCAGGTGCACATGCACGAATAGTCTTAGAACGAAATTATTACAATAGCAGGCCCGGAGGCAATGTTCATCACATAGGACCTCATGGTCCGGATACAACCCAAAAGCAGAAATTAGATGAGGCAGCGGAATAAAGGCAGCGGCATGTCGGTTGCCACAGGCAACGACTGGAGACTAAGACCTAGTAAGCGCCATCAACTTCTTCGCCTTCCTAGTAGTAGGCGTATGGATCCTCCGATTCTTCATTCCCAACATCTGAAGGTTTGTGCGTATAGCAAGGGTGAGTACCAACCGTACTCAGCAAGCCAACACGGAAGTGATGCATATGATAGGTTTATTCAAGGAATGGTTGGTGCTCTTTTGCATAAAGCCAATTTTCACAAATCTTTTCAAGCCTGACAACTAGCCAAGTCAGGTTTTAGTTCCATAGTTCATTAACTCGGCGACGGTTCTGTCTACCATCCATCGTGATACCAAGGATGGCTTCCCGCCTCCGGTTCATCATGGTTTTTCTGGGAATCCACCCCTTCTCGCATCTCGAGAAGTTGATCCACCAGCGAACAAAATCATCATGCAACCCATCCCAGCATTTTAAAGTTTAAAGTCTAGCCAAGCGAAAGTCTTGTCACGATGCTCAATATCCGCGAGCACGGCTATTCGAATAGATTGATTCATTCACACTGCAGTGGATGTACGCTTTACCCGTACTCCGTGACAACCCAACAAATGAGCCTATGTCCCAACACATGAAACGGTCACGGCAAAGCCTTTTGATAACCTCACTTTGGCAGTACCCGCTCCATGAACTTAAGCCCTCATGTACTCTAGCCGTCCTTTTCTAGCAGTGAGAGGAGTTCTGGCGCACCCGGGGTAAGGGGAAATTCCATTCGTCAAGTAAGAATAAATTTCAAATTACCATCATCTCTTTCACATCTCATCTCATCCATAAGAACCACTATGCAAGGGTACCGCCTTCGCTCGGCTATCTACTCCGCTAAGTCTATACCCATTCGAGAAGTACGGTTGTACTGGCTCGTTTCCCGGCTATCTCATGGCTCGGTCCTTAATTGACCAGGGTCGGCACTCGCCTTTTCCGGAATCCACCCAAATCATCCAGCCGCCCCAGTCTAAAACATTCGTTTAGTACTTTCAATTTTCATCAAAACTCATTTCATCATTCTCATGGCCGTGTGGCGCTCATGTCTCCACATGCCGTATCTCAACTACCTTCCCCAAGGCAGTTGCCCAAGCGTAAAGCTTTTCATAAAATCATGAGTATGCAAGTATAGCATGGCTAAGCAATTTACCGAAGTTATTCTCCGGTTGTTTGTATCACATCGAGAGTTACAAGGAGTAATTCTAAAGGTAATCAATAGCAAGGTATGGCATAACAAGTATAGGTAACTCTGTATAGCATGCATGTTTAGAGTTCAAAATAACATCATTTCGCAATTGGGATCAATATGTTCAAGGAGTGTGATGACTTGCCTTGCTCGCACGCTTATGGAGTGGTGTCTTCAATGGGGTTGATGCCGGCCTCTTCAGGTGCTATCCGTACGTGCGAAAGATCAATCGAATTCTATTAGAATCCAATATAACACCAAAAGATCGAAAAGAACCATAAAAGCCACGAAAACGTTTCCAAGCGCTTAGACTAAATTTCTACTTGAGTTTGAACGAGTATTGCTAGGGAAAAATCCGAGTTTGAACTTGAGCCGATGCCCTAGGGTTTTTGCAAAACGACGATCACAATTTGTTTGAGAAAATAGGTTTGGAAATATCCGCGAAGGAATTCGTGCTCGAGGTTTTGAAGATTTGAGCACAAAGAGAAACATATTTAAATGGCGAGAAGGAAATTAAACGAAATCCGAATTTAGAAACGATGCGAAACGAGATTTCGGAAAAGTCGCATTTTGATTTTCAAATTTTTCACCGAGAAATCATGCAAGAAAATAATTTATTTTTGCCCAAAATTTTACTCAACTCTTCCCAAAATATTTTTCCAAATTTTCCAAAATTTTTCCTAATTTTTCCCTATTTTTCTTTTTCTCCTTTTCTTTCTTTTTCTTTTATTCTTTTCTCTGCGCACTGTTCATCGCCCACCAACGGTTCGACCGGTGCCCGCGAAGAACAGAGGCGGCGGCCGGTGCTAGCGCGTGAAAAAAAAGGCGGCGGTGTGGGCTTACGGCGACGGCGACTCCACGGCGGCTAGGGCGGCGGGGCTCGGGCGTCGGCGGCATGCGGCAACAACGGCGACGGCGGCCGGCGGTTAGGGCGGCGGCGCTTCGGGAGCGAGGAGAAAGGGGAGGTAGGGGACGGCGGCGAGGTGGGGAAAATGGGGTGGCTTGGCCCCTTTATATAGCGGTGGCCGAGGGAGGGGGCGGGAGAGAAAGGGGGTCCGGCGTGGCGGGCCCACGCGGCGACACGGGGTCCGGGGCGGGCGCGCGGGGCGTGACGCGGCGGGCGGAGCGCGGAGCACGGACGGGTCGGCGCGGCGGCGGGCACGTGGCGCGACGGGCGGCGCGGGCGGGGAGGGCCGAGTACGGGCGGCGGGCACGGGGCGCAGCGGGGTCGGCGTGGGCGCGGCGCGGCGCGCGCACGCTTGCGCGGCGCGTGCGCGCCGGGCGCGGGGCGCGTACGGCCGGCGACGCGCGCGGCGGGCGCGCTGGGGCCGAGTACGGCGTCGAGCATCTAACGCGCAATGAACAGTGACGCTTCTTATTTTCTGATTTTAATTCCATTTTATATTCTCAATTTTCCCTTCACCCCTAAAAATTCAAAAAAATACCTAGCACTCCCAAAATTTATTAAAAATATATTTTTAACTTTTCTTTCCACTTTTATTTTTCCAAATATATTTTTCATATTTATTAAATTCCCTTTTCCTAATTTCATAATTCCCTATTTTTAAATTCCAAAAATTTCCTAGATTTCTTGTAAATCCCCTAAATATTTTTATTGTCTATTTTATACCCTAATTAATCTTCCATAATCACCATTTAATATTTTTTTTTCTTAAATACATATTTTTATAAATCCGCATCCCCATTCGATTTTACTTTAAAATTTCTCATCCTGAATTGCGAATTTTCTTCCCACAAAATCCAAGTCATCCATGAACTCCGAGAGGAATTGTTCACAACTAAACTTATGCAATGAGTGGCAAATAAGAAGCAACAAATCCGAGGAAAAAGGCAACAAGCTTAAGTTTTTTGTAAGTTCCGATTTTTACGTTCCGATTTCGGTTTCTTCGATTTTCGGGATGTTAGAGTGGGTGGGGATGACGAATTGGATTTCCATCATAATGGAACTCTCCCCGGATCAATAATCTGCTCATTAATAAATCCCATCATTTCTTCTTGAACAACCTTTATAAAATCATTGTGGCAGAGTCTATCCCTCATGTAAATAATTTATCATTTGAAAAATGATATAAATATATCAAATCAATAAGAAATCAAGACATAATATATGAATGATTTTTACATACATCCGGATCCTTGTCAGATTTGATTTGGTGAACTAGGCAGTGAGTATAATCTCAGACGTAGTACTCGCACAAGGTCATCTCCGCTCCTGTTTTGCACACTAAAGAAGAAATGACAAGAGATTAAATATACATTTCTATTTTAGAACAAATTAATGATTCAATATAATTTTGGAGCATGTACTCATTGAAAATTTCATCCTCATAACAAGTTTTTCTTGCCAAGTCCCGCGTACCAATATATGGAATCGTGCCCATGCCCCATGTACAGTTGCAAGCTATGATTAATTATCTGAGATCCTCATAGTAGCAATAGCAACATTCATAATGACAGTGGAATAGATGACATTACCTGTTTATCACTTCAAAAATTACGAAGGTAGACTCTGGTTTATACATTGAGTCATAGACATGAATTTTGCACGAGGAAAGGTCAAAAAGGAAAAGGACCCAATAGAATCTGCAAATGCGTGAGATGATATATATGAAACTATATATGTGCAAGAAGGAAATTGGTACGAAAGGTAGAAAAACTCACGCTGTGTTGTACGACAATAGTATGAAAGTCTTGAAATGCTGCTGCACCAGCAAATGGACAATATTGTCCTTTGTAGCTTGCTCAAAATCATGTATCATGTCCGTGTTAATTTTGTAGGGGTCCATTAATCCAATATTGAAACACCCTTGCTTATGGCACAGTTGAATCTCCATTCTACAATGGATAAAAGGAATTTTCATCAGCTACATACAAGAAGCTAAGGAATGAAATAAATTTAATTAAAAGATACTTACAAAACCTAGCAACTAAGAAGAGAGACGTCTAGCTGCTATAATTCAAATACATCCTCGAAACGGGTGCACATAATATCATCTCCTTGTAGGAAATCTATGTTTTTTATTCGCACTCCGAACATCTCTCTACCTTTGGTTGAATTTACCATGTACCATTGATGGAATCGGTACATCTGTGTAGAGAGGGTGTTCACCTGATAAGGCCTGACAAGAGATTCATCGAGGGTAAATTTCTAATTCAAATCCTTTCTTGTTGCCTTTTCGATTGGTGCGTCTCCAAACAGTTGATCCCTCGTTAGTCTCGTCTCTGCCATAAATTGTCTCAACTCCTTTTAGCAGGTAGCAGTAACAGCTCAAGTGCTTGTTCTTTTTGCTTTTTGAGCTGACGGACATCTTTGAACTTTCCTTTTGCCTTCTGAAAATACTTCCTAATTGATCGTTCACAGTCGGACAGTACGGTCGATTTTACCGATGCGCTCATCTTCTTAAAGAACTCCTTAGCTGTCGGGTTTATAGGAATCTTCTTTTCAAGACTTTGTGGCTTCAATTGCCTCTTCACTTCCACGGCTACGATCTCGTCAATATCCTCGTCAGTGTGGTCATATGCCCTTTTCTTTAGAGTTGGGAGCCTTGGCACATCAAGTCTTGGCTTCTTCATTTGTTTTGTTGACCTTGATGGTGCGGAACAAATTGGGCACGACTTGGGAGCTGGTGCATGCGGAGGAGTTGGAGCCCATTGAGGAGAGGGTGCTCGCGGAGGAGTCGGTGCCCGTTTAGGAGTTGGTGCTCACGGAGGCGACGGAGGAGGCGAAGGAGACGGTCCACGCAGAGGAGACGGTGCAGGCAGAGGAAATGGAGGAACGAACGCCGCTTCTCGCCTGGGAAAAACGATGAAGCGCTTGCACCGTTGTATAATGGAGTGGGATATGTCTCCTAGTTTCGTCTCCCCATCTCCTCGGGAGATGTCCAGTTCAAGATCATAAAAGCCTGGTTCCACCTACTCAATTTTGACCTTTGAGTATCGAGGTGGAATTGGCCTGCAATGATACGTCCAGTCTTATTCGACTAGTATGGTCATGACCAACACCTCCTTCAGGAGAAGAGAGGTTATTAATTAGTAATCAACCTATGCACCAACTTTCGCAATGCACAAGTCATATATCATAAAACTATGAGCATACCTTCAATGACAAGTTTTAAACGGAATATGCAGCTCACATGGTGTACGCCGTGTGATTTCATCAACGGGGCATTGGGGTTCGTCTGCATACTCCATGCCCCATTCTCCTACTTGGCCTGTAGCAGTGCAGCTGCTGCAATTGGCTGAGGGGCTCACCATGATGGGCGAAATAGACGGTTGGGTCTACTGGCTCCGCTGTTCGGCCAAGCGTTGGTCCACATGTTTTGACACCTCCTCTTGCATTCTTTGCTCGTGAATCACGAGGCTATACTCAAGATCTGTTAGCTTTGCCAACGTATCTCGCTTGCTCCCCATGCGATTCCTGTTAGTGTTGATGTCCTCTTGAAATCCATATTTCCATGGAACAATGTCTTTTCCTCGCGTTCGTCCTAGATGCTCTAGATTCTGCAATGCGAGAGTAAACTCATCATTCTCTCTATCGGGCTGGAATGTGCCCTGAGCAAAGGCCTCTACTGCATCCTTAAGTCAGTTGGCTACTTCATGAATCTCATCGCTGAATGTAAAGGAGCCATTGCCGGGATTGAGCGCTCCACCATGAGCATAGTACCAATGCTTTGATCGTTTCGGCCAATCAGCTGTGGCAGGAATGATACCTCTTTCTATCAAGCCGGCTTCCATTCTCTCCCACTTCGGCACTGCCTTGTTATAGTCGCCTGACCCTAGCCGATGATGGTGCTGCTTCTTAGCTGCATTGGATTTATTCTTCTCTATTTGCACTTGCCCTTGCTCTTGTCTTGTATACGACAAAAGCATCCCAATGATCCCTCAGCTTGGAGTATTTGTCGAAGTCCGGTGTCTGACCCTTAAGGATATATTTCTTGTACAATTCCTTCTTGTAGTTTCGGAGTAGTTCTTTCATCTTCTTTAGAATCCATTCCTTCACTTTGGCATGTTCTACCACAGGGATCATGAAGGTCTCTAGCATGGTGGTCCAAAACATTTCTTTCTCCATATTTTGGAGATAATTTTGGTCATCCCGAGTGGCCTTGTTTGACACCAGTACACCATGCTGATGGGCACGTGATCCCTCACGACCCATCCGCTATGTGCCACAAACTTCCTTGTTGCATCAACAGGGGCACATGGTCGACCGTCTTCTGCAACTTCAGTAATAATGTGTCGACCCTCAATCTTCCTCGTGACACCTCGTTGTTCGCGTGCCCTCTTCTCTCCAATAGCCAGAGTCCTATCACTGCCCTCCTCATTCCCCTCTTCATTCCCCTCCTCGTTTAGGTACTGGCTGGGATCCTCGTTCCCCTACTCATCCACCCAATATTGGTTGTTGCCCTATGCGATCTGGTCCAAGAGAATTTGTTTGTTAGCGTGATGTGCCATCTGTTCATAACATTAAGTAGTACACATCAGCTACGTGTATATTATATATATATATTGACATTGTTCATAACTACGATGATCAGTTAATTTCCACCTACCTAAGAAAAAATATGCAACCTACGTGTTTATTGTTATATATATAACAATAAACACGTAGGTTGCATATTTTTTCTTAGGTTGCATATATATATTATCAACCCTCAATCTATAACTATGACGAACAACTAATTAAATTTCACCTAACTAGTTAAGGAATATGAAACCTACATGTGCATTTTAAATTCAGGTAATTCATGTAACTTGCCTTAGTTTTGCTTGGAGGCCTTTGGGATCACCTAAGCTTGAGCGACGGCGGCGGTAAGCAGTTGGACCACATAATTCCGACAAGGAAAAAATATTTAGTTAAAACATGTAAAATGGTCCTAAGTCTAAATTCCCAATGCATATATACATCGCTATGTGAGAGATAGTGATTCAGGATATTGGGTGAAAACAATCGAAACAAATTATGTCTTGACTCCCAATGCATAGGAGTCAAGACAATTTTGTTTTGACTCCCAATGCATAGGAGTCAAGACAAAATTTGTTTTCAACCAATATCTTGAACCACTACCTCCTTCTAACGAGCGAATGAACGACCAAACGAATAAACTCATTCGGTCATTCTATCGTTCACGTTTATTAGGTCGTGAAAGTCATTCTCTCATTCATTTACGTTCGTTCATGTTTGTTCTATCCTTCTACTATTCTCGTTCATCTGTTCACGTTCGTTCATTCACACTCGTTAACGTTCTCATTCGTTCGTTCTTGTTCTACCGAAAATGTTCACGTTCACGTTCTCGTTAACATTCATGTTCTCGTTCATTAACATTCTCATTTGTTCTTGTTCACGTTCATTCTCGTTCACGGGCGTCAGCAGTGGAGGCTTGCAGCGGCGAGGGCGGCAATGGCGGTGCGTGGTTACGATGGCAGCTGCGATGGCTCACGGCGTCGGACATGGCAGCAGCGGCGGCGTGCAGCGTGCGGCGTCAGCCATGGCGGCAGTGGCGGCAGTGACGGCGCACGGCGGCGGTGGCGATGGTGGTGGTGTGCATTGGAGGCGGTCGACGTCAGCCATGGTCGCGTGCACGTGCGGCAGTGACGATGACGACAATGACGACGAGTAGACGTACAGTGGCGATGATGACGACAACGACGAGAAGATCAAACGGCAGCTACGGACAGATCGAAGAATCAACCGGATTGATGGTCTTACCTTCAAATGCGATGCGTGGCAAGGACGGCGAGGACGAAGATGACGACGGCGAGACGATGAGGCGAGACAACGGCACGAGATGATGGCTGCGGTGGCGATACCGACAAAAGCTAGAACTTGACGCAAGAGAACAAGAGATATGAAAAAATGGCTAAGTGTTGGATCGGTGGAGAAGACGATGCGTCCCGGTATATATATACGCCTGGATCTTTAGTCCCAGTTGGTGGCAACAATCGAGAAAAGATATCTTTAGTCCCGGTTGGTGACTACATACCGGTACTAAACATAGAGTCCTGGTTGTTGCCACCTACCGGGACTAATATATCTTTAGTTTCGGTTGTTGCTATCAACTGGAACTAAAGATAATTTCTCGCTATTTTTCAATCCATCTGTAGTCCCATTTGTTTTCACCAACCGAAACTAAAGATAATTTCCCGCTATTTTCAAAATTTTTGTCTCGGCTAGGGTTTACAACCAGGACTAAAAAATAAATAATCCATTAAACCAGGCCAAATTAATTGCATTCAATATAGGTTTAAAATAATATAAGTAATGCATTAAGATTGTCATTAAATTGTAATAATCATATATAATTAACATATGCCCGATTTAAAATTATTTTAAATTGTAATAATCATATATAATTAACATATGCCCAACTTAAATAGTTTAAAATTGTAATAATCGTATATAATTAAGAGATGGATCTTCAATACATTCAAAATAATTTACATCGTCCATACAACCACCTAGGTTAGTACATTTAACGTAATGTATAGCGTGATGGTTGATCTCACATACTTTCTCCTCACTAATGTTCCTTCGCTATGATCGTTGCGTGAGTAAGGAGTATCCTCTTTTGATAGGAGGATGCTCAGGTCAACCATAACCGTGAATGGAGGTTGCCCGTCAAACTGATCATAATCTTCATCAGTCTTATCCTTGACTCCGACAATTTTCCTTTTGTCTGGAAGAACCACATGGCGCTTTGGCACGTCGGGCCCTTTCCCCTTTTTGCCTTGCTAGACATGTCCTTCACGTAGAAAACTTGTGTTACATTATTGGCAAGGACAAATGGTTCATCTGATATCCAACCTTGTTAAGGTCAACCGTTGTCATCCCACTGTCATCAATCGTTATGTCTCCACCAGTCAGCCTAATCCACTAGCACCGAAACAGAGGGACATTCAGAGGTCCATAGTCATGTTCCCATATGTCGTCAATGCCACCGTAAGACGTGCTAGTTGTACCATCGTACATCATGGCATCGATACGAACAACACTGTTCTGGTTCATGCTCTTTCTGTCTTTGGCTCTTCTGTAAAATGTATACCAATTGATTTCATATCCCTGGAATGTCGGGATCGAGCAAGATGGTCCCCTCACCAAGAAGGCTAGTTGTTGGTCAATCGTTGTCACGCCCTAAAAATCGTTGTGAAAAGGGAATTTCTAGAGATTATAAAAATCAAAAATAGCCTTCAACAATTAAAAATCCCCAAGATTCAACTCGAACAGGCGTGTGGGAATTTTTTTCAAATTTCTCATGCTTCAAAATATTTAACAAATTTTTACCTCAATTATTAGAGCTCTATAAATATTTTTAATACAACAATAACCTTTCTAAAAATTTTTAAAAAAGAAAAATTAAAATGAATCTCCCTCCTCCTCGTGGACCGTCGGCCCTCTCTCTTCCTCAGCCCAACCGGCCCCCACTCCTTTTCCCCTCGGCCCGGTTGCCTCCTGCCGCCACCCACCCCAAGAAAGCGCATTGGCAGCTGGGCCCCACTGGTCAGGAGCGTCTTCCTCCTCGAGTCATTGCCGTCTCTCTCTCTCTCCTGTGAACCCTAGCACGCAGCCATCAATTGATCCGCCTTCCCGAGGGGATTCCCCTCCCGTTTAAGTGCAAAAATTGGTTCCTCTCCTCTTCCTCATCGTTTCCCCCATGATTTCTCACTCAATCCCACAATAATTCTTGGTGCATTTTGATTTTGCACTTTGCTATTGAAGTGACCCATGGTCGGCCAACCTCCTCCCTCCCGGGTTGACCTCCTCCTCTCCCCGGCGTCCCTCTCCCTCCCCCCGGCCTACAAAAGGATGCCCCAACCCCCTCCATTCTTTCCCCACACCGCCCTCTCTCCCTCTTCTCTCCCGGCCATAGTGCCGTTTATTTTTCTTGCACCGACGACGACGCTTTGAGTAGTCTTCTGTTTTCTTGCCGGCAAACTCCTCGTCGTCGTCTTCTCGTTGTTCTCACTGCTCGGTGAGCTTGCCGCCACCCTCCGCCACCTCTCTCCATCCTCAAGCAGCAGCACAGTAATTTTTCAATTGCGAAAATAATTCACGAATTTGTAAATCGCCATTCAAATGACACCAAAAATTCAGATGGCCATATCTTAACCGTATGAACGGTTAAGATTTTATGTATCAGTTCTGGTATCTGACGGTCATGTGGGGACCCGATGCAGAGCAGAACATGCTGGGGAGCGCAGCGGATGAGTAAGTGGCATGGGAGAGCGATGCGGATGCATGGGAGAGCGCAATGCAGATGCATGGTGATGCATGGGCACGGTTGATGGTGACGAATCGTATTAACTTATTATAATATATCTTATATGGTTTTTATTTATCTTTTGGCCTTTTCTCTTTTGCGTTTGTCGCATCATCGTTGCAGATCCGGAAGAGTCTCTCTACCTCGAGGTCGACATTGAAGATTTTTGTAGCGAACAAGGCAAGTCATGTCATTTTTATCATATTGTTGTCGTCCCAATTTACAAAATTATGTTTATTTAAATTATTGCATTTTGCTTTATTAAATTCTCGTGTTTATCATTGTTTTATTTAGCCTTACCGATTCTCCTTGTTATAACCTTATTAATTGTATTATTATTATCCTTGGTAACCTAGAAAAATAAAACTAGTGAGTACTTTATATATGTGGTACTTACTAGCAAACTTAGAAATATGCTTAGCCCTACTTAATAGAAACTATTAGATGTTTTCAATAATTAAACTATGGATTAACTTGTAAATAATGGAAATTTTGGTTATTTAGCTACGACAATAAATGTCCCTTTCAAAATTTCCCCAACCATGTTTTCGGTTGGGCACGGGGTGCTTGGTTTTGCTAGTCGCACCTCGGCTGTCATAAGGACCGGTCTTCGGGCCTCTGTTGCGAAGCATATTTCGTACTACCACTCGTCTAGTGCGGTCATAAACAAAAAAAGACACGGATAGGGATGGATGAAGCCCTAGGAAGGGCTGACATCTCAAGCAAGTGAAGGCTCAGAACGACTCATGATGCCTGGGGACATAGACTATCTGCTCGACCCAGGGCGCCTGGTGGGGGAAGTCTATGTCGGTCTTCTTTTGTTTAGGGCAATACTAAATGATGAGTTATGTCATGGCTTTCATCCGTTTGCCGTGGAGGCATGTGGCACGTCACAACACGTGAGAAAGACATGTTTGGTGGGTAAAGATGTACACATCTGATGAGAGTTTAATCTATTCGAATAGATGCACCCTCTGTTATGGGCAAGTTGAGCAATGTACCCAAGTTAGAATTTAACTCTGTTTAAAACTAAAATAATTGGAGTTAGCACTTGTGGGCCTGGGTTAAGGCAAGATTGCATCGGTGCGCGGCTTGATGATAATATGATTAGAGATAGGCTCGTGATTTATTTAAATGCCTTTAAATATTTAAATGCTTGAAATGTTTTTTTTTGTAGAATAGCCTTATATATGAATTCCTTGTACTCCCTTGCATTATATTTGCATTCTCCCGGCATGGCTTGCTGAGTACGATGGTTGTACTCTGCCTTGCTCCTTTTTTCCCTTCCAGTAGAGGAGTGTTTTGAAGTTGAAGGCTTTGGTGTCTAGCTCGTGCCTACCGTCAAAGCGCCTGTAGTGGTCCATCATAGCTACTGTCTTTTATTTGTTTATCTTTTAGTGTTGGGCCTTTGGTCACCCATGTAATAAAGTACTCTATCTACGGTTCCGCTTATTTACTCTGTTAATTACCGACTTTGTAATGTGTACCTTGCCTCTTGAGACAAGGAAATATGCACTCACAAACGGAATATAGTGTTCTATTTTCCAGGCATGACAATCGTCTCGTTACCCATTAGATGTTGTCGCAGCCAAGCAGAAAAAAGTATCAATGTGATGACGTGTAATCCAGGCATCGACTTAATGATGTTTTTGGAGCAAACAATCGCCAAGTGCTCCTCGATGTAAGGAGCCACCAACAAAGATAGTTGTAAAACCGCAAAATGTGCTTTACAGAATAAATCATTGTCTACAGTCATTATTGTTTTCCTTCCAAGAGTCCCCTTTCCCCGTAGTCTCCTTTCATGGCTTGATTTAGGCACCCCGATTGGACGGATGTCTTCCATAAATTCTAGGCAGAACTCAATGACCTCCTCTATTCCATACCCCTTGGCGATGCTTGCCTCCGGACGAGAACGGTTACGAACGTACTTCTTTAGAACGCCCATGTACCTCTCAAAAGGGAACAAGTTGTGTAGGTATACAGGACCGAGAATACCGATCTCTTTGACAACGTGACATAGAAGATAAATCATTATATTGAAGAAGAAAGGTGGAAAGATCATCGCAAAACTAACAAAACATTGCGTCACATTATTTTGAAGGGTTTCTAATCTGTCTCGATCGATGATCTTCTACAAAATTGCGATTATGAAAATACATAACTTTGTTATTGTTGCCCGGAAATTATCAGGAAGGATATCCTGAATTATAATAGGAAGCACATATGTCATCAACACGTGGCAGTCATGAGACTTTAGGCTTGTGAACTTCTTCTTCTTCGTGCTTATTATTCACTTTATATTCAAGGAGTATCCAGACGGTACCTTGATGCTCTCCAGGCATTCAAACATGCTTTCCTTCTCTCCTTGCTCACAGTGTAGCTGGCTGGACTCAAGTAATGGTTTTTTTCTCCTTTGGTTCC
Organism: Oryza australiensis; assembly: GCA_019925245.2. Taxonomy (NCBI): domain Eukaryota; kingdom Viridiplantae; phylum Streptophyta; class Magnoliopsida; order Poales; family Poaceae; genus Oryza; species Oryza australiensis. The sequence goes on from JAIFGZ020000104.1 coordinate 1,109,342, forward strand.
AAGTGAAGGCCATCGTGTTGTTTCATATGCTTGAGATCATTACGTGCTTGAAGTGTATCTTTCGACTTCTCATATACACCTAGGAAGCCTAGCAGGTTGATGCAAAAGTTTTTAGTGAGATACATCACGTCGATTGCGTGGTGGACATCCAAGACTTAATAGGGTAACTCCAAAAAAATAGACTTCTTCTTCCACATCGTCGCGTGACCATCTTCACTTGCTATAGGTTGGCTGCCAAGTCCCTTTTCAAATACTACTTTTAGATCTTTCACCATAGCAAACACGGCTTTTCCATTATGATGTTTTGGCCTAATACGATGGTCTGCCTTCTGTTTGAAATGTTTGCCTTTATTTCGGACAGGGTGGCTTGCAACAAGATATCGACGATGGCACATGTACACAACCTTTTTACAATGTTTTAGATATGTACTTTCAAGTTCATCCATATAGTGGGTGCAAGCTTTGTATCCCTTGTTAGACTGTCTAGATAGATTGCTAAGTACATGCCAATCATTGATGGTTACAAACAACAACGCTCGTAGGTTAAATTGTTCCTGTTTGTCCTCATCCCACACGGGGACACCTTCTTTCTTCCATAGCAGTTTCAGATATTCGACCAATGGTCTTAGGTACACATCAATGTTGTTACCAAGTTGCTTTGGGCGTTGAATAATAATTGGCATCATGATGTACTTTCGCTTCATGCATAGCCAAGGGGGGAGGTTATAGATACACATTGTAACAAGAAGTGCTACGGTCGCTGCTCATCTCTCCAAATGGATTCATGCCATCCATACATAAACCAAACCTTACGTTTCGTGCATCCTCTCCGAAGTCTTTAAATGTTTTGTCGATGTTTCACCACTGCGACCCATCGGCGGGGTGTCTCAGCATCCCGTCTTGTTAACATTCTTCTGCGTGCCAGCGCAAACGACCTTCTTAGCTTCATATATTGATTCAGGCAATTCGTTTCTCTCAGGAAGAATGTTCTTTATGAGTATTAATAACTCACAAAATGCCTTGTCACTCACACCATTTTTTGCCTTCCATTGAAAGAATTTCAGCGTGATACCCAACCTTTTGTGCCCCTGTTTGTAACCTGGGTACAAGGACATTTTGTGGTCCGCTAACATACGCTCTAATTTCTGGATCTCCTTTTCACATTTGCATTTCTCCTTTACGTCGTGCAACATCTGACCAAGATCATCCACACCGTCATTATCTTCAACAACCCTGTTCGCCTCGTCTGCTATATTTTCTTCAAATCCACCGTTTTAACCCCAGTCCTGTCATATACCCAAATTCTAGTGTCAACAAAATTTTTGTCGAAATAAAATAAAAGTAAGTTTTCTTAATTTTGGGAGCCAAAAAATTTCTTTTACAAACCTAGGTGGGACTAACCTATACTTAGGTATGATGGACAAAATTTTGGAACGAATAAAAAAATTTTTATTAATAACCTAGAACAAAAGTGCAAGCTCATACGAAGGCAAGCATACTAACATAAGCCCACTTTGACCTAGGTTATACATGTATATTTGGATTTATCGAAAATACATCGCATTATAGGACATATACGCTTAGCCTAGACAATTCGAATTTTGCCAAGCGAATCCACAACTAAATTTTGGATGCTAGCCAGTGAACCTAAAATTTAGATCAAAGTTCAATGTCTCAGCCCAAGATAAACTTCAAATAATCTCCAGCGACCATTTCACGTGAAACCACATAGCGAGAGAACCTACACATAGGAAAGATACCCTAATTTTCTAGGACAAACCGTGCAAGATAAAATCATGAGAAAATACATGTAGGTACTGAACATTATGTACAACTTAACCTAATTTTTGTACAATTTACTAACTAGGTTTAATGCCCAAAACAAATTAAACAAAATAATGCTATAATAAGCTAATTACTAACTTTAATCATTTGAAACACTAATATGCCTAAAAGACCATTAAAATGCACATAAGTGTATACATAAAATAATTTAATCAAATACTACGTTAATTAACCTTATTAAATATAAGTTTTTTAGAATTTTTTCTCACTGTTTAGGTTTAGGCTCCCTAAAAGTTCAAACCAATCCCAAAACTACCCTGTCTTTAATTAATTAAAGAGAACGAACCACTAATTAATTAATTATTTATTTTTGAGTGAAAAAAAAGAAAATGGAACCTAGGGATACCCAACTACCTCCAGTAAAATTTTCACAAATTTACCATATCTAAATATTAACTTACCAAAGCTGCAAAGTTAGGAGTGAGAATTAATTCGAAAATAACTATAGAATTCAACAGCACCCAAGTCCTTACCCATATCTCTCTCATTTGCCTAGCCTTCCACGCAGTGACCCCACCTGCCAGCCACTTGGGTTGCTCCACTTGTGTACCGTGTGTTCCACTGCTCAAGGAAGGGGGACAAGAAGAGAAGTAGAGGGAGGACGTGTCAGCACCGACGACGCCCACCGAGCTCGCCACCGCCAGCACAACTCTCACCGTTTGACCCACCGCTTCACCACCGAACTCTACAACATTCCCTCATCACGTTCCAAGAGAGAACCAAGAAAGAACGCCCCTGGATCGCCTAGAACCAGCTCCATTTCCTCCCCGGCCGTAGGTGTTTGATGCATCCCGAGACCTCTCTAGTGAGCAAAGCCACAAACCACACTCGGGAACACGATCCAATCCTCATGCCTAACCCTGTTCATGCACTTGTTTTCCCATGTCACGGCGTGCGAGTTCATCGGAGCATGGCTATCACTGCATTGGGCGCCGCCGCTCGGGTTCGATGGCGTTCCGGCCAATGTGGGGCAGTGCACGGCCGAGGAACCGCGTCATCACCTCCACCGCGACCTCCACGTCGATTCCCCTCAAGAATCCCAAAGAACCGCGCAACACGAAGGGAGATCGGCATTGTCTCCCTCAGCTCCGGCCAGGCCGCCGCCGCCAGTGGTTTACCTTCCCCGGTGAGCTTGAGTCTGATTCCCTGCACGGGGAGCATCTCCGAGACATCGCTAAGCCATCCCGCACTTCTTCTTGGCAGGGCGAAGGCCGGTTCAAGCTAGCGACGGTGACCCGAGGTCTTCCGCCGCCGCCGGCGACCAAGCCCGGCCAGCTCGCGCAAGGCCTCGGGTAAGCACCAGGGATCCATAAGGACGCATTTACATGCTTCGGGCTGCACTGAAATCGAGACGTCGCTTGTTTTGCACCAGCGACCCAAGCTGCGTCACCGCTTGCACTGCCGCCGCCATTGACTTCAGCCACCGCCGGCGGTGACACCACCGCCTGAGGATGCGCAAGAAGACGGTGCACATTTTTGGTTGTGGCCGCATCGCCCGACGAGCCCCGGAGCACCCCCGACGCCGCCGACAACGCCCGCCTGCCGTCGGACTCTGCTCCGCTGCTGCCTCTCCTCTCCATACCTATGACAGGTGGGTCCCACCTGTTTAAATCTGTTAATCAGTGATTCAGTAGGAAATCAAAACATGTAAGGTTCATTTTGTAAAATCTCTCTCTATGACATGTGGACCCGAGGACCAAAAAGTAATTAACAAAATTACTGGGGACTCTTAATGAAAACTCTAATTCACATGTGCTGAGGACTGCGGGTTGTTTTCCACAAACTTCAGGGGCTTATGTGCAAAACGACCAAGACACTGACAGTGGACCCCATGGATTTTTAGTTCAAAAATATAAAGGAAAATGGATAAAACAAATCTATTGTTCACAGAAAAATGGTCAAACTTACAAAATTCATATAGACTCCAATCCAACACATTTTGGGGTGAAACAAATTTATGTGAATTCATAAAAAGATGAACTTTATAAAACTTGGCACTCACTATACTAATTTTGTCTCAAAAATTCCTCTAAGTTAAATCACACATAAAGCTAAAGCTAGCCTAAGCTTACAAAATTCATAGGAAATTCACTTTAACTTGTTTTCGAGCTCCTATAGATCTCTCATCTTACCCTCTGTATTTAGGAAAAATAAAAGCATGAAAAATAAAAGCATATAGGTACCTAGTACCAAATGCCCTCAAAACCATTAGTGCTAAAATGTTATAGTTTAGGTAGGCTGAAATTTTAGAAAATTTGTATAAAATTTGACAAACCCAAGTTCTGTAGATTCACCAAAAGACACATTTCTAATTTATAAAATAAAAACATACACATTTCTAATTTATAAAATAAAAACATGTGCTTACTGTGTAGAAATATTACTTAAAAATTTAAATAAGAAATAAACCCTTTCATGTACCCTCCAACTTGTAAAATTTGTACCAAATCCAATTTTAATCATTTTTGAGTGAATCAAGATTCTATTAAACCATCAAGTGGTGAACTTCATTTAGGTAAAATAAAAATATGGCAACTCATGTACTAAAAGTATAGGAAAACCTTGAATAGCTGAATAGCTAACCTAGGTACTAAAGGTACTAATCATAATCACAATAGGTAAATTAGGCGCTTTATGTATACATGCATAGGTATATGAATAAAATGGACTCTAGCCTTAAATAAATAAATAAATACAAATAAAACATGGTCCACATGATGGACCAGTGGAACCTTAAGATCCTTCATGCCATAGAATCCTCTCTAGTCTACCTAACACATGGTAGAATGGCCCAATTCCTAAATTATGGATTAGGACCAAATAGGTTAACCAACTCATTCATTTTGTTTCATCCCTAGCAAATAAAACCAGCACTGGACCAAAAACCCCAGCCGTATGTATAAAACACTATAGGCACTATAGGCGTAAGATCCGTCATAAAATCGTACAATGCCTAAGGAATTCACAATAGATCTAAAAATAATGAAACCAATTGCGTGGCCTTAGAAAACCTATCTCCACACCCCTGTGGAGTCAAATTAGCAAAAATCAAATCATAGGAGCCTTGTCCAAACAACACCTATCCCTAAGTCGATACGACCCGATAAAACTTGTAAACTATGTAACTCCTAAACAGAATAAGATAAATTGAAAACTCTTTCACCTAAATTTATTTTAGATCAATACTTACTCAATGTATAAAAATCATATATTTTAGAGCATTTTGGATTTTCACCTATTTTTGGTATTTAATTGCATACCGTATATCTTGCTTAAATGGTTGTGTAAACGGAGGAGTGGAAGGAGTGCTAAAATTTTCTCCAGACCAAAGCAAGTTCTTGCCCCTCCTTTGAACACATTGCTCCTATGTTTTTGGCATGAACACATTGCTCCTATGTTTTTGGCAAAGTATTTTGTTTATAAATGTGTATGCGTGTTTTACCTTATTGGTAGATGTACCCTAAAAATTTGCATGTACCCTTTTGAAACTGCTCCCTTGCTGTTTTGAACCCTAGAAAATAAATTAAGAATACTCATATGAAACATGCTTTTATTTATAAAAATGATATACTTAGCCTTGCTTAGCATTATTAAAAAAAGGCATGGATTGATTTTCTATACTCTTTGGAAAGGACTTCTGTGTGTTCTGAAATAATAAATGGGGAGGAACCCCAACTATTTGCGAAACAAAAGTCAAAACTTGATTTTTAGACTTGGCCGGCAAGTGGTATGCGATTGATGTATTTATATACCGATAGGGGAAGTGTTTGCCCGAGTCGATTAAGGACTGAACTACATGGCATTCATTGTGTATACCGTATATCCACATGTGCTAGTATGGGATAGCCTTAGCCGAGTAATCTGTTTAGCACCTAGCCTTGCACTATGGTAGGCCGGTGTGTATGGGTTCGGATAACCCAGAGAAACTTTCTATTAGCCCTGTCGTGGTAATTTAGGCGACTAAGTCTGTCCAATACAACGATATCGTGCCACGTGGGTGGGTTCCCTGTCGTGTCCGCAACCACGGCGTTAAGTTAAGACGTGAGCCCACCACTTAACGGTTCTGGGTTATATTTCTAGTATGCCCAGGATGGGAGAAACACATATCGTGCTAGTGCAAGGCTAGGGACTAAGTAGTGTAAAGGCTTTGTTATGACCTCTAGACCACATTCACCATGAAGAGTGTGGTAGTGCGTCGCGAGCACAAAACAAACTAGAGTGTTCATTTCATGTGGGTAAAGTTGTACAAACTCTGCAGAGTTAATAAAACTAACCGATTAGCCGTGCTCACGGTCATGAGCAACATGATGATGTGCCATGGGTATAATTTTGTGATTTTGTGTTTTTCCCTAAATGGTCTTGAAAATGAAGCGTATTATGTTGGAAATAACGTTGTTTCATACTTCATATTGGCCTTACCCCCGACGTGGGTAAGATGATGAAATTTATCTAAGTATACATGTCTATATATTTTTTTTGATTAAGTAAGCTTTTGATAAAGCCATGCCATGTTTAATAAAGTTTGGTGCTTGCTGAAATTGTTTTGTTGAAACCACGTTGTAAAATACTTGCGAACCAAAATTAGCCTTATGCTTATGCTGAAATTTAAGCCACTATTAGTCTTTTACTTTGATTTAGTCTCGGTTTGATTGGGCTCTTGCCAGTATATTATTTCAAATAATGTACTGACACTTGCGATTGGAATATCCACTTTGATGCATGATTTAGATTTAACTACTGAGTGATGCGGGTGATCGTTTGCTCTTCTAGGATGAGAACTTAACGGGGTAAACCCCTAGTCAGTGTGCTTGTGAAATGGGTAGTAAGCCACTGCTGTTCGCTGCTCTCTGATGTATTTATTTGGCCAGTCGGCCTACTTATTTATATAAGTGATGTAACCTTTAAGTGTTGTTCGATTCAAATGTATTCGCTATGTAAATTCATGCTTGTGATGAAAGTGTGAATCTAGGGCACATCCTGAGAGCTAGATTCACATGTATGAGTTAGGACTAATTGAGGCGTCGTAGATCTTTAGCCATTTTGTCAAGTCTCCTGAACGTGTAACACATCTGGTCGCCACCTTCGAGTGGTTTGATGGGCACACTTCAGGCTGAAATTGACTGGCAGGCTAAAGGCCCAGCGATGTCTCACTTATCCCTCTCTTGGGACTCCGGATGTTTCGTTATATTTGCCATATGGGCTGAATCAATTCAACTCATATGCACATAGAACGGAGGGTCCGAACGTCTCCGACAAGTCCAAAATGTTGTCATCTTCTTCTTCATCTTCATCATCTTTTTCCATTGCAACCTCTACCTTTCCTTGCGATTTATAGTTAGGCATGAATCCCGACTCAAACAATTAACAATTATAGTTAGGCATGAATCCCGACTCAAACAAGTGGGCATGCATGAATAGTTCTAGATGTAGAATACTCCTTTTGTTTTTTGCATTGTTTGCATGAACAACATATAAAGCCCTTATACTTGTTAGCATTGGCCACACTCAAAACATAATACACGCCTTGAATAAACTCGTCGACCGTCGGTTCGGGTGTACCGATCCATATACCGAAATGCACAAAAATAGTAAAAAGAAAATCCACGAAAGTCAAACTAATTAAATAATAAATAAAATAATTATATATAAATAATCATACAATAATTATATAATAATCATATATACTTAATGTATGTATTGTACTTAATATTTAATGTATTGTACTTAATAAAGTTTAGAATTATTTTTAAAAGTTTTTTAAAGTTCTAAACATATTGTTAATGTATTGTACTTGTTTATAACTATTTTAACAATTTTTAAATTAACATAATTTTGTATTCTTTTATCTTAATATTCTATATATTTTCATTGTCATCTCTGTTATAACATTTTTATTCACAAGTTTCTAATTTTAAAAAGTAACTTAATTTTCCCTAAACAAATTTTCTCTCTCATCATTTTCCATAAACCTTTTTAGACAAAAATATATAAAAATATACCTATAAATGTAATATGCTAAGCATAAATCATTAGAGGATGAAGTTGCTAACCTTGTAGATTCCTCTGATTTGTATATTATCATCAAAACAATTTCACAAAAAATTTTGGCAGCACCTCCCTTTCTCCTCCAAACCTTTATAGAAATAGCTCGAGCTAGAGGAGGAAAAGTAATATAAAAAGGACCTTCACTTTAGTCTCGGTTGATGTTATCAATACCAACAGGACTAAATATCATATAGATCTTTAGTCTCAGCTAGTATTACCAACCGGGACTAAAGTTAAGATCTTTAGTCCCGGTTGGTGTTATCAACTGGGACTAAAGATCTTAGCGGCCTGACGACGTCTGACAAGAAATAAACCAGGACTAAAATAATCTTTAGTCCCGGTTGGTAAGATCATAAAGTTTCGTTGCACTTTTTAACCGGAACTTAAAAATATTTTTTTTAGTTTTGGTTTTTATTGAAATCGAGACTATTATGAATTTTGACAAAATAAGTAAAGATCACTTATCCATAGTGACACGTGCATTATTCTTTTTCATTGCACGGGGAAACATGCTTTATATTGGTGTACTTTATCCATTAGAATCAGCAAGTTCTTTTACTTTTTCCCTTTAATCTAAATATGTCTTACATGACCTCGAGACACTTGTCCCATTTTCCCCTCATTGCCTCATATGGCATTGTTATATTGAACTCTATCATACCATACAAGAACACATTTATAAATAAGGAATCATTCTTCATTGGAGGATAGCTATTTTGTTATAGTGTGGCTGGTTAGTAGGCAGTATATTATCTACCATTTCAAACTGAAGGAAGAGTTTAATATTAGCTACTGCTCATTTCATTCAAAAGTGTTAAACTTATTTCATATTTTAGTTTTTTTCAAATAATATGATCATATTTGTATTTTCCATATATCAAAGATTTAAATAAAAAGATAAATTAAATATTTGATTGTAAACAAGAAGTCATCTTAACACTTATTGCACTTATTGGTTGCATACATGTATGCACTTTTTATCTTGGCATGCAAGATAGAGTTAATTTTATCTTTGTCTTAATGACAAAAATAATGTCTAATTTTTTTTGAAAGGAGTAAGTAAGATAAAGTGCAGCCATCAAATAGGTGTAATTGTTGTGCTTGCTCGATGTGAGAGAATCAACCAGTTAAGGGAGGATTATATTCATGTCAGATGGTTGTTTTAAAAAAATATTCATGTCCGATGGAGTTGTGCCATGTGGTAGCTCTTTGAGGATTTGAACATGCACGATACCTTAGAGAAAGGAAAAGGATAATAATGTGCTATGAGTCAAATATAAACAAAAGAGAGAAAAAGAAAGGTTGGCTCTTATGCAAGAGCTATCTCTACATATATTTATTTCAAGACATTTGTATTAAATTTATAGTAAAAGAAAAAAAGATGAGAGAAAAAAACCCTTATAGTTAATCTATTATATATGGTAGCTTTAACGTGAGCTATTATATTATTTATTAGTAATAGTTAGCTCAACTATTAAACTTTGCTCTTAGGACATGAGTTTTGGTCACTATTTGATCACATCTTTACTGCCCTCGGTCCACTCTACATGCAAAATTCTGGAGGTACACTGTTAAGGCGCTTTCTTTATCTTTAGGAGTAGCAGGCATCCGGAAGTTGAGCGTGGCGGGGATAGAATTGAGTACGGGGCTCGGCTGTTAGGATTTGGTTCTGGGTGGTTTGTTTGTTGCTTCTTTGTTGGTCTAACGGTGGCCAATCACACATAGCGATGATCGGTTCGATGCTAGCTTTCTTTATGGTTCTGTGTAGGTGATGTCGATGTGTGATGAAGTTTTTTTCGTTTCTAGCTACTGCCTTTTCATGATGTTAGCCTTATAATTTTTTCTTACTTTATTTAAAAGAATGCACTGTTTGACTGGTGTTGATCGTCAAAAAACAGTAGGACATGAATATTATCTCGGAAGATGGACTCCGGTTGCACTATTCTGCTGTCTAACACCATTTTGGACGTCCATCCAAGTCATAGCAACTTTAATAAAATTAGCAAGAAAACCCACACATATGCGTGGATATAATAAATTATTTAATGTTTTATAGATTTTATTACCTAAATGTGTGCATATTTAAATTTGGGTGATTTGTACTTCAAATTTTTTATTATATTTTAAACTTATCATCTTTCTTGAAGAAAATCTATTCATGATTGCTCTAAAAGTAGGTTAACTATGATGTTTTTCTTGTAATAACCCTCAGAACACATAAATTCTAAATTAAAAACAATAGAAGCTATGGAATCTTAAATTTATGGCAATTATTTTTAGCATCCATCAAAGAGTTGGTTCCTTAATACATGTGGCCAACCCTAAAAGTTTTTCTATTTTGGCATAAAGGGAGTATTAAAAATATGAATACATGAAAGTGTTTTTCATGGTAAATCGATCAATACCATTTTCCATTTTCTTATGTCAAATCCTACTATTTTTGTACTAATTAATTATTCGAGGTTGGAGCTTTGATTATATGCATTCTATGATGTCCCGTTAGGTGCATGATGATGGAAAGGGTGAGATTACAGTCCCCACATATTTTAGAAGCCAAGTTATAGATTAATAACAGACAAAGTGATGATTCAGACCGGATTAATATTATATGAATGATTTAAAAGTAAGGATCTTTCGAAATTGATTAAATTCTCAACCAATCGTGCAAGAAAGGAGTGAAGGGTTGGCCTTTTTGTTCGGTAGAAATACAAATAAGATAATGTAAAACTCTCAGTACAGTGGCAATAAATAAATAATGAGATCATCTATATAGCTGAAAATTAAACAAAACAGATTCATTTCCTTTTTCTTAGAGTTCGTTGAATTTTCTGGCTTAGAGAATCTTCAAAAGACTTTTTATTAGTCATTTTCTATTCTAAATTTTTCGCTAGTCAAAAATAGAAAATAAGAATGGTTCTTTAGAGTGTGCATGAGATATAAGTGTGCATGAGATATAGAAAAATTGTTAGAGAGTGAAAAATTATAGAAAATGATTTTTACGCAGATGACTTTTTAAATGATGATTTTTTAAAAATGCTCTTGGAGATGCTTAGTTAGGAGACGTCTTTATTCATGAATGATGGTTTTCTCTCGTCCCTGTCCCATAAGAATGTAAGCTGTCTACATTAAAAGAACAATTGATTCTTAGAAAATCTATTTGTTTCGAAATTGGTCCTAATTTTTTCCATGAAAAATCGTGTATACAGAACTTTTTATGGAAGCCTCAAATTCATATTTCTATGAGAAAATTGCTAGCAGCTTATCACGGGTATAAAACCCAAGAAAGTTACAGTGTTTTAATTACATCGAAAGTGGTTGATTCCATCTTAACTTACCTAGAGCAAATCCAATAGCATAACCGATGGTTGGCTATAACGAATTTTGTGGCTAATGCTAAAGCCAACTACTGATATAGTAGGTTGTCTGTTGACTGGCTGCATTAATAATAGAAGTATATCATTCTAGCCATAGAGGATAAAGCATAACATGCTTTAAATTTATACTGAATTTAACTACATATAATAGATTTAGCAAATTTTGGGGGGAAAAACCTAACAGTACTATTCTCCCTTCAACCAAAACGGTTTAGTGTTTCTGGTTTCACTGCTAACTAAACCACCCAGTAATGTAGCAGATTGATAGCTAGTACAACGGCAATCTAATTTTTTGTCATCCTTAAAGAGGTGGATGTCAAAATTTAACTAACCAAGTTCAAATTCTTTGTAAAAATAAAATAAAATCGAGTGATTCAGACCTACAGCTACCACCACCATGATGCAACATGACGACGACGTGCGTCTCCTCCACCGTCGATCGTCAGACGAACGGAGCCCGTTCCGGCGCATGGTGCACGCACTTTCTGGCGCGTCGCCGGTAGCTGTTGGGGTTGGCGGTCGAAGCGGCCGGCACCGACCACGCTGCCGTGGCGGCGAAGGCAAGGATGGCGGCGGTGGCCTCCTCTTCCTTATCACCGTCGTTGTCGTTCCGATCACCTCTAGTCACCTGGCGTTCTCCTCTCCTAGGTCGCGACGAAGACGCAGAGGAGAATCCGGGAGGAAGGGAGAGGATTGCGCTGCACAGCGTCGACGAGGAACTGTTGCTCGTGACGCGAGGAAGGGGATCATGGAAGACGCACGGATTAGCTATGGTCATGGGGCTCACAAAACAGTACCACACCCGTGCTTTCTTTAATGCTATCGCCCGGCTATAGATTACTCGTTCGCTTCCTTCTTTTTCCTTAATTTTTTTCTCTCTATTTAAACATATGTTGGCTATTAGTTAATATTTATACTTGCTCTTAGTACTCCATCTCTGAGCTTTCCATCTCCAGTTACATAGACTGTCACAATCTTCGAATTATAAATCTATGTCTACTAATCCACAAATCGTGTTGTGAATTTAGATTACATCTATTGAGGCGTCCTGCATCGCTGGATGTCTGGATCGAGAGGACGGGGCCTATAGGAGCAGAACATGACAAAAAGATTGGACGGTTTAAACTATGGGCCCACCTACTTTAATGCTAAATTAATTATAGGAGTTTTGCTTTTTTTCACAGATTTTTTAGCATTTTTTAAATTTATTAGAGCACCACTTAAAAAATGTTTAATGCACTTTTATATATAATTTAGTATATAATAGATTTTAGCAAATTTTGAGGGGATTGAAAGCATAGCAATATTAGACATCCAAGTCTCATGGCAAATTTAATAAGGTCACCTTTAAATTTTTAGGATATTGAAAGCATCCCAAAATGAAAGATCTAGTAAAATCTTTTATTTATTGAAACACATGTATAGCAAATTAAAGTACAGACCAAAACTGTTTTTTTCTTATCTCTGAGGTTATATTTTTTCGCTATATTTAATAAAAAATATAATCTCGTGCTGTTTTCTCTTTGATACAACGGAGAATGCAATGCTCATACTATGATAGCCTGTTCTGAGAGCCAAATCAAATTTGGATATAGTAGCAGAAAATGGTTAAAAGAACGTCGTCTCAGTCTCTCTGATGATCTTGCAGTCTAACAGACGCATCCATCAAAACGGTCCATACAATCGCCTGGGTTTTTATATGGCCAACTTGCTAGCGTGCACACCGGGACAAAAGAGTAGAGCAGCTGGGCTGGGTATAGCTACGTGGTTGCAGAGACTTATAAACCAACAAATACTATACAACCTTATGTAACAAGCATGCGCGGTAACAGGAGCACACACGCAGTCCAGTCTATGCATGTTCAAGTAATCCATATATATCCTCGCTCAGCTACAACGAAGAACCGAGACGTATGTTTAATGTTCCAGTTCGATCGCAGGCATGGGCGGCACAGGGAATCCCTCTCGCTCGATCTCTGGGTTGCTTGGTGCGCACAGGGCAGGTGTTTCTACTGATCTGGACTCCTGAGCGGTTCACAAGGTTGCACGAGACATTGCTGCTGATCAATAGGCAGAGGTAGACGTGCGTTCGCCGCTGTTTTGCCACAACACGCTTGCGCATGCATTCGGCCGTGGTTCTACTGCTTTCCCGCACGAATGCTGCACACAATCGCTTTTTAATTTTTGCTCAGGAAGGCGCATTTTTATATGGTTCATTTGGATCAACTTATTTGAATATAATATTTAACTAATAATTTTAAAAATCTATCATAACTAGTTTGAATTGAATATTTAACTAGTTTTAAAATCTATCGTAACTAGTTTAAAAACTAGGCTTATTTAAAATTCTGACTTCGCCGCAACTCACAAACACTCGACTATGCCTTGGCGTTCTAGATGAAAGTACTAATGTTTAGTGGCATTCCAAATGGTTATGTGTCCGAGGGTGTAAATATGTCTTGGGTGTTAGAGTGAGCAGTCCGATCCATCAACTATGAGCCTCCCTTGTTACATTGGACTTGCTCCACCATAGGCCTAACGAAAGCCATAACGTTAGGCCCAATATGATTGGGTGATCCATGGTTGGTGAGTAGGCTCTGGACCTAAAGTTGTGGTTCTGTTTGGGTCTATGATGGAGTAGACCCAATATAACCTAGGTGGTCCACGGTTGGTGAGCCAGGTTATGCAATCTAAGATTGCCATTGTTCTCGATCGGAATATACGTGGCACGCGTACTGCTATAGCCGAGTAAGTTACTTATTTGGACCGCCGGATGTAAGTACCCTCCTCATTCGATGAAAATCGAATCGATGATATCTCCCAAGTAACAAAGGCTAAGAATGATCACCTCACGGTCCCTTTCTAAGAAAAGGAGGTGCGGGAGGCAATCTTTGGTATGGTGACAAATAAGGCATCGGGTCATGATGGCATATCGACTGAATTTTATCAAAAGTTTTGGCTAGTCATTAAGCACAGTTTACTGACCATGTTCAATAAATTTCATGCTAGGGAGTTGCCAATCTTCGGTCTCAATTTTTGGGTGATCACCTTAATACCCGAAGTCAAGAAATCCAATTGTATCAAACAATATAGACCCATTTTTCTTCTAAATGTTAGCTTCAAAATTTTCACTAAGTTGGCCACTAAAAAAATAAACTCGATGGCTGACCGCATAGTGAGTCCAACTAAGACAACTTTCATGAGAGGCCGCAACATCCTAGATGTTGTTGTCATCATATATGAAACTGTTCATGAGTTGCATCGCGAGAAGATGAGCGGGGTCATACTTAAGATTGACTTTGAGAAGGCTTACGATAAAGTAGAGTGACCTTTCCTCCTACAGACTCTTCATATGAAAGGTTTCTCACCAAGATGGATGTCTTGGATTGAGTCCTTCATTTCGGGAGAAAATGTAGCTATCAAAGTTAATGATGATGTTGGATGTTTCTTTCAAACAAAGAAAGGTCTTCGACAAGGGCACCAGCTCTCCCCTATTTTATTTAATCTCATAGCGGACATGCTAGCGGTTATGATCTAGAGAGCAAAGATTGCAGGACAGTTTGTTGGAGTGATGCCTCATCTCATTGATGGTGGTTTGTCCATCCTTCAATATGTCGATGATACTATATTTTTATGGAACATGATCTAGAGAAAAGCCAGTAATCTCAAAATGTTGGAATGTTTTCGAGGAATTATCTGGCTTGAATATCAACTTCCATAAGAGTGAGCTTTATTGCTTTGTTGAAGCCCAAGCAGCTCAGGATCAATAAACTAGCCTTTTTCACTGTGACATTGGTTCTTTTCCATTCCGTTCTCTTGGTATTCCTATACACCATAGGAAACTTCATAACTCATAGTGAAAGGAAGTGATAGAACGACTTGAGAAACGGCTAGCAAGTTGGAAAGGCAAACTTTCATCAATTGGAGGGAGACTGACACCGATCAATTTAGTGCTTATTAGTCTACCAATGTATATGATATCCTTTTTTAGATACCAAAAGGAGTGATCAAAAAATAGATTACTTCCGATCAAGGTTTTATTGGCAAGGGGATGGACACAAACGAAAATACCGACTAACAAGGTGGGACACCGTATGTCGTCCTAAAGACCAAAGGGGGTTGGGAATTCAAGATCTTGTAATTAAGAACAAGGCTCTCCTTAGCAAGTGGTTGTATAAGCTATTCACCACAGATGGTGTTTGGCAACAAATGCTAAGGAACAAATATTTAGGGTCACAGCCTTTGTCTCAAGCTCAGTGGAAAGCAGAATACTCGCTTTTGGGCTAGTCTTACAAAGGCCAAGCCTGGGTTTCTCAGGTTTGGCTCTTTCAACATCAAATACGGCTCTCAAGTATGGTTTTGGAAAGACATATGGTTGGTAATGCTTGTTTAAGAGAACAATACCCCAGTCTCTATAACGTTGTTAAGCACAAACATGCAACTATTCCGAAAATTTTCTAGACCAATCCTCTTACATTTTCTTGGCGAAGGGATCTCACTGGTTGTAAGTTAGTGGCGTGGAACCACCTTTTCTCATGCATCGCTAATATTACATTATCTCACCCGCAAGATGAGTTTAAATGAAATCTAACAACTCATGGAAGATTCTTGGTTAAATCTTTTTATCTTGCTTTGGTGCATACCGGTGTTCCCAATATAAACAAAATAATTTGGAAGATCAAAGCCCTCCTAAAGTTTAAGATTTTCTTGTGGTACTTAGGCCGGGGTGTAGTTTTAACAAAATATAATCTCACTAAAAGGAATTGGAGAGGAAACAAAACTTGTTGCTTTTGTTACAAAGACAAAACAATTAATCATTTGTTCTTTGATTGTCGTTTTGTTTGCGTGGTTTTAAGAAGACAACCACACAAGTTGAGGCCTTTGGTGCTATTATGGGCAACTGCCACCAGGGTTCACCTTTCCGTTAGCCCTTGCCATGCCGCCCCTCGCCGATAAGGTGGTTTTCGCGTGAAAACCATGAAAGCCGCGAAAACCGCCCGGCGATGAACAATGACAGAATTTGAATTTGGATGATTTCGTGCGTACCGCGGACTTCGTGTGTTTCGCGCGAAAACCGTGAAGATAAGTGCGGTAAATAGCAAAACCGTCATGAAAAATGTGTAAATGATGTCCAAAAAATTAGGAAAAAACTAAAATTAGTGAATACATATTTATGATATTTACACTAATATATTTGTGTGATAAAATTTATATTAATATGTATGATATTGACATAAGTATGGTTAAATACCGGGGAAATACTTAATGTGATATTAAAAATATAATAAAAAACAAAAAATAGTGATAACTATGTATATTATTTACATTAATATATTTGATTGATAAAAATCTTTTGTGCAAAGAGATATAATAAACTTGGTTTGGCCAACTTTACGAAATAATTAGATTATGAAACGAGAACAAAATATTCGTGTTAGCATATGTTACAAAGTTGCAAATAGGTCTCATAACAAGATTGGAAATAAACATGATAAGCACCCGTATATTTCGCCATCAGTTGTTGCAGTTTTCATGACCAAAGAGGTGAGCGCGCGCATATTTCGTCCGAGCTCGGCACATAAATAAAGATATATCAGCATCAATAACTATTTTGACACAAATTTAAAGTACTCAATGAATTTGGCTAAGTATGAAATTTGTTAAAAATTTTGGCATGACCTTTGCTAATATTTGCCTATAGGACATATGTATAATGATTATACATTTCCCAGCCAACATATCATAAAGCCACAACTTCATAATTCGCATAGGACACGAATATATCACATAGTCACAATGCAATTAAACGTATAGTCACGGTGGAAGAAGGATATCTTTTTGAGAAAAAAGGTGATGGGCTTGAATGAGCTTCATGAACAGTATGCTTGCACAATACTTTTTTTTTTCTTTTTCCTAAAAGTAAAAACAATTTTTAAGCGCACATAATTTATGTATTTTCATGCGTAAAAATTATCATAATTCTTGTAAATTCTTGTTCTACAACCAAGATTTTTTCAATGAATTTTTTTAAAATTTTTGAATCTTCACGAAAATTTTCAAATAAAACCGCGCCACTACCGTTTCGCTACCTCGCGGTAAGGCCGAAAACCGCAAATTTTTTGGCGGTTTTCGTGGAAAGAAAAACCCTGACTGCCACTCTTTGGTTTATTTTGGTTTTGCACAAACGATGTGATATCTAAAAGGAAAAGTATTTCTTCTCTTTTTGACTACATATTGGCTTTGCTCGTGAGCTATTTTCTAGAAGGTTAAGTTGTGTGATACTATCATTGTGGCTTGTCAACAATTAGAGCGAATGGTCACGGAGTTTTCTTTCTCGGCTTATGGGTGACGTTCACTACGGATTGAGGGCTCCTGAGTTCCTGTATGCTGTTTTGGACGTTGAGTTTTCTTTCTTTTCTTACTTTTGTTTGGATGTGTGCACTCCTTAGATGCAGAAGCCATAAGTTCCTGTAAATATTATGATTTTAATTAAGATTCCATTATCCAAAAAGCTAATTATTTAGATTAGGTCCAATACTTTGTTCACTCAGCGGAGAGTCAACTTATAGCTTGTCTTAATTTAGAATGTCAGCAGAAAAAATATGGATCAAGACAACATAATGGGTTGTGTGAGCTAGCATAGGGCCGGCACATCCACCAGCCCCCTAATAAGGTACTACACTCTTTTCCAGATGGGAATGGAAGGGATCGGAACACAGATCGTCCTTGGACGCCCGCACGGCAAGAGCACTAGTTTCGGCCATGCATCGGATGCAGTAATGCCGATGAAGAATAAGCTGATGGACAGCGAATCTCTATATAACACAACTGCATAGTAAGTTGTCTATGTGGCTGTCGAGATCTTTCATCTGGCTGCACACGCTGTAGTACGCGTGCATGGTTGCCATCTCGAAACTCGGTTTAATTTGCAATGACCAACAACATGGCGAAATGTTCTCTCATCCAGATTTTGGGAAGAGACGTGCAGCTAGGAATCTTCAAGGGGGCAGAGACGATCATGCATTCTCGTGCAATTGATATTCCTAGAGGTCTCTAGAAATCCCCATGTCAAAAAGTTATTAATCTAATCATTTTTTTAAGTAGAATTAAATTTTAACTTTCATATTAGAAACTGTATAAGGTACAAGTGGTCAATGTTAACTTTTGTATTTTTAAAATTTGTTAAGTTAGAAGAAAACTAAAAATGCAAATTATACAGCTTGATATTTATCAAAGAACTGCTCTCAATTTTGCTGCCACTGTGGAGCATTTCTGACCGGATGACATCATAAAAGCACTCAGATATGTTGACGTGGATGTGGTGGTATACTGAACTCTGTACGTGTTTTATGTGTTTTTTTCTACTTGGACACACACAAAAAAGCTACCAACATATCTTCCATTACTAATTATGAATTTTAGAACTGTTTATGAAATCAATCTGATATTTTCCTGATTTCAAAATTAGTTTACAGAATAGTAAATTGGTCTGTATGCATATCAATATATACGCATGTATAAAATTTGAAATCGTCAAGTATAAACATGTAAAGTTTATTTTGTAACACATAGTGTTTGGCACCATCATTGATAAGAGATCCACCAGAGTGCCGAACATGGTGCGTGCATGTCTCGTTGGATAAGAACATCGACGAGCTTAATGTCAAGAATGGGACTTCATATATCACTAGTATAACAAGGGTACTTTAGTAATTTGTCATAAAATTTAAAACGGTATTTTAGTAATTTCGTGTTTAAGTGCCTAACTATCACCCAGTCATCCTGCTGTGGTGGTTGGCGATTGGAGGCAAGCGTGGACTCGCGGTGCCTGTCGGTGTGACAAGGAATGAGAAATGGGATCTATCGGAAAAATACATAGCGTTGTATTTCTATATTATTGACAATTTTATCCCTTTTAATTTTGTACTACAATCTGTTGAAGCAATAGAACAAATCAATTTGAGCCCTTCAATTACTTATATTGGTACGTTATAATTTTAGTATAATGGTAAAAGTTCTCAATTTTAAAGGTAGCAAACAAAATGGAAAACCTGTACAAAACAAGCAGTACACTTGGTGGGTGAACGGATCCACGAGTAGAAAACACAAAACACAGACCCTAAAGCAATATCAACGGTCAGAAAATCTGACTACAAAACAAATAAATTTGTGACGATATAAATATAGCGTTTTTAAGTTTTTTTATATCGTATGTTCATTTACTAGATAACCTGTGGCTTGCTTTCTTAGTGATCATTTATTTTTTGGCAATTTATTATCTATCACAGAGATCATACACCTCGATTCCTTAACGATCTGATGGCCTTGATCAGTTTCTTCTCAAATGGCTTAGGATTATTTGGTCAATTCATAAATCAGAAATGAGATTGCATAAGTCATGCACTTAATTATCTCCTCTGACTAATTTTGATTTACACATTTATTTTATCCCAAAATAAATATAGCTCTCTTGTTTAAATTTGAATTAAAGCATTGTACTTATTTTGGAGGTAGTACTTAAACAAACGGGTCGGAGGTCAAGCTATGCTCACTGTAGAAACACATCATGAAGCACTCCAGATGTCCATCTATTACCCCTTTCTGTCAGCGACAAACTTGATCACAACAGTTTATCATCAAGATAATATATCTGAGTTCCGGATGCCTCACATGCCTATGCAACAATTGAACATGATATGATAGTGGAATTCTTCTTTGCATTTTGCACTATATATAGTCATGGAGCTTTGGGTTTCGGTATGCCCTCTCATTAATTAGCTGCATGAGGACATGCAATGTCAAATTCGCCTTTCTCATATGATTTACTACTGGTTCTGGTTCGGGATGCTCTATCTCTGATGCATGGACAAATGTACAGAGCAGACTACAGTGTGACAATCACTGCTGAAGAAAGCCACATTAGTCCCGGTTCGTAACCTTCAGTAGTCTTGGTTATCAAACTGGGATTACGAATCCGGGACTAGAGATGGACTATCTCTAGTCCCGATTAAATAACCAAGATCTTTAGTCCCGGTTGAAACCACCAAACGAGACTAAAGGTGGCGGAGCCACGTGGTCGGCTCCGCAATCTTTAGTCTCGGTTGGTGGCTTCAACCGGGACTAAAGATGCAAAATTTTTTTAATTTGCTATTTCTCCAGCAGTACTGCTATATATATATTACACATATATTATATTACACATAAATATATAATTTACACACATTTAAACGAACTTAAGAAAGAAAATATACATATATTACCAAAATATGTATAATATTCATACATGTTTCCTAGCTAGCTTATAAAAAATTGTCTCTAATATACTTTGCTGTGGTTTAGCTACTAAAACTAATGAAGAACTCCCCCGCGGGATCAACGACCTGCTCGTTAATAAATCCTATCAAATCTTCCTGAGCGGCTTGTATGAAAGTCTCGTGGGGGAGGTTGTCTCTTACTCACATAAGCTGTCATTAATTAAAACAAACAAGAAATAAATATATGAAGTGAATAAGAAATCGAGACGTAATGTATGAATTGGTGTTATACGTACATCTAGATCATCGACAGTTTTGACTTTGGTCACAAAGCGGTAAATGTAGTCGCAGACGTAATATCTACATAGGTTGGTGCCCTGCGACTGTTTTGCACACTAAAAGAGAAACGACGATAGATTTAATATGCATTTCATATTTTAGAACATAATAATGATTCAACTCAAATTAGGAGCAGACATGTTACTCACTGGAAACTTCATCCGCACAGAGAGCTTATCTTTCCAATTTCCGCGAACATTGACCCTACGTGCAGTTGAAAGTTAGCACGTAATTATCCGAGAACCGCATATATGCAATAGAAAGTAAGATGGCATTACCTGTTAAACAGTTCAAATATGTCGGAGTACGTGGACTCTGGTTTATCCATTGAGTCAAAGACATGGGATCTTCGACTGACCC
Source organism: Oryza australiensis (assembly GCA_019925245.2). Lineage (NCBI taxonomy): Eukaryota > Viridiplantae > Streptophyta > Magnoliopsida > Poales > Poaceae > Oryza > Oryza australiensis. Next base: position 1,130,559 of record JAIFGZ020000104.1, read on the forward strand.
ATGTCAAGTACTAACAGAATCCAGTGGAATCTGTAAATTGGTTTAGATGACACATATGAAACTTTATGTATGCACGGGATTGAAATTGGTTCGGAAAGAAAGAAAAAAAACTTACGCAGTATTGTAGGGCAGAAGGATGAAGGACCGGAAGGGTTGCTTCACAAGCGCATTGTATATGTTGTCCACGGTGTCATTAGGAAACTGATCAACCAATGGCCCGTTGATTTTCCATGGATCCATGAATCCATGCTTGGTGCATTCGTGCTTGTTGTAGTATTGGATCGCCATCCTACAACGGTTAAAAAGAATTTTAGTCAGCTAAATTCAAGGAGGTAAGAAACGAAATAACCGGGCGATACTTATAAAACCCGCGCGGTTAGAAGTGAGACGTCAAGGGCATCAAGTTGGTACAGGTCGAATATGTCTTCGAATCGGATATAGAGGTAGTCATCTCCATCGAAGAAGTAGTCAATTGAATATTTGCATGTTATCATGTCTTCACGCTTGCTGGATCGTTGCATGTACCACTGATGAAAGCGGTACATCTGAGTTGGAAGCCTTTTCACGAGATCCGGCTTGACGAGAGGCTTTCCAAGGTTGAACTTGTATTTAAGCAGAGCCTTCGCCAGGGGTGCACGCCCGTGTAATTGATCCATATTAATTCCAGCTTCTTGAATGAATTGTCTTAAATCAGGTATAATATTTGGAATCGTGCTGAACTCCAGAGGCTTCTGTGGCTGCATGCCATGCTGGGGTACATCTTTGCCCGCTTTCTTTGCCCTGCCAGCAGCCGACCGCTTTGGTGCGGGTGGCGGCGCCTTCTCAATTCTCTGAGTCTTTCTTGGACGACCGCTTGATATTGACGGCGCGCTCTTAGATGATGACCGTTTAGGAGTCCGTGCTCGTTGTGGCGATGGAGGAGGGTTGGAAGGCGGTGGATTTGGAGACGGCCGTTTAGGAGTTGGTGCTCATGGAGGCGACGGAGGAGGCGGAGGCGGCGAAGGAGGCGAAGGAGACGGCCCACGTGGAGGCGAGGACGGTGGAACGATAGGAGACGCTGTTCGTCCGGGGAATTTTTTGAAGATCTTCCTCTAGAGAAATATTCCATGAGCCGTTTCTCCTAGCATCGTCTCCCCGTCTCCTCCGGGGATATCCAACTCCAGATCTTCATAGCCGCGTTCCACCTATTCAATTTCAACCTTCGAGTACGAAGGTGGAATGGGCCGGGAGTGGTAGGTCCCGTCTCGGGCTACTGGAATAGCCATGCCCGACGCGACCTGTTCGAGAAGATTGCTTATTAGTTAATAATGAACGTTGATTGACAAGTTATTCAAGAAAATATACGTACAACATAAAAGTACGAACATACCTTTATTGTTATGTTTTTCAGCGGGATGTGCAGATCACACAGGGTCTGCTGTGTGATGTCATCCACGGGGCATGGCGGACCCGGGTTAGCTTGTGGGGCCAGCTCGCCTTCATTTCCAGTAGACGTGCAGCTGCTGCGCTGCTGTTGGAGTTGTGCGGTTGTTGCTGGATTGTCGTCCAGAGCATCTCTTTCTCTGAGTCTGGGAGATAGCTCTGCTCCTCTCCCCTTTGGTAGACTGCCTCCAGTTGGCAATGCTTACGGGCACGTGATCCCTCACCACCCATCCGCTGTGCGCCACAAACTTTCTTGCGGCGTCCTCTGGGGCAATTGGTCGACTGTCAGGTGCCACCTCCGTTATGACATGTCGACCCTCTATTTTATTGCTGAGGCCGCGTGGCCTCTTCTTTCCAGCGGAGGCGGAGGCGGAGGCGGAGCCCTCATTCCCCTCCTCGTCTCCCCCTCGTTCCCCTCCTCGTTGAGATACTGATCTGGATCTTCGTGTCCCTCCTCGTTGTAAAACTCTGTTCCTCGTGCGATCTCATCAAGGAGAAACTGTTCCTCGTCATGATCCGCCATTTGATTGTTGTGGGTTGAGGACTTAATCAAAGAATTCTGAAAAAATTTATTCGGTTAATTCATGTATCAATTATTCAGGAATATCATGTATGTCTACGTAAAAAAACATAGTCAGAAAAGAAGATGGAAAAAATAGATTTTTCAGAAGTCACTTCCTGGATTACATCCACACCGAACGACCGAACGAACGAACGACCGAACGACCAAACGAATGACCGAACGACCGACCATTCGTTCAATCTATCGTTCACGTCTCTGCTCGGTCGTTTGTTCGTTCACCCTAAACCCTAAACCCAACCCTAACCCTAACCCTAACCTATCGTTCGTTCACGTCCATTCGTTCAGACCCTTAACCCTAACCCAAACCCAAATCCTAAACTATCGTCCGTTCGTTCTAACGTTCGTTGACGCCCGTGAGTACGATCATCTGGAGGAGAGGAGAGAAAGAGAGGAGAATGATGTGAGGGAGATAAGGTGGAGATGAGAGAAAGTGGAGAGGAGAGAAGAGAGAGGACGTTGCATGCCTATGTCCGTCCGTCCGTCCGTCTGTTCGTCCACGAACGAACGACCGACCGAACGAACGAACGGACGACCGACCGACCGAACGAACAAACGAACGAGTGTCCGTTCGTCCATCCGTCCGTTTGTCCACGTCCATACGTCCGTCCGTCCGTCCATTCGTCCACGTCCGTCCGTCCGTTCACATCCGTTTGTTGATTTTATCGTTCTCGTTCGTTCAAAAATACAAACTTCACAAGTCACATACACATTCAAATTTAAATCTATTCATGCATTTAAATTTAAATACACATTGAAAATTCTAAATTCACAATATTCATGCATTAAAATTTAAATAAACATTCCATTTACATATAAAGTCCATACAAATTTACACATACACATTGAAATCATATTCACAAATTTACACATACACATCGAAATCATATTCAAATCCTCCTCATTCATTCACATTCATAAAATTTGCAAATTTAAACATATAGCACGCGCGCGGCGGCAGGTGGGGCGGCGCGCCACGGCGGCGGCGGTATGGAGGGGAGGCGACGGCGGCGACGAGGATGCAGGCGGCCGGTCGACGGCATGGAGGGGGAGGCAAGGTTTAAGGGTTTAGGTGGCGGCCGGCCGGCGTGGGGATTAGGGAGGGGGCGGCAAAGGGAGGGGCGGCGGCGACGGCGACGGCGGACACGACAATGGTGGCGATGGCGATGGCATCGACGGCGACGGCTAACCCTAGCGCGCATCACGGAGAAAAAAGGGGGCGGCGGCGGCTAACCTGCGGCAGCAGCGGTGACGGCGACGAAGACGGCGGTGCGGCGGTCCTCCGGCGACGACGACGGCGACGAAGACGGCGGAGACGGCGTGCTGCGGCGGCGTCCTTGTGCTCGGTGACGACGACGAAGAAGACGATGCAGTTGTGCGAAAATGGTTAAGTGTTTGGATCCCAGTGAAGCCCTTGCTATATATAGGTACAACATCTATTGTCCCGGTTGAAGCCATCAACCGGGACTAGCGATGATATAGTCCCGGTTGGTGGCTTCAACCGGGACTAAAGATCATACCTTTTGTCCCGGTTGAAGCCACCAACCGGGACTAGAGATGGTGGGCAGCCACGTGTCCCGGTAGGTGGGTATCTCTAGTCCTGGTTGAAGCCACCAACCGGGACTAGTGATGTTTTTCCGTCCACTGAAATTCATCTAGTCCCGGTTGGTTTTAAAAACCAGGACTAATTATTACAATGCCCAATTATATTGTGTTATATTCATATATAATTATAATTAACATATGTTCATATATTCATATATGTTAATGTTATATTCATATATAATTATAATTAACATATGTTCATATATTCATATATAATTAACATATGTTCATATAATTAACAAAAAATGTTATAAATTAAAATAATAACATATAATTAACATTTGTCATATTCCAAACTATTTAAAATTTAAATAATAATATATATTTAACATATGGCCTATTTGAAAAAAATTTAAATTGAAATAATAACATATAATTAACATTTGTCGTATTTAAAACTATTTTAAACCATAAACCCTAAACCCTAAACCTTAAACCTAAACCCTTTTACCATTGATCATCAGGAGCAGCTGGATGCGGATACGGACGAGACGACTAAGATAAGCTATTTCATTGATCCTGACTCATTGGAGTGTGAGATTTGCTTCATGTCTCTTGAAATAATGGAGCCCAGCCAAAAATATAGGTAAATGCAGTTTTGTTTTGCATCATGCATATGGTTAACCATGCTCATCGCTGAGAAAATTTTATAGCAGTAGCTTCTTTTGGCTGCAAGACTGTCTTTGTTTATCTGTTATTGATCTAACCTTTTTTCATGAACTAGCTGGTGGCCTTATTGCACTAGCCTTTGGCCTGATAGTTACCTGCTTGAGGAGGAAGCTCTCTTCTCCAGTATCTCCTTTCCGAGCTTCCATCCCCAGCCATTCTGCTCTACTATCATGGAAAGCAACGTTTTACAAGGTATGATTCTTTTCTTTCTACTTGGATCAATGCAAGAATGATGCTCTCTTTTTTCTAATCAAAAAGGAATGGTGTTTTCTGGATTTGTGTTGCTTAACACTTGTTTCTTGCCATGCAGACGAGCTTATTGTCATCTTTGAAGATGATGTGCTGAAGTATTGGGATGAGATGGAGCAATCGAAAAACAAGGTAAAACAAAGTGAGAAGAGATTGCCACTGCTCTATTACAGTGATGAGAACGGAGCAGCCTCCAAGAGCATGAGAGACGATGTTAGATCAGAGGAGAAGGCATTGACGTTCCAGCTCGTATCGCAGTACTTCTACATGCCAATCACGCAGGCCGCACGAGGGTTTAGGGTTTAGGGTTTAGGGTTTAAAATACGGTTTAGGTTAAGGGTTAATGGTAAAATGGTTTAGGTTTAAGGTTTAGGGTTTAGGGTTTATGGTTTAAAATAGTTTTAAATATGACAAATGTTAATTATATGTTATTATTTCAATTTAATTTTTTAAATATATATTATTATTTAAATTTTAAATAGTTTGGAATATGACAAATGTTAATTATATGTTATTATTTTAATTTATAATATTTTTGTTAATTATATGAACATATGTTAATTATATATGAATATATGAACATATGTTAATTATAATTATATATGAATATAACACAATATAATCGGCACGTAATAATTAGTCTCGATTTTTAAAACCAACCGGGACTAGAGATGAATTTTAGTGGGCGGAAAAACATCTCCTCATGTTTGCATATAAATCTAGAGATGAAAATATATAGAAAACAACCGTAAAATGCGAAGTGCTAAGATTATAGATAGCACATGACATGTAGATAGCAAAATGTATAGAAAACAACCGCAAAGCTATAAGAGGAAGAAGTTGCTAACCTTATAGATAGCAAATATTTGTGTATTATCACCAAAGAAGTTGCTAACCTTGGCAGTACCGGACCTCTAGCTGAGAAAAATTTTGAAGATGTACAAGTGTGGGGCTCGGGATGGAGGAGGAAGAAGGAGTATATAAAGCAAAATCTCTAGTCCCGGTTGGTAACACCAACCGGGACTAGAGATGGCATCTCTAGTCCCGAGGCAACTGTTTAAAAATTTCAACGGCTCTCTAGGACTTTTAGTCCCGGTTCGTTTCAAGAAGCGGGACTAGAGGTGACGGTTCAAATGGTCGGCGTGTCGAGGCTGGGACCTTTAGTCCCGGTTAGTGTTACCAACCGGGACTAAAGGTTCCCGACGCTCCGACACGCGCCGACAACATTTGAACCAGACTAGAAGCGATCTTTAGTCCGGTTCGTGACACGAACCGGGACTACTGTTCCTAGAGGGCCGTTGAGTTTTTAAACCGAGACTAAAGATGATCTTTAGTCCCGGATGCAACTCCGAGACTACTATGGTTTTTGCCACTTCAACCAAAAAATGGTTTCTCCAATAGTAAATTAACCTTTTACTTTTTCATAACTCACCTTCCTTTCTATTTCTTTGACGAAAATAATATCTGCTGGAGGAAAACTCTAGTGATATATTTCTTTCAGGCTTTCTCTTCACCCAAGGAGTTGCGTACGAATTTTTGAACAGTGAAGTAAACAAAATTTAGGGCGTGTTGTAAAGTCAAAATGGATTAGTAGCTGCACGTAAAAAACCTGATTAACATATATTTAATTGAGTATTAATTATTAAAAACTTGAAAATTAGATTTATTTTATTTTTTTAAAACAACTTAATTTTCGCACGAAATGTACTGTGTAGCGGTTTGAAAAACGTGGTAATGAAAATCAAGGAAGTAACCAAACCAAAACATACTTTAGAACAGGGTCTAAGGCTGTCTTCGGTAGTGGTGGTTGGAAACTTCTTTCCTCCGTAAAAAAACGAGATAGCGATATTAGCTTAAAAAGGTAAACAAATAAATTAATATGATTTTTCTAGTAACTTTTTTATATAGATTGTTTTTTTAAAAGTGTATCGTTTAGGGTGACATGAGATTTTGGAAATATACCACAACATTTGGGGTACACTTTGATACTGCCATAACTTCACAAAGACTACGTTCGATATCTATGGCTGGGAAATAATTTTTCACGCACGAAAAAAACGATCCATTAACTCATAATTAATTAAATATTAGTTTAAAAATTTTAAAAATAGATTAATATGATTTTAAAATAATTTTTCTATAGAAACTTTTTTGTGAAAATACCAGTTTAGGAACGTACACCCGGAAAAAAGAAGTGAAGTTCGAAAAGTGTTCTAAAAACACAGCCAAAGTTCTGTTGTGATATAGAGTACTATTCTAACTCTCGTCACCTGCCACCTTTTTTTACATTTTTATTTCTTATGTTAAATAATAAGCGAGGAGATAAAAACGTCACTACAAGTCAATTAACTGGTGGCGACGCAGGATGGACTAAGGCTACGGCGAATCAAGTTATGGCAGCGAAACAAGGCAAAGTGACGGCCGAAACCCTCAGCATCGGTGGAGAATGCGGCTGTGCCTGCCGTGCAGTCATCCACCAATTGGGCATCTGGCACCAAAGTCCTCCTCCATGTTGCCATTTAAAGTCGAATACATCTCCCATTTGTAGCCATGGCCTCAGACGAAATTGAAAAGGTGGAATGCGGAAATTGAAAAGGTGGAATGCGGATGTAGCAGCAAATGTGCTTGCCGTCGGAGGCTTGTGCTGCTGCAGCCTTGTATGATCTTGGGTGCGAGAGGCAGGGGCAGAAGGGGCAGCAACGAACTTACGTCGACCTCTACATTTGGATCCACGATGTCTCGTGCCGCCACGACACTGTCTGGTGGACTGCGACGTGAAGGAGAGATGACTGCATTCCCAATGCCACACATGCCTAGCTACGGTCGAACTGGACATGAAACGTGTGTTGGTTCGGTCTTCGTTGCCGCAGAGAGTCTCTCTAGCTAGCTTCCAGGGGCGGATCTGGGCTCCAGGCTACCTGGGCTGTAGCCCGGCTACCTAGGCTGTAGCCCGGGGCGAGGCCTGGTTACTATATAAAAATGAAGAGAAACTCAGATACGACCCAATAGCTCCCCTGAAAAATTCACATATGGTCCAATAGCTTTCCTTAAAATTACAGTCAAAATAGCCCATTTGGCCCAATGAAAACCTAGCTCCTCACTGTCACCCGCATCCCACCCTCAGGCCGGCGTCGCCCCTGCTCGGCTGCTCCCCCCGTGCGCCCCTATCCGCCGCTCTTCGCCCGCAGGCCGCAGGATCCGCCGCCCGAGCCCGCGCCGACGCACGTGCCACCCTCGCCGCGGCCGCTGCCTCGCTCCTCCTGCCGTGCCATCGCCGAGCTCCACGGTGGCGAGGTGCGGGCGGCGCTATGGGGATGCGGCGTCGAGGCGGCCGTACCCGGCACCCGCGGCGCTTGAGGCCGTGAGCCGCCTCTCCTCCCCGGCGCGCAGCAGCCGCGCCGCCCCGGCCCCGGCCCCGGCCCTCCCCTATTTTTGACTCTATCCATTTGACCATTTCGATTTTCGTAAGTACACAACTTTCTCTATTAGACTTTCAATTTTTTTATGAAATTGTATATGTTCACTCATTTTATTTAATTGTGCTATATCTTTTGGATTGATTCATTTAGAATGGAGAGATATTTTGCAAAGAATGATGCATCAAATAGTAATACTACCGAACTAAAGAGAGTCGTGTTGAGCAAAAAAGACCGCGGATTGAACTTGATTTGAGAGATATTGCTAAAGATCCAGGAAATAAGAAACCAATTGATGAGTTTCATCATGACATTAGGGATGAGGCTAGGAAAGCATATCTACAATTAGGTCCATATAGACCAGTTGGTCAAAAATTTCCCAAAACAAAAGTCAATGGTAAAGGTCAAGCAAGAGGATTTGTTGCATCATAGTTTGATCAGTTTGATTGGTTAGAGTACAGTGTAGTTAAGGATGCAGCCTATTATTTTTATTGTTATCTTTTTAAGCCACAACAAATTGGGTTTCATGGTAATGATACATTCACTAGAGTTGGGTTTAGAAATTGGAAGAATGCAAAGAATTCTTTCAAGGAGCATGCTCAATCTATTGATGGATTTCATAATAATGCAATGAAGCATGGATTTGATTTCAAAAATCAAAGACAGAGTGTTGAACATGTGTGGACTGTGACAAGTGCAGCAAAAGAGGAGGCATATAAAGCTCGCTTAACTATTATGTTAGGCATTGCTAGATTTCTACTTTTACAAGCTTTAGCCTTTCGTGGACATGATGAGTCTAAAACATCAAGAAACAAAGGAAACTTTTTGGAGATGCTAGAATGGTTCAGAAAGAAGGATCCAAAGGCTGCACTTGTAACCGGTGAAAATGCTCCAGGCAATAATCAAATGAGTTGCCCAACAGTCCAAAAAGATTTGGTTAGGGCTTGTGCAGAGGAGACAAGTGAGTTAATTAAAAATGAAATAGGAGATCGTCCATTTGCAGTGCTTGTGGATGAGGCTCGTGATGCATCTATTAAGGAACAAATGGCTGTAGTTGTGAGGTATATATATCATCTCTTAATTTTTGTATTTTATTGATTTTGTTTTGTTGTTTTCATGTAAGTATATTGTTCCTTTTGTCTTGTAGGTTTGTCAATGATAAAGGAAATGTTATTGAGAGGTTCCTTGGTATTGAACATGTTTCTGACACCACATCACATTCACTAAAAGAAGCATTGGATATTATGCTCATAAGGTATGGTCTATCTCTTTCCAAGATTAGAGGACAAATATATGATGTCAAACATGAGAGGACAGTTTCATGGATTACAAAGATTGGTATTGAATGAAAACCCATATGCCTTTTACATCCATTGTTTTGCTCATCAATTGCAGCTTGTGGTAGTTTCTGTAGCCAAGTGTTGTGGTTCAACTTTTGATTTCTTCAATTATGTCAGTTCAATTGTCAATACTGTTAGTGCTTCATGTAAAAGAAAAGATCAACTCCTCCAAAATCACCATGATCATCTTGTTGAGCAATTAGATAATGGTTCTATTTTTTTCTGGAAGAGGGAAAAACCAAGAAACTAGTCTTGCTATGCCTGGTGATACACGGTGGGGTTCACATCACAAAACATTGATACGTGTTATGCTCATGTGGGGTTCTGTACTTGAGGTGTTAGAGAATATTAGTGAAGATGCAACTGATGGGGAAAAGAAAACTACAGCATCTGGATTGATACAAAGAATGGAGTCATTTGAATTTGTGTTCATATTACATCTTATGATTAGAGTATTGGGGGTGACTCAAGAACTGTCACAATGTTTGCAAAGGAAAAATCAAAACATTATTCGTGCATTAGGATTGATTGGTGCTGTGATGAGAACTATGAATGCCATGAGGGAAAATCGTTAGGATGATCTTTTTGAAGAGGTAAAAAGCTTTTGTGTCCAAAAGAAGATAGACATTTCTAATATGGAAGATATGATTCCAGTTAGAGGTCGTTCAAAGTTTCGTGGAGCTAAATTAGTGACACACTACCATCATTTTCATTATGGGATTTTCATTGTTGTGATTGATCAAATTCTTTGTGAGTTAAACAATCGGTTTCCAGAAAAGTCAACTGAACTCTTGAGATGTGTTGCTTGTCTTGATCCTAATGGGTCTTTTGCGAACTTTGATATAGAGAAATTAGTTAAGCTTGCTAAGATCTATAAAGATGACTTTGATGATTATGAATATGAAAAACTAAGGAGTGATCTTCTCTTATTCATTGATGAGGTCCAACATAATAAGGATTTCGGCTCTTGTATTGATCTTGGTAATCTTGCTGAGAACATGGTTCAAAGTGATAGACATACACATTTTCCTTTGGTGTATTGTCTCCTTGAACTTGTATTGATTTTACCGGTGGCAACAGCAACAGTTGAAAGAGCATTCTCTGCTATGAGTATTATCAAGACTGAAAGAAGAAATAAAATAAATGATGATTGGATGAGCAATAGCATGTTATGCTATATTGAGTGGGATTTGTTTGCATCGATTGAAGAGGAAAAATTCTAAAGCGCTTTCAAGAATTAAGAAACCGAAAGATGAATTTGCCACGCGACAGTCGGTGCGTATTGTAAACTTACATTAGTCAATTTTATTTATTATTATTTTATTTTTTAATACACTGAAATTTTGAAATTTTAATGTAGTACCGAGGATGTCAGCACAAGTGGTAGCGTGGTACCAAAATCGTGAAGATTTGAAGTCAAATGGTGATCTACTTTATTTTATCATGTAAGCCTCTTTTTGCTTTTGTAGTCTCATTGTTCTAAATATAACGAATTATTTTAACTATATATTACTTAGCTCGAAATGAATTATTTTACTTTTGTATTAGTTAGTTCGGGACGAAAATCGTTTCTAGATCCGCCACTGACTTCTTTAGAAGTTTTGGTTGCTCTGTTTTTGTTGTAAGGTCGCAGCTCCTACGATCTGCGTGCAACAACGCAAACACAGTGCAATTTGCAGCTTTATTAATGTTTGCCTGGTCCAATACTTTGGTCCTTAAGCAGTACTCGTTGTTGATTCGAGGAGTTCCTTAGTGATCGGTTATTTGTTGACAATTTATTGTCTATCGCATAGATCTTTTTACACCAAACTCAGTCGTTTCATTTAAATATCGAGTGGCCTTGATCAGTTCCGTCTTCTCAATTATGGCCTAGGAATAGTTGGTCAATTCATAAAACAGATATGAAATTGCATATCTAACACTCATCTCCTCTGACTAACTGTGATTGACATACTTCAAAGAAACAATATCCCTTCACCTTTTCGTCACCATTTTCACCAAATGATGCTCCCTGTCAGAGAGTAACAACAGTACAGCTAAATTATTTCGCTAAATGAAAGATACAGATGCTATGCTTGCTGATGGAAACACACAATCAAGCATTGCCGATATCCATATCATGAGTAAGATCAATACATTATGTCACCAACAAACTGAAGATCACAGGAATTTGCCATCAAGACGAGATATCTGAGTTCCAGATGCCTCACATGCCTATGCAACCTGATAGTGGAATTCTTCTTTACATTTTGCAGTAGGAGAGCGAGATTAATTGGACATGATGTGATCCCTAGCTACATATAGCCATGGAGCTTTGGGTTTCGGTACGCCCTCCTCGTCACTAATTAGCTGCACGAAGAGAGGTAGTCCTGTGTTCAAGAATGCAATGTCAACTTTGCTTATCTCATATGAATATATGATATACTAGCTCTGGCTTGGATGCTGATGCATGGACAAATACACAAAGAACTTCAGACTACAGTAAAGATCTGGGTCCTGAATGTCTCCTATGCTCATGTGCAAACTTGGCTGCAGAATATCCAAACTACACAGACAAAATCATAGAATGGACCCAGTGTTTACACCCAAAATTAGCATCTAGAGTTGAGATAGGGAGAATTGCGAATATTTAAAAAATCTATCTGTTTCCTTCAGAGGGCCAGTCTGACCGCCATGTATGGGCCGGTTAGACCGGGCCTAAGGGCTGGTCAGACCGGCAGCATGTGGTCGGTCTGACCGGCAGAGTACGAGACCGAGTCGATTTTCATCGGTACTCGGGTTTCCTTGCTTCATAAGGTATGTCTTGGGTTTTCTAAGATATCTACCTCGAATTGGACATGGAGGAGGACCTGTAGGAGGCAAGTCCAACCCCTATTTAAGAGCCAAGGCCGGTTCAATTGGAGACACAATCTATTACCCAATCTCTACAATTGAATCGTTCTTTTACTTTTACTTTTAGCCATGTTTTCTACTTTACCCTAGTTTAGTCCATCTTTGTCGGCTTGCACCGTAAACCATCCGTCGCCGCTGCGAGGGTGCGACACCTCTTTGTAGGTCCTGAAAACCTTCCGTTTGCCCACGAGACGGATATTTATCCATCGTTCTACTCAAATCGGGTTTGCTAGCCGGTTTAATCTACAAAACCCATCTTGATGTGGCCCTTTGGCTAAATCAGGATGGTTGGCGACTCCATATCACCGCAAGGCGTTTAGGTGTCCGGATCGTGATTGTCTTCTTGCCAAAAAAGTTGCCAACACGATTTTTGGCGACTCTGCTGGGGAAATCCGTTCATCGTCATCTCAATTTCGACGCCACGATGTCGAAGCAAGTCGCACAGGAGGTGGATCCGTCCAAAGTCATGCATGTTTCATTGGATGATCTTGACGGAGAAACACGCAAGATTATGGAGGAGCGAATCAAGGCGATCACAGGAGGTTTTGGACAAATCGTGCATTAAAACTCGTCATGGCATGGTTCTTAAGTCCGGGGGTCCGCTCAAAGTCGTCCACGACGAGGTAAGCACCGAAAGAATCGCTCTTCCTATTCAAAAGATTGTGGCAAGCTCAGTCGATGAATCCGTGACTGTTGCTGTTAATAATAAACTTGATTCTACTATTGAGTCTTGCTTTAATAGGATGATTAATGATTATATGAGCACTAAATTCGGCTCTCTCATGGCCGATTTACCATCTACCTCAAGTGCTAGCCAAGCCTCTGTTTATCAAATATTTAGTAAAACCGATAGGGCAATCATGCAACACGCCGGTGGAGGGAGTTCTGCTGCTCCCGCCGGTCCGACGGACCTTGGCCGGTCGGCCGCGCACCCTACATCGCTCGGACCGGCCAACAGGCCGGTCCGATCGCTCCTTCACCGGTCTCACCGGCGGCTACATGGCCGATCAAACTGGGCCCTGGACCGGTGTCACATCCTGACAAATCATGTAACTAATAAATCGAGGGAGGAAGTATACTGTAAATATTGAGCCAAAAGTCTCCGTTAATGTCATTTGCAAATATTTGGTTTTCATGTAAAATAAAGTGCATGTGTATAATAGGAGCATAATTTTCACTTGGAATTTAAACAAAAGAGGCCCAAAGAAAATTCAAGAAAAATACCCAAAAACATAAAAGAGACATCAGCAAAACAACCACAAGATTTAGGAACACATTACAAAGGTGGAAAATAGGAATTAACTTGAAACTAGACTTGACCATAGGAAAATTTTCAAGGTGTTGAGTTGACCGAGACAGAACTCTGGAGCTGACTTTAAACTATTGCCAAAATTAATCCAGCGAGCCCCAGGCTTGAAACTTGGCGGTATTGTAGATTGAGTCGCCCTTTACAAGTTTGCCATAGGGCAACGCCCTTGAATCGACTTGGAAGTATTTTTAAATGGAGCCTAAAGTTGTAAAGTCGACACTGCATCCGGACTTAGAAAATTTTAGCCTTTTCATCTCTTCTCCCTTGCTCACTGCCATGCGGGCCATGCTGACTGGTGGGGCCATGTTGCCAGTGACACACCACGCTCCACCTTGTCCCACACGCACACCACACACGGGAGCACGCGTCGCGCGTGAGGAACACGCCGCGCACGCATCGCTCGCTACTGAACCGAGCTCTTTCTCCCGCGCACCGCCGACGATCGAATAAAAGCCCGACCGGTCGACCGCCGCAAAACTCTTTTCACTCCTGTCGTGTTCCACGAAGAAGCCGACACCGAACACCCTGAGAATGCCAAGAACACCCCCAAAGAATTCTCTCCACCGGCGAGCAAAATCCAACCACATTTGAACTCCGGTGAGCTACTACCTTAGGCAATGCAAGTCCCCAACTCCCTGATCTTTGCTCTCTCTAACGACCAAAACTCACTCCAAATGACATAGCCGGTGACTGGGAACGCCACCAAGCCGAGGCTGTGAACTGCGCGCTCTGTACCGGCCGTCGCCAAACCTCCCGCTCGTCGCCAGCCCTCCATGGTAAGCCATTACTGAAATCCCTTCACCACCTTAATGCTTGATGCCTGACATTGGTTGAAACTGAAGGAATCGTCGGGAAACGCTCTATGGAAGGATCCCTCTTTTCTTCCCCAGCTCCGGCCGCCACCGTCGAACTCCTCTTTTTCTCTCTCTGGTAAGTTCTAGCACGATTCCACTCGATTCAAGCATCCTTAGTACCCTCTTAACAAGGTCCCACACTCCCTCCTCATAGTCGCGCACTGAGACGCCTGTCAACGTTCACCCGAAGTGAGAACCGCCGCCGTCTTGAGACCCTGCACGGCGCCACCATCACCTCAACCTCGCCAGCACCCCGCGTTTGCTCGGTAAGCACCCCAGTATCCCTAGTAGCTATTTCCGACACATGTACGACAAGGCAGTGGCTAGAATCGCACATGGATGTTCATCCCAAACCACGGCATCACCCGCTCCGTTGCTGACGACTGTTCTGGCCACGGTAGTGTGCGAAAGAACCGCCGATAGCTTCGCCATGGCCTATGCTACGTTTTTCCTTTTGGTCGCCATGGCCTCTGCTACGTTTTTCCTTTTGGTCGAGACCGCTCACCAGCCGCCATTCACCGTCGGCACCGACGAGAAACTCGCTGTGCGCCGCTGCCCTATATTCCCCTCTCCATGAGCCATTGATAGGCGGGACCCACTCGTCAGGCGCCAAATCACTCGTTTAAAACGTTAAACCGCCGTTGACAGCCAGGACCCACATAGCCAGGCGTGCCATTAGACTGTTTAAACACCGGCTGCCGCTGACATGTAAGCCCCACGCGGAAATAACGAATTAATCCGAATAAGGGTTTTTCAACAGAAAAAAGCCAGACTTTGAAAATCCATAGAAAATTGAAAACCCCACATTTTGACTTGGGACAAATTTTGTTAGAACAGCAAGGTTATGAACTTTAGGATTGTGAACTGAAAATAACTGCACATAGTAGAAGATTTGAAAAATCTATTTTATGAACCCAACAAAATAGAGTAAGTTTAACTTATAAAAATCATAGAAAAATCATCTTAGCTCAGAATGAGGTGAACCAAGACTCTGTAGAATCAGTGAAAAATATAATTTAGGTTAAAATTATGAAACTAGGTACCTTCTGTGACACATAAACCACTTGTAAATTTATTTAGAAAAAGATTTAATCTAGAGCACTCAACCTTCAAAAATTGTGGGGAGCCCATTAAAATTCCTAAAAATTTAAACTAAATTTTGTTATGACCACCTCTCTGTGTTTTATTAGCTAAAAATACTTTACATGCCAGAAAGCCTATGGTTTAGCCTTGAACAAATTTAGAGAATGCAAAGCTAAAACACTTAACCTATAAAAGGAACTATGTAAGAATCTTTCACCTTAGAGGGAAAATATGAAATAAAAACTTTACTTAATAGGTCAATCTGGAGCTAAAACACCTTCATCTCATATGCATTCATCTTAGCTTGTAAAAGTTTCCATAAGTGCTTGCAATCTGAAATTTGTTGTATGTATACATTAGACGAACCATCGACATCTTTTCAAGACCCCACGTATTTGTACGATCAGGAGGAAGGAGAACAAGGCAAGTCCTACCTCCCCCTTTGAACACTTCGATCCGAGATTTATGGAGGTTATTTCAAAATGGTTGGGAACTTTGCATGATGTTTGTTATAAGACACTAAAATCTTGAAAAAGATGGATAGTACAACCACCTATGTTGCATGCCATCTCAAACTCCACATAATTACTTAGCCAAATCCTTAACCCTAGGAATGATCAAGACGTTGATGTGTGTTTGAAAGATCTAAAATCCTGGATGATTCACTTCTATGCTTAGAAGTGCTTGTAGTGCCATTTTCCTATGCTTATTGGGCAAAGTACCTAACTTTTGTTTTAAAAAAATTCTCTTCAAAACAAAATTATATTATGATAAAAATGTTACTTGCCAAAACAAAAAGGTGACAAATGAGAATTTCAAGTTTGGGCCGCAAGTGGTATACATATGGTGACTAGTTGTATACCGATAGGGGGAGTGTGTGCCCAAACTACCCTAAGGACTTCCCTCCACATATATTCATCTCGAATATAGTACAGCCACATGTGCTAGTATGGGATGGCCCTAGCTTAGTATACTATTTGTGGTTTAGCCTTACATTTAGGTAGGCCGAAGTGTATGAGTTCGTATAACTCAGAGGAGCTTCCTTTATACACTGATGTGATAGTTTAGGTGACTTAGCCTGTCCAATACAACGGTATTGTGCCACGTGGGTGGGTTCCTGTCATGTCCACCCCCATGGCATTAAGTTTAAGGCATGGGCCCGCCACTTAACGGTCCCATGCCGTACTTCCAAAATGGTATAGGATGGAGGAAACACATATCGTGCTGGTATAAGGCTAAATCACGGATATTAGAAGGGCTTTGTTGTGTGTAATAAATCGGGTACTTTTGTATCGTGTGCCATGCTTTGCATGATTATTATGGCACATCATGTGGGTAAAGTGTATACACTCTGCAGAGTTAAAACTAATCGATTAGCCATGCTCACGGTTACGAGCGTCGTGTGAATGTGTTGTGGGTATAACGTTATGTGTTCAAAAAGGTTGTTCTGAAAAACTTGATTGAAAATGTTCAAATATGATTGTATCTTATTTATCTCCTTTGCTGCCCTAAAATGCAAAGAAATGATGTTATATGTGTACTAACTATCTACCAAATGCCCAATTTAGCAAGCACAGCTTGCTGAAAATTTATTTGTGCAAAACTTGGAATTTACAGTGGGGCTTTACCAAAATAAAACTTGCTTTGTGCTAAAAGAACCCAATATGAACTTCCTTTGTTAATGCCAAACATGTAGCATGTAGGTTTGATGGTTGCTTGCCAGTATAATTCCTTGTACTGACACTTGTTGTGTATATACTTGGTTGTTTGCATAGAAATGGTTGCAGGAGAATTTCCTCCCGAGGAGGATGAGCTCGTTGAGGAGGAGCCTTTCTATCCGAACGGTTCTTACTAGGGCACTCCCTAGTCGGTTGAAGAAAAGATCCTTGGGAATGAAGTTCGTTTCCGCTTGATAATACTATCTATATGACAATTTGGCCTGACGGCCATATGTATCTATAAGAACTACTTTGTTGTAGTTACTTATGTCCGTATGCTGGACCTTTACTCTGTTAGAGATACCAAATGCTTGGATGAAAGTGGTTAGCATGTTCCTTTAGTTAGAAACGTATTAACCATGAGTATGAGTTAAAGATAATTGAGACAGTGTAGACCTTTAGCCATTTTGAGTCAAGCCTCTTGGTTGTGTAACACATCTGGTCGCCACCATCGAGTGGTTTGACGGACACAATCCAGACTGAAGTTGACTGGCAGGCTAAAGGCCCAACAATGTCTCAGTTATCTCTCTCTCTCTCAGAGCGTCGGATTTTCTTGCTATACTTAGGAGAAGAATGGATGAGTTTCATTCAGCTCTTAATTATAACAAGAGGTTCAGAGGCATCCCGACAGCATTGGTATCAGAGCCTAGATTGACTATAGGAACCCTTTCATGAGCTGGGCGATAGAATGGCTTCAAAAGGAATTATTTGGAGGATAACTTCCTCGTTAAAATATTTTGAAAACTAATCTATTCTTATTCCTTATCTCCCTTTGGATAGATGTCTTTTCTATATGCTCAATATTTTTCTTTTTGAAACCTCATCTTGCTTCTAAAGGATCGGGAAAAGGGCCTAGGAATTTAGTGGACATATGTGTTAACTCGTAATAGGAGATGGAAGAAACAAAATCTAAATTAGAAAATCTATGGAAAGGTTTGAAAATCCTCTGATAATGAAAAAGTTAACATCTACTCTCTGGAAAATGAAATTCAAAATTTGAGTTATACAAGCCTAGAAAAAGGATAGAACGGGATAGGAATGAAATTGTGTGCCAAAAACCTTAGTTTGTTTGACATTTAAAGGCCACCAGATGTTGTGGATACCTTGATATCAAACCCACATTATGACCTAACCTGGCAACGAAAAATTTTCATGCGTGCATCATATTTTTTTTAAAAAAAAGCGAAGGTTTCGTGTCACGCAGATTTTTGAACCTGTAGCAGTCGGCCTTCACAATTTTGTATAGACCTGGGTATTGCGTCTAAAATTCTGAAACTTTACCAGTAGCTGCACAACTTGGTCATGACACTCTAGTAGTTTTACCAGAATTTTTGCATGACTGGAGAATAGGATAAAAATTTGACCAGTACAGCCTATCCTGTACTTCCAGAACTGCATTTCTTAGATTGAGAGGTCATTTTGGTTAATGACCAGAAGATTCTCAGGTATAACCCTAAGTAGGAGAAACGACTATGTTACCCAAGGCAGATTTTGGTTCGGTACTTGTCAAAAATTATTTCCAACCCTTTGATGAGCCTTTAACAAAATTCTAATTAGTATGTATATATTCCAAAATGTTGTAGGTGACTACCATGTGGCAGCCACTAGGTTATTCCGGGGGTTATGAGGAAGGTTCGCTGCCTCACATTCTGTGGCTTATGCTACAGCATCTTGGGTTCGCTCATATACCGGAGTACCATTTCTTTACTATGGATCGGAGTTCATCCCTTCGAGAATATATGGCTGAGTTATGTATACCTGGACTTTGGGCACATGAGTCACCACTTTATTTTCAGGCTTATGGATGGGATGCACCTTCTGCAATGAATGAGGTTGCATTTTAGGCAATCGTGTATTACCGACACCATAGGCCAGGAATAGATGGGTTTTTCCATTATTTTCCCGCCCGCGCTATTCAAGCCGCTGCTAATTACTATCCGGGATTAGAGGGGCATGAAGGAGAGATTAACTCTCCAGAGCTTTTCTTGGCCGGCTTAGTACGAGGTATGGATAGGTATCTTGCAAACACTATGTCAAAACTGCGTAGATTGCAAGCAAGGGTGGCAATGCTAGATAGGCGTATAGAACCACTTGGGCATCAAGGGTATTTTGATAATGCGAGATCAAGATTTTCAGCCACTTACTGATACTTTGCCATCTCCAATGGGCATTTATCAAAACATAAACACTCGAGCTCGTATGGGAGTTGGTTTTCATCGCAATCGTCGCACCATGCCAGATCCCGCACTTGTTGGAGATCCAGAGCTGCTAGGACCATTCTATGTGTTCGAGCGGAATGGGAGGCGGTACCGCTTGACTATGGCCACTCCAACGACCACGGTGCCACACCCTACTATCGGATTCTCCCAGACTTCTTAAGAGAGGAATATCAAGGAAAAAAAGTATCGGATGTAACTTTCAATTTTTATTTTTCCACAAGATGTATGAGATGACATCCTAATATGTAATCCTTGTATGGTCAAATTTTTGTAACACCTAGTTGTGTACTTGGTGCTTATGACCATTATTCCATCTCTATGTAATTGTAAAACACTTGACTCCTTGTAAATCTATGTATCGGAATGGAATGTATATTTTTTTGATGAGTTGCTTGCTGTCCAAAGATTGGTTTTATGCAAATAAACAGAGGATAACTTGCATACTCGACTATTAGACATCATTCCTACTTACCTTGCGTACAGAATGTATGTATATGTCATTTCTATCCACAAAAGCTCATGTACTGTTGTACTCTGAGTGCAGGATGACTCATAAACGCTCTGGCGCATATTCCACGGCTTGTGCCAGAAACAATCGCAGCGCTGCTTCACCCGAGCGGTGTGATGATGATCTGACTCTCGCACAGCTGTTGGCCCAACAGAATCGCCTGTTTGAACGAATGGTGCAAAACTCTAAGAATATGGGGGCAGCGATGGCACATCAAGCTAATCAAGCGCCCTCCAAATTATCAGATGTCCAATGGACTCACCCCCGACATTTCTCTTCAGCAGCCGATCCTCTTGCTGCGGATGATTGGTTGCGGGATATTGAAAATAAACTAGATCTTTGCCGGTGTGATCCCATTGAGAAGGCCACATTTGCTGCCTACTATCTTTAAGGTGCTGCCGCCGCTTGGTGGGAGACATACAAAACACTCATTCCCTCCGACGAACCAATTACATGGACTGTGTTTTGGGAAGGGTTTCGGTCTGCTCATATTCCAGCTGGTCTCATGGAGATCAAGAAAAAAGAATTCCTCAATCTAAAACGAGGAAGTATGCCTTTCATGGAATCCATGGAGTGCTTCAATTATCTCGGTAGATACGCTACTGCAGACATAAATACTGAAGCCAAGAAGGCCGAGGCATGCAGAGACAAACCAGCACCTGAATTAAAGCATGCTTTGGCCGCCCATGAGATCAGCAGCATGAAGGCCTTAATGGATAAGGCTCTTCGGGTTGAATCAAGTGAGAAGGAAGTAGTTGAGGACCTCAAACGCAAGTGGGCTGTGAAGAAATTCACAGGAGGTGGCAGTTCCACTTGTCCTCGACTAGCTGCACCACCAATGAGCCGACCCATGATCACTCAGCCGCCAAGACCAATGCATGCACAGCCGCGTCCACAAGTTCAGATGTATCGTCAAATTCCTCGCCCAGTGCAAGCAGTTGGAGATGCTTCTCGCACATCTAACATTACATGTTACAACTGTGGCAAAAAGGGGCATTACTCACCAAGGTGCCCATACCCGAAGATCGGGAAGACCAGATCACGTCCACAAGCTGCACCAACACAACCTCGGGCACCGAACTCTGCACAAGCTGGACAACGGAGAATTCCTGCAAATTCAAAGCCAGCTCCGATGTTAGGCAAAGGGCAACTGAATCATGTCACCGTGGAGGAAGCAACTGACGCGTCCGACGTCATACTTGGTACTATTCTTCTGCACTCCTCTCCTGCAACAGTTTTATTTGACTCAGGTGCAACTCATTCTTTCATGTCAGCATCAAAAGCAAAACAACTTAAATTGAAACCAGAATTTCTTAGTAATGCCATGCATATACAATCACCCGGGTCTACCTTGACCACTAAATTATTGTGCAAAGGGGTAGAATTTCAAATGAATGGGGTGAAATTTTCAGCAAATCTTATATTATTAGATACCTTGGGGTTGGATGTTATACTCAGGATGGATTGGTTATCCAAGCACAAAGGGACCATCGATTGTGCACGGAGAATGGTGACGCTCTATAGTACTGACGGACAGATGGTTGGTTCACTTGTGAAAAATCTTCTGCCTCTAAACAACCATCTATTCAATCATTTGTTGTACCGGAGTTGAAAATGGTGCCTGTTGTCAATGAGTATCCTGACGTATTCCCGGAAGAGTTGCTAGGGATGCCACCCGATCGGGGCATTGAATTTGTGATCAATCTGGTTCCTGGAACAGCACCTATTGCTAAAAGACCTTACCGGATGACTATAGAAAATTTAAAAGAATTGAAGAAGCAAATCAGTGAACAATTAGCTAAGGGTTTTATTCACCCAAGCTCATCTCCTTGGGGCTGTCCTGTGCTATTTGCACCGAAGAAGGGTGGAACCATGCGAATGTGCGTCGATTATCGACCCCTGAATGAGGTCACAATCAAAAATAAATATCCTCTCCTTAGGATTGATGACTTGTTTGATCAATTGATCGAAGCCCGTGTGTTCTCAAAGATTGATATGAGATTGGGGTATTTTCAACTCAAAATCAGACCAGAAGACATTCCAAATACAACCTTCACTACTCGCTACGAACTGTTTGAATACACCGTAGTTTCTTTTGGCTTAACCAATGCGCCAGCCACCTTTATGAATATGATGAATAAAATCTTCATGGAGTATCTTGATAAATTTGTGGTGGTGTTCATTGATGATATCCTTATTTACTCTAAAAATGAGGAAGAACATGCGCAAATGGATAAGTTGCGGGAACACAAACTCTATGCCAAATTCTCAAAATGTGAGTTTTGGTTAAAAGAAGTTGGGTTTCTTGGTCATATTCTTTCGGAAGGCGGTATTGCCATTAATCCGAGTAATGTACAAAATGTACTGAACTGGAAGCAACCACATTACGTCTCCGAAGCTAGCTACCGTAGTGCATGCACTGAAAATCTGGCGGCATTACTTAATTGGAAACCGGTGTGAAATCTTCACCGATCACAAGAGCCTAAAGTATTTCTTTACACAACAAGATCTGAATTTAAGACAAAGGAGATGGTTAGAGCTTATTAAGGATTATGATCTCGGTCTTCATTATCATCCTAGCAAGGCAAATGTTGTGACAGACGCCTTAAGTTGAAAACAATGTCATCCGGTCGACATTGAATCAATAATCCAGCCATCCTTAACAACTGAGTTCCAAAAGTTGAATTTGAGTTTAGTAGAAGATGGCTATGTTGCTGCATTAGCATTACAACCCACACTCTATTCTCAAATCAAGGTAGCACAAAACTCAGATAAGGAAGCTGCTGAAATTATGAAGGAGATCAGTACAAAATTCCAAACCTTGTACACACTCAACTCGGATGGGGTAATCTTTGTTCCTGATACTCAAAATCTTAGAGAAATTATTCTTTCGGAAGCCCATCACACTCCCTTGACTATCCATCCAGGATGTACAAAAATTTACCAAGACATACGAACTCAGTATTGGTGCCCCAACCTGCAGCGGGACATAGCAGCCTATGTTGTCATATGTGACACCTGCCAATGAGTCAAAGCTGAACACCAATGACCTGCTGGCCTGCTCCAACCTTTACAGATCCCTGAATGGAAATTTGATGAGGTTGGAACGGATTTCGTCACTGGTCTGCCTAAAACACCCAACGGGCACGATTCCATCTGGGTAATTATGGATCGGCTAACAAAGTGGCCCATTTTATACCGGTGCATGTAACCTATGGTGGGGCCAAGTTAGCAGAGTTATATTTGGCCCATATTGTAAGACTTCATGGCGTGCCAAAGGTCATAGTATCCAATCGAGGCACGCAGTTTACCTCCCTGTTTTGGGAAAATCTACATGAACTTCTAGGGACAAAATTATTCTTTAGCACTGCTTTCCATCCACAAACGGGAGCTCAGGTAGAAAGAACAAACCAAATTCATGAAGATATGCTCCAAACCTGTGTGCTTGAGCATAACACCAATTGGGAAAAATGTTTACCATTTGCGGAATTTTCCTATAACAACAGTTTCCAATCCAGTCTTCAAATGTCACCATTTGAAGCCCTATACGGAAGAAAATGCAGAACACCTCTCTACTGGTCTGAGGTAGGAGACAGGCAATTCTTTGGACCGGCGGTTATTAACGAGGCTGAACAGAATGTCACTATTATCAGGGATCGATTAAGAGAAGCACAAAACTGCCAAAAGAGTTACTCTGATCGCAGGCGACGGGAGCTAAGCTTTGAGGAAGGCAATCACGTCTATCTTAAAGTCTATCCTCTGCGGGGTACTCAGCATTTTCAGATACATGGCAAACTTGCTCCACGTTATATTGGACCGTATCGGATCATTGCCAGACGCGGACAAGCAGCCTACCAACTGGAATTACCCCCTCAGCTCTCCAACATACATGAAGTATTTTAGGTCTCACAACTCCGAAAATGCCTTCGGACTCCTATCGAGCACACTACTTTGGAGGACATAAATCTGAATCCAAATCTTTCATATCAAGAGCATCCCTCAGGATCCTTGAAGAGAAAGAACGACGAACCCGAAGCAAAACCATTAAGAAGCTTCGAGTGCACTGGAGTAATCACACTGCAGATGAGGATAATGGGAACGTGAAGACCGACTCAGAATCGAGTTCCCTAGCTTCTTTTTGAAGGAACGAATCTCGGAGTCAAGATTCTTTTGTAAGGGGTGTAGAGCTGTCACATCCTAACAAATCATGTCATTGATAAATCGAGGGTGGAAGTATACTGTAAATATTGAGCCAAAAGTCTCCATTAATGTCAGGTGCGGATATTCCGTTTTCATGTAAAATAAAGTGCATGTGTATAATAGGGGCATAATTTTCACTTGGAATTTAAACAAAAGAGGCCCAAAGAAAATTCAAGAAAAATACCCAAAAGCATAAAAGAGACATCAACAAAACAACCACAAGATTTAGGAACACATTAAAAAGGTGGAAAATAGGAATTAACTTGAAACTAGACTTGACCCTAGGAAAATTTTCTAAGTATTGAGCTGACCGAGACAGAACTCTGGAGCTGACTTTAAACTATTGCCAAAATTAATCCAGCGAGCCCCAGGCGGTGAAACTTGGTGGTATTGTAGATTGAGTCGCCCTTTTTTACAAGTTTGCCATAAGGCACCGCCCCTGAATCGGCCTGGAAGTATTTTTAAACGGAGCCTAAAGTTGTAAAGTCGACACTGCATCCAGACTTAGAAAATTTTAGCCTTTTCATCTCTTCTCCCTTGCTCACTGCCATGCGGGCCATGCTGACTGGTGGGGCCATGTTGCCAGAGACGCACCACGCTCCACCTTGTCCCACGCACGCGCCACGCACGGGAGCACGCGTCGCGCGTGAGGAACGCACCGCGCACACGTCGCTCGCTACCGAACCGAGCTCGTTCTCCTGCGCACCGCCGACGACCGAATAAAAGCTCGACCGGCCGACCGCCGCAGAACTCTTTTCACTCCTGTCGCGTTCCATGAAGAAGCCGACATCGAACACCCCGAGAACGCCAAGAACACCCCAAAGAATCCTCTCCACCAGCGAGCAAGATCCGACCACATTTGAACTTCGGTGAGCTACTACCTTAGGCAATGCACGTCCCCAACTCCCTGATATTTGCTCTCTCTAACGACCAAAACTCACTCCAAATGACATAGCCGGTGACCGGGAACGCCACCAAGCCGAGGCCGTGAACCGCGCGCTCTGCGCCGGCCGTCGCCAAACCACCCGCTCGTCGCCAGCCCTCCAAGGTAAGCCATTACCGAAATCCCTTCACCACCTTAATACTTGATGCCTGACATTGGTTGAAACCGAAGGAATCGTCGGGAAATGCTCTATGGAAGGAATCCCTCTTTTCTTCCCCAACTCTGGCCGCCGCCGTCGAACTCCTTTTTTTCTCTCTCTGGTAAGTTCTAGCACGATTCCTCTCGATTCAAGCATCCCCAGTACTGTTAATGCCAAAATTTGGTAAGCCCCGAAGTCCTTATCGGCTAAGGGTTAGTTTTGGCTCGAAGCAAAATCGGCTGAGAGTTTTGTGTCAGTCGATGGAGGATTCATATCTCCAGCAGTCGGATTCTTGTTATATTCGGTTTGAGAAGATCTTATCCAAAAGAAACCGAGTCCAGGGAGGATACGGCTTGTATCTATTAATTAGGAAGGGATTGTTAGTTTCCTAGTTTATCTTTAGGAAAGTTTGTTTTGTAATCTGTTAGGATCTTTGTCACCCTACGGGTATAAATATGTAAGCCCAGGGTTCATGTAAATGATATCTCGATCAATACAATTCGGCGCATCGCCACCTTTTATTCTTCATCTTCGTTCAACATCCGGCGAGACTTGGCACCGGACGCGGGGCTGCATCGGCTTCGATCTCCGACGAAGGGGTAAGTCCAAGGTCTTGCCGGCTCAGGCAATCATATTGATTACGTCGGCGTCGTCCAAGGCTGCATCAGTACATTCGACCTCTTAGATTGATTTGGTTCATTGATATGTTCGCCTGAATATTTATCATATGTCTCTATTAATCTAATCTTAGTATTTCAGTTTAGCCCTATCGGTTGTCTCTCGTTTTAGGGTTTCTGTCGCTATCGGCTAAACTGTTTACTTGATTAGATTGGTTTAGGCATCTACCACCCTGAAAATCAGCCAAGGGCTTGATTGTCTAGATATTGTGTTTCTTTTCATACTTAGTGCTGCATCAGTTTGAATCTACTAAGTCATGATTAGAACCGTAATCTCTAGCCTGCCTGTTGGTTGCCACTAAGGGTTTCATCGGGGTTTCAGCCGGTGAGGAATCCGGATTTTGCATCGGCTTGCAAGGAATATACACAAGTTGGATCTAGCCGATTGCAGCAGAGGCTTCATTGAATATTTAATCACTTAGATTTAATGACATTAGACTTCCAGCCGATGTGTGTTTTAACCTTTAAATAAGTATTTATTATATCATGTGATTGCTTTGTGCTATATTACATTGTTATATCATCATGTTGTCATCGGCCGATCGCCTTTATATAAAAATTTGCTCAGCGTACAACCAATGGAGTCAAACCCTAACGTCATCGGCTGGCATCGGCATCGGCTGGAATTGCACCATCGGCTTATTAGCTGATGTGTTAGTTTTTTGGGTATCGGTCTATCGGCCGATATGATTTATGTTCTGTTGTTTTGCATAACTTGTCAGTAGCAGGATCAAACTGACTGGCATGCCCGCGCTTCATCTATTCTAGGACCTGCACTGGAGCTAAGCAGATCTTCCAAGCCGGCGTGTTGATTTTTCTCGTCAACAAGTACCCCCTTAACAAGGTCCCACACTCCCTCCTCGCAGTCGCGCACTGAGACGCCCTGTCAATGTTCACCCGAAGTGAGAACCACCGCCGCCTTGAGACCCTGCATGGCGCCACCATCACCTCGACCTCGCCAGCACCCCATGTTTTCTTGGTAAGCACCCCAATATCCCTAGTAGCTATTTCCGACACATGCATGGCAAGGCAGTGGCTAGAATCACACATGCATGTTCACCCCGAACCACGACATCGCCCGCTCCATCGCCGACGATTGTTCCGGGCATGATAGTGTGCGAAAGAACCACCGATACCTTCGCCATGGCATCTGCTACATTTTTCCTTTTGGTCACGACCGCTCGCCAGCCGTCGTTCACCGCCGGCATCGGCAAGAAACTCGCCACGTGCCGCTGCCCTATTTCCCCTCTCCATGAGCCACTGACAGGCGAGACCCACTCGTCAGGCGCCAAATAACTCGTTATAAAACGTTAAACCGCCGTTGATAGCCGGGACCCACTTAGCCAGGCGTGCTATTAGACTGTTTAAACACCGGCTGCCGCTGACATGTAGGCTCCACGCGGAAATAAAGAATTAATCCGAATAAGGGTTTTTCAATAGAAAAATAGCCAGACTTTAATAATCCAAAATAAAACTTCCTTTGTTAATGCCAAACATGTAGCATGTAGCCAGACTTGGAATTTACAGTGGGGCTTTACCAAAATAAAACTTGCTTTGTGCTAAAAGAACCCAAACATGTAGCATGTAGGCTTGATGGTTGCTTGCCAGTACAATTCCTTGTACTGACACTTGTTGTGTATATACTTGGTTGTTTGCATAGAAATAGTTGCAGGAGAATTTCCTCCCGAGGAGGAGCTCGTTGAGGAGGAGCCTTTTTATCCGAACGGTTCTTACTAGGGCACTCCCTAGTCGGTTAAAGAAAAGATCCTCGGGAATGAAGTTCGTTTCCGCTTGATAACACTATCTATATGATTATTTGGCCTGACGGCCATATGTATCTATAAGAACTACTTTGTTGTAGTTACTTATGTCCGTATGCTGGACCTTTACTTTGTTAGAGATACCAAATGCTTGGATGAAAGTGGTTAGCATGTCCTTTAGTTAGGAACGTATTAACCATGAGTATGAGTTAAAGATAATTGAGGCAGTGTAGATCTTTAGCCATTTTGAGTCAAGTCTCCTAGTTGTGTAACACATCTGGTCGCCACCATCGAGTGGTTTGACGGGCACAATCCAAGCTGAAGTTGACTGGCAGGCTAAAGGCCCAGCAATGTCTTAGTTATCTCTCTTTCAGAGCATCGGATTTTCTTGCTATACTTAGGAGAAGAATGGGTGAGTTCCATTCAGCTCTTAATTATAACAAGAAGTTCAGAGGCGTCCTGACAACCGGTCAGACCGGCGCACTGGTGCCAGTACAGGATATTCCTGAAGTAGTCGGCAACCCATATGTTGCCAAGGCCCTGTACTGAGGAAATTTACCCTCATGGAGGAATACTGGTCCCCTGGCTTGGTGTTTGGCTATCATGGAGTCGACAACCTATTAACGGCAAAATTTGGTAAGTCCGGAGTCCTCATCGGCTTAAGGTTCAAATCGGCTCAGAGCCAGTATCGGGTTAGAGTTTTGGTCAGCCGATGGGGATTTTCCCTTATCAGTATCTCCAGCAGTCAGATTCTTATCAGATTTGGATTGGGAAGATTTTATCCAGAAGAGACCAAGTCCGAGAAGGATGCGGCTTGTATCTATTAATTAGGAAGAGTTTGTTAGCTTTCTATTTTATCTTTAGAAAAGTGTGTTAGTGTCCAATAAGGACTTGGTTTGTTTCATTTTATCTTTAGGAAAGTTTGAATTGTAATCTGTTAGGATCTTTGTCATCCTGCGGGTATAAATATGTGTGCCCGGGGTTCATGTAATCTATCCTCACGATCAATGCAACTCGGCGCATCGCCACCTTTTTACTTTTGGCTACTTTGTTCATCATCCGTGGAACTTGGCACCCAACGCGAGGCTGCATAGGCTTCGATCTTCGGTGAAGGGGTAAGTCCAAGGTCCCGTCGGCCCAGGTATATCATATCTATCTTTAGTTTCATTATCGTTCATAGATACATTGGCTTAGTTAGGACTTTCTCGCTTAGGTTCGATATTCTGATATGGTCAAAGTTTCTATAAACGTAATGTCACTTTTGGTATATTTGCTATATCCATCACATTAGATAGATCTATCGGCTCATCGAGTATTAAATTATCATATATAATCTCATGCTGCATCGATTAGGTTCAGCCTACTAGATTGTTATCGATAATCTAAGTCTTGTTAAGCCGATAAGTTCATGCTAATGTTTCACCGGAGGGTTAGCTGGTCTTATCATATGTCTCTGTTAATCTAGTCCTAGTATCTCAATTTAGCTCTATCGGTTATCTCTCGCTTTAGGGTCTCTGCCGATACCAGCTAAACTGTTTACTAAATTAGATTAGTTTAGACATCTACCACCCTGAAAATTAATCAAGGGCTTGATTGTCTAGATATTGTGTTTCTTTCCATACTTAGTGCTGCATCAATTCAGTTTGACCTACTAAGTCGGATTAGAATCGTAGTCTCTAGCCTGCCTGATGGCTACCAATAAGGGTTTCATCGGGGTTTCAGCTGACGAGTTATCTGGACATCGACATTGGCTGGAATCGCACAATCGGTTGTCAACAGATCGGCTATTTTGATTATCGACCTATCGGCCGATATGATTTATGCTCTGTTGTTTTGCATATCTTGTCAGTGGCAGGATCAAACTGACTGGCACGCCGCGCTTCATCGATTCTAGGACCTGCACTGGAGCTAAGCAGATCTTCCAGGCCAGCGTGTGTTTTTCGCGTCAACACATTTTTTGCACGCCTAAGTGCACCGAAAAACTTACGTCGTTATTTGCGCACTCAACAACCTTAGCCAAAAAATCCCTTAAATCTCTCCGACGATCTCCTCGAAGCTCCCAACAAGCTTGCGGCTATTTTCCCTTCTGGCAATGAGCTCGTACCCTTCAATGGCATCCTCATCTGCTCCTTCCGACGCCCCATTGGCCGAGTTCGCCGAGGTAAGTCCTATCGGTTGAATCCTTTTTCTCTTCTGTTCATAACCGTAGATTCGCGTTCTTGGCTCCTAAAACTTATTTTTCTTCCCCCTTCTCATTGTAGCATCTTACTCACCAAATTGTTGTTTCCAATTTGCTTAACAACGAGAGGTACTCTCTAGGGCCTATCGGCAACATAGATCCCACCGAAATTATCAACGCTGAAACCAATAGGATGTCCCACAGGATTTCAAACCCTAGCACAATACATTGGAACAGAACTTTCAAATCTTGGCCTTCAATAGACTAATCTTGGCCGACTTGGTACCAAAGAATGGTTGCCAGCAAACAAGCTCATTGGGAAGAAGTAGGAATAGCTCAGTGCTTGGCTCTCACAATAGCCGACCAGCCCAAAAATGAACCCCTTCTATCGGTTGCTTCATACTTTTGGAACAATACCTTTAATGCCTTCCTGTTCCAGCAAGGACCCATGACTCTCACTCTAGCCGATGTATTCATGATAACTGGTTTGGACATAATATCATCGGCCAACCCTAACCGTTTTGACAGCAAATGCCAATTTTCTTTCAATACCAAGTCCATTGGGGGTTGGAACGGGTACATCAATCTGAACATGGGCACTGGATCTGTCAGCCCCAAGGAACATAGTGCTTTCTTAATGATGTGGCTGGAGAAGTTTGTCTTTTGTGGATCTTGCTGCGGCCCTACAGCCAACTGGCAGCTTATAGCCGAAGCCTTTGGGCAAATTTCTGTTGGGCTACTTGTACCAAACCCTCAACCAAGCATCGACTAAGATTGCAACCGATCTGGTCATAGGAACTGGGGGTCCCTGGTGGTTTCTGCAGTTATGGCTGGTCCTGCTTACTCAAAAGATCACCGGCAGACCCAATCTGGCTGGTGCTGAATTCCCAAGAGTAGAGCCAATTGAGGATGATGAAGGAGAAGAAGTGACTACACGTAGGTGTATGTCCTTTGGAGAAGCTGTTGTTGTCCACCCTGGCTCCAAGTTGTCCAGCGAACTCTTAGCCAATTGGTTCACTTTATTCTATGATGGATTTGCAAAGAACAATCGGACATGGTTAGTCTATTCGGGCTGCATAGAGTTCGAACTCCCCCACAGATCTCAACTTCGATGAGCTCAACTCAGAAGAATTTCCAAGGCGAAGGGAAATTTTCACCACAGCCATCACCCCCTGCATCTTGTCAATCAGCATTCATCAAGGCAGAAATATTTCTAAGTCTTATGAATTCTACTATCCAGCATCGGCTGCCAGACAGATTGGGTTAGGACAACTGTCGATTTGGTTATACTTCTAAGATAAAATCCAAACAAGGGGCGAGATTACCTCCAGACTTATGATGGATTGACTGATGAACATAGAGGGCCCTCCTCTTGGCAGCATATGCACTTTGGAATTGGCCTTAAAGAGGAGTTCAGCCTTTGACAGATGGTGGGTTGAATTGAAAAAGCACATCTTCCATCGCCATCTTCCATGCACCTGACTACACTCCTTCCAGAGTCAATTCCTAATGTGAGTACTTCTCCCCTTTGTTGATTTTCAAAGCTATCGGCTATTATCTGCTTAATATTTAACCAATGTCTTCTTTCTTTGCAGACAACCGATTCCTCTCCCCCTCATGAGAGCAACTCAGGGGTCGAGATCCACTATGCCACAGGGCGAATTCCAAGCGGAGGACTTGCCCCATCCATCATCAGCTTTAATGCGCCGAAGGTGGACACTTTACTTCATGGCCAAACCCGTGAAGCGCTATTGAGGAAGAAGAGGCCAAAACCATCGGTCACTGGTCCATCGGCCGCTCCTACAAAGAAGCCAAAGAAGCAGAAGACTGCTCCACCAGCCGATGATCTGCCTTCTTTAGATCCAAGCCTGGAAGAGGCCCTCAATCAAGAGGTCATGGAGGAAGAAATTGATCAAGCCATTGAGGAAGCTGCAGCTAAATTCAGCCACTCAAGCAGTATGCACAAATGCCATCGGCTAATGATCAAGCTCAACAAACACTTCCTCCCCAACGTCTCGCTCGACCTCAACCAGTACACATTTTTCCTTTCTTGAAGTCTTGGCAATGTAGATTTTCTTGAAATCTCTTTGTTCTTAACCAAAACTCTTCTATTTGTAGTTCAAAAGATTGGCAAATCATCCTCCACGCCCAGCTTCACCAGTAATGTCCAAATTCGCCTCTCTTTCTTTATTGTTACTTAGCCGATCTAATCTAACATTTGTCCGTTTTGTGTAGCCTCCTCGGTCTTCGTCGTCTGCCCCCATGTATCAAGTGAACATACTCCATCAGCTAGGGGTAGCCACCACATCAAAGAAGAAGAGCAAGCACCAGCTCCCAAAGTAAGAAATTCTTCCCAAAAATCGGCTACTTAAACCTTTTCATGCTTTAATACTTTTGAACTGTATTTTGCAGGCTTTAGCCGACATGTTCTCTTTTGACATAAGGGAATATGTTGGTGAAGATGAAGACGTCATCAGTCAATCTCAAGCTCCAATAGCCGACGATCTTAAAGAAAATCTTGCAGACATCGTTTGTCGGCTGGACAGCTCTGTGGATTAATTGGTCACCGATTGCAACTCAATCAAGGCCAGGTTGGAAGAAATAGCAAGCCAACTTCCTGATGATATTGCCGACGTGGTTTCTCAAGTTGCCTATCTTGACTTGCATCGGCACAAGCTTGAGAGGGCTAGGCAAAGGATGGCCGATCGGAAGGCGAAGGCCAGCCTTGACGCAATGATCAAGAGCAATCGGCTGGGCGTCCTTGCCGAAAAGGCCAAATTAGACAAACTGGTTGCCGGGCCATCGGCTACCCAACTCAAGATTGATCGGCTAAAGCAACAGAAGGCCGAGCTCGCCGCCGAGATGGAGAAGTGTGATACTGAGCTAGCGGCCGAAGAACAGAAGTTGGCCAATCTCCCAATGGCCACTGAAGAACAAAGAGCTAAGTTAGCATCTTCAATAAAGTACTTGGGAGATCTGAGCAAGTCATCAAAGTCGATTCCAGGAACCGATGCAACCGACACCGAGACAATCGACAAGATCGAGCAAATCCGACAACAAGCGACATCGGTCATCAACAACTTCATCGGCAACTGAGCCGACTTTTGTAATAGGCCCAGCTGTGCCTTTGAAAAACACTTTGTAATATTTTCCTTTTGTAATCGGCAAACTTCAGTAATATCTGCTGATTTCTAAAATCTCCATTGTCTTGAAAATTTTCAGCCCACACAAATTTTGAAGTCCTCTTAATTCTGACTTTGTATATGTATATGCCCCCCTAATTTTTCAATGTGAGCCGATCATTGACAAAATTACATCTCGAGGACAACAAATGAAATCGGCCAACATGTATATGTTGAATCATAATCAATCATGATAAAATAAAATGACTAAGGGCGATATAACTTATATTGGCCATCACACATTGGCAGCGCACAACGGATTATGATAATAATAAAATGACTAAGGGCGATATGAATCATATCAGCCATCTCAAGGTGATGTAAACACATCGGCTACCATGCATCGGCTTAATACAGCTGAATCATGAGTTGATCCATATGCTGGGATAATACTTCTTCAAATATTTTCCGTTTAAAGCCTTTCCAAACACCTCTCCATCTACTCCTTCTAGCATGTAAGCTCCCTTGGAAACACATTTGTGTATCTTAAAAGGCCCTTCCCAGTTAGGTGACCACTTGCCGAATTTATTACCTCTAGTACCAATCGGCAATATCAATTTCCAAACTAGTTCGCCTTATGAAAATAATTTAGGTACAACTTTCTTGTTATAATGAAGAGCAACCCTCTCTTTATCCATGGTCACCTTTTCTAAAGCACGTATCCTGGACAAAACCAAGTCATCCGATTCATCCAGCATTAGATTGTGGTAATCATCGGTTGTTAAATCATCTTGCAATTGGATCCTTCTTGAGCCGTTGACACTTTCTCACGGCAATACAGCTTCATGCCCGTAGACCAATTTGTAAGGAGACACTTGGATTGATCCATGACAAGCCATCCGATAGGACCACAACGCTTCGGCCAATCGGCTATGCTACTGCTTTGGATATTCAGAGATCTTCCTCTTTATCAGTTTGATTAGACTTTTGCTTGATGCTTCTACCTGTCCATTAGCCTATGCATAGTATGGTGAAGAATTTAACAACTTAATCCCCATGCTTTCCACAAACTGGACAAACTCATCTAAGACAAAGATAGATCCCTGATCGGTTGTAATCGTCTGAGGGACGCCGAATCGGTAAATGATGTGCTCTTTGACAAACTTGATTGCATCTTTGGAATCAACTTTTTTAAAGGGAATTGCTTCCACCCACTTTGTGAAATAATCGGTTGCCACCAATATGAACTTGTGTCCTTTACTCGAGGGTGGATTAATCTAGCCGATCATATTAATTCCCCATCCTCTAAACGGCCAAGGCTTTATAATAGGGTTCATAGCCGACGTTGGTGCTCGTTGGATCGCTCCAAATTTCTGACAATCTTGGCATCCCTTGTAATATTTGAAACAATCTTTCAGCATCGTCGGCCAAAAATACTGGGCTCATTGAAGTAACCATTTCATCTTGTGAGCCGATTGATGAGTACCGCAAATGCCTTCATGCACTTCTCCCGTTACAACTTTTGCCTGATTGGCACTCAAACACTTGAGTAGCACTCCATCAATCATCCGATAGTAGAGATCATCATTGAGCAAAACATATCTCAAAGCCTTGTAACGCAACTTCCTCGAAGCCGATTGGGAAGAATTCTGCAAATAATTAGAAACATCATACCTCCAATCATCGGCTGTGATTGCTGCAACTTCAACTCCCACATCTTTGGTCGTCAGCTTGTAGCCTGATGCCCCTTGAGCCAAATCATTTGCCTCAACGTTCTGCTCTCGGGGGATATGTTTGAACGTTACTAGCCAAAACCATCCATCAATTCTCGGTATTTTTTATTGTAGACCATCAACATGTCGTTCTTGCATTCGTAATCTCCTGCTAATTGACTAATGACCAACAAAGAATCACCCATGATTTCCATAGCATCGGCTTCAACCTCTTTCAAAAGTTGTAAACCCTTGAGGACTGCCTCGTATTCAGCTTGATTGTTTGTAGCGTAAGGCGCAATAGTATAAGAAAATTCAAAACTTGCCCCCTGGGTGATATGATAACCAAGCCGATGTCACAGCCATGAGTGTAGACTGATCCATCAAAAAATAATGTCCAAGACACCATGTCGACTGAGCCGATCGAATCATCTCGGTGTTCAACGATGAAATCGGCTATAGCCTGTCCCTTGACTGCCTTGGGTGCCTGATACCTTAGGTCAAATTCCATTAAGGCAACTCACTTTCCAACTCGCCCTTTCAAAACTGGAGCCGATAGCATGTACTTGACTACATCGGCTTTGCAAACAATGGTGCATTCGTTGGATAACAAATAATGCCTTAACTTTGTACAAGAGAAATATAAGCACAAGCACAACTTTTCCACAGGAGATTACCTTGTTTCTACATCCAAAAGTCTTCTGATGAGGTAAAATATTTTTCTTTTCTTGCCTTCAAACTCCTGGATTAAAACTGAGCCGATTGATTTTTCATCGGCTGACAAATACAACTTAAAAGGTATTCCCTTCTGCGGAGGGATCAAAACTAGAGGGGAGCTTAGATAATGATTGATGTTGTCCAAAGCTTTCTACTGCTCTGCCCCCCAAGTAAACTATTCATCGGCTTTTAGCCTTAGCAAAGGCATGAACAACTCCATCTTTTGAGATAAATTAGCAATGAAATGACTGATGAAGTTTACTTTGCCGATCAGAGATTGTAGCTGCTTCTTGTCCTGTGAAGGCTGAATATTCTTGATTGCGTTAATGCTTCTTTGTGTCACATCAATCCCCCTCTCATGAACAAAAAAAACCAAGAAATTGCCCATCCGATACACCGAAGGCGCATTTGGTAGGATTCATCTTCAAGCCATATTTCCACGTTCTTTCCAATACTTTCCTTAAATCGGCTATGTGGTCAACTTCTTTTGATTTAACCACATCATCAATGTAGATTTCCACTAAGAAGCCGATTAAATCATGAAAGATATAGTTCGTGGCTCTTTGATAAGTAGCCCCAGCATTTTTCAAGCCGAATGTCATGACAACCCATTCATATAAACCGAGTGCCCCTGGACACCTAAAGGTAGTTTTATGATTGTCTTCTTCGGCCATGAAGATTTGGTTATAACCAGCATTGCCATCCATAAACTTATGATTTTATGTCCTGAAGCTGCATCGACCAACAAATCGGCAATCGGCATGGGGTACTCGTCCTTGGGGGTGGCTTTGTTCAAGTCACGAAAATCGATGCACACCCTGAGCTTGCCGTTCTTCTTGATTACAGGGACTATGTTCGACACCCACTCGGCGTATCGGCAGGGCCGAATAAAACCAGCATCATACAGTCGAGTAATTTCGGCTTTAATTGCATCATACATATCGGCTTTAAACCTCCTGGGAGGCTGTTTGTGTTGCCGGTATCCTAGTTTAATAGGGAGCCAATGCTCCATAATTAATCGGCTAAGACCTGGCATCTCAAAATATTTCCAAGCAAAACAATCTTTATATTCCTTTAGTAAATCCATTAGCTTGGTTCTAAAATGAGAAGACAATTTTTACTGATGTATGTCGGCCTAGGCCTATCTCCTGGACCTATATCAACTTCTTCAAGTTCGTTGGCCGACATAAAGCCTTGTCCTAGCTTGCCATCGAGATCGTCCACGGTGTCCTTGGTGGAGACGCTTGAGCCCTCCATGACGCTCTCAAAGTAATAATTGAGGCTCTTCGTCTCCAATTGGCTATATAGTAGAATCGGACACCTTTAGAAAATCGGCTTTCCAAACTTTGTCGGACAAGCATTCGATGCCGTCAATTTCCCAAAGTGTTAAGTCGACATCGGCTATGTTTACTAACATGTCGGCTGGCACGATTTCAATCTTGTCGTATTGCCATTGGATCAAGCTCTAATGCATGGTGGAAGGGATACAGCAATTGGCGTGGATCCAATCCCTCTCTAGCAGTAGGCTGTATGATCCCTTCCCGTCGATGACAAAAAAGGTGATAGGTACTGTTTTACTGCCGACGGTCAGCTCAACGTTAAGAACCCCTTTGGTCTTAGATGGGTTCTCGCCGAAATCCTTGAGGACCATGTTTGTCTTTATGAGATCATCGACACCCTTGCCTAGCTTTCTAAAAGTAGCATAGGGCATCAAATTTATGGCGGCTCCCCCATCAACTAGCATCTTCGACATCGGCCTCCCATTGACGAATCCTTTGACAT
This sequence comes from Oryza australiensis, assembly GCA_019925245.2. Lineage (NCBI taxonomy): Eukaryota > Viridiplantae > Streptophyta > Magnoliopsida > Poales > Poaceae > Oryza > Oryza australiensis. The sequence goes on from JAIFGZ020000104.1 coordinate 1,167,654, forward strand.
AAAGGGGCTTGAGATGCCGATGTTCTGTCCCTTTTTGGCTTTTCAAAAATTGCTTGCTTCAAGGACAACACAAGTTTAGCCGATGACTCCTCGACGACATCTGCATCGGCTTGGGCCGCTTCAAATTCGGCTGGTAATACAAAAACCATATTAACCGATGCGGCGGCCACAGCCTTTCCCTTGGCCTTTCTTTTCTCCTTGTTGTCTTGGTCTTCATTGGCCGGCATATCCTTGTTCTTCATGTGCCATTGTTTCCTTGGGCGCTCTTGTTCCTTCTTCTTTTTTAGCCGATAGTCGATTTTGGCTTGGACCTCTTTCAGCCGACCTTCGCTCTTTAGCCGCTGCACCTTTCGCTTCTGGGTCTTCGTGAAAGTGTTGGAGGGACACCATTGCGGTTATGCAGCCTGTTCTTCGTCATCGTTGGAGTCCTCCTAAAAGAAATCTTCATGGATATGGCCCAGCCTTTGGTGCACAGGGCGTTTCTTCTATCTCGGCCGATTTTCTCTGGGCGGAAATCAGTTGGAGCTCTCGGCTTGCTCATCCTCATAGCCACTGCACGCCGGACAGTCTTGTAGTGATGGCAGTCTCATCCCCTGATTCTAGCAGAACCTAAAGAAATCACAGCTCCAAAGGGGATCGAAGCCATCATGTTGCCGATGGTAACCCTCTTCCTGTCGATCATGTCTTCTTGGATGTACTTTGTAAATTCTATCTGTCTCCCTCTCTTCATGTTCTTTCATGAATCTGACTAAGCTATTCATTTTTTGGGGATGATGATCGGCTGATCGACGGCTGGCATAAACCATGTTAACAGGAAAAGGATTCCGATCAACTTTCATCGGCTTTTTCGGATATTCAAATTTGATTTTCCGGCCTCTATAGCTGATGAATTTGTCGACGAAACACCTTACGATCGTTTGTCTTTGTGGAAACCGATGTTGTGCCACTTGCAATATTTTCTCTTCTTCAACTCTTCAGCCGATGGGATGACGTGATTGGCCAGGAGTTGGATTTGTTTTTCCCGAAGCAGAAGATCGAAGATTTTATCGGCTTTGGTGATGTCAAAATTATATTTCTTCTCTTTAGCCGAATTCTTCACCCATTGGCAAGTTATGATCTTCTTGTTTCTAGTCCATTCGACCGCTGCTACTTCGGTCTCACTATCGATCGAATCGGAATCGGAAGTGTAGGCGACATGACTAACCTTCTTGAAGGCTTTCTTGGCCTCCTGAAAACGTTGCTCGTGGGCAGTGATCTTCTGAGCCAAGTGTGCCAAGCTTTCAAATCTTGGGCCGAAAATCTCTCCTTGATGGGTGTTAGCAAACCCTGGAAGGCAAGATTGGCTAGCTGGGAATCGGATAGCACCAGGCTGTAGCATCGCTTCCTCATGTCTCTAAACCTCTGGATGTAGTCCTGGCCCAATTCATCATGCTTCTGCCTGATGGATGTTAAATCGGACAGCTTCACCTTCATGGATGCCAGTGTAGAAATACCGATGAAACTGGTTCTCCAAATCGGCCCAACTCTGTACAGAATTGTATGGAAGTAAAGAAAACTAAGTAAAAGCTGATCCAGATAGCGAGAGGGGAAAAGCCTAACTCTTAGGGCGTCTGTAGCCGATGCCTCTCCGCACTGGGCTAAAAATCGGCTAACATGCTCATAGATAGAAATATTGTCCTGCCCTGAGAACTTAGAAAAATCTGCCACCTTATATCAGTTAGGCAACGAAACCCTTTCAAAGTACTCAGGATAAGGATACCGATATATGTTGCCCGTGTCCTTGGGTTTGAGGCCGAATTGTTCTCTCATCACGTCGGCTATCAAGTCCACCCAAGGCTTGTTCTGTTGAGGAACCTCCTGTGCTTGTTGCTGCATCGGCTCGTACTGATCAAACTGGAGTGGTCCTTGCCGATACTGTATCCGAGCCGAACGAGGTTGATCATGCTGACTAAAGTTGCCTCCTGGATAATGCTGGGGAGATTGGTGCACCATGGGAGGTTGTTGATCCTGAAGAGGCTGTGAGCCGATAGGATGTTGTGGGAAGCTTGATGGATAGGATCCAATCGGCACCTTGGGCAGAACAGGTGGCCGATCTACACTGAACATGGTCACAATCTGTTCTGAAGACATCTGAGGGATCTCATGGCCTACATGGTGAGCTTATGGCCTTATCAGGACCCTGGGTTGGAAGTCCGTCGTCTTTGATGCCGATGGTGGCACGAACGGCTTTGGGGAACCGATCCTGATGCGATCGGCTATTCTGGAGGAACTCCTGAAGTAGTCAACAACCTATCTGTTGCCAAGGCCCTGTACTGAGGAAATTTACCCTCAGGGAGGAATACTGGTCCCTTGGCTTAGTGTTTGGCTATCCTAGAGTTGACAACCGTACTGGTCATGTTGTTGAGGTGTTGACCAGCATCCCACATTGGTTGATCAAGGCATGATGAACCGCATAGTCAATCCTGCCTTGAAGGTTGTTCAGCTCTAGCCCATCTTCCTGCTTGATTTCTTGAGGCTTCTTGCCCTTGCTAGAGCTAGGTTCGGGCTCGTCATTGGCTGGCAGTTTCACTTTGTACCTCTGGACGATAGTGCCGGACCGAGTTTGTGTAAAAGAGTGCAGATACTGACTCTGCAGCTTGTTCATTATCTTCTCAAGCTCGGCCTTTTGCTCTGGCGTTAACTTATCCATGGTGATCGGAATTATGCTCTCCAGATCAACATCGGAGGTCTTGATGTCTACCATGGCGTCTGTCTTGTGATTTGGGTCCCACCAGGCGTGCCAAAAGTGTGTTGATGAGAAAATTTCTCACGCACTGGCCTAAGAGATCTGCTTAACTCTAGTGCAGGTCCAAATTATTGCTTCAAGGTTCGTAGGCGTGCTACTTGATTTGATCCTACAATCAACAAAAAAAAAGAAAGTATTAGCTTGCAAACGATAGTCGATCGGCTGGTAGCCGATGACATATCGTCTAGTGTTAAGCCGATGCGGTGTGCACTGAATCGGCAGCAATTAGATTCACCCGATCGGTTGCAGATATTAACATAATACAATCCAAATCTTAGCATATTTAAATCAAGTGACTAGGATAGATTGGTAGTATACCGAGACAGTATAAATCACTTAGATTAAAATATGTTGTAAGATGAACATTATACTTGTTTACAGCATAGCCGAAGAGATTAATCTAACATTTATCGGCTAGTACTCCGATACTGCTTTATACTAAGATACTACCGCTAGCCAAATATATTAAACAGGGATCGATCATATACTGAGATGACTTAGTAAATCGATTACAAGCTTAATATATTTAATTATAGTGAGATCTTAACATAAAGGGTAGCTTTAACATATCAAGTAAATATAAAATATACGAGATAGTTAAAACAGATAAGATCGGCTGAAACTCTGATACTATCTCTAGTAATGATCATAAAACAAGATAGATCTGTTATGGTTCTAAAGGCGACTTAATAGATCGAACCCAACCGATGCAGCATTAAGTACCAAAAGAAGCATAGGATCTATACAAGGCTATGAACATCTTTCAAGATGGTAGATATACTATATAATCCAGATTAACATTAAAATCTAAACTTACCGGCTATCATCTAGCGATTGATGCTAGCCGACTAGGGTTTAGATCAAAACACCGATCTAAATTATATAGCATATATGATAACTATGCAAATTACGAAGACGGAACTAGAGTATCATAACGATGGAAGCATTAATCCTGACAACGCAAGCCACTGTGATAAGAATTACCTTTTCGCTGGAGATCGAACGATGCAACCCAACTAGAAGCAAGAACTCGTCGAAACTATTAAAGAGAAAGGTGGTGATGCGCCAAGATTGTATTGATTGTGTGATTCGTTCTTTGATTACATAGTCTCGGGTCATATTGATACCCAATTACAAATAGAGTCCTTGTAGAACATGACTCTTATCTCTAACTACTATTTAAAATACGACAAATATCTGGGACAGAGTCCCCTGTCGTGATTCTCAAGGAAACTATACAAAACATTCTAAATTAAAGATATAATTGCCTTTTCAGGACTTTATCATTAGATGGTAATATCTCTAAAGCACTTGGGAACCGAATCTAATGATAATCTTCATATCTTCCTTCCAAAATTGGTCATATCTGTTATCCCAATCGGAATTGGCTATACCGGATATCCTCATCCAACTCGGTCTCAACTGATTGACCCCTCAGCCGATACAAACTCAGCCGACGCCCACTCCGTTCCTGAGAATCACACACTCCCATTCCGCTTCACTTGTAACTTCAAACCCGGGGATCTTGCTTACCAAATTTGATCGTTAACAGCAGCAAGCTAGCAGTAGTAAAATTAAATAAAATAAAAAATCTTTAGTCCCGGTTATTTCAACCAGGACTAAAGATAGACATATTTAGTCCCGTTTTCGTGGTCCCGGTTTGAAAAATTGGAGACTAAAGGGGTTACAAACTGGGACTAAAGAGGGTTTTCCTAGCAATGATGGTTCCGATAATTCATTCTCTGCCTGCATGGCTGATGGAAAATGTACCAAGTTCTACCCCAAAGAATTTACTCCTAAAATAAAGGTACTGTTCAAATGGTCATGTCAAATATTCTAGGCCGAATAACGGTATCACGGTAGAAAAGAATGGTGTTGACAGACAATGGGTTTGTAGTTTCCCAATGTTGATCTATTACACTACTAGAGAAATGATCTTTGCTTCACTCGCCAAAATCCATAATAGTCTCAGTTCCAACATGAACCAATACTAGAAAAAGTTTTTAGTCCCGGTTAAAAAAACATCGGCTCTCTAGGATCTTTAATCATGGTTGGTGCTACCAACCGGTACTAAAGATCATCTTTAGTCCCGGTTAGATTCTTGTCAGAGTGCCAGGGATCTTTAGTCCCAGTTGGTAACACCAACCGGGACTAAAGATGCTTTCTTTTGTCCCGATTGATGTTACCAACAGGGACTAAAGATCCAAATAATCTTTAGTCTCGGTTGTTAACACTAACCGGGGCTAAAGTAAAGTTGTTTTTATACTTTTTCTTCCTCCTCCAGCTCGAGCCACTGTCTTCAAAGGTTTGCAGAAGAAGGCAGGTGCTGCCAAAATTTTTTATAAAATTGTTTTGGTGATAATACACAAATATGAGGGATCTACAAGGTTGGCAACTTTATCCCCTTATGATATATGCTTAGCATATTACTTTTTATGGTTTATTTCTATACATTTTTATCTCTAAATAGGTTAATGGAAAATAAAAAGAGAGAAAATTTGTTTGGAGAAAATTATTTTATTTCTTAAAATCCACAACTCCATCCTCTAAGTATGCTTAGCACATTACATTTGTAGATATATTTTACATACACTTTTATCTCTAAAAATATTTATGAAAAATTATGAGAGAGAAAATTATGCACAAAAATGTTATAAAATAGATGACAAAGGAAAAAAATAGAAAATTTGATAATATATTAGAAAACTAAGGTAATTTAAAAATTGTTAAAATAGTTAGAAATAAGTACACCACGTATATTAAAAATGTGTTTAGAACTTTGAAAGAACTTTTAAAAATAATTCTAATTTTTTTAGGTACAACACATTACGTATGTTGAATTATTATATAATTATTGTCGATTATTTATATATAAATATTATTTAAATGGTTTGACTTTCGTGGATTTTTTTACGATTTTTGTGCATTTGATGTAGATGGATCAGCAATGGATGTACACCATGGATCGATGGTTGACAGAGTTTATTAAAGGCGTGCATTATTTTTTGAGTGTGGCCAATGCCAACAAGCATAAGGGCTTTATACGTTGTCCATGCAAAAAGTGCAAAAATAAGAAGAAGTATTCTACATCAAGAATTATTCATGTACACTTGTTTCAGTTGAAATTCATGTCTCACTACAATTGCTGGACATCGCATGGAGAGGTAGGGGTTGAAATGGAAGAAGATGAAGAAGACAACGACAACATTTTGGATTGTGGTCAATACGGTGGGGGGTTTGAAGAGAATACAACAGACAAGGCGGACGGGGATGCTGAAGAAAACGACGGTGCCGATGACCTTGGTCAGATGTTGCTCGACATACAGGAGGACTACGAAGGTGAAAAGAAGGTGCAAAGAAGGTGCAGAAATTGGAGCGTATGTTGGCGGACCACAAAAATGTCCTTGTACCTAGGTTATGAATAGGGGCACAAAAAGTTGGATACCACGCTGGAAATTCTTGCAATGGAAGACCAAAAATGGCGTCAGTGACAAGGCATTTGGGAACTTGATTATAGACCTCTGAAGGTCCCTCTGTTTCGGTGCCAGTGGGTTAGGCTGAGTGGTGGAAGCGTAACGATTGATGCAAGTGGGATGACAACGGTCGACCTTAGCAAGGTTGGATACTCAGACGAACCCTTCGTCCTTGCCAATGATGTAATGCAAGTTTTCTATGGAAGGACATGGCTAGAAAAGCAAAGAAGGGAAAAGGGTCCGACGAGCCAAAGCACCACGTGGTTCTCCCCGGCAAAAGGAAAATCGTGTGAGTCGAGGATATGACTGACGAAGATTACAATCAGTTTGACAGGCAATCTCCGTTCGCGGTGGCAGTTGACCTGAGCATCCTCCTATCAAATGAAGACACCCCTTACTCACGCAACAAAAATAGCGAAGGAACAATAGTGCGAAGAAAGTACGTGAGGACAACCATCACTTAGCTAAATTTCTGTATGGACGATGTAAATTATTTTGAATTTATTCTATTTATTGTAACCATTTGAATTTATTGAATTTATTGTAACCATTTGAATTTATTGTAAATTATTAAATTTATTGTATTTATTTTATTTATTGTAAATTATTGAATTTATTGGAAATTATTGTAATTTATTGAATTTATTCTAACCATTTGAACGCGAAGCTCTAAAAGAAAAGAATTTAAAATATTTTTCAGTAGAACAAGTGTTAATTACATATGATTGTTACAATTTAAAATATTTTTAATAGGGCATATGTTAATTATATTTGATTATTAGAATTCAAAATATGTTTTAATAGGAAAGATATTAATTATATATAATTGTTACAATTTAAAATATTTTTAATAGAGCACTGTTAATTCTATATGATTATTAGAATTTAAAATATTTTTAATAGGACATATATTATTTTTATTTGATTATTATAATTTAAATGTTTTCATATTAATATTAATTTTGCCATATTTAAATTTTTACTCTCGGTTTTTAACACCAATCGGGACAAACAAATATTTGAAAATAGCGTGAAAAATATATTTAGTTCCGATTGTTGGCTCCAACAGAACTAAAGATAACACCAATCGGGAGAAAATATTTGAAAATAGCGAAAAATATCTTTAGTCTTGGTTGGTGGCTTCAACCAGGACTAAAGATGTTCACCTACCACGGTACAGGATCTTTGGTCCTGGTTGTTGACTTCAACCGGGATTAAAGATTATATTTTTTAGGCGGTTGGAGCCACCAACCGGGACGAAGATATCTTTGGTCCCGGTTGGTGGCTATAACCAGGACTAAATATATCTTTAGTCTCGATTGGAGCCATCAACCGGGACCAAAGATACAGGGGTATATATATATATACATATATATATATATCCTAGCGTGCATCGTCTTGTTCACTGAGCTCCAAACACTTAGCCATTTTCGATCGTCTTCTTGCGTTGAACCCTAAACCATCACCGCCGACATCTTCTCGCACCACCGCCGTTGTCTCACGCCGCCGCCGTTGTCGCTCGTCGTCGTCGCTGCATTCCGAGTTAACTTCCCCGATGCCGATTCGATTTCATCTATGCATGATCTCGCCGAACCCTAACCCCTGCACGTCGTCGCCGCCGCATGCCGCGCCCTTATCTGTTGAACTGTGAATAAATATGAACTTTGAATATGGACTGTGAAAATTATTTGAGTGAATTTTGAGCTATGAATATATGAATGTTGAATTTTGAAAATGGACTATGAATATGGACTGTGAATTTTGAATTTTGAATGTTAATTAATTTTGAATGTAAATATTTTGGATGTGAATTTTGAATGTCAAATGTGACTTTTATAAAGATAAACCAAGAATAAAAATGTTATATATTAAATAAAAAGCAAATCATTTTGATAGTTTATATGGAAAAAATGAGCCAAAAATGTAGGTGCGTTCAGAAAAAAGTTGAAGTGGTTAAGTGATCCACCTCACCTTTCATCCACTTCCTCTCCTCTCCACCTTATCTCCCTCACCTCATCCTCCTCTCTTTCTCTCTCTCGGCGAAAAACGTAGAGAAAAAATGAGCTAACGACTTAGCGACTTATTCCCATTCCAGGTTTCCGCGAACGACTTTTACGACTTAGGAACGACTTTTATGACTTAGCGACGACTTTTACGACTTAGCGAACGACTTTTACGACTTAGCAAATGACTTGGTGAACGACTTTGACGACTTAGAGAACGACTTAGCGAACGACTTAGTGAAAACGACTTTTATGACTTAGAGAATGACTTTTACGACTTAGCGAACAACTTTTACAACATAGAGAACGACTTAGTGGAAACTTATAGAGAACAACTTCTATGACCGAACGAGCGGAGTATATGCATTACCTGAATATCAGACTTAGGAACATCGTACATGTATTAACTGAATAATTTTTTTCATAATTACTTGATCCAGTCGTCCAAGCCAAACAATCAAATGACAGATCACTCGGACGAACAGATCCTCTTCGACGAGATCGCAGAGGGGAGTAGCCAATACTTCGTTGAGGAGGGGAACGAGGATCCCAACCAGTACCTCAACGAGGAGGGGAACGAGGAGGGCAATGAGGGCACCCCAGCTGTTAAAGAGAAGAGGGCACGTAGGCAACGCAATGTCAGCAAGAGAATCGAGGGTTGACACGTCATAACTGAAGTGGCACAGGACGGTCAACCATGTGCCCCAGCGGAAGCCGCAAGAAAGTTTGTGGCATATAGCGGATGGGTAGTAAGGGATCACGTGCCCATCAGCGTAGTGAACTGGCGGCGATCAAGAATAGGAGGGGATGAGCAAAGCTATCTCCCGGACATAGAGAAGGAGATGTTGTGGTCGACAATGCTGGATACGTTCACCATCCCAGAGACAGAACATGCAAGGGTCAAGGAATGGACGCTGAAAAAGATGGTCGAGCTTTTCAGGAACTTCAAGAAGGAACTACACAACAAGTACATCCTGAAGGGACAAAACCCAAACATTGACAAATTCCCAAAGCTGCAAGATCACTTGGAGGCCTTTGTGCAATACAAGACAGGAGAGCAAGCGCAAGCGCTCATTAAGAAGAACAAGGCCAACACAGCTAAAAAATAGTACCATCACAAGCTAGGGTCAGGAGGCTATCAGAAGGCAGTGCCGAGATGGGAGCAGATGGAAGCCAACCTCCTAGCCAGAGATATCGTTCTGGTCACAGCCAACTAGCCGGAACGATCAAAACACTAGTTCTATGCTCACGGTGGATCGCTCAATCCTGCTGATGGCTCCGTAATCTTCGGCGATGCAATCCAAGAAGCCGCCAGAAGATTAGAAGACGCAGTGGAGGCCTCTGCCTCGGGCTCATTCTAGCCCGGCAGAGAGAAGGACGAGCTTACGCTTGCACTACAAAACCCTGAGCATCTGGGACAAACGCAAGGAAAAGGCATCGTTCCCTGGAAATATGGACTCCAAGAGGACATCCAAAGCTACAGGAGCCGCATGAGGAGGAAGCGAGACACGAATGCGAAGCTAGCTGATATGGAGCTCAAACTCTCACATATCGATGACATAGTGGCAAGAAAGGTTGCCGAACAGATGGCTGAGCTGCGGAGCCAGCATGTGAGCCAACCAGATCCACCGCAACTACAGCATCAGCGCAGCAGCTGCATTTCTACAAGCCATGTGGCTGAACAGGCTCTAGAAGCTCTAGCATACCGCCATGCCCTGTTGACGAGATCACCAGTGGACACCTTGTGAGCTGCATGTTCCATTCAACAACCTGTCAGTCAAGGTATGCTTATAGTTTTATGATATATATATTCTGGACAAGAACTTGTCAATCAAGATTGATTACTAATTAATAAAATCTCTTCTCGTGAAGGTGGCATTGGGCATGGCGATACCAGTTAAACTAGACGGGACCTATCACTGCATGCCCGTTCCACCTAGGTACTCTAAAGTCGAAATTGAACAGGTGGAATGAGGCTTTGAAGATCTCGAGCTGGATATCCCCGGAGGAGACAGGGAAACGACACTAGGAGAAACAGCCCACAAGATCATTCTATGGAGCAAGCCCTTTATCGTCTCTCCCGGGCGAGAAGCAGCTTCCGTTCCTCTGTCTCCGCCACGTGGACCGTCTCCTCCGGGTGGATCGTCTCCTCCACCTTCTCCGCCTCCTCCGTCACCTCCACGAGCATCGACTCCTAAACAGTGTCCCACTCCCTAGCCTCCTCCCTCTCCTCGTCGCCTCCACGAGCCTCGACTCCTAAACGGTATGCCACTCAGCCTCCTCCATCACCTCCTAAGCGCAAAGCTCGAGCCGCGCTATCAATGTCAACCAGTTCACCAAGAAGGAAGATGTCAAAACTTGATCGGCTCCCGCCAACCCCAAAGAAAACATCGTACGACATGACTCCCGAGGAGTTGCATGAGGTCGTCCAAGTTTCAGTGAAGGTATATTTCAAGAAGAACTCTCCTGAGAAGCCTATTCCAATCGACGTGGCGACCAAGGCTTTCTTCAAGAAGATGTACTTTACGCCACCGGCTAAACCAAAACCGCAGTCAGACTATGACAGGACGATCAGGAAGGTGCATAGGAAGGCAACAGAAAAGGCCAAAGATGTCCCGTAGCTCGCTGGTGGTGCAACCACGAAAAGCTGATTTAAGAAAATTTATGGAAGATGCGGGAATAACGATGGAACACATATCCGGACACGCAACTATTGAGAAGGCTGAGCTGAAATATAAGTATACATTCGGACGACCTCTTGTCAAGCCTCAAGATTCTCCCCTCACAGATGTATCGCTTCTACCAGTGGTACATGGAAGCTTCAAGCAAAGGTATAGAGATGATCATAGTGCGGATCAGAAACGACATATTCTTTGAAGTAGAAGATGATGTAATGTTTATCCGCTTTGAGGACATCTTCGACCTGTACCAGCTGGACGCCCTTGATGTCTCTCTTATAACCACGCGGGTTTTGTAAGTATCATTCAGTTAAATTTATTTTGTTCCTTAGCTCCTTGTATGTAGCTGACTAAATTTCTTTTATCCATTGTAGAATGACGATCCACGAGTGCAACAAGCGAGGATGGATGAAAATATGATTCATGGACCCCCGAAAAATTAACACTGCTATGCTAGAACAATATCCCGCACAAACAGAGGACAATATCCTCCATATGCTGGTGCAGCAGCATTACAAGTCATGGATACTTCTGTCGTACAACACCGCGTGAATTTTTACTACCTTTCGTACCAATTTCCATCTCGTACATATACAGTTTCATATATATCATCTCACGCAATTTGCAGATTCCACTGTGTCCTTTTCCTAATTGACCTTGGCCACTCACGGCTCCATGTCTATGATTCAATGGATAAACCAGAGTCTACCTTCACAAAGATTTTTGAAGTGTTAGACAGGTAATGTCATCTTAGTTGCTATTGCTACTATGCGGTTCTCGAATAATTACTAGCTTGCAATTGCACATAGGGCATGGGCATGGCTCCGTGAGAAGGTCCGCAAGCTTTGGAATGAAAAGCTTGAAGTGAAAATGAAATTTCCAGTGAGTACATGCTCCAAAATTATATTGAATCATTAATTTGTTCTAAAATAGAAATATATATTAAATTTGTCACTGTTTCTCCTTTATTGTGCAAAACAGGCGCAAGGGACGAACTTGTGGGGTTACTACATCTGCGACTAGATTCAACACCTAACTCACCAAGTCACATGTCCCTAAAATCTGGATATACATATAACAGTCATTCATACATTACGTCTTGATTTCTTATTGATTTCATATATTTATTTCTTATTTTTTTAAAATAACATATTATTTGCATAAGGAACAAACTCCCCCACCATGATGGTTTCATACAGGCTTCTCGAGAATCACGGATGGGATTTATCAACGAGCAAATTATTGATCCCGCGGGAGCATTCTACTGGGATTGGAGTAGTTGTAGATCTACATCGTAGAGAAATTTTTGTAATATACGATATAGAACAATAAAAATTAATTAGGAATGTAATATATGTGTATATTTATATGTGTGTACATATTTTGGTAATACATGTATATATTTACTTAATTAAGTGTATTTATATGTGTGTAAAATATATATGTATACATATATGTGCATATTGCATATATATATGTATAAATATATGTGTGTAAAATATGTTTTTATACATATATATACATACACACACATATATATATATGCATATTGCATATGTATTTATACATATATATATGCATGTGTCAAATATGTATGCATAATATATAAACAAGCAGCAAGCTAGCAGGAGTAAAATTTAAAAAAAGTTTAGTCCCGGTTGGTAACACCAACTAAAACTAAAGATGGCAGAGCCAGTCACGTGGCACCGTCATCTTTAGTCCAGATTGGTGTTACCAACCAGGACTAAAGATAGACATCTTTAGTTCCGATTTGAAACCCGAGACTAAAGGGGTTACAAACCGGGACTAAAGAGAGTTTTCCCAACAATATTAGTTAAGTATGATGCACACATAAATGTTGAGAGTGTTAACCACAATGGTATGGAAAAATATCTATTTAAGTACACGAACAAGGCACTACTGTAGAGATGATCTTTGCTCCACTGACCAAAATCCACAATAGTCCTGGTTGCAATAGGAACCGAGACTATAAAACGTTTTTAGTTTCAGTTAAAGATAGAAGGTAGAAGGAAGCTTTAATCATTACATTGTAATTACAAATTACCATATTGTTATTAATTAATTATTCTCAATATACAAATTTTTTTGTGAAATTGTTTTGGTGATAATATACAAATCGGAGGGATCTACAATATTGATAAGAACATCACTTCTTCGGATATACACAACATTTCTTCATGGACATGCAAGGTCCAATCACTGTTGCTTGTGTTATTCGTTGTGCAGGCAGGGATTAGCCTTCCTGGCGAGGTTAATCGGGTTTGTATCTTAGTTGATAACCAGAGGAGTTGTGGTGCTAATATTGCAGGCACAAATCTTTTGATCTGAAGCTGGATCGGTGTGTCACTAGAACCTTCCGTGCCAACGCCTTTGCATATGTCAGTTTCAAGTCCATCATGTCGAGTTTGTGTTTAGGTCGAGGTCTTGTTACTGGTTAGATCGTGTTAGAGTCTAGTTCGTGTGTTTCTTCCCTCTATTTTCATCAAACTCTAGCCGTTGCATTTTGTTTATGTACGTGTAATAAGTTTTTACACGCATATTATATTTCATGGATATGTGGATTCTATATGAAACTCTCTACTTTGCTGGTAGACTCAATCAAATTATATGGTGCATGATACCCTCTGTTCACCTTCTCGCAGAAGAATTGGATCGTTATCATACAAGGTAAGCTGTTTGTTGCAGTTGAAACTTGCAAGATATATTTTTTACGCTGTTGACCAATCTGGGGTTCATATATATATATATATATATATATATATATATATATATATATATTATGTGATTTGGTTTTTTCATCTTCTACACCCTTTATTTCCTCAGTCAGTTTGCAGTTTTTCTATCAAGATTGTACTAATATTGGGGATATGTTTTTCTTTGCTGCTTTACCCATAGATGTTACATTGAGTTTCCCTGACTATGAAATCTGAACTATGCAAGCTCATGTACCACCCAATTTCATTATGTATCACCCAATTTCATTATGACCATAAATATACATCTATTATACCATGTTTACAGTTGGGAAGAAATGCTCAGCAAAAAGCCATTGACAAGTAGAATTAAGATATGAACCCATTTCGCACGGCCTGACGGCCGCAACCCTAACCCCTCTCTCCTCAATCCCTGTCTTCCCAGTTCCCACGCGCCGACGCCGCCGCCCTCTCGTATCTTCCCCTTCCATTGGCGTAGAAGAAAATCTCACGTCTCGTCTCCTACGCTCATTGCGCCATCTCGCGGCTGAACAGGGGAGGGGCGCCGATCTCCATCTGGCGAGCAGAGCAGGGAAGGGGAGGGGAGGGGATCCTGGTGAGCATCCACATCCTCTTTCTGATTCATCTCTCTCTCCCACCGGGAGTAACTTATGTCTGGAATTTGCTTGCGTTAACCCTAGCTTCTCTTCTAGATCTGGAAGAAGCTCTTCTCTTGATTTCAGAGCCTTAACCTTAATACAAGTAACAGTTTGTTTGTTCCCCGAAAGTTTGGGGGTTCAACTGAACCCCCATATCCCAAGTTGGATCCGCCCCTGACCACACGAAATCATTACTCTAATTCCTGTAAAGCAAGCAACGTGGATATGATGTCGTATGAGTTAATTGTAGTTTTTTTCCTAGTTGCATATGTTATCTCTAGGACCCTCTCTCAATACCAAATTTTAGCCAACATTGATATAAAAAAAGTCACTCCAGGCCTCATCGTTTCCCGTGCTCAGAATACGCCGTTGCAAAAATTTGAATTTTCAGCACTGGCTTTTAACTCACTGAGAACATCTAAAAAGTTTTACTCATAAAATATTTTTTATTGTTAAGTCGCTAATGAACCATTTCAACTTATAATCAGCTCTTGGCCAACCGATGTGGCCTGGATCCAATAGGACAACCATCCAGCTGGTCAAATAGGTGAGTTCACTGCTCCCTCTGTTGATTTTCGGGATTCAAATTTTGTACCACAATACAAGAATCTATGCACTCATTCCCATAATTTCCATCATTTCAATGATTCCAAAGCCAATTAAATGGTTGAAAAGTGAAACTAAGCAATTCAAAATTCAAAAATTAAGAACCGAAGTGACTTAAAAGAAATCCTTTAGTATTTGCTAAACAAAGTAGAAATCCTTATATTATGAAACAGAGGGAGCAACTAACAGATCTAGCTAGCCATTGACAGAGGAGACGTGAGGAAGGGGTCGTCACTCACTGTGTTGGGGCACCGGGTCAAATATCGTTGGCTACCACTACCTGCATCACCCGTCATCTCGTATCAGCTACTCCTGATCTGCCTCATTCATGTCATCTGGACGCTGCTGTCGCTTGGTGACCTCGTTTCCTGCTCCTCCTGGGCCACCACCGACATATGGGCCCTCATTTCTTCTCCACTAACAGCCATGGAGGTCATCACCTCGACGCTGGCATCAGGCCAGCCACCAACCTTGGAGCCCCTAAGGCCTGAACCTCCTCTACTCCCTCTATCGTCTGTACTGCTGCTCCCTCATAGCTCATCCTTTGTTGATGGCCTCCACGGGCACTTGCCTCCACCCTTTCCACCCGATTGGATGCTGCCACCAACCACCCCATCCATTCTGCTATGTCCTCGATGCACTCTGCGGCGGCATATGGTGTTTGGAGCAGAAGGGAGGAGAGACTATGTGGATGACATGAGGTCGGAGTAACATAGAGAGTAGGATTTGGCTAGTGTATTAAAATGCGTAGAGAATAAAGAGGGTCTATATGACTATTTGAAGATCCAAGTTTAGTTATGCGTTTGGAGATACTCTATAAGCTAGTGAGACGGTAAATGCAAGTCGACGGTCGTCTTCATCACGACACATCTTCCGAAGCCTTATTTTTACTCCTCACTGTTGACTGTTAGCAGTATCTTGGAACACCACCAGCCACAAATGCTGCCCATGCTGTAATCAAAGTGGGCTTGATTCATGAGGCAAAGTAGCCGGGTCGAGGCATTGACCCAAGTAGCAAGTTGGGCCGACCGGACCAGCAGCGGCCCGGCCCTCTTCTTAGCCCAAACCAAACCCCAACCCCCTCCCTCCCCCAACCCGTCTTCCAAGCTTGGAAACCTCTCCATCTCTCTCCCTCTCGCAGTCTAGCGGCGGAGCCCCCCCCCCCGGGAATCCATCCACCCGCGACACTCTCTCGAGCTTTCTTGGCAAGCCCCCTCGTCGAGGCGGTGATTGCTCCGCATTTCCTTCCCCTAATGCAATCAGAATCCAAGTCTCTCCTATAGGATCTATCTCGTCTGATTGGTGATGCGTTTGTAGCTGCTAGGGGTCCGTGGTTTGGCCGGAGGCCTGGAGCATCTGTCCGCCTCTGTCGGTGGCGACTTCAGGGTCTTTGTCCAAAAACCCTCCCTTGGGCGCTGTCCAGATGTTCCTTTTTATTTGTTGTCATTTTTGGTCTCGGCCTTGGTGCTCACTCGCTCATGGTTATGTGGCTGTTGATTGCTTTGCCCGCTGCTTAATTTCCTGAAGCAACACACGGATAGAAGATCAACGCAGAGCGTTCTTGCTTTTGCCCAAATCATCAACTTGTTTCCGTTCTTCCAGGATCACGTTTTGTATTTTTTGAAGGCTGTTCTTGAAATCTAACGTTAGCATTCAGCAATGCAATGTCCTGGATATCATGCATGCATCCCTTTCTTTTTGGGTTATAAATTTTCTTTTGATATACATATTGAGTATTGCATCCTTGTATAAGCTAATGTGTATCTTTAGTTCTTTACTAATGTTGCAACTGCATTTGGTCAGGTGAATACATCTACTAGTCATGGCGAAGCAGGCCTACGCGACGAGCAGCCTCGTGATAGGATATGCACTCTGCTCGAGCTTGCTCGCGATCATCAACAAGTATGCTATCACCAAGTTCAGCTACCCTGGCCTCCTGACTGCCCTGCAGTACTTGACATCAGTGGCTGGTGTCTGGACCCTCGGAAAGCTTGGACTCCTCTACCATGATCCCTTCAACTTCCAGACTGCAAAGAAGTTCGCGCCGGCTGCACTTGTATTCTACCTTGCCATATTCACCAACACCCATCTACTGAAGCATGCCAATGTAGACACCTTCATAGTGTTCAGATCATTGACCCCGCTTTTGGTTGCCATTGCTGATACCGCCTTTAGGAAGCAGCCATGCCCTTCCAAGCTCACTTTTGTATCCCTTGTGACTATTTTGGGAGGTGCCATTGGTTATGTGATGACAGATTCAGCGTTCAGCCTCACAGCCTACTCATGGGCAGTTGCTTATCTGGTGACTATAACTACTGAGATGGTGTACATTAAACACATGGTTACAAACTTGGGGCTGAATACATGGGGTTTTGTGCTCTATAACAATCTTCTTTCGCTGATAATCGCTCCTGTATTTTGGTTTTTGACTGGAGAGCACTTGTCAGTCTTCAGAGCCATTGAATCAAGGGGCCAGAGTTGGTTTGAACTTGATGCCTTTGTGGCAGTTTCCTTGTCCTGTGTGTTTGGGCTGCTCATTAGCTTCTTTGGTTTTGCAGCAAGGAAAGCAATCTCTGCCACTGCTTTTACAGTAACAGGGGTTGTCAACAAGTTTCTCACAGTTGCAATCAATGTTATGATCTGGGATAAGCATGCGAGTTCATTTGGTTTGGTTTGCTTGCTCTTCACTCTGGCTGGCGGGGTACTTTATCAGCAATCAGTTACAACAAAAAGGAATTCTCCACTGCCGCGTGAGGCTGTACCTAAGCAAGGGAAGCCTGATAATGATACAGCTGAGTTAGATGAGGAGAAGCAAATCTTGGTTTCATCTCCCAAGGACTCTAATGTCTGAAGTCTGAGCTACAATCTTTCCATCATATATCCAGTTTTGTTCTTTTGTTTGGACAGGCATCGGATGCTTCTAGATTAGCATAATCATATCTTATAGGAAATTCAAGAGGAGGTATTGTTGTTGTAGCATGGTACCTGCGCTCACATTACAGTTACACTTTTACTTAGAATCTTAGATGTGTTCATTTGCCCTGTTGTTCTCTAAATTACTCGTGATTTTATAGGATAACTCGTTTTCTTCGTGAAAGTGTCGTACCTGTTTTGTTATTTTAGAGGAGTTTTATCTTGCTTTGGGATCCCTTAGTGCTCCCTTATCAATATACAGCTATAATGGTTAATCATTTCCATCTTAGATAATCTCAAGCTAGAAGAGTGAGTGAAGTTTATGGTACTTCCAAAACACAAACATGAATACGATATTTTCTTGTCAATGATAATGCAAGAAGTCAACATCCAAATATTTCTGGCTCATCTTTTTGTCCGCTTTGACTAATTTTAATATTCAAGTTCGTATTTCGTATCAAGATTTTGGGGTGAATATTACTGAAACAAGTGAAAAATGTTTGTTGAAGCCTATTCACAATTGGCAGGTTAGTTTTCATCAAATTGATATACATTTTGGGTCTGGAGTCGAGTCGTGGAGCAGTCTAAACCTAGCCTCACATCTCTAGTTTATTTTGTGTGCTAAACTGTTTGTGGGTCCAGTAGAGGTGGAGCTGGCCCTGTCCCAAACAGCCAAACAGACCCTGCCGTTAACAAGACAATACAATGATATACCACTGTTTTACATAACTATACAAGTTGAGTCATGGAAAGAACAAACTAGCTCTGATTTCTAATCTGGTACTTTGATACAAAGGCAGTTCTATAGCAACATAAACAAGGTGATCCCCAGAAGAATGGAAAAATAACACTTTGTTCTCCGTAGTTTCAGACTAGCAATGTAGCCGCAGAAGTAGCTGTTCTGCAAAATGGTTCAATGGCACAAATTTGATTCTGACATAAGGGGTTGAGTTGGCTAACACCAATGATCAGTAGATTTTAGCATCGTTTCAAACACAAAATTTGAACGAAATTAAATACTCGCATAATGTTATTTTACAGGAGTTTTACACGGCACACCTATTATCCTCCATTTCTTACATCAAGTTTGCAATAAAATTCCCTAAAATTCTATCCTCGCGCGAAAATGTTGTGTTCATCTGCGACAGGGATGCGCTGATGAAACCATGGTCACCGGCCTCGCCGTCGCCGGTGAGCGTCAGTGGGCGCCGCCGCGGTGGCCGCGTGGTTGGAGCTCCAGCCGGCGGCCATCTCGAAGCCGTTACGGCGGTTCCGGTAGTCGTCCCTGACCTGCTCCACCCCTCTCTGGTGTTCATCACGAAGGGCCCGTCCTTTACCACGGGCCTCGCCGTGCGGCCGCGCCGCCACCAGCAGGAACCTCGCCGTTGGGCGCCCCCGTCGTCGCCGAACACGACGCAGGTATGCGCTCCCGCCACGGCTTCGTCGGACGCGTCTCTGTCCCCGAAGACGGCCTCGCCGTCGAGGACGTACCCGCACGCGCTCCAGCCGGGCGGGACTGGCTGGCACAGGCGCGCGCCGGGCCGCATGGCGACGTCGAGGCAGAGCGCCGGGGTGCGCGTCTGCAGCGGTGAGAGTACATCTTGTCCCTGGAGGAGAGGTTGATGCCCCTCTGGACGCCATGGCCGCCGAGCATCTCCGCGTGCACCACGCCGCGCCCCGCTGTCATCCACTGTGACAAGCATACTCCAAGTTAGCTCTGTACCTAGTATTCCCTCCGTTCCTTTCCACTTAATTTGCACACGAATTCATTTGACCAATTTTTTTATGCTTCGAATGTCAATGTATTTAAAAAATGACCCCCACAATTTGTTGTCAAAAATCTTTTTGTGGCTATCAAAAGTAACAAGCAAAGTTTGCATCTGATGCACTTCAAAATTCGCAGAAAATAGTCAATCAAAAAGTATCCTGTGGAAGTTCAGGCCGCCTTCAGAATGGAGTTGTTTTCGAGGACTTTTCCTTTAAGATTCCTACGTTCCAAAGAGCCATATAAAGAATTTAGGTGTACAATCTCCAACTACTCGGAGTAGAACTTTAGCTTTATCCCCTAGAACAATAAAACAAACAGTGTTCTTTCTCAATTGTTCGACAGTAACCTTTCGTTCCTTTTTTCTTCGGGTGTGATGGCAATGCAATGGTTGTGTGTATTCCAGACACTCAAACTTCTCGACGAATAGAGGATGCCACGAGTTGTACTTCACTATTTAAAAAAAGTAGATAGCAACATTTTGCATGTTTAAATTACCTATGTCATAGTCCTTTATGTCATAGTCCTTTGAAGTTTCCAAAAGTAAATACAACCGCCTTTGTTCCAATATCAGTTTTCAGATAAATCATTCTCGAGGAATTAATGTCTTTAATAAGAGGCTGTTTGGTATCTTAGTACAGGGACTAAATATTAGTCTTTGGACTAAATATTTTAGTCCCTGCCTGTTTGGTTGCAGGGACTAAAGGAGATTAAAGATAGTTAATTGCATGGTGCAAAGATCATATTACCTCTATATAGTCATGCAAGCTAAAAATAAAAACTTCATTGAAAATATAAATTGGAGGCAAGGATACTCCGTATACATATTAAAAAAATATTTATACTATCATGTGGATTGCAAATATAGTACCAAAAATATTGTTGTCCCTGCTCATAGGAACAATATTTATACAAATGCCCGTTATTACAAATTGAAATGAAAGTGCTTAATATTACAAATTACTCGTTTCACAAGATCAATAAAAAGACAAATCACATATCTCTCAAAGTCCAAAGGCCATCGGCAACCGAGTCCAGAAAATGATTCATTACTTGGCTATCCAAAAAATCGGTTGCATCGTTCGTTGGAGAAGAACCTGTTCCGGCCAATGGAACATAATTTGCATCTTGGTCATAATGGTCAAATTCTTCATCAGCTAGCTTACTATCTCTAATAAAATTATGCAGTGCTATGCAGGCAACAATTATTTTGCTTTGTTTTTTGGATAACTAGGTAATCGAAACAAAATCCTTCACTTATTCTTCAAAACTTCGAAAGATCTCTCTATGACATTTCTACAAGAAGAATGACAGTAATTGAAGTGCTCATTTTTTCCTCTAGGCATTATATCCTCATTGTACTCCTGAAAATAATATGGTGTACCCTTGTATGGTGCAAGATAACCAGGTCTGTTTGGGTAACCCGAGTCAACTAGATAAAATTTTCCAGGAGGTGGTCGTGGAAACTTATCACCCAATCTGTTTTGAGCATCATTAAACATCCTCATGTCATGAACCGATCCAGACCATCCAGCAAGAACAAAAGTAAATCTCATATCAAAATCGCATCCACACATCACATTCTGACTCTTCTCCTTATGTCTATTCATATGTTGCACAGTAGTAGAAACTGGTACTACAACTTGAATATGTGTCCCATCTATTGCTCCAATGCAATTATCCAAGTACGGTGTATACTTTGCAGATTGTAACTTTTTGTGCACAATAGTAAAATGAGGATCTTTTGGATTAATGATATCTTTTGCAAGCTTGATAATCACTGTCAATACTTCATTGAACTTCCGAACTATTGTTTCCAAAGACCTAACAAATCGATTTTTCAACTTGTCTAAGCGATTGGGGGGCACCTACTATCCACAAAAAGATGGCTAAAGACTCAATTGAGGACATATTTGTGGTGGACTTCAACCCATATGACTCCACAAGCACAGTATGCAATTTCTCAAACACTGGTCTATTCATTCTAAACATGTTGTAACATGCAGTTCTGTTGCCTAGTGTTCTCATTACCCAAGCATGTCCAGACTCTGGTGATATTCTTCTAGGAGCTTTGTTTGAATAAGAGTCCAAGTAATACGTACCAATCATGGCGGCTAGCATAAGTTTTTTTCGCTTCCTTGATTGTTGAAGCATCAATGCTGCCAAGAGGCGTTTCTTTCGATCATCACTAGTGTCATCATCACTTTCCTCCTCATAACCACTGTCCTCATCATCATTGCTCTCATCACCACTGTCCTCATTACCACTATCCTCATCATAACTTTCCTTCTCACATGATGAACCATCATCATCCTACATGTTTAAATCCAACATATCAGGTAATCACATGATAAGCATAGCAGGTAACCATAGCATATAAAAGGATTACATAGAAATATTACTCATCGCAGCAAGCCATTCAACCACATGTCCGTTACACAACATAATAAAGTACTAACAACAGAACATAGCATAAGTCTATTACATAACACGACATTGTAAAATGCAGATAAGTTCGACATGTAATTGAAATTACTAACTAATATAAATTCTTCTGCTTGCACCATCTCTTCAACCATAAAAACCTCGCTTCATTACTTCTTATGTTCTGAAACATCACTTTGTTCCTTTTTTTCAGAAATAACTGTGTTGCACAAAAGTACTCCACAGTCTCTTCTGTTGCCCCACACTCAATAGCCAACTTTTGACAGTGCATCAAGGACTGCTCATACTTGTCTGCTTTTTTCTCATTTGGCTTCCCTTTATGTAGCAGTTCATTTATTATCTGGGAGGACTTCTCAGTCGCACTGTTGAAGGTATTGAGCAACCCCTTCATCAACCTAACAACTGGGCTCTTACTTTTCTTGCCAGGACTTGAACCTGTGGACAACATACTATTGCTCCTTCTCCTCTTTCTGTTGTTAGTGCTCATTGGACTATCCTCAAATCCCTCATCTGCATCTTAAAATCTTTCTGTTTCCCCTAATGCTGCCTCCTCTTCCTCTTCCTCATCTTCATCACTAGGGAAATATGCAGTGGACCCATCAACTGCCACACCTTGGAATAGCTCTATAAGCATGTCCAAGTACTCAGGGTTGCCAGTTCAAAAATTTTTTGCGTCCGATTTTTCCTGTAATGCAATTGTATTACGACAAATATAATTTTCTAAAAGAACAAGCGGTCGACCTACAGGCGACGCCGGCCGTGGGGCGGCGCCCAATGCGGGCGCGGGGCGCGCGCCTGGCCGCACAGGTGGGCCGGTGCAGGGAGGCGGCGGCCGGCTCAGGGTGGCGCGGGAGGGGCGACACGGGAAGGCGCAGGGCGGCGCAAATGGCAGGGGCAACTTCACTGCTGAGGGCAAGCGCTGGAAATCTTTTGTTTAGTCCCAATTAGCACCTATATTGGGGACTAATCAACTAATCCTAGTTTAGTCTGTTTTAGTCCCTATTGTTTGGGGTTTT
Organism: Oryza australiensis; assembly: GCA_019925245.2. Taxonomy (NCBI): domain Eukaryota; kingdom Viridiplantae; phylum Streptophyta; class Magnoliopsida; order Poales; family Poaceae; genus Oryza; species Oryza australiensis. The sequence continues at coordinate 1,190,711 of JAIFGZ020000104.1, forward strand.
AGGGACTAATATGGACTAAACTACAGGGACTAATGAGTTTAGTCCCTCAACCAAACAGGGTCTAAGTCCTCCTACATTCTGTACTCGATTATATTACTCCATCCGTTTAAATTATTATTGTTATAGCTTTGCCATAAGTCAAAGACTTCTATCTTTATCTACCAGTCTCAAAATTCATTTAGTTTAACAATAGTGAATTATATATTATAAAAATATTTCTTATTGTGAATTATATATTATAAAAATATTTCTTATTGTGAATTATATATTATAAAAATATTTCTTATGGTGAATCTAAAAGGATAAATTTTACGATGTGAAACTATGGATTTTTTAGAAATTAAAGATCAAAGATAGAAATGTTTGGCTTCCGACAAAGTTAGAACTACAAGTAATTTGAAATGAAGAAAATATGTAAAATTTATACAAACTACTTGAGGAACAGTACTAACATTATTCACAGTTGTTGTTAGGTTGTTAATTGCAACCAAGATCTATACTCCTTTAAAACTCTTTAGTGGTGCGTGACAAACTGTTTTTAAAGTTTTTACAAATTGGTCCCTGATATTTTCTAATATTATGAAATATTCTAAATATTTAATTCAAACAAATGAATATCATATATTCAAACAACTGACATTAACTGTGGGGGGTATCATCCCGAGGTAGCCCACACAAGGAAAAGAAGACCAGCCAGACTGGGATAGGGGGGCCTCGAGATGGGGACGGTGGCCTGACCTCATTCGGGGTCGGTCGTCCCGACCCCCATTCTCTAATTCGACCTCAGCCCCTTAGCTCAACCTCTGCAGGTGGGGTCGGTGTCCTGACCCCGTTTGGGGTCGGCCGTCCTGACCTCTGCCCCATAGTCCGATCGCAGTCCCTTAATCCAACCTCCGCAAACGGCTTCGATTTGGAAAGGGCAAGTTTTCCTCATCGGGAAGGAGGCATACTCAGCAAGGCTCGTCGAGGGGACAAGGAGGGGACAGCTCGACAGAAGATGACATCACCCGACAGGACTACGTGCGTGGTATGTGCGAAGGACAGATCCTGAGACAAAACTGTACACAAGATGCCCATGACGACTAGAGTCCAAAGGGTTTCTGTGTACTTTTTCAGATTACATTATACTTGCTTGTTCCTTTATGGCCAAGCTTTCTTGCATCCCAAGCCTCTTTGTAACTGTCCCCCTTCAGCTATAAAAGGGAGGGCAGGTTGCACGGCGTGGGGACGAGGCCAGATCCAATCCCAAATTCTCTCTTGTACACCAATCTTGTTTATACACCACCCCAACAAAAACACGTGACGTAGGTTTATTATCTTTCAGGAGGACCAAACTTGTCTAAAGTCTTGGCTCACATTGTTCTCGAGTCGACCATTAGATCCATAGGTAGGACGCCCCGACCACACTTTTCACCTCCTCGGGCAGCCCATTTGGAGGACTGATCAACTGCACATCGATATTAACATATCCAATAAATTTGTTTCTATTACATTTATATTTTCTTTTATCCATAGCAAAGCATGGACATTTTGCTAGTAAGAAAAAAGAAAAAGGAGAACAGAGACAAGTTATAAAGGATATTGCTCTCAGTAGTCCAACTCTAAGTTTAATGGTACAGTTGATTGGAGACCTAACCTGAACATCTCCTGTGTTGATGTTGCCCTTGTAACCTGAAAAGTCATGATAACTGAATCCTCCCTGAAAACAACACAAATTAATTAAGAACAACATTTAATTTTTCATCAGTTAATTGTTTAGAAAGAAATGGGTTGAAATGGAATTCTTTGACAAATTAAATATATAATTGGTGGTTTTCCTAGTACAACTGATACGGCAACAATACAGTACAGTATTGTAGATGGAAATGAATCAAACTGTTAATTAATTACCTCGAGCATGTAGGTGACAATCTCGAATCCTGAAGGAACACGTGCCACATGCAAAATGGAAGAAATTAAGATCAGATTTTAGGAATAATACTACCTACAGTTTATTCAAACTTCAGCTAAATTAATTGTTCGTGAGATTAGCGTGTATCAAAGGGAATTAACAAATTATACAAACCTCTGTGGGGATGACCATGAAAGCCGGCTGGTGGAGAAACTGTAAAATAGAAACAGAACATACATGTGAATACTTAATTTGCTGAATAAATCATATGAGAGCTAGTTTAACTAGTAGTTCGTCCTAGCATTTAACTTGCTTTAGAGATTGAAGAAAATACAGAAGTGTTAGGCACATATATAGTAAAAAATTTCCATACAGAGAGTAGTCTTCATCTCTTTTGATTTTACAAGGACCCCATAATATCTCTCGCATGTTTGGAAATTTGTTAGTTGACAAAAGTCAAGAAACATTTTAACATGAGCATCTGCATTACGTTGGGTTATATGGCTTAATAAAAATTATATGATTTTAATTAAACTTTAACTAAATCACGTATATGCAGGTATTGTTTAGAGCAAACATATTATTTTGGTACTAAAGTCAGCTACAAAGAAGTGAAGAGAACGAGAAAGTCATACCCACTACATGCCAAATGCCAAATCGTCATGCAGATTTTCATCAACTTTGGATATAAATTTAGAAATAGACTTTGATGAATTTTGAACTAGTTGTTTATTTCCTGTGGTTGGGATTGGTTTATCATCTTTTCATCTATTTGTTTTATTCTGTTATACCTAAACCTTAAATAAAAACTATGTAATAAATGGTTGTAGCTTCAACTCAGTTGAAGCAAAGGCAAAATTTACACCCATTACTAAAAAAACATATATAGTAAAATGCTACAAACGGCGTTGTGTTTGCGCCTATTAAAAAACAGAGCAAAAAGGAGGTTGAACTGCTATAGCTAATTAAGCTAGATAATCTAAAGCGACGAAGGCTAACCAACATGCTGATCATATGTTTCACGTCCAATTTGGCTGTAGAAATGTGGGCAGCACCGGGATTCTAGTGTCTCTCACACGAAGGCTAAAGTGTGTTCCATCTTCATTTGCTTGGCGTGCAGAGGGCACGGATGCTGAGCAGTCCATGATGCAAAGGCACTGTCGCATGAGATGTTACTGGTTGAGCGATAGAGATTGTCTGACTTAAGTCAAGTGACTTTGAGTCACTGACATATGAGTCCATCTCACGTAAGGCCCACATGTTAGTGATCGAAAATCATTCTGACTTAAGTTAGAGAATGTGTGTGTTCCTTGCGGTTTTGTCGCCCGTTGGATGCGGGTACGATGCTAGTCTGTTTTCTTTACAGTTATCTCATCAAGCTTTTTTCGAGTAGTGTATTGATATGGCCTATAGATAACCTGCAGAATATCATATAGGTATATAATCTTGATCACATTGAGAGACTCGGTTCACTTTGTCTTCCAGAAGAGGTTCTCTTTCCCGTGTATATATACGCGTTAAGAGTACACACAAATCGAAGGATGTATACAATAGGTCTAGCTATCGACCATAATGGGCCTAGGCATAGTGCTGAACCTTCACCGAAATGTTCTTTTCTTTTTATCATGGAGAGTGCAGGTTTTACGCACCAAAAAAAAGAATGACACAGGTGCATGGTTTTTCATGATCGACATAGAAAAAATATGGAGCTATAGTGTTATGGCTGAGGGTCAGAGATGAAACTCATGTTTGGTTCTTTTGTTTGTTCTTTAGCTCTTGAGCTAATTTAATCGCTAAAATTTAGTTATTAATTTAGTCTTATTAAAATTAGCCTCTTTAACTGTTTAATCCATAGGCTAATTTGTATTTAATACATATTTCCTAATCATTGCAACGTAGCAGTCTGCACTTTCGAATCTGAATGATTTATTTGCAATGAAATTTAGCACAACTGAATTCTATATCTGAATTTTAGCATAACTAAAAAGAAAAGCAGTCTGTTCTCTCGAATATGAAATATGAATGATCATGCCACAGCACGCTCCTTACAGTAAAATAGTGGCAGTACTGCTGAAGCGGTAAAGCAAGAATATCACTTCTACAGTGCTACTTGAGCTCAACTGCCCAGATTCTACTCGACCTCAACTGCCCAAATTAAGGTAGAGGCCATCGTCGCCCCCCCGCGTTGCACGCTCTTCTTGCGCTGGAGGCCAGCGCCGACGATCTCCTCACCCAGCGACCCCGATCTTGGGACTTTGCGCCGGCTGCTCGTGCAGATTTGTGCGCTCTCATGGTCTATTCGGTTTGCTGGGGAGGGGTGGGGTGGTTGGGTGCTTGCGGCGAAGGTGGAGACGGTGCAAGGCGAGGAGGAGGATTGCGCGCGTGGCTGGCGGCGTCGCCGGCGAGATCCAGGCGTGGATCGACCGGGAGAACGGGCTTGTGGCTGCCATCCGCAGTACGCTCGTGGACGAGCTCCACGCGCGCGGGGAGCTCCCCTGGCTCATCGCGCTGCTCTGCTCCACCGACCCCCGCATCCACGCGCTTGTGCTGGAGTTTGCCCTCCGCATCGGCTACTACGGCCACAAGGAGATCATCGACGCGCTGCTCGTCGAGGGCCTCGTGAAGCGGATGGGAGGCGGCAGCGGATGGGCGGCGCCCTGCTGGTGACGCGAGGAGTGCGGTTGGTGCGGAGCCGCCCCCGTCGAGATCTCACCGGCCTACGAGGACGCGCTCTGGGCGCACTTCCACCGCCTCCCCGCCCGATGAGATCCTCTCTCCTGCTCTCTCTCTCGCGTGTGGATGGGGTGGCCGGTGGTGGCTCCAGATGGCGAGGATGGGAGGCGCGGATCGGGGGCGGTGACGCCGAGGGTAGTGAAGGGGACAACATCGGTGGGAGAGGAAAATGATTTTTAATGGGGCCACGTAAAATTAGTCCAACTAAGTATTGAGGTAATTTTTTAAAGGCTAATTTACTTTAGCCCAAAATTAATCATCTGTTTGATTCTTTGAGGGCAAATTTAGAAAAAAAGTAAAGGGCTAAACATTAGTCTATGGAATCAAAATAGAGCCCTCGTTGGACGTAACAGTATGAGACGTTGATGCGGACACGTGATCCCGTGAGCGATGGGTCTTACGACCATGTCACGTATACAGTTATGTCAGACGACTATTTTAAATAAGGCAACCTATATAAAATCTCTTTTTATAGATCTCAAGATTGAAACCATGAGAACTTATTTATATATAGTTAGTATATATGTTTTACTAGATCCACCTTTAAGCTATTGTTTTCTAAATAGTAGTACATAAGTTATTTTATACTTCTCGTTTTTTACATGAATGAACAAAACTAATAATAGAGCAGCTGCTATTGGAGTTCTAAGCTACAAGATCTTATTACTTTATCCTATAAACAATCATCTTCTGGTTATACGAAAATTAATCAATCCACTGACCTTTATGTAAAGCCATAAAGCCGATGTTTGATTTTATTTTTCTTCGCTTCTCTGTTAAGGAAAGAAAATGGACAGAGAAGCCTCATTAACCCCTTCCAGTGTCAAAATTGATCGGACGATTAATTTTAGGGTTATAGGGTTAGAGCAAAGTTTGGTTGTTGCCTCTGCCACTTTCTTATATAGGACATTGGTGGGGCTCAGGGGTTTTATCTCCAACTAAATTTGAGTCCATTTTATACCAATCACACAAAACAGATTTTATCTCTTAGTTAGTTTCTTGTTAGGAAAGGAAACCGGTCGGATTTTATCCCTTCCCTAACTAACTAGCATTAGCTGATAAAATCAACAATATTCTTCCCTTGATTTTGATTTTGAGATTAACTGACGAGTCTTCTAAATAAAATAGCTTCCTAAGACAATGTGTCAGCATAACATTAAACGCCACTGAGACAATAAGACCTATAGTTTACTATAGTACTCAAATAACTCAAATAAACTCAAGCTTAACTTAGTGGGTGTTAATTGATAAATTTAAGTTTCTCTCATCCAGGATCTTAGTCAAGGCTTTAATTTGCACATGTACTGGCCAGAACTTGATTAAAACTTAATTTATGAAACTTTAGATGCTCAGCTTAATAATTCGATCATGGGACATATCTTTCACAACAATGTCAATATGCTAGGCAGAAAACCACACTTGTTACTAGAATAGAAAACTATGTCTTATTAGTGCACAGTTTACAACGTAATATAATTATGAGTGGTTTATGAGCGCTATTACCACTCTTAGTTCCACGAAATACTCTTAAACACATAATTAATCATAACATGCTACAAAATCTAACTGCGTCATCAACTATGTAGTAAGAAATTATGTTGGAGCTTTTTCATGGTTATCGCTCCCCTATGTATGGATATAACTTAATATGAATTAACTTAATGATCTTTATAAATATCCACACATCTTATAAAATAAGTGTCCAAATGACTCTAAGCTTTAGAGATCATTAGAATTTAGAAATATGAGCATGTTACTTAAAGTTGCCTTGCAAATAGTACAAAGAATTCATACCAGCGGTCTAATATGGATTTAATTAAATACTATCAAGATTCCCAGTAAATATTGTATGTAAAATCTGTATGCATCCAGACTTGAGCTAATATCAAGCTGTTGTCAGTTGAATTATAAATAATTATCTTTCTAATTTAATTTTAACCGACTAAATTTAACTGAATTTTCTTAAATTATTTCCTTAATTTATGTCAATATACTCCTTTAGACAAAATTTTGATGACAAAATTTTCTTTAGTTTCTTACAGCAATAAACTCCCCAACTTTATTTTTCATGCAGTTGTTCACCTCATTTGAATTGTTCAAAATTTCCTTTAGAGTCAAGCTTAAATTTTATAGACCCATTTAAATGGCCTACTTATTTTGACTCATTTAGAAACTTCAATGAAATTCTTGATTTTATTTTTGGCTCATTAATTTAACTAATCTTACATGGTTTGAAAACCATTTGGATAGATGCCTACATTAATTTATAGCTTATGAGGCGAGCAAGCTTCATGTAGTATTCACCACCACGTTTTGATCCCACAACTCTTAGCATTAATATCTTAAAATTTCCTAGGAGATTTAGATCGTGGATCGGTCAATGTTGGATAAACATCGCCATAACTAATCACTGTTAGCTACTCTCTTAACTTTGTGAAACAACATCATTAAAATCTAGGGGAAAGAATATCTCTATCTCATGAGACGTTCCAATCTCCGTTAGAAATGTGGCATAAATGACACACTTTCAACGACGTCTCACTTCCATCATTACATGCATAATTATCCACCTCATTCTTATTCAAGCTTAGTTCACTAATGACGCAGCGGAATTTAAAACATCATTGATGCTTGATTAAGTTCATAAATGAATTTATTAAGTCTGCACCCTATATTTGACTTGCCTTTCCATAACAAAACCCTCACATTGTGCTATGTATATTTATTAATGCAAGTCACTATTAAGAAATGCAATATTTAGGCATCCATATAAAGGAGCTTATGAGTCATAAATGAGGTAGAATAATCATTCTTATTGGAGCTCTTTTATGAGCTCCAACTGAACTTACTTTATTTTATTTTTATGCAATGGAAGCAAAATATCTAATTTTCCATAAACTTCAATCACATAATTTTCATTTAATTTTACTTGATTATTGATATCATATAAGTAATAAGTAATGATTGATGTCAGAAATTCTAAAGGTGAAGTGTCTCTACCTTAATGAGACGTTTACTCTCCCCTAGAAATGTGGCTAAATAATAAGGCCATGATTTTGACAACGTCTCATAATGATTCAACCCAAAAATAATGCCATTAAATTTCTTACATAACTACTTTCTCAAATCAGGATATTAAACATGTTCCTATTTCTTGCAAAAAAATTACAAAGAAAATTTCAAGAGTAGTAAACGTAAGACAGAGGCAATTTTATCTCTTCTTACGAGGAATACGAGCTTTATTATTATTAAATTTGGAGTTGCTACACTCCCCTTACGACCTTTTCATCTTTGCCATCGCGTGACAAGATTTATGGGATATTACTTAGCTTTCCTCTTAGTCTTCTATATTTCTTATTGATTTATTAAGTGACAAATCAAGTCAACTATGGTTCACTCTATCTAACTGAATATTGCAATTAATCTGAAAAATGATGACCATAGTCTAATAGGAGAAAAGTCATATAAAATGGACAAGTGGTGGATTTGAAATGTGCGATGCCCATCCCTCTAAGTTGGATGCCATGTAAGTTATTCTTATTACAAACTTTCTTATTATAATGACAAATGTGCATGTACACTATAAGTGTACTTAGCATTAGTGTTTGACAAAACTACTAAAGTTCGCCTCAACACTCTATATACAGTTTCAATTGTCATGCTTAAAATTCTCCCAATACTGACAGGGGTGATAATCTTAGCGTATATTAGTGACATGAGAAACATAACAATATATTGGCCTCATCTTAGGATAAAAATGCCTCTTGAGTTTAGTTAAAAAATAGTGACATTAGCTGTGAGAGCCACAAGGGAATGCTAAGTCATACTCAAGGAGGCCTTAGGCTCAGTTAAGTCAATGAGGAGAAGATAATTCAATAGACTTTAAGTGATAAACAACATTATTTATTACTAAAATATTAGGTGACATTATTATTGTGGTTGCCCATGCAAATAATGTACATTAGTATAACCACTTACACAATAATGATAACTTCTTTATTTCGCTTTGCATCACCGTTGGCAGAGACAAAACAAAGTAATCGTTAAATGAAATTATTTATGATCCAAAATCAAGTCACCGTTGGACAAAGATAATTAGGGAATAAAGATTAATATCTTAAATCACATCACCGTTGGGCAGAAGTGACAAAGGAAATATTATCATAAATTACTTAATTTAGAATCCCAAATCAAATTACCATAAGTAGGTAGACATGATATAGGAAATAATGCCATTAGTAATGAAATTAAAATTAAAATCCTTAGCCATATCACCATTAGACAGAAATGGTAAAGGAATTAAGATTACTGACAATTAAAATCATTAATCACATCACCGTAAGGTAGAAGTGATAAAGGAAATAATAATGCACTAATGACATGAATTAAAATCCTAAGTCATATCACCGTTAAGTTCAAAATAACAAAGAAAATAATAATAAAATTTAAATTTTCTTCAATTATATCACCGTTGGGTAGAAAATAACCAAGGAATTATAATAATCTTAATGAAATTTGACATGAAGTCATAATAACATTTGTTAGATATAATTCCACATCTAATACTTTATAGTTAAATTTCTTGTTGATTAAATAAATTAAATGACTAAGGAAATAACGATCATAATAATGTTGATATGAAATCATAATATTGGTCAAATTCAAT